>CM060357.1:43248594-43898702 GCA_030545235.1 Helianthus tuberosus | reverse complement strand
CTTAAGAGTTCAAAGCTAATTTTGGTTATATTGAGCTTCTTTCATGGTACTAGAGCTATTTTGTTGTATTTATTTATTTTAATAATCTCTAAATTTTTAGTGTTTAAAGTTAACAAATTAAAATATTGTCTATAAGTATCTTTTTAAATAACAAACGCCGCGGGCGGGATCAAAACGCATCGTGCATTTTAAAACCAAGGGCGGACCTAATCGGCCCTAACCGGCTGGCCAAAAATCGGCAATTCCGGACAGCTTTCAACCAAACTATGTAGATTCCGGCGATTAATCTTGTATACTTTATAAAATGGGCCGGGAGGGGTTAAAACCTATCTACCTAAAATATTTACCAATAAAAATGTGTGTGTGTATATATATATATATAGGATTAGGATCAAATACAAAGGATCCTAATTGTAAGAAGTGTAAGAAGGATTTATAGAGTGACAAGTGTCCAATAACCTAAAAAACCCACTACACAAAAAAACCCACTAAAAAAAAAAAAAAAAAAAACCTTAAACATCCACCACCACCAACCCCCCCCCCACCCACCCCGCCCACCCCCCCCCCCCCCCCACCTCACCCACAAAAAAAAAAAAAAAAAAAAAAATTTTTTTTTTTTTTTTTTTTTTTTTTTTTTTTGCCGAGGGGGTGGGGGGTGGGGGTTTAGGTTTTTGGGTGGTGGTGGGGGTGGGTGTTTAGTTTTTTTATATTTTTTTTTTAGGTTTTTTGGGGGTGGGGGGGGGGGGGTTAGGTTTTTTTGGGGGGGGGGGGGGGGGGGGGGGGGTTAGGTTTTTTTAGGTTTTTGGGGGGTGGAGGTGGGGGGGGGGGGTTAGGTTTTTTGGGGGTTTTTTTGGTGAGGTATAGTTTTTTTTTTTGTTTTTTTTTTTTTTGCGGGGGGGGGGGGGGGGGGGGGGGGGGGGGGGGGGGGGTTTAGGTTTTTGGGTGGTGGTGGGGTGGGGTGGGGTGGGGGTGGGGGTGGGGGTGGGTGTTTAGGTTTTTGGTGGTGATGTAGTGGGTTTAGTTTTAGGTTATTGGACACTTGTCACTCTATAAATCCTTCTTACACTTCTTACAATTAGAAGTCTTTGTAGAATAACTTGACCCTATATATATATATCTAACTGAAAGTTACTTATAGAAATCCCAATCCGATTAATAGCAAGTCGGTATCCCACAGCGTCTAGCGATTTTTACAAGCATGATCATTATTAACAAGGCCTATAAAATCAAACTGGCAGGTTGAATTTTCATTCTAATCATGTATTGGCATCAATCAATGAATATCATTAACAGAAAAATTCACAAACCACAAAACTGCAGTGATTAACAATCAAATAAACAATCGGAAGAAGAAGAAGAAGAAGAAGAAGAAGAAAAAGGGCCAATCATCTAGCGATTCAAAATGAAAATTAGGGATTCTTAGAACGATTACATAGATATATTATAAGTAATTAAATTAGATTTACAATTACCTTGCATACAGAACCCATGATTGAAAGGAAGAACCGTTGAGCTTTCAAGTTACGCAAAAACCCTAACTATTTTCCTTGTATATTATCCTTGTATATATTTATTTTTATTTTTATGTGTGATTCATGCCCGATAGGGAAGAATATATCTTCAAAGTTTTTTTTTTTGACAAGTCAAAACTGTATGCCAAAATAAAATCATATTTGATAACCTGATTGAGCACTTTATTACAATTCAATGCAATGTTTTAAAAACCGGTAATTTAATCGTAGCAGGTTAGATTTAGACATGGTTCAACCGGTTGGACCGGGTTATACCGGATGGTTCAACCGTGTTGACTAATTAACTCTATAAATCCATAAAATATAATTTCAACTCAAAAAATAATCCAAAACTATATCATTCCATAATAAAAAATATTTCGAAAGTTAATCCATAATCAAAAAATTATCAAGAAGTTCATGATTAAATACCCATTATATAGCAATTAGGAAACATTATAACAATTAACAACATGAATGATTGAACAAAAGTCAAAAGAAGGTAAACGTGGATGATCGGTTGAAGAACTTAATTTGAAAAACCCAATGATTTTCCATCTTTGAGCAAGGAAGAAGTTTGATCAATGTGGATTGTCAATTGGGGACACTAAGACCAAGGGGTATGGGGCTCGTCCCCGGGCCGTCGCACACCGCCCCTTGGGGCCCGTCTCGGCACTTCCGTCGGAATTGAGACGTTGGAGACGGGGCGATTTTTTGAATTGGTGCCCCCCCCCCCCAACGGTAACTTTCAACATTTATAAAAAAAATAAAAATTCACCCACTACTATAAATTAAACCTCTTTTCATCCCACTATTTTACCAAATACTTCCACTTTTCTCCCAATTTTATAAAAAATCATCTCCCAACCTTAAAAAAATTATGGATCCCTACAACCCAAATAATCCCAACTCAAGTTCACACCCGTTTTCGTCACCCGGCTACACACCCGTAATGGACAACTCTTTTGCGGGTTACCAACAAATGCCCAACGCTTTCAACCAACGAAACCAATACTCGTTCAACCAAATGCAAATGCAACAACCCAACATGCCGTTCAACCAAATGCCATATCAAATGCAGCAACTAATGCAAAACCCGCTAAATATGCCATATCAACCACCGCCACAAGCACATCCAACACAAATCGAGGAACAAGATGATAACGTAGAGGTTGTGCCAGAAACGCAACCTGAACCTTCAAAAAAGAAATATACAAAGGGAAAGGGTAAAAAAGAAGACGCAGCCGCCAAACAACAACAAAATTGGTCAAAAATTGAGGAAGAGGCGTTGGCGAAGGCATATATTAACTCTTCAACGTCTCCTATAATCGGTAAAATATTATTATTATTATAAAATTATTTTTTGTACATTATATTATTATTGTTATTAAATATTATTTGTACATTATATTATTATTGTTATTAAATATTTATTTGTACACTATATTTTTCTAACAAAATATTATTATTATTGTTACTAACTTTTAGGTAACAATCAACAAAGCGATGGGTTTTGGCAAGAAGCCCTTGATATATTCCACGCGCTTATGGAACAAGGCGAGTACATAACCATTGATTCTATCAGCTCCAAGTGGCGCAAGATGAATACGTTGATCCAACGCTTTTGTGGGTTTTATAACACAACGCTCGCCAACAAACCGAGTGGGCGGAACCACGAAAATGCTTTCAACGAAGCGTTGTGTTTATACGAAAATGAGAACAAAACTTCTTTTCCCGCATGTCCGTGCTTGGCAAGTTGTAAAGGATCAGCCAAAATGGAAGGGAACTCGAAATGAGGTTGCAAGCGCGAAACGAGCAACGAAACGGTCTAAAACTTCCGAGTCAGGAAGTTATAGCGTTGGAGGCTCAACCGGTCGTTGTCAAATAAATATCAACGACGATCCCGACTATGAGGAGGAGCCGATTGAAGATGGAGAACGTCCCCCAGGAAGGGACAAAAGTAAAAAGATAGCGGCTGAAAAAAAGAAACAAGCCGCATCAGGAAGTGGTGGTGGTTCGAAGTTGGAAGGTATTATGGCCGAGTTGAAAGCATTCAACCAAACCTTTACCGAGACGCAAACCGAGAAGGTAAAGATGAAAAAAAAACTAGCCGAGAAGAAGCAAAAGAAGCAACAAGAAGCGCAGGAGTTGGAGGAATGGAAAATAATGACCACCGACCTTAGCGAATATCCACCGGAAGACCGTCTCATTTTACAAATGATGAAGGAAAAAATTAGGAAAAAATAGAGTGGGGGAGTGTAGTTTTTTTTAAATGTAACTTTAGGTTTTTTTTAAGTGTGTTTTTTTTATTTAAATGTAACTTTAGGTTGTTGTTTTTTTAGGTTTTATTTAAATGTAACTTTTTTATTTTTATTTACTTTGTTTTCATTAATTAATTAAATCAAATAAATAATTATAATAAAATAGAGGAGGAGCATCCACCACACCCTTGGGTAGTCCCCAAGAGGATGCTCCTCCACCAATGCTTATGTGGCGCCTATGTGGCGGATAGTCTCTTTGGAGACTATCATCCCCATACCCTATGGTCTAACTTTTACACTTTAACTAAGAAGGTAAATAGTCACATTTTTAGGCACCTAAAACTTAAAAGTTCAAAATTTTGACCTTTGTCCCGGTATGAACCGGTATACCGGTTTAAACCGGTATAACTCAATTTACCGGCGGTACAACTTCTTTTCCATTTCCTTATTTTATCAGTATGATTCATGCCGGCCAAACATCCGGCACGCAGCCCAGCAGCCCAGTGGAAGGGCTGCGTGCACATAAGCGCAAGCACGCGGGTTCAAGTCCGGGTTAGAGCTGGTTTTGGCGGATTTTTGGGATTTATTTTTGAAATGCATTTTTTTAATCCTTAAATCCTATAATAAATAAACAATTTTTTATTTAATTCTTTTCTTTTAAAATAAAACCCTTATAATCCATAATAACACCAACAAATAGCCTTTTTATTCATATTTTTTCTTTTATAATAAACCTCTAAAATTAATGATAACAAAATTAACTACCAATGTATTTTCATTCTTTTATGACATTAAATGTTAAATAATGAGATAAATTATAATAAATAATTAATTAATTAATTTGTAAACCTTAAATATTAGGAATTATATTTCACCTAAATATTAACACGATCGTTACGTGGTATTTAATCATCTCGGTTAACTGCTTTCGTTCATTCGGAATCTTTTTTCTTATCTTTCTTCGAACGTTATTTTCAAGGAATTTCTTCATACGCAAAATTGTGAGTGAATCTTACAACACCATTTTTTTCCATTTTATTTATACGTTTTGGGGTGTATCATGTGTCACGTATATTTAATTCATTTACCAATTTAAATACGTGCAATTACCATTATGTGAAGTATTTGTGTTATGTGTTGATTGTTTGTTACCACTTTGTGCAATTCATTCATTTTGGACATCACATCATCATAGGCGTGTCTGTTCCCCATTACCTATGAGCGAAACTTGATGTTGCCAACTATACGAGGTCAGCTCCGTTTGATTGAGCATAGACCTTGCAGCACACCATAATACCGTGCAACATATATTCATTCATTGGCACACCATGATACCATGCAACATACATACATTTATTGAATCATTTCAGTTGGTTGTTTATTGTTTGAGGTTGTGTTATGAGTTTGATATATAACATACAAACATGCTTACTTACATTGGTTAACGCATGTTTTGTCAATAAATCAAATTTAATCATAATGATTTTTCAAATAACAATAAGGTTCACTCGCCAACTTTTGTTGACCCAAAAACCATTTTTACACATGATACAGGTGAACATGTATGAAGAGAAGATTGGACATAGGATGGGCCTTAGTTAACAAGAAACAGATTAGTGTAGTTTATCTGTTATAAACAACGTCTTGTGTTTGTAATTGTGTATTTGAATTATTTGTTCGTGTTACATTTGTTATGAATTAATGATTATTTAACACAAGTAATAGCAAGTCATAAGCTCTCAGATCAACCCAATCATGCCCCGATCACCTATTCCGCTGCGGGTCAGGGTGTGACATTAACTCTTAAATTTTTTAAAATATGATTAAGTGAAATTCCACATTATTTCCAATCTAGCCATACATGTTCGTCCTGACCAAACAAACAAACAAAGGTACACAAGACAGCTAGAGAGTCCTGTTAAGTAGGGTTGAGCAAATGGTACCGGGTACCGGTACCGAATTCCCTGGATCGATATATATTCGGTACCGAGTTTTGATATTTTTGGTACCGGTACGGTACTGGTTTTTACCTTCAAATACTGGCACAAATCGGTACCGGTACCAAATCGTACGGTATCGGGTATTTTCGGTATCGGTACCCACTTTTGAGGATTTTCAGTATCGGTACCAGTTAGGGATGAGCAAAGCGGTCTCCGATACCGAACCAATACCGATACCGCCTAATACCGATCCCGAATTTCACCCAAACTAGGTACCGATACCGATACCGAAACATGTCGGTTCGGTATCGGTACGGTACGGTATCGGTATTTTGAGGGTCGGTATCGGTATTATACCGATATCGTACCGTACCGATACCGAAAACGCCAAAAAGTGGATACCGTATGGGATACCGAAAAAATTCGGTATCGGTATTTCGGGATCGGGATCGGTATGGGATCGGTATTCGGTGGCATATGCTCATCCCTAGTACCAGTTGATATCGAGCTCATCCCTATCGTTAAGACTCCCAGCTGTAAAAACCTCTTGATCTCCTTCCCTTCCACCTGTTTCAGTATTTCTCCTCATCATTTCTCTTCATCTCGTTCCATTTCTCAACATTTCTCCTCATCTCTCCGTCTTCCATCACCATTTCCACACACCTCTTGATCCCCTTCCCTTTCACCATTATATCCCCTCCCTCCTTTTCACCTTAACACATGTTTTCTAAACTTCCTCAATCATCCTAGAGTTGATCGCCTGGTCGGACCATTGTGAAAACACAATAGTTGGAACACAAGCCGCCAATGCCTTTATCGTCGAATTCCAGCGTCATGCATCATGTTACACCTAATTGCTTGGTATGTCAATACTTTCACATAAGAACACCAACTAACTATCATCCCCTAGTTTTTAAGTACCTATATCTTGCTCAATTTCCTCATTTGGCCACCATATCTAATCACCCACAAAAAGGTAGACCACTTTCAACCAACACATACAAACTCTTATGTTTTTTTATTCTGGACCGTGTGAGTTATTTGTTTCCATCTCCATTTTTATACCTGTAACAGGTATTAGTATGTACCCTGATTTTGTTCTTTCACTATCAGTTGACAAGGTTGAAGGTATTCTATCTAATTATTTTTATATATAGTTTTCTAAAAAAAGCTCCTATTATTTTTAAAGTTGCTTGGCTAATGAAAAAAAAATATTTTTATTCTCTTAAATTAATTTTTAATAAAGTCAAAACAAACTATGAATTTAAAATTTTACCTAATGTACTTGGTCTTTGCGAGAACCGCATGAATCACTATACTACTTGATTCACACGGGTCTCGCCAGTTGGGACAACATGTTTTATATACACTGTATTGCATTCTGTTTGTATTCTTAAGAACTTTTCTTGAATTTAACTATAGGTTAACGTAAATGAACCATAACTATGTAGCCCTATTCCTAATAGAATGACCCCAAAATAGCATATCCAAATTATAAGAAGGCCTAGAGTCGCCATAATCGCGGAATTTGCTCCTTCCAAATTTTTATTTGTTCGAGTACGCAAATAAATTACGAATACGATCGAAGTAATAAAGGCCCAAGTTTCTTTTGGATCACAACTCCAATATGATCCCCATGCTTCATTAGCCCATACTGCTCCTGAAAGAATACCTATGGTTAAAAAAGATATATCCTAGGCTAATCACACGATCACTCCAATAATCCAATTGCTGAATAAATTGGGCCTTGTAATAATTCTTATCAGAAAAAATAAGTTTTCTGAAAAATATTGTTTCTTTCATTCTTGTATTGGATTTCACCATCCCCAAAATTTTTAGAGACCTTTTATAAACACACAAAAGAATTTACTTGTTACTAATACAGCCCGGTCTCTGTTTTTATTTAGAACCCTTTTTCACTCCGATAGTATCATAAATTGCATCAGTGCAGAGGAAATGAATAATACTCTACTATTAATAATCTGAAGTTAAGTGAACTAGATCTTACGGAGCCTGCTCAAACCAAAAATATGCCATATCCTCTACCTGGTCCATTGATAAAGTCTCCATACTTCCAAATGAAACATACATGGCCAAATATTTAGGCTTCACGTTTAGCCATTTGATATAATCTTCCACTGGTTTTTCAAAGAAACCGGTAAAATGAATTGTACGATAGGCCATTTCCATCTAAGAATTCAGATGGAATAAGAGGTCCAACCGGAAGCATCACAAGTTATTCAATTGCTATAATGGGCTCAACTTCAAGTTTATCAACAGTGTTCACAAGTATTCTTGGAGATATTTTGAGTACATCAACATGGTCTTTCATAAATTCCTGAATAAATTATGTTCCTTGGGATAGGATGACAACATAAATGACGTCAAATTAGATGTGGTTAAAGATGGAAGTCCAGGTAAATCGATCAGAAACGTTGGGTTTTTGTTGTTACAAGATATCAAATCCTTATAGCTATAAAAAAAATAGTAATAATAAATATCCAAAACAATGGTTGGTTGGCGCTAAAGGAGACTGGATTCAAGACTATGGACATTAGCCACCTTTGCAGCCGACAATACGCCACTGGTGTAGACTAAGTGGTTAAAAGGTTGCCATGTTGTAGCCGCAGAGCTAATGATTTTCACGAAGGCACAAACACCATTAGTAAAGAAAATCTAAGAAGTATTTTTGCAAGGTGGTAGTTAATTGTAAGCCATTGTCGTGTCCGTCAGAAAATGGGGCAAAGGTTAGGCTATGTTGGGTGGTTTATATGTCAATGCGTCATATGACGAAAACGTCGGTGGAATAGGTGACATCGAAATTCAACTTAACGAGATGGAACAGAGGCATGGGTTAATGTGGCCTTGGGTCGGATAAGCAACAATCAAGATTTTGGTTTTCTGATGGCGTTTCATTGGTCATGAGAGTAGTGGTGATCACATGGCAACATGTAATGTATCTAAATAATAGAGGTAGCTTCACAACTTCACATTGTAATTGTCACATGATTGGTAACTGTTACTTGATTATACAAATGTATATGACCCATATGCAAACTGACTTGTGTATTTGTAAACCGACAACATTCACGAGTACTTATATTGGAACTTTTTTGCAATGTTTTTATAACCGGAACGGATGTCGAACCAGACACCTTAATGGTTCACTAGTTGGACCGGTTCGACCGGTTTTAAGAACATGATAACATAAAAATTAATTTAAAAAATGTTTTTAAGTGTGGTGTAGACTTAAAAATACAAATAGTAAATTAAATTATACAAATAATAAAACACATAAAAACAAATATTAATAAATTATTTGAGGTTATTAAATAGGTTGTTTACATTTCCCAAGTGTTGTCATAGTTCAACAACCAACAAAATAAAAAAGGATCTCATTTTCAAAACACATTATTATTCATTTTCTTTCATTCATCAAAGTTGAGAATCAACTTTCTTCTTTATTTCCGGTTCTTCTTCTCGTTCCCGTCTCTTCGTTTAACAAAAGGCATCACCACCGCTTCCAACCACCAATTCGACACCAATCTCCGCCAGTTTCAGTTTATCACCACCTTAACCTCCTTCGCTGCTACCCAACACCGCCATCTCTTTCTCTTATAAAAATCCCAATTTCTACTCAATTCAACTCGCCGGTTCTTCGATTCGATTGCTGACCACCAGTCCCGCTGGACGGTTACTTCACAAACGGTTTAAGAGGCATAACCAGACCCCCGACACCACCAGTCTCTGTTTAAACCGACCAGCCGATCCGGTCTTCAAAGCGTTTCCTTTTAGGACATTTTGACATGCAACTTAGAACTAACGGCTTACAAAACAAGTTTAAATGGTGGACTCATTTAATAAAGTAACCTCCGGATTTAGTCCTTGGTGTCCCAAAGGAAAAAAATAAATAGATGAGACCAGGAAGCCTACAAAGACATATCGAGTTGTTAGGGAATGATGAGAAAATTTTGTACATTTCGGTTCCAAAACTGAGGTCAATCGATCCACGACCAATATGCTCATCCACCATGGAGCTACTGCCCTCTTACTTGTTGTGCCAATTTGTGTGTATTAGTTGACTTAGGTTTTGGGAGCGTAACAAAAGGTCATACGACAAACTTTAGTTGGTATTTACAAGATTTAAAAAATAATAATAGACATCTTGTCATCGCCTTAACACATACATGTGAACCAACAAGACCAATTAACATCGTATGAAAATATTCGACTTTGGTTATCTAATGTTTTAAAATTTTGATATGTGTTCATCAAGTTTCCAATCGAGTTCCTCATTTTAGGGTGACCTAAGTTATATATTTATAAGAATATGGTCATATTCGAAGCTCCAAGGTAAATGTCTTTACCTAACACTATAATCTAATTTGGACGCAAGGTCATCAAGGTAAATTTGTAGAACACCGGTATGTAGTTAACTATGACTTAACTGTGTTTTTCAACATCTTCATCTCTTCAATCAAATAATGTTATAGGACTATGTACTTAAGAAGACATATCTGTGTAATTCTAATCTTTCTAATTTTTGGGGAGTTATCATTCAGATTCTTTTGTATTCTCAGTGTAGTCCAGTCAGGTGTTCTTTTGCAAGACACACCAAGGTATTTTGAGTTATCAGAAATCTTCAATATCTCTTCTTTTAAGTCCCGCATTTGCAAAAATCGTTCATTATTTAGTTGTGGATGAAATAAACATGTAAAAACAAATTTAAAGGAACTAAGCATATTTGATACATGACACACCAATGCGGTTTATAATGTTGGGTTAATAACAGTCATGTTGACCAAGTTTTATTTGTTCAATTAAATCTTTTTAGCTTTTGAATAAGTCTTGGTTAGCTTCTAAATAGGCAGAGTAGTTGGTATTTCTGTTTTGACTTTTCTTTGTTTCCGTTGGGTCTTGTTAGGCTATATATAGCCATCTGCAGTTCTTAAACAAAGTATTATAAATTGAGTGAGTTTATATTGGTGCTACGTGAATCCTTCACGTGGTATTAGAGCACAACTTGAGATATCCAAGGATAGTGATAAAGAGAGATCAATGGCAAATGAAGGAAGTTCATCACAAGGACCGATGGTGCCTAAGTTCTACACCGATTATAACCATTGGAGTTCGGGTATGGAGAATTTACTTCGATCCAAGGAGCATTAGTAGGTCATAGAATTTGGTTACACATAACAAACAGGTAGGGTGCAATTGACGCCGATACAAAGGAATAATTTGGATGAGATGAAGCTAAATGATCTCAAGGTTAGAATATCTTCTATTATTCGATTGACAAAAACATACTCAAGAAAATCACACAAAAGGACACAACTAAACAGGTGTGGGAGGCAACGAAGATCAAGTACCAAAGAAATGTTCATGTGCGAAGAGCCCAGTTGCAACGCCTATGGAGGGAGTTTAAGACACTTGAGATGAAGATTGGAGAAACAATGAATGAGTACTTTTGAAAGAGTCATCACTATAGCAAACAACATGAGGAATTATGGTGAAAACATGCCTGTGAAGGTGGTTGAGAAGATCCTTCACACGCTAACATAGAACTATAACTTCATGGTCTGCTCGATAGAAGAGTCAAAGGATTTAGATAGTCTTTTGGTTGACGAACTGCAAAACTCTTTGCTTGTGCACAAACATAAGTTAAACCAAAAGGTAGGTGAAGAATGTCACACCCCCAGAATCCACAAGCGGAGTATCACTGCTTGGAGGCGTGACATGACCACGATCAAGCCACCAATCATATTGAACAACGTAATTAAGTAAATAAAACCAACCACAATATAATTGGTGTTCAAAAGAAAATAACCAACTTTAATTTAACAGCGGAAGCATAAATTGTAAAACCCAAACATAAGTAATAAGTTCATAATGTTTAACAGTTTGACATGGGACTCAACAGTCCATGTCCCACAACGATCACGTCTCCTCGTGCAAGCTCCATAAATATCTAACGACCTGCAAGGCATGTAACAAGGAGTCAACAACAAAGTTGAGCGAGTTCACAGTTGGTTGTTTAGTTTTAAGAGTTTGTTTTGAAAACCATGAGTTTTTTCGTAAACCTCGAGTTAACCAGTATCTTTGTTTTTCCCCAAACCATATCCATAATCAGTGGGGGCTTCCCCATGTGACCCACTAGACCGTTACCATATCGACTACTGACGAAAGTAAGTTGTGCCCTAAGTCAATGTCTATCATCATTGACTGTTTGTCATGATCCATTAGTACACGCCCGTCCGACCGGCACGGTGTGAGGATTGTCAAACCTAATAGTGCTATTAACTAATGACCCGCTCGCCATCGGCCTCGGCGATTAAGTCGACATAAAATGAGGGACTTAATGATAGAGTTTTGTCTAGTAAGTTAAGGTTGTTGTCCTACTCAAGGAGGACGAACGTACGTATTCTACCCAAGGAGAATACGCAGAATTTATATTGGCATCCTACCCATGGAGGATGGCGGTACATATCGTACCCAAGGAGGATATGCAGGTTCCGTTTTAGTTCTTTAACCCATTCCCAACCACCGGGAATCCCATGCCTTAGAAAGAGTGTGAACTCACCTTTGGTTGCTCGGTTGAACTCTTAAAATAGCTAACGGTCAGGGTTGGTCAATCATGTCCTAATATGATTACCATTTAGTTTGTTAATAGTTTTAAATAAAACACAAAGTTCCTACACGCATCTATCACATAGCACGCACTCACGTTAACATTTCACGCCCATATAAACATCCCATCTATAACCATTCAAAAGCAAACATACGATATTGCACATAACACTTTCATTGGCATATAACACGTTAGATCATTCTCAGATAACCTACCCGACATTTAGAAACGCAAATTACTACTTATGTTGTTTCAGCTTTAACATTCAAAACTGGGCTGTTTTCGGGAATTTTAATAAAATAGTTAACTTATTCCAAAAATTCCCAAATTTTTATAAAATGCTTTAAACAATACAAATATTATTGTGTAAAAATATCGGGATCCAATTCATTACCAATATTTTATAAAAAATCATTTACCGGGCTGTAATCAGATTCGTCACTTTCTGACTGCAGTCCACGGAATAATTCATTTAAAATTCATCGTAAGTCTGATTGATGAAATTCCAGTTGGAGCATTACAACGATATCAATGGTCATCTACAGTACAAATTTCATGAGCTAATTCTACGCAGATTTCAAGTTATGATGAAAAACATAACACACATTTTCTGCAGTAAAAACGCAGCTTCTGCTGCTGTACAAAACGGACCTTTAAAAATAGTAAACGACCTCGAAAAAATATGATTCCAGTGCCATTTGATTCGTTTTTCGAAAACACATAATTTAGACTTAAGAAAATCAATTTTTCGATTTATAACGGTCCGTTTACAGCCAGCTGAAGTTGGCTGTAAATGTTACTCAGCATGCTGTTAATCGCTTAAATGTTACTAAAACACGCACATATGATCACAACACCTTCTAACAACATCATCTTAACAATATTTCATCATGTATCATCATATTTCAATTCATGATTCTAGATTCAAGTCTTTTAGTGTTCTAGTTATTTCATCATAATACATCATTTAACTACTAAAAATAGGAAGTAACCAAGAGTTAACAAGAAGCTTACAACTAGCTTTAAGCTAGGGAAGATCACTAGAAAAAGATGATGAAAAATGGATGATGAAAGCTAAGGGTGAAGGTTCTTCAAGTTCTTCAAGCTTCAAGTTCCATGTAGCACCTTCTAATATATAGAAATGGGTTTGAAATGGAATGAGTGATGGATGAAGATGGTGGTTGTATCGTGGTGGTGGTGGTGGTGGTGGTGGTGGTGGCACAAGGGTGAGCCGAGAGGGAGAGAGAGAGAGGTTGAGGGAGTGGGGTGAGTTTGAGTGTTGAAGTGAGATGTATGATCTTGTGTAATCTTTGGCACCATACTTGTAGAGATTCCCTTACAAGATCATATCTACCAAATCAAGCAATATCTATTGAAATAAGAAATAGAATCTAGTGAGTGGGGTGTGGGTCCTCTTGTGACCGTAAATTTCATATGGGGGGGGGGGGGTTAGTTGTAAATTTTAATGATAAGTAGGTTACTTATAATCTAAAGAAAATCTATAGAATATCAAGGGAAATCTATGCAATATCTAATAAAATCAAGTAATATCCCATAATATCTTGTAGGATTTTGGGGATCACAAGTGGGGCCACACCATGTGACCGAAAATATAAGGGGGGAGGGGGTCCAAGTGTAAATTGTAATGGTAAGTAGGTAACTAGTGGAAGTTAAGTGTTATGTCTAGTGTATTGTGTGTATGGTACATTATATAATGTGTTGGGGTATTCGGGGACCATAACTAGTCCAAAAATAATACAACAATGTTTCTGGCAAAATTTTGGTGTTCCGGGTAATGTCCGGTTGTTCGGTTAGATACCGTTTCGTTAAAGTGCTAGGTTATTCCGTATAGTGTCTTTTATGTAACTATTTGTAACACTTTTAATTCCCAACACTTAGGAAAACATTCAGGACTATTTAGTCAATTTTTCTGCACAATCATTAAGCATAATTTAATATTAATTAATCATACGGATACATGTAATTATGAGGGTTGTCACATTCTCCCCCTGTTAAGAAAATTTCGTCCCGAAATTTAGCGCGTGGTTACTGAGGAAGCTAGTTAAGTTGCGTGGTTTCCTGGTTTTCATGGGGTGTCACATCATCCCCCCGTTGGTTTGGAATTTCATCCTGAAATTCCGCAGTAGCTTCAGCCTCAGTAGTGGTTGCACTTTTCTCAAACAACTGGGGATACTTGTGTTTCATTTGGTCTTCTCGTTCCCAGGTATACTCTGGGCCACGACGGGAGTTTCAACGAACTCAAACAAGAGGTATTCTGGTACGCTTGAGAACCTTAACATCTCGATCGGTAATCTCTACTGGTTCCTCGATGAATCGCAGCTGATCGTCGATAGTGAGCTCCTTGAGAGGAACTATGAGGGTCTCATCTGACAGACACTTCTTCAGATTCGACACATGGAAAACATTGTGAACTCCGCTAAGTTCTGCCAGTAGATTCAGCTTGTAGGCCACCTTGCCAATTTTCTCAATGATTTCGAAGGGTCCAACATATCGCGGGTTGAGTTTGCCTCGTTTGCCAAAACGAACTACACCTTTCCAAGGTGAGACTTTAAGTAGCACTCGATACCCAACCTGGAACTCGAGTGGTTTCCTTCGCTTATCAGCATAGTTTTTCTGACGGTCACGAGCTGCCGCCATTCGTTGTCGTATCTGAGCAATCCTCTCGGTTGTATCTACTACAAGTTCTGGGCCTGTGATTTGACTGTCGCCAACCTCTGCCCAACAAAGAGGTGATCGACACTTCCGCCCGTACAATGCCTCGAACGGAGCGGCCTGGATACTGGTATGGTAACTGTTGTTATATGAAAATGTCACACCCCAACCAATGGCAGAAACATCGGGATGAGACGAAGTGTGAAGATTGCTAGAGACGTCATAACGCTATTTGTGATAATATTTAATAAACCGATTTCATTTCATAATTCAATTGTCAACATTACAAGGAAATCAAATAACATCAAGTTCAAAGGAAATACATGACAACATAATCAAAATTGATACAACATATTAAACCTAAACGTCTATGTGTGTATCTAGGCATCAACACTACTTCTTTTCATAGCATCGTCATCATCAACCTGTAAAATGTTTAAAATACAATTCAATGCAAAAGCAAATGCGAGTATACAAGTTTGGTACGTACATAACAAAAGATAAGTTTTAAACAATTCCTCATAGCAAGCATGTGATTCAAGATAAACAATAAATTTGGCATGTGTCTAACATTTCAAACCAATAATGAAATGCAATATGCTCATGACATAACCACAAGTCTACGGGCGGGTCGTTAATCCTATAGCGCTACATATGTCATGGTTAGGCTCGTACGAAGTTAATGATAAGTTCAACACATAATGTCCTCAACCCAAGTTTAAAGTATCAAGCAATCACGTACACGAGCATGCAATAGGAATGTTTGTGCATTTAAGTAAAATGTTCATGTGTAAGTTTTTGATAAGTAAACATGTTACACCCCAAAAAGTGGTAAAAGTAAAGAGGGGAATACGAGTATACTCACGGTTTTGCAAGTTGTTCCTACTTGAATCCGAGAGTAAGTTGGTTGTTGGATTAGCTAGTTGGAGCACCTTGTCCTTCTACACAAAGGAACAAAGTGTATGAGTTTGGGGAAATCGGAAGATTTTAAGGATTCGGAATTAAAAAAGACATGAAAGTATTATATCAAAATAATCATCTTTAATGCACAACACTTGTATGACACTTGGTAACCACAAGGGTTATAATGGTTTCATGAGTTGAACACTCATAAGAATCATAACAAGGTTTAGCCTTAGATGATGTTCTACTACTTTGACAAAAGAATATGAATTCAACATCAAAGGTTCGAATGTACATAGATATTATTTAGGTTATATAGTATATATTATTAAGTCCAAATGTTCAAGTATTTCAAGCATGAGGTAGAAGATTATATCTTCATTTAGGTACCTCAAAATGTGTCATAGAAGTCATGTAAGAGGTAGGAAGAACAAGCTTCCATTTAGGCACCTCGTATGCGTTCACCACTACACTTGTTGTAAGAACAAACAAGGAGGGTCATGAACTAAGATTAGTACATTAATATAAACAATCTAAGCTATGAGAAATCATCAAATCATGTGGGGATTTTATGTTGAAAAAACCCAAGTTGTTCCATAATCACTCCTACATCAAGATGAAGCTTGAACATGACTTGTGGGTTAAAAACCCTAATCAAAACATAATTTATTTGAGGTTTAACCTCTGATTTTGTATGTCTCAACCTTGTTTTTAAGCCTAACCAACCATAAGATATGTTGTAAGCATTAGGACATAGGTTTGAGATGAGTTAGACTCAAGTTTGATAAGTTTAAACAAGTTTTGAAAGAACTTAAAACACAACAGAAAGTTTATGGACATTTTTAGGGCAATTCCAGGTCTGATTTCTCCAAGGAGAGATCAATGAATCAAACCCAATGATTATCCAAGCAAGTAGGAAGAAGAATCAAGTAATTTGGTTGAGTTTTGAGCAAGTTATGCTCACTTTTGTATGAAGGTATGAATCTGTCCGAATTTCAGAATCTTGCAAGAACTTGAGAGTGATTTTGGAGAGATTTGAGAGTGTTGAAAGTGTAGAATGGCTTGGAGAAGATGGGTATTTATAGGGGATGAGTTTAGGGTTGATTGGAGGTGTTTAATGGAGGTTTAGAGTTGATTGGAGGAGGTGAGAACTTGGGATTTCGTGCAAAATCGCGGAGATTTGAAGCTGATGTCCTGCCAGACCCCCTTACGGGCCGTAAGGGGGTGCTTGCGGTCCGTAAAGGCCAGACAGAAAGCACAAAAAATTTGTTTTATGTTTTATTGTTTTGTAACATATCCCAATGTTATTTAGGACGGGTTTTGTGACTTATTTAAGGTTCCTAAGCATATGTAACATGTTCTAAAGGTTGCACAAGCATCAAAAGAATAATATTTAGTATAAGACTCGTATGTAATCACGGTATCAAGTGTGTATGTTACGTATTTATGGATTCAACGTATGTTTGTAAGCATCACGAATAAGTATTAAATTGTTCCACCAACAAATGTACAATTGTGTATGAAGTATGTGTAACACGTATTTAAAGAAATGCAAGTTTTCATTCATGATTCAAGTCTCGAGTTTACAACGATTACAAAGAAAGAACGTTTACAAGAATACAAGGTTTCCAAAAATGGAAGTACAAACAAGACTTGCTATAAATGGAAAGTACAAATAAGCAGGGCGTTACAGAAAACTCCACTAACGGGAGGTATTTTTCCCAGCCATTACCAAAGTCGATTACACATGCCCTAAGCATGTCTTCAAGGGTTTGGGTGGTGCGTTCAGATTGCCCATCCGTCTGTGGATGATATACCGTGCTCATGTCTAATCGAGAGCCAAAGGACTTGTGCATAGCTTGCCACAATTCAGATGTAAAACGTGAGTCACGATCAGAAATGATGGAGGTTGGCACTCTGTGCCTCGATACTACTTCCTTTAGGTAGACGTCTGCTAGAGCAGAAAACTTATCGGTTTCCTTGATAGCCAAGAAGTGTGCAGACTTAGTCAATCGATCCACTATCACCTAAATAGTGTCATTTCCGCGTTGAGATCTAGGCAGGCCAGTAACGAAATCCATGGAAATTTGCTCCCATTTCCATGTCGGGATCTCTAGTTGTTGGAGTAGGCCTGATGGTTTCTGATATTCAATCTTGACTCTCGCACAAGTCAAACATTTACTGACGTAGGTTGCTATGTTGGCTTTCATGCTAGGCCATCAGTATGTAGTCTTTAAGTCGTGGTACATCTTATCCGAACCAGGATGTACTGAGTAACGAGACTTGTGCGCTTCATCCATCACAAGCTCGCGTAAGTTTCCGTAAAGTGGGACCCAGATGCGCCCTGTTACATAGTAGGCGCCGTCTTCTTTTTGTTCTAACCGCTTCCTCGATCCTTGTAAGGACTCAGCCCTGATGTTCTCTGCTTTCAACGCTTCAACCTGAGCATCTCGTATCTGGGTAGGAAGAATAGATTGGATGGTAAGTTGTAACGCTCGCACACATTTAGGTGTAGTATCCTTTCGACTGAGGGCGTCGGTCACAACATTGGCTTTGCCCGGATGGTACTTGATCGCACATTCGTAATCATTCAAGAGCTCGACCCATCGACGTTGTCGCATGTTTAACTCCTTTTGCTTGAAGATATGCTCGAGACTCCTGTGATCAGTGTAAATGGTGCACTTGGTACCGTACAGGTAATATCTCCATATCTTAAGTGCGAAGATAACTGCTCCCAATTCCAAGTCGTGCGTAGTGTAGTTCCTTTCGTGAACTTTAAGTTGGCGCGATGCGTAGGCAATGACCTTGTCACGTTGCATCAGCACGCAACCAAGTCCTTGGATGGAAGCGTCGCAATAAACCACAAAATCATCTGTGCCCTCAGGCAATGAGAGGATAGGTGCGCTACAAAGTCTATCTTTTAAGTGCTGAAAAGAAGATTCCTGTGCATCACCCCAACGATAGGTGACACCCTTTTGAGTTAGTGAAGTGAGAGGTTGCGCAATCTTTGAGAAATCCTTGATGAATCGTCTGTAGTAGCCCGCCAAACCCAAGAATTGGCGGATTTTTGTTGGTGTACGGGGTGCAGGCCAGTTCTTGATCGAGTCAATCATGAATCCCATCCTTGTTTACCACGTGGCCTAGAAAGTGGACTTCGCGAAGCCAGAAGTCACATTTCAAAAATTTGGCATACAACTGCTCTGTTCGAAGAAGTTCCAAAATAAGCCTCAGGTGTTGCTCGTGTTCTTCCTGACTCTTCGAATAGATCAGGATATCGTCGATGAAAATTATGACGAACTTATCCAGGTAAGGTTTGCACACTCGGTTCATGAGATCCATGAAGACCGTAGGTGCAATCGTCAATTCGAAAGGCATAACCAGAAACTCGTAATGCCCATAACGAGTCCTGAATGCTGTTTTAGAGATATCCTCGTCTCGGACTCTCAGTTGATGGTAACCTGACCTCAGGTCAATCTTGGAATAGAAACTCGACCCTTGCAACTGGTCAAATAAGTCATCAATACGTGGGAGGGGATAACGATTCTTCATAGTCACCTTGTTGAGTTCGCGGTAGTCAATACACATTCTGAAGGTACCGTCTTTCTTCTTCATGAATAACACTGGAGCTCCCCAAGGCGAAGAGCTAGGACGTATGAAACCCTTTTCCAAGAGTTCTTGTAGTTGCGTGGACAGTTCTTCAAGTTCTGATGGAGCTAGACGATAAGGTGCACGAGCTATTGGTGCTGCTCCAGGAGCTAGCTCGATTTGAAACTCGACTTGTCGATGAGGCGGAAGACCAGGTAATTCCTCAGGAAATACCTCAGGAAAGTCGCACACAATAGGAATGTCTTCTATCTTCTTTTCCTTCGAAGATGTATCAGAAACGAGGGCTAGAATGGCAGTGTGGCCCTTTCGCAAACACTTCTGGGCCTTAAGGAAAGAGATGATGCCCACAACAGCACCACTATTGTCGCCAAGAATTTCGAGGGGTTCTTCACCAGAACGAGGGATGCGAACAATCTTCTCGTTGCAAAGAATTTCCGCTTGCTGATGAGATAACCAATCCATCCCAATAACAACATCGAAACTACTCAGAATGATAGGAATGAGGTCGATAGAAAAGGTCTGATCAGCAAGAACAAGATTACAACCCTTAACTATGTGTGTGGCCTCTAAACTTTTACCGTTTGCTAGCTCCACGATGTGCTTGGTGGTCAAAAGTATTGGGGTGCGCTTAAGCATTTGACTAACTTTTAAGGACACATAACTAGTATCGGTACCCGAATCGAATAAAACAGTAACAAAGAAGTCATCCAGAAGAAACTTACCTATCACAACGTTGGGATCGTTCCTTGCATCACCCTCAAGGTTTCAAGGAGTGATCACCAAGGATCGAGAGTCGTGCCTTCCAAACTCTCTATGCTAGAGGGTGTTCGTTTCAGTGTCTTTGCATGGAGAAGCGAGAACGAAATGTCACTGTGGTAAGAGAATGACAGTTTGGTCTAAGAAAATGGTAGAAATTAGACATAACATAAATCAACAATCATGTGTCGGTACAAAAGCTAGTGTAAAGATTCCGTGTATTTAAGAAGACTATCATGGAATAATACGATTTCTTGTAGTGTAAGGTAGGTCAGGTAAGCGTATAGATTATCGTGTTCGCCTGTAGGTTGAGTGATCCATATCTCCATCCTTGAACATCCTGAAGACTATCCCATCAGTAAGGGCATCCATTCGCTAGGTTGGGTTTACGAAGGAGTAAATCAAGTAGAAGAAGCATTGACCACCCAACAAGGTAATGGGGGGGGGGGGGTAATCTTGTGATTGGTGGAAATCATGGTATGGTTGTTAGTAGGGGTGAGCAGAAAACCGAAATAACCGAACCGTAACCGAAAAAACCGACAAAACCGAACCGAAAAAACCGAACCGAAGTAAAAACCGACGGTTCGGTTTTCGAATTTTTAATAACCGAAAATTTCGGTTCGGTTTTTGGATATCCATTTCCAATAACCGAAAAAAACCGAACCGAACCGATAGGTTACAAGGCCCGATACATATGTTTTATGTTTAAGTTGTTAACTTGTTAGCCTTAATCCTTTAACAGTTTAACCCACACTAGTTGTTAATATGTTATAGTCTTTAACCCATCCTAGTAGGTCCAGCCCAATACATAACATTAATAAAAACACACGAGGCCTAATAATCAAATGAAGTTCAAAAGTTTGTAACTATTAATGGAAATCCTTGTTAGTCGTTACTTGCATGTTAGTTTTTAGTTGATGATATAATATACATAATCTACTGATGTCTTGTGTAGTTGGTAAAAACTAGTTAAATTCTAAATCAAGTATTTATTAATTAGTACACAATCATATGATAGCACACTGCACATCTAGTAATGAAAGAAAAAAAACGGTTATTTAACCGAAATAACCGAAACCGAACCGAAACCGAAAAATAACCGAAAAAACCGAACCGAAATAACCGAAACCGATCGGTTATAGAAATGTAAAAACCGATTATAGCGGTTACGGTTTCGGTTTCGGCTCAAAACCGAACCGAACCGACCTTTGCTCACCCCTAGTTGTTAGCGTTTCGTTATATTGGTTGCCAATTGAAGAAACAGGGGATTGGTGAGGTTCATACGAAGAATTTAGGGAAAACAGGAGTCCAACAATAACCGAAGAATTCAACCAACTAATCTGTTGTCTAGAAGCAATTCCAGTAGTCGTGTATGGCGGCATGGCACGAAAGGGAAGTTTGTTGCGTCACGGTCGCGAAAGTATATCACTTGTCCAAAACAAAATTTGGTTGGTAGGGTTTCGAGTTGCAAAACGACGAACGCGTATAACTATGACTGCTTTGTTTTTGGTGACGATGACCGGTGGAGATGATAAGGTTCGTCAACAGAGATGCGTGGATATAGTTCTCCTAATCCCGAGTTCGTTTGAGCCAGGTCTGGTCTTCGTGAACATTGACGTGCAAACCGAATGTACGGAGGGTCAGATGGTGACGTCATGTCGTGATAAGCGTGTAAATAGATAGAATGCATAAACAGTTGTCGTAGCGGGGTGACGAGAAATCAGAAAAGAATTTGACCACCACTTGTCAAATTTCATGTAAACAATTGTGTGTCATAAAGAACGCAGTAGGGCTAATAGACAACATGCTACTACCCTAAATAAACACACAATAAACACCACACCAGACAAAAGAAATCTAGCAAGTAAGAAATATAAACTTAAATCATACCACCTAGTGTGTTGAGCCTTGCACATGGAGAGAAGCGTCGTTGTGGATCGTTGAGCAGTGTACAGGTTATAGTCTGGTTTTGTCAAAAAGCTTTTCCCTTTTTAAAACCAAGTTCACTATAACCAATGGCTCTGATACCAATCTGTCACACCCCCCAGAATCCACAAGCGGAGTATCACCGCTTGGAGGCGTGACATGACCAGGATCAAGCCACCAATCATATTGAACAACGTAATTAAGTAAATAAAACCAACCGCAATATAATTGGTGTTCAAAAGAAAATAACCAACTTTAATTTAACAGCGGAAGCATAAATTGTAAAACCCAAACATAAGTAATAAGTTCATAATGTTTAACAGTTTGACATGGACTCAACAGTCCATGTCCCACAATGATCACGTCTCCTCGTGCAAGCTCCATAAATATCTAACGACCTGCAAGGCATGTAACAAGGAGTCAACAACAAAGTTGAGCGAGTTCACAGTTGGTTGTTTAGTTTTAAGAGTTTGTTTTGAAAACCATGAGTTGTTTCATAAACCACGAGTTAACCATTATCTTTGTTTTTCCCCAAACTATATCCATAATCAGTGGGGGCTTCCCCATGTGAACCACTAGACCATTACCATATCGACTACTGACGAAAGTAAGTTGTGCCCTAAGTCAATGTCTATCATAATTGACTGTTTGCCATGATCCATTAGTACACGCCCGTCCGACCGGCACGGTGTGAGGTTTGTCAAACCTAATAGCGCTATTAACTAATGACCCGCTCGCCATCGGCCTCGGCGATTAAGTCGATATAAAATGAGGGACTTAATGATAGAGTTTTGTCTAGTAAGTTAAGGTTGTTGTCCTACCCAAGGAGGACGAACGTACGTATTCTACCCAAGGAGAATACGCAGAATTTATATTGGCATCCTACCCATGGAGGATGGCGGTACATATCGTACCCAAGGAGGATATGCAGGTTCCGTTTTAGTTCTTTAACCCATTCCCAACCACCGGGAATCCCATGCCTTAGAAAGAGTGTGAACTCACCTTTGGTTGCTCGGTTGAACTCTTAAAATAGCTAACGGTCAGGGTTGGTCAATCATGTCCTAATATGATTACCATTTAGTTTGTTAATAGTTTTAAATAAAACACAAAGTTCCTACACGCATCTATCACATAGCACACACTCACGTTAATATTTCACGCTCATATAAACATCCCATCTATAACCATTCAAAAGTAAACATACGATATTGCACATAACACTTTCATTGACATATAACAGGTTAGATCATTCTCAGATAACCTACCCGACATTTAGACACGCAAATTATTATTTATGTCGTTTCAGCTTTAACATTCAAAACTAGGCTGTTTTCGGGAATTTTAATAAAATAGTTAACTTACTCCAAAAATTCCCAAATTTTTACAGAATGCTTTAAACGATCCAAATATTATTGTGTAAAAATATCGGGATCCAATTCATTACCAATATTTTATAAAAAGTCATTTACCGGACTGTAATCAGATTCGTCACTTTCTGACTGCAGTCCACGGAATAATTCATTTAAAATTCATCGTAAGTCCGATTGATGAAATTCCAGTTGGAGCATTACATCGACATCAGTGGTCATCTACAGTACAAATTTCATGAGCTAATTCTACACAGATTTCAAGTTATGACGAAAAACATAACACACATTTTCTGCAGTAAAAACGCAGCTTTTGCTGCTGTACAAAACGGACCTTTAAAAATAGTAAACGACCTCGAAAAAATATGATTCCAGTGCCATTTGATTCGTTTTTCCAAAACACATAATTTAGCCTTCAGAAAATCAATTTTTCGATTTATAACCGTCTGTTTACAGCCAACTGAAGTTGGCTATAAATGTTACTCAGCATGCTGTTAATCGCTTAAATGTTACTAAAACACGCACATATGATCACAACACCTTCTAGCAACATCATCTTAACAGTATTTCATCATGTATCATCATATTTTATCTCATGATTCAAGATTCAAGTCTTTTAGTGTTCTAGTTATTTCATCATAATACATCCTTTAACTACTAAAAATAGGAAGTAACCAAGAGTTAACAAGAAGCTTATAACTAGCTTTAAGCTAGGGAAGATCACTAGAAAAAGATGATGAAAAATGGATGATGAAAGCTAAGGGTGAAGGTTCTTCAAGTTCTTCAAGCTTCAAGTTCCATGTAGCACCTTCTAATATATAGAAATGGGTTTGAAATGGAATGAGTGATGGATGAAGATGGTGGTTGTATGGTGGTGGTGGTGGCGGCACAAGGGTGGGCCGAGAGGGAGAAAGAGAGAGGTTGAGGGAGTGGGGTGAGTTTGAGTGTTGAAGTGAGAAGTATGATCTTGTGTAATCTTTGGCACCATACTTGTAGAGATTTCCCTTACAAGATCATATCTACCAAATCAAGCAATATCTATTAAAATAAGAAATAGAATCTAGTGAGTGGGGTGTGGGTCCTCTTGTGACCGTAAATTTCATATGGGGGGGGGGGGGTTAGTTGTAAATTTTAATGATAAGTAGGTTACTTATAATCTAAAGAAAATCTATAGAATATCAAGGGAAATCTATGCAATATCTAATAAAATCAAGTAATATCCCATAATATCTTGTAGGATTTTGGGGATCACAAGTGGGGCCACACCATGTGACCGAAAATATAAGGGGGGAGGGGGTCCAAGTGTAAATTGTAATGGTAAGTAGGTAACTAGTGGAAGTTAAGTGTTATGTCTAGTGTATTGTGTGTATGGTACATTATATAATGTGTTGGGGTATTCGGGGACCATAACTAGTCCAAAAATAATACAACAATGTTTCTGGAAAAATTTTGGTGTTCCGGGTAATGTCCGGTTGTTCGGTTAGACCCCGTTTCGTTAAAGTGCTAGGTTATTCCGTATAGTGTCTTTTATGTAACTATTTGTAACACTTTTAATTCCCAACACTTAGGAAAACATTCAGGACCATTTAGTCAATTTTTCTGCACAATCATTAAGCACAATTTAATATTAATTAATCGTACGGATACATGTAATTATGAGGGTTGTCACAAAGAACATGCCTTAAAGGTTGATGAAAATAATGTTGGACGAGGAAGAGGGCGAGGCAAAGGGTCATTTAACAGAGGTAGAGATCGTGGAGGAGTACGAGAACGTGGTAACTTTGACAAATCAACCATGGAATGTTTCAAAAGTCATCAAACGGGTCATTTCTAGTATAAGTATCCTAAGTGGGATAAGGCAATGAAGATTTGGTACTTATGGCTTATGCAGAACAAGAAGAAGCTGAATGTAAAGGTATGTGATTTCTTGATTCTGCATGTTCCAATCATATGACTGGTACAAGAAACCGGTTTATGAGTTTAGATGAAGATATCAAACGATCTATGAAAATGGGTAGTGATAAAAGATTAAAAATAAAGGGAGTTGGTGATATTCGTATTGAACTGAAAGGACCAGTTTAAGTTATTACATATGTCTGCTATGTACCAGATCTCACATCAAACCTATTAAGCATTGGGCAGCTTCAATAAAATGGGATTAAAGTTGCGATAGAAAAGGGTGAACGTAGCATGTATTATCCAAGCAAAGGCATGATTATCAACTCGAAGATGTCAAAAGATCAGATGTTTGTGCTTCATGAAAAAATGATACCATCAGCCACTCGTTGCATGCAGGTTAGTGAAGATAGTCATACTCACATCTGGCATAAAAGACCTACACATGTAAACTTTAAGGCTATAAGAATCATGCAGTAATTAAGATGGTAAAAGGTATACCTAAGGTATGCGGCGAGATAGAATTCCATGAGATACGCAACAATGGCAAGCAACAAAGACAAATGATTCCAAAGAAGGCAAAGTGGCGTTCAACAAAGAAATCAACATATGGACTTATGTGGGCCAATAAGTCCAACTTCATAAAGTGGAAAAAGGTACGTGCTTGTCTTTATTGTTGACTTCAGTAAAAAGACTTAGCTCTATTTTTTGGTTAATAAAGGAGAAAGCTTTACCATGTTCCAATGTTTCAAAAACATGGTTGAAACTGAGGTGGGAACTAAAACAAAGTGTCTAAGGAGTGATCAGGGAGGTAAATTCACATCTCATGCCTTTAATGAATTATGTGAACAATAGGGGATTAAAAGACAGTTGACAATAGGTCATACCCACAACAAGGTGGGGTAGTTGAGTATCGAAATCGAACGATCATGAACATGGTAAGATGTTTGTTTATGGAGAAAGATATGCCACGATCATTTTGGCTAGAAGTAGCAGATTAGGCATGTCATGTCACACCCCAACCGATGGCGGAAACATCGGAGTGAGAAGAAAACGAGATTGCAAGAGATTTCATAACACTAATGTGACAAGTATTTAACAATAAATTCCATTTCATTGCTAAAAGTATCAAATACATTGTTTGAAATAGAATACAACAAGTTGAAACAAATGAATTACATTACAACAAGTATTTCAAGTTTAAAATGCGTTTCTAGGCATCCTACTAAGTTCCGTGCATCATCAACATGATTATAAACCTGCAACATGTTTTGAAGTATGGTTCACTACACAAATATTGGCGAGTAAACAAGTTTGATGTACTAGCATATAAGTATAAAATGAACAATCCACGTGGCAAACATAGTTATCAAGATTAACGTATAAACCGGCATGTGAACAAACAAGTCAAACCAAAGTTTAACGCAAGTATGAATTAACGCTTTAACATAACCCAACATTCACAGGCGGTGCGTTACTCTTATAGCGCTATACATGTTAAGGGTAGGCTCGTACGAATTTAATGACAAGATTATCACAAAACGAACAAACCCAGAAAATACGAATCAAGCATAACATATTAGTGAGCATGTATTGGATTGTTTGTATGTATGATTGCATAAAAGTATGTATGTTGAGTGTGTTTTTGTATATGTAAACACGTTGCACCCAAAAAGTGTAAAAATGGTAAAAGGGCGTCGAGTTTACTCACGGTTTGCGAAGAAATTTCCACTTAGGGAGTTTGACGAGTCTTGAGTTGTTGGAACACCGAAGTTACCAATTTTGTTTCTTGAACTTTTTGCCCAAAGTTGAAAATCTTGGAGTCTTGAGTTGTTGGAACACCGAAGTTACCAATTTGGAGTTGGTACAAGTGTTTGGAAGGTGTTAGAGTTGGTATTTATAAGAGGGTTAAGTGGTTGGGGTTTAAATGAAGGTGGTTGGGGTTTAAATGAAGGCGGTTGGGGTTTAAATGAAGGCGGTTGGGAGTTAGGACGAGTATTAAATGAGTTGGTTAGAGGTTAGGACATTAAAAAAAATGGTTGGGGAGATGAAAATTTTCGTTTTTAGTCATTGCACTTGTATTGTTAGTTATTTTATGCTATAACTTGTATTATTTACATAAAATTAAGTATAAATCATGTATATAAGTGTAACTCAAGTAAAGTGAATTTATAAATAAGTATTTGAATGCATAAAGAGTCCTAAAATGCGTATTTATTCGTGAAATAAGTATGTGTTTACGAGAATGATGAGCAAGTATCAAGTATGTGAATAAGTCGAATGTAAAACAAGTACGAATAATCAAGGTATAGTCCGTATAAAATGCTCAAGTTTTATTACGATCAACGTTTCGAATTACGAAGATGGAAGTGAAATACGAATACGATACAGATATAAGTTTCAAAAAATAGGGATATAAATAATCTTTCTAAATAAGGAAGGTTTCAAAAGCGAGGTGTTACAGTCTCCCTTTCTTTATGAAATTTCGTCCCGAAATTTATTCAAGAGGAAGACTTTGGAGAAAGCATTTCGACTAAAATAGTTGACTAAAATCGAGATTTTGAAGTTTTGAAGTGTGTGTTGAAAATGTATGAAATTTTGAGGAACGAGTAGTTCGTTTGACTAAGGTGAATTGAGGCATTAATCATAAGTAAAACGTGTATGTGTGTGTATAGGCATAGTGAGTTTGATTAATTTTAAATCATTCGATGGGATTGTATTTTAAAAGAGTTATCTAAGATGATTTTTTTTTGCATAAAGTGGGATGTATTTTGATGAAACGTGTGGCCTACATCGTAGGTCGTAAGAAGGTTTTATTGGTTTTAAGGAGCATCAGTAAAATCTCATAGTTGTAGAAAAGTGTTTATTGGTGAGAAATGTGATGGATAGGTATTTAACAAAAAGTTTTAATGGTAATCGGGCCAACTAAATAAGTTTGCACGTAAATAAAGAATAGAAGATAGTTTTAGAAGTAAAGAGGTATTTTAGGGATTGAATGTTTAAACTGATTTGAGTGTAAATAAGGTTTGTACAAAAAGTCCAAGAATAACTAGGAATAATAGAGGTATGAGAGTGAACGAACAATCTAGTAGATGAAAGCAAGGATAGGAATGGTATGATCATTTGGACTGTGTAGTTAATGCGGAAAAATATCAGTTATCGGTCAAGGACCGATATTTGAGATATCATTTATCGCAGTGAGATATCGGTAATTTATAATATCATGCATATATATATAGTGTGAGGTTCATTGGGGAACACGAAAAAAGTGGAGAACTGAATCAAACGAACTCCGATTGGACTCATTCCAGCGGCGTTGGAACCGACTCGTCGAACCCTAACTACGATCTCTTAACCCTAAATCCTAAATCATAACCCCTAAACCCTAAATATATTAGGGTTTGGCTTTTAGGGTTTAGCTTTAGGGTTTAGGGTTTAGCTTTAGGGTTTAGCTTTAGTTTTTAGGGTTTAGCCTTTAGGGTTTAGCTTTTAGGGTTTATAGTTTAGATTTTACGGTTTAGCTTAGCTGTTAGCCTTATTTTTTAAGCTTTAGGGTTTAGAGTTTAGGAGTTAGGATTTAGGGTTTAGGGTTAAGAGATCCTAGTTAGGGTTCGATGAGCCGGTTCCAACGCCGCTGGAATGAGTTCAATCAGAGTTCGTTTGAGTTGGTTTCCCGTTGTTCCCCACTTTTTTAGTGTTCCCCAATGAACCTTTCCATATATATATATATATATACTAGAAGTCTAAAACTTATATAATATTAAAAGCAAAATAAAGAAGTGTTCATCAAGATGTGCTAGAAGTCTAGAACCTATATAATATTAGTAGCAAAAGTTTAGGACTTATATGTTGGAAGTTTTGGGTGCGTGAATGAAAGCCTCAAAAGGTGGTAAACCCACATTGGTGTGGGAACAAAGTGAGTGGTTGTTTATAAGGTAAAGCCTTTACTACTCCATTGTAGCTTTATGACATGTTTTACCACAAGTTCTACCCGCGCACAGGGGGGAGGGTGCAAAAAATGAGTTTCTGAGCTGGAATTTGGTTGAACTCGTGCGTGCCCGCACGTACTGCGAACACAAATGCAACTCCGAAAACCCGGGCCCGTGTGAGGCAGTTTTTGCACCATTTAAACTTCGTTTTTTTTTTGTTTTTTTTTTCTGTGAAATGCAGTTTTGTATAAAAAAATGTAAAAAATTAACCCAGATGAGATATCGGCGAGACAACCATTATAGATTATACAAAATATAGGCGATATATCGGTGTTTATCGCCGATATTATCGCTGGCCGAGATAACACCAATATTACAAACCGATATTTTGAGCTACCACCGATAACCGATATGTTGACGCTATAGCACCGTGATTAACTGCATAACATTTGGATATAATGCGAATATGAAGTGTTGAGTATGAGGTCTCGTCATGGATAATCGGATATCGTGCGTTTAGCAGTGTGTTTGTGAGTTGTTTTGTGTAATCGTATTTGAACAAGGTCTATAAAACACCGAATTTCTCATGGCACATTTTACGAAAGTTTGGTAAGATGATGAAAACACTTATATATAGGAATTACCAGCGGCATATCTACCATGTTTTAACCATGTTACGTCCGTTTCGTTAATCGGTGTCATGTTACGTTACGTGTCTTACCATACACAGTAGGACACCCTATGATTTTCATGCGCCTATCACTATAATCTCGTGTGCACCTGCGATTATATTGGTTGTCGCATGATCCGCATAGTTTGTACTAGTTGTGTATGAGTCAGGGTATACAGTAGCTTTGAAAATAAGAATGTGTGCGTATAAGAATATAGCATGTAAGCACGTTTATGTTTAAGTATGTATGAGACCAACGTAAATGAACCCCTCAGGTTACACTTACGTATGGGTAAGAATGTATGAATACGAGTATGAATATAAGTATGCATATGAGTATAAGTATGCGGATGAGTGTAAGTATGAGTATAGGTATAAGCAAGAATGATAATGATTGCGTATATAGTATAATTTGAATACAACAAATTTAAGCATATAAAATGATCAAGAAGTTTTGAGTATGTAAAACGAATGATATATGTGAGATTGTCGTGAAATATTGACTAAAACGTGTACGATGATATGCATGCATAGTTGTTTGAATAATTCATTGCGTTTATTGAATCAAAACAGATTGAGTTGGACGGAAAAGGAGAATCAAGTTTGTGAATGTCAAAAGAATATAAAGTATATGATTGCCATGTGGGATGTGTTTTGTAAAAAAAAGGAAATGCTACTCTTGTTTTAAAAAGATTTACGTAAGTCGATGACTGTCGGTTCCTATGAAGTTTCCTTGCCCACGTGTTTGGGATTGGAATGGTGTATCGAGCGGCGGTGTCTGAAAAGGTTTTTGATAACAATATGTTTGCATTGTTTAAAGGATCTTGTATTAAAATGAGAAAAATTGTGATTCGAAAATTTTAGTGAAAACTTTGGTCTTTGAAAAGAATTTTAGCAAAATGAACTTAGTGATTTTGAAAAGAGTTTTAGCAAAACGATTTATTGATTTTTAAAGAAAAAAAAGTTTTAGCAAAATGATTTATTGATTTCAAAAAGAGTTTAGCAAAATGATCTCATAACATCTATAAGACAACTACTTTGGATTTTAGTATGTCTTTGAGTGTCTTCACAAATTTTCAATTTTGGAAAAATCTAAAGTAATTAAGACCATCAGTAGTGAGGGCATTATCATTGGGCGTTTTCTGAGCCCATAACTGCTAGAAACGTCGGATTTGGTCAAACATGCATGATTGGTTCAGTATATTCCAAAGGAGGGTGAAGCAGAAGAGAAGACGAAGACGAGGGTGAAGATGATGAAGAAGATCAAGATGAAGAAGATCAAGATGAAGACGAGTATGACGAAAGCGAAGATGAAAATTAAGACAATAGTATTATTTGTGTGTTTTTTAATATTAATGTATTCTTTATATTTAATGTAATATTATTTAGTGTATTTTTCTAAAAAAGAAATAAAAATAAAATAAATAATTGGTAATGACTGAATGAGGCATTGTGGGGTATTATAGAACTACACCCATTTTTAACTTCATATTTCATGATGCCCCAAGTGCCACGTGTCACTTCATGCCTAAAAGAGGACATTAGGGGAGGGGGGTGGTTACTAGTGATAGAATTCTATCACTCCCACTATCCAATCAAATCATGCCATGTCACCACCTAATATTCTTTCACTAGTGATAGAAATGTAGTGGGGGTGGTCATCACTAGTGATGGGATTCCAATGTACAAGTATTAATACACAATGTACAAGTCATACACATCCCTCAATAATTATTCAACGCGTTATATATATCACTCGTTATTCCTATCACTCGTTACAAACATAGAGGCGGCGGTGTTAGTGATTCTATCACTCGTTATAGGGAGTCCATAACGGACCGTCCCCTCCCCCCTTAGGGGAGGAGGGGTGGTCACTGGTGATAGAATTCTATCACTCCCAACATCCAATCAACTCTTGCCATGTCATCACCCAATATTCTATCATTAGTGATAGAAATGTAGTGGGGGTGGTCACTAGTGATAGAAAATAGCTAACAAAAGTTGAGGGGCTAAATTTGAACTTTTCATCAAAGTTCTATAAAGTTCAATTAGATAAACGACAAATGAAATCTCTGCAAAACAACATGGAGGCGGCGGACCAACATGGACCAACATCAAAGTTCAACGCGTGAAGGAAATAACGCGTTTCAAAAATCACGCGTGACCAACATGGAGGCGGCGGTGTGCGTGATGCCATCACTCGTGGCCGGGCGTCCATCACGGACCGCCCCGCCTCGCCTTATGATAATATTTCACTACACATGATCGCTTGCCGATTGTTTCAATTAAGTGAATTCTATAAAAACGAGTTTGATCAAAACTCAATATATATGGTGTTGGATCAAATTTCGGTTCCAAATCATTTATCATTTAACAAAGCTTTATTAAAGGCTCATTCTATACACACCCCCCTCCTTCCTGATTATACCCTCCTTGTGAGAGGAAAACTGTCGGTCTCACGCAGGCCCCACATGTAAGTATGTGAGAGGAGGAAAGTGAAAAAAGTAAATAGGGGGTGTAGAAAGTAGCACCCTTATTAAAATCTGATTGCCGTGTCTCCATTTTGTAAACTTTTACTAGTTTTAAAGACCAGGTGATTTGGTGTGCGCACCCTGCCACCTCACCAAAGACATACTAAAATCCAAATTAGTGGTCAAAATTGATGACCAGCTTTCAACGCGTCTGCTCCCACTGTCTTCCTTTCCTTCCTATAAACACAGCCCTATCCCCATTTCTCCCTTCACCAAACCCTAACTCTTAACGATTCTCATTTCTATCATTTGTTTTTTCAGATCTGAAATGAAACCAATCAGCCGTGTTCAAGCTCACGATTCTCTAACAAATGATCCAGATAATTTCAAACCTCATCAACTCAATCAATCTCACACAAATTTGAACCAGAAGAAGAAGAAGAATAATAACAACAGAAGAGAATTCTTCGCTGGATCTGCGTTTGTTGAGTCACCTTCTCCGAGCTCTGTTCCAATACCTGCGTTTTTCTCCAAGAGTTATGGTGCAGCAGCAGCTGTACCCGATGATCGTGACCGTACGATTGAACTTAGACGGATTCTAGGTTTGAGCCTCGATTGTTGATTGTAACTGTAATTTCAATTGAACCGATTATATTAGAGGTTCAGTCGAAATGATCTGATTGCTAGCAGCAGATTTACATATTTATGTTTAACATCAGGTTATTGTTGATAGGGAAATGAAGAAGAAGAAGGGCTAGTTTACTTGTGGATAAAAATGTATTTGTTTGTTTTTAATTGGAAAATACTAGTAAGATCTATTTATTTATTTATGAAAATGTTATTGTGGCCGTGTGGCGTATGAGTTTTTGTTTCTCTGTGTGTGTGGAAAAGTAGAGGGAATGGAAATGTGAAATGGTTATAACTAGTAAGACCAAGCGGTATGGGGCCGGCTTAGGCCCGGCGAAGCCCGGCGCCGGTCCCCCACACCGCCCCCTTTGGCCCGGCTTGTGATACCCGGCTGCCCCAAGACGTTTATGACGGGCTGCTTTCTTGCTCTCTCTCTCATCTTTGTCTCTCCTCTCTCTCTAAAATCAAATAAAGTTTTATATTTTTAATTGTTGTGGGGCCCCATCCTCCACCTCCCTAGTCCATCCATCCCCTGCAAGCCCCTCCTACTTGACGCTGACATGACGGCCCATCCTCATGGGGATGAGCCTCCCCATACCCACTAGTCTAATGCACCCCGCGCTTTGCGGCGGATCTCACATATAATCTTAACCGATACCAAGCTACAAATGTGTGTTTTTATGTGACTTTTTGGTTCAGATTATACTGTCCAAATATATGCGGCAAACATGGAAGGACAGGCCAGTCAAGAGTTGAGCAAATGTAGCCTGTGAAAGAATTCTAAACTTTTTAAGAACACTAAATCAAAATAGTTTTAAACTCATTATTATAATCCAAATGATTAAGAAAAAAATGATTTAATCCATTTCTGATGGTAAATCAAATTTGAACTTACATTGAATTGAGTAGAGTTCGATTCTTCATCTAATTGTTGGTGTTACAGTTACTATTCTATGAGCATTGGTTATTGCCAAAATATATTTTTCACCATGCCAGCCACACCTTCGGCTACGTTGGCTGCACCGGTTTCTGCACCATGTAACACACCACTTACTGCTCCGCCGGCCATGCCCATTGCCCAAGCGCCACCGTATTCGCCGAATTCTCACTCTTCATACATGATACATCAAATATATAACCTTTCAATCTACTACTTTTTGCTATGAAAACTTCCAAATCCACGATTGTACTCAAGCAACTTGTAAGTTCATATTTTAATTGATTGTTGTAATTTAGAAATTCAACATTGAAGCGGACATATCCATTTCCGAATATAATTTAGATGACAACATTGAATCTAAGACCAATTTTGAAACAACTTATGGTATGCTATTTGTTGGAATTAAGTAAGATTAGGAATGTAAACGAACAAAAGCCACACGCCTGTTCGAAACCCTAGTCGGCACTACTACTTGCCCCTAGAAACCACTCCGACGCTCACGGAGATGGCAGTGAGGGTTTGTGCAGTTGTAAGTGTGTTAACCATTGTCGCTCACACTATGTTTCCAATCCAAAATGATGACTACAAACTGCTTTCTTACAACAAAAGGTTCTTATATGCTTCTTATTCTTCTTCTTTTTCTTCTTCTTCTTCGAATTGTGCCACATGTTTCCTTCGTTTTGATTTCTGATTCACTCACAGTAAACGATGAATCATGCTGTTCGAAACAAATCAGGAATAACCTGACAAATGAATAAAAAGATTTCAAATTGATCTGTGCTTGTTCTGTATCAGATAAGGATCGAGCAAACAGTTAACACCAACCTAAAAGCGCTTGGAACTAAGGACGCACCGGAACAGTGGGCTGCAGCGTTCCTTCTCTCTCTAAAATCTAGTGACACTTTGGGTTTACTATGTTTCTCTCACCAACAATTTGTCAATTTGTATTGGGGGAAAAAGAAATAAACGCACCGACATATGTGCTGGTTGTGAGAAAAAATAAAACTTAAGTGCTCAAAACTTAAAAGTTGGAAAATCTCCTAGCGCAATCATACGATAGTAATTGATATATATATAATAATTTCATGGATGATTGCATACAAAGTTAGAAATGCATAAAATTGATCCACTAGTGGTGGTGAAGAAAGATAATGCCCTATCTTTACATTTGGACATTATTCGTCATGTGCCGGTTTAGTCAGCAATGGAGTATTATGGGGCATTTGTTTAAAATGGGTGTAGTGGTATAATGTCTAACTAGCCGTTTACCCGCGCGATGCGGCGGGAAACATATCACTTAGGTTGATGAGGTTAGGGCTATGTACGGGATGATTTGGTTTTGAGTCATAACCAAAACCAAATTCGCGATGCAATAATGGCGACAATTTTCAACGCAATACTCGTTTTGTGTTATTTATCAATCCTCCCATGGTATATTGTATAGTAGTTTGTTACTTTATCAATCATCTATATGGTAATGTCTACTAAATGCTAGATGAAACAGGTAAAAATGCCCAAAAAGTCTGCAAAGAGTGGGTCAAAGAAAAGCTCGCCTTGACGGGTTCATCTCGAATATGCCAAGGCTTTAAAGTAATAGGCTTCTCCATCGCAAACAAGCAAAGAACCTACATTACGAATAAGCGTGTAATAAGACATCACAATATGAGGAGGGGGGATGAAGGCTAACAAGAGTTGGAATATGTTTTTGTTTAAATGTATATTGAATTCTATCATATTAATAATGTTAATTTGTGTATTATTAGGTGTAAAAAATCGTTGTTAAAGAAAAAATCTAGTTAAGAGGGGATGTGTCATGTGGTTAAACAAGTTGGAATCAGAGGTAATACAATAACTATATATAGTTTTTTGTCCTAAAAAAAGTTTGGCGTTGACCCAAAAAATTTTCTTTTATTTATGAAATGGTCTTCTTGGGTTGTGTCGTGTTTTTATCTTAAGCAAGTCAAACCAATCAACTAAAAATCTACCTAAACCAGGATTGGTCATATGGTTAAATGGGTTGAAAGTCAAGTATACTTTATTCGCTATGCAAGCTTATAATCCTCCAAAATTCGTACTTTTTGGTACCAACATTTTGCCTTTTCGATACCGGTACCGTACCGTACCATGCCAGGTATTTTCATTACCGGTACCCATTTTTTTGGATTTTCGGTACCGGATGGTACCAAGCTCATCCTTACGTTTGAGTCCGAATTCAGGTTGATTTGAATTTGATGATTTAAAGTAAAAATCTAAAATTTAAAAAGAAAAAAGGACACCAATAAAAAATGCCAAAAAAGTTCGCAAAACATGCAAATAATCCACAAAAATGCAGCCATAATAACAAAACAATATGCAGCCATAATAACAAAACAATACCAACTATATCTTTTTTTCAGCGTAGTAATTAAACACATCATGTCTTAAAAGAAGTCCACAATAGTTATATAAAAGAAGCATTATTCCCTTGCAGTTGCATTTGTAATGGAGTTTTTTCAGTTGGTTAATTTGACACTTGGACGCTTGGAGCCTTGAAGCTTAACTCTTTCAATTGTTCAAGAGCGTCGAATCTTGAGCACAGTTACATCTTCAACACGTACAGCATATTCAGCGCCATTTGACAGCAAGTAATAGCACTAATTACAACAAATTATAGCACTATTTTACAGCAAAATAAACTAAAATATAAGAGGTAATGATTTGGGGTGAAAATTACACACCATTTATACAACAGGTTAATACATGTTTAATTTTATTAATAAGGGTCAAACCGTGGAAATACAGTATGTTTATAACCTTCTATATCATTTCATGAAAGAGAAGATTTGATATTTTAACAACAAAACTTATGTAATCATATCAATACTTTAGTTTATTTTACGAAAGATTTTTTTTTTTAAATTGATCTTTCAAACATGTTTCCTGTATTTGAAATTGTTACCAATAAAATCAGACCAAAATAGTATACTCAGAGAAAAAGCTAAAGTGTAAGCAGATCTGGGAAGACACATCTTGCAGCAATAAAATGAAATGAAATAACCTCATCAGTTATCCCCACGATCCTTGTTCTTTAGCTTATATGATCAAAATCTGCAATGAGTAATCCAAAGAAAGATTTTGTTGAAGTTCTTGGATGCTTCAAAGCAGATGCAAATAGATATAAAAAAGGCCAAACGGGTCAACAGGTCAAGAAAAGTGTTGATGGATCAATGGGAAAACGACGTAGACAATCACTTAGATTACCTAAAATAGACGGACTACCAAGACCAATTGCACTATCAGAAATCGTTGGATGAGATACACTTGCGGATTAGACATCCAACCAGCAAGCAGAGTTGGTACCGGGGCCGGTGCAGGTTGAAATGGCTGGATATAGAATCAAAATTAAATTACAATAATAATATAAAACTGGTTAATTTTTTTATAGAAATACATTACAATAACAATTTTTTTTTCTATAGTTTTACGCTATAAACCCAAACAAGAATTTCTGGCTAGCACACATATACGCCTTATCAAACAACTTTGAATATTTGATATAGAATAAACTAAAACAAAAGTGCAATAACTTTTCCTCAAGACTTCAATATGTCATTTACAATAAGAAGAAAAAAATGATTCGAACCTTACTGCAGGATGTTCACTAATGGTCTGAGCATTGACTGGTTTAGATTTTTCTCTGATTTATGTGGGATCTGCATTCAGAAATATATCACATGTGCATAAAAAGATAGTCATAAATGATTATTAAGTCAAACAAATTACACTATTACCATCAAAAGCGGAGAACATCAGCCTCTGAATGCAAAAAAAACATTTGAGTACCAGGCTCTTACGGTTCGACGACGTATTGCAAAACCTTAAAGTTTCTTCTGTTACCTTTTGATACTTGTGCAGGAGAGTTTCCAACCAGACCACCAGTGTTTTCAAACCTAGATAGAGTTGGCTTATATACCTGTTAGAGAAAAAACACGGATCGCATTACATTATATTCCCATGTTAACCAGGGGCCAGCACAAGAAAGTAGTGTTACGTCAAATCAATGGACACGGAAATCGGATTTCAGAAGATGAGTTGCCATGCCGAATCCCATTGCTCCTAGACCAATAAAACCAATTTTATTTGTTCGTTTTGACTTGGCACAAACTTGAGTCGCCAATAGTTCGGGACTGTAAGTTTCTGCATTTGCTGCATCCATAATTTGTATTCCAAGTACTCTTTCCCAAACCTGCACCAGAGATATGATGAATACTAACCTGCACCAGAGAAATGATGAAGGCTTAGTAAAAGTGTTACCTTAAGACCATCTGCATCTGCATGTCTAGAGCCTGTTGGATATGCACACAAACAACAATCACTGGTTTTTCATTTAGTTTGAAGTATGTATTCATACAATATGAAGCATGCATACCTGCTAGGAATTGTTGATGAGCAGCAGCCAAGAGTGGAAGAGGAAATATAAGGATGCTTCAAAATCTTGTCAAGGGGGAGCCTTTTTGCAGAGTCTTTCACTAAAAAATGCATTTGTTCAAATCATGTTATATTACAAAATATGGAATAGAATATTCATCTTCAAACTTAGCACTCAATCTCATAACTTGATCAATATTTGGTGAATATAACAGCACAACTTGTATTATGAGATCTTTAGCTTCGACAGAAACATGAGGGGTAGAAGGAAAGGTGAGGTCAACCTTATAATCCTGTGCAAATAACAAATGTTTCATTATCAAGTTGAAGGTGTTAGTTTTGACCCGTTTACTTTTAAACGGGTCAAATTCGTCGATAAGCGTTTCTTCCCTTCGAAATGTATCTGCTTGGAGGCTACAGCTGCAGCAGTTACATTTGACGCTGCTGATGTCATTTCAGCATCAGCCAGGTCTTCAGCAACTAAAAGATCATCTAACAATACACCTGCAGTTAACAAAGCAACAGTAAATAAAAACCATAGTACTAAATTATTTTGAAAATGTGAATTATTAGCGTATCGATAGAACTGAAAATATAGATCAGGTCTTACCTTCGCGTAACGCACCGTAAATGAAAATTAAATCCCCTACACGCGTGCCTACACCGCCTTGTTAATACAACTGTGGCATCTACGCCAACAGCATCAGCACTGTATCTACCAGTCCTTGGAGACGTCACAACGGATTAGCATATAACAGTATGAATGTGTGTATATATGTGCATATATATGTGTGTATATAAGAAATTCATTGCTAGAAGTTTCAAGTTAGCAATGAATTTCCAAACATGAAGTATGCAAAAGTCAAGCGATTCCCACTTACCTCAACTACAGGTTTTGCTACTGCCTCATAAACTCGTTTTTGAGAAGCAGATTCTGTAAATACTTCATCAAATCTGTAAGACTCAGAAATCAAGTTATCTTTCCAAAGTTTCAACTTCTTAAGCTGCATGAGGGAACTTATCTAAGACGTTAATCACAATTCAAATATGCACGTGTGTTATGGTCTTTGATAAAGAAAATTGGGGAAATGGTCTATTATTCTAGATTATATCGTGCTCGCCTCTGGTTGAGGTTCAACTCAATAAAAAAAATCAGCATCAACAGAATCTCCTCTGTGTTTTTTTTTTGTCTCAGTTTGATAGCAACTCTAACTATTGATATTCTTCTTCGAATCAATCAGCCTGTTCAAGTATATAATAGTCGGATTAAGGCATAATAATCGAAAAAAATATCCAAATAAATAATCTTTTTTTTTAAATGGCAACAATGAGGTACATAAGATCAACTCAAATGATTTGAAAGAAACAAACCCCTAAATACGTTATGTTTAGATTTTTTTATTTTCCACAGAATAAAAAAGAAAATCTCAAATATCAAAATCAAAATCGGAATAATAGATAAATAACGGATCCGTACCTTGATGTCGACCACATTTAACTGTTAGAAAAGAAAAGCGATCGAAGATCAAGAAACCCTGGGCTATAACAAATAAAAATCCAATAAATCAACAGTTAAAAGGAAGATTGAATGTTAAAAGAATGATAAAATCATCATGGTTAATTCGAGATCTAACCTTGATTTGAAGACGTCTGAAGATCCCGGTGCGAATCGAGATGGGGCGTCGATGGAGGAGCAGGAAATCTAGGGTTTGATCCTGGATCGTAGCAAAGAAGAGGAGGTGTTGCACATGGAGAAACCCTAGATTGTGAAGGATGAAAACTGTAATCGCCGTTTGGGAGAAGCTGAAACAATCACAATAACAAAAATAACTCTGATTCATGAAAACCCTAAAATCGTAGAAGCTGAAACAATCACAATAACAAAAATAACTCTGATTCATGAAAACCCTAAAATCGTTGAAGCTGAAACAACATATAATGGTATACAAAAGATTTGTGATAACCCTAAAATCGTAGAACATGAAAAAAGGAAAAGGAAATCAAACCTTGGGGATGATTAAATCATCGATTCAGCTCTGGATCGTACCGGAGATCTCTTCTGGGTGGTGAAAATTGAAATCGGTTTGTTTGAGGGGGGTTTGAATTTTGAAATGGGTTTGTAGAGAGAGAGAAAGAAAGACAGGATGAGTAAGAAACCCTAAATCGGAGAGAAAGCAGAGGGTGAAATGTGAAATGAAAAGTCTATGGGGAAGTGGGAATGAGCGGGCATTCAAATTTTGAAAAAAAATGGCCGCTCAAAATTAGATTTAAAAGTTGGTGTGCTTTATAAGACTTGTACACCATGCTTTAAAAGTGTCAAAGGGTATAAGTGGAAAGTGATGTTTTATGGTGCTTAAAAGACTTGTACATTATGCTTTAGGAGTGTTTTAAGGAATTTTTTTTGGACTTTAAGAAGTCCTTCTAATATGTATTATAAAGTAGTATAGATAATGCTCATCCAATGATTACCCAATTATTATTTCTTTTTTTTTTAATTAAAACTAATGAAGAAATGGGTGTAGTGGTGGCCAAAAAAATCTTGACCCGGCGTTTAATTTGGAACACCCCAACCCAAATTTTGAAGAAACACACCCATGGGGCGGTGGTGGGGCATTATGGGGCGTTTTTTCCCCAACAAAACGCAAAAAACCCACTACGGGTGGTCTAATATGGAAAATATTTTATGTATGCACAGTGTTTTTGTGATTTGTAAGTTTTGTACCAAGACTTGACGAATAATTTACAGCGTGATGTGTATTGCGATGTGTTTATCTATACTACTTTATAAAGCATATAGGAGGGACTTCTTAAAGTCATAAAATTTTCCTTAAAACACCCCTAATGCATGATGTACAAGTCTTTTAAGCACCAGAAAACTTCACTTTCCATTTATACCCTTTTACTAAAATAAACACTTATTAAGATCTACACCGTCCATTTTCAAAGAAACACATCACACGGATTGGGATCTGCACCGTCCATTCAACTTTCAATTCCCGCTCATCCTAATTCCCCATACACCCCGTCCATTCAACTTTTAGATCCCATCTGCTTTCTCTCTCTCTTTCTCCCTGGCGATTCAAAAAGACGAAGGCGATTCAAGTCGATTGGTGAATATTTCACCAAATCAATGAAGAATCTAACCTCTCACCAGGTATACAAGTTTGATTTTTAGATCTGTGATGTTTTATTTTTAGATCTGTTTATTGTTCTTTATTATCAACTTTTCTCTCTCGCTCTAGAACCCTAGCTTTCTCCATCGCTCTTCAATTGAACGACGAAGAACCAGAGATGAAGGAACCTGTTCTGAAATCGAAAAATTTGTCAAGATTTCCGTTCTGAAATCGTTGTTAGGGGGCTACAGTTGAACGGTAAAGGCACTGAGAGGTCTAGGTTTTATCATAATCGAAAAAAGGGTGAAGTGATGTGAAGAACTAGGTTTCGATCTGAGTTTCAAATGTAAGTTTTTAAGTTTTTTTGCTTATCATATCTATTATTGAAGCCCTAATTCACGACTGGTGTTTGTTACAGGTTCTGTTACAGGTTCTGTTTCTGATTTTAGTTAGGGTTTACACTCTATTTATCACTTTCTGTAACCTAATTTTGTTCACCGATTGATTTGTTTGTGTTAATTAGGTCATTTGTGCTTCAATTGAGCTGTTTAAGTCCGATTGTTGTTGATTTAGGTCATTTATGCTTCAATTGATCTGTTTAAGTTCGATTGTTGTTGATTTAGGTCACAACACACATAAACCCTCACACCCCCTCACATGTTCCATCACTCACAGGTCCATAACGCGTGAAAAAATTCACGGACATTTTCCTATCACTCGTGAAGAATTGAGTGGCGGTGGTATGTTCCAAAATTCCACGCATGAAGAAAGTTTATCACGGAGAGATTTATCTCCACCCCCACTGCCCTAAGGGGGGAGGGGGTGGTTATCACTTGCAAAAATTCCATCACTCACAACATCCAATCAAGTTCCGCCATGTCATCAACCATTATTCCATCACTCAAAACTTTTTTTAGTGGCAATGGTCATCACTCACAACACCCAACAATAAACCCTCACACTCCCTCACATCCATTTATCACTGAATAGGCCATAACGCGTGAAATATATCACGGAATCTCCCCTTCACGCGTTGAAATTGTAGGTGGCGGTGGTTTGTTCATTTCCATCACTCGTTATAAAGTGCCATCACGGGGAAATTAAGCTCCACCCCCGCCTCCCCTAATAGGGGTAAGAGTATTTTAGCGTGTTCATCATTGTGTGATGATAGCCTATTGAACACGCATCTATTATTTTCAGATCCGAATCGTGAATCAACTACATAACCGACGTTGTTAAGTACTGTTGAACCGTCTCCATTTGAACTGGTTGACTATGGGCAATTGGATTAGTTACTATTTTAGACTCTGCATTTTGTTTATTCCAGTCTTAAAATGTTGTTAACATTGTAAATCCCCATCAAAGATATGTGGTTCCATAATTTGTTTTGAACTAGTAACATGTAGAGTAAATTACTTTTTGAGTCATTGTGTTTTAATGGTTTTAACCATAAGAGTTCAAAATCAAAATGTTTAACGCCTGAGTCCCTGGACGTTTTTTATAACCTTTTGAGTCCAATTTTGTTCATTTTATAACGTATACAAAATTAGACTCAAAACATTATAAAATGAACAAAATTGGACTCAAAACGTTATAAAATGAGCGGTTAGGGACTCTGGGCGTTAAACTTTTTGATTTTGAACTCAAGTGGTTAAAACCACTAAAATACAGAGACTCAAAAAGTAATTTACTCTAATATATACGTGTGAAAACATTACCTACATCACACATGGTTGATGATATGACACTACAATCCCTAATATGTGTCCATAGTGATTCCATGAAATTCAAAGGGTTTAGTGATTGGTCTTGGTTCAATGTCCATGGTTGCCATATCTTATGATGAATATCGTAGATCTGAATATTTGTAATGTTTATAAGCATGACCACATTGCCGTTTGAATACTTGTGATTGTAGCTTCACAGATGGGGACAAAGAAAGATGAAATAATGTGATTTGAGATTAACTTTTACACTTCATTATTTCAATAATGTTAAAAATAGATACGAAATTTAATTCTTGATTAAAACATAAACACTATAGTAGTTGTGGGAACATTAATGATACAAATCCAACCCGAACGGAAAGTTCTAATATAAGTTGATGGCAATCCAAGCACAAAAAAAAAAGACCCGGTAGGAAAAAATCCTAAGTCCGCCACTGTCAAAAATCACAAATGCAAATCGTGGATCAAACCGGACCCATAGAGGCCCGCGTTGATGCCTTCTGCTTTGACCCATAAGACATTTTCATAACTGTAAAGCTCGAAAGCCCTCAAGAATTACATTTAAACACATGAAATACTTTATCAAGAAATTAAATATTTGAATGTCGGCCCTCACATCGAGTATTTCGTTTCCTTTTGATCAGCCTTGATCCACTGTTGGACTAGCTTGAGGCCCAATTAGCTACTTCCGGCAGCCCAAGTAATAGACATATGCTGTCTTAATTTTTATTAAGCGTAATTTTGGTAAATTATACGTTTTGCTACAAATTAAACTATTTTATAAATACAGAATACTTTTATGAGGTTTATAAATACAGAATACTTTTATTTGTTAAGAGAAGGTTTAAATAATTTTAGAAAATTACAATCATGATAAATAACGTAATAGTTTTGCATATGATTTTAATAATCACAGTTGACAATTTATGATATCATCAAATTTTAAATTAGTTATTTTATTAAATTCTTTAAAGATTACCAAGTACGTAATAAGAGTTAGGGGTAGGGGGCGTTTGGTTCGCAAAATATTTTGGAATTGAAATTGGAATTTGTATAGGAATTAGAATTTGTATAGGAATTAGAATTTGAAAAAATTAGATTTGGAATTTAAACATTCCAATTGGAATGGGAAATTGTTGGAATTTGAATCTCAATTCCATTTTTTTGTGTTTGGTTGTCAAATGAATTAGAATCCATCACCCCGGCACCCACAACCCCCGGTTCGGGTCGAAACGGTACGGTTGAAAACAATACGGGTCGAAACGGTATGGGCCAAAACGGTTCGCGTCGACACGGTTCACATCGAAATGGATCGCGTCGAAACGGTTCATGTCGAAACGGCACGGGTCGAAACCGTTTGCGTCGACGGTATGATTCGAAACGGTACGGGTCGAAATGATTCGCGTCAAAATGGTACGGGTCGAAACGGTACGGGTCGAAAAGGTTCGCATAGAAACCGTTCGCGTCGAATCAGTTCGAGTTGAAACGGTACGGGTCGAAACGGTTCGATTCGAAATTGTGTGGGTCGAAACGGTTCGGATAGAAACCAGCACGGGTCGAAACGGTACGAGTTGAGACGGTGCGGGTCGAAACGGCCGAAGATTCCAATGAATTTACTTTAATTTCTTCACATATAGGAAGGATTTTAAATTCCTTTAGTTCAAGGAACTTGAAGGATTTCATGCTCAATTCCAATTTCATTGTCAACCAAACACATAAAGATTAGAATTTAGATTCTAATTCCATCAAATATTATGTGAACCAAACATTTAAGATATAAAATTCAGATTTAAATTCCTTTAAATTCCATTTATTATACGGCAAAGTAAAGTTGAAGAGGAATCATTTCCGATAACTTATATATTTTAGTAGCCATAGAACAACACAATTAACATAGTCAACTTTTTAATCAAAACTTGTTTATAAAATCATAATAAAGTCAACTTTTTATGATAGAAGTCAAGTGGTTAATGGTAGGTGAAGTACCTAACTAACTTAAGTCCTTATACCCACACCAACACTTCGCAACCCTCGACGGATGGTGTTGTAGCCAAGTGGTTATCATACTATATTACCAAACATGAGACGTGATTGAAACCCCACCTCGCTAACATAATTAATTTAAAAGGTTATATATTATGTTTCAATAAAATATAACTTAAATGAATTAAGAGCATATATTCTAAATATCTTAAAGCATAAAGTTGTGGCTTTTACGTCACCGATCTTTCCATTTTCAATAAAATACAAGCCTACTCTCTTCACTTTTCAATAAAATATAAGGCCATCTCAACATTGAGAATAACATTTTTAGCTCCTGCTCTATACAATATGATAAATCCAACCCCTAACTTTACAAAATGGTATTTTAGCCCCACTTCATTTTACAGGCACCCTTTATACTTTTAAAGTTTGCATTTTTAACTCTCTTTGCTCTTCCTTTTACGCTTTTTCCCAAAGATTCACCACATTGCAATTTTAGTCCCTTGACTTTAAAGCTATAATAGCCTCTCTTGATTGCTACACATTGGTTGTGTTACATAACACTTACACTGATCCATTCGACATTTGCAATTTACTCTCGCCGCAACTCGCACTAGTCTATTTACTAGTTATATTTATTAGGTAGGTGAAAATAAAAACTAAATAAAAAAAAACACAATTCAGAAAAGTTTGTTTTCAATATATAAATTTTATTTTGTTAGATTTGCATAATTCATTGAGCTTTAAGTTGAGCATACAATACAAGTGGGCTTGTAATCAGTGGGCCTTCACAAAGCCCATTTCTATGAAATGAGGACGTAAGTTATAAAGTAGGTTTGCCTTCACAAAGGCCACTTGTTAAATGACCAGTAAAAAGAAACGATCTGGTCAACCTAGGAATTAGGATAAATAAGTTTTATAGCAGAGTTTACTATGCCTTCTCTATTATCATCTTTTCTAGCAACTCAAGTGTGACAAGTGTCTAGTTAGCTAATTTACAAACTTAATCTTTCATTTTCTAAGACATTTTTAACTGAAGTAATGAACTGGTAGACTCATTGATTTGGTATTAGACGTGATTTTCGAAACGTTGCTTGGAAAATTATGATTGATCTTCGTGATGCCATAACATTTGTACTACTGTTTTAGGGGGTAATGTGAGCGAGCGATGCATCCTTCCTTAGGGGTGCGAAAGTTCTCGATAGACCGGCTCAAAACCAGACTCACTGTCCTGATCCCTTATTATTTTTGACATATTGGTTTCTTTGTTGTACAAAACCGGGAAAACTGCACATAAAGCAATAAAATGATATATTCTCTCAATGATATGTCTGATATTCTTCTTTTAATGTCATTTAACATAAATCAATATAATTTAGAAACGGATCCACTCCTTTAGAATGCCGTTTTCTCCTTTAACTTTAAATAAGTCGTCATTTTGTATAATATTTTGAAACTATCTTAGACGTGCATCTATAATATCTGCCTCTTCGATATAAAATGGTTAAATTTGGTATCATAAGTATCATTGTAACTTATTATACATCCATCCATCCATTTTCTTTCTTAGACCGGTGGATATGGGGCGTGGGTTTTGGCGTTGAAGGGGGTTTAACGCCGGCTACACCACCCCGGCTCGGCATTGCCCGTTTGGCGTTGATATTTTGCCTGGCGTGGGGGGGGGGGGGGGGGGACGTGGCGGGCTGTGGTTATCTGGTTCAATGAAGGTTTTGTTTTTTAATTTTCTTTCTAGTTTTTTTTTTTTAAATTCCACATGGCTGGCCACACCTAGCTAAGCGACGCCCCACCACACTCCTAGTTTTTTAGTATTAGCTTGTGAATTCCACCCTCACCACGTGTCAAGCAATGCCCCCAACCCAAGCCCCTCCCACCTCATAGTCTTAATGAATCCCAATAATTTATTCATTTTTTTCCTTGAAATTGTGGTCCATAGAAGTGGGAGTGTGTGGTCCATGAAGGAAAAGCCTATTTTTGTGGGCAAGGGGACAATGGATAAGAGCGGAGAGTCAAGGGCTCTTATTCATATTTAAGACTTTTAAGTTATACCAATTATTATTTTTTTCGATTTATTCAGCTTGTATTATATAACATAGTATCATATTGTAATCTTAACATAGTATCATAGAGTAATCTTATTAAAAATAAGACACACCACCTTATCCTCTAAGGGCCTTATACCCCGAAACAAAAACATCAAGTTAAATGAAGAAAAAATAAGTGAGCAAATGTCATATTTTAAGATTTTAGTCCTTTAAAATATTGTTGAGCTATCAAAAAGACATAAACGTGTTAGTTGAACGTAGTGTAAATCATATAAAAGATAGAACTAGACGTGTATACAATTTTTTGTAAGATGTATTAGAAAAGTTCATTATGAAAAACATGACAATGGAATTGATGTGAGATAATCGATTTATCATAGGTTCTGAAATCTGCATTATGTAGTTTGTAAATGGTCTTCAACACTTAAAATTGAAAATAAATTATTTATGGCTCTCTTTGTTTGACTTATTTCATTGAAAAACACACCAAGAAATAATGGGCAAAGCCTTTAAATACCTTATAAGTGAAGGTATTGGGTTTAAGTCTTACAGACAACAAGAATAAAAGAAATTTGCCGTTAAAAAAAACCTCCGTCCCTTTGCCCCTCTTCGAGCATCATCCTCACCTGTAATTGATAAATCCACTCTTCGTATACTTGGTTTAAAATCGCTAGATAGTTTTCGTGATTAAAATAATAATCCATACACAAAATAACAAGTAGCTAAATAATTTGTCATCAAAACGAATTAACTTGAAGCATGATTTGGAACTAATTGAAAATGAACTATTAAATTGACCATGATCCATAAGACCAAAGGGTATGGGGTCGTCCCCATCTCGTTCCGGTCCGTCTCCGGCGTCCCACACCGCCCTCGGCGGTCCGTCGGCGTCACCCACGTCCTGCTCAAGACGGCAGCGACGAGCCGGATGGTTGGCCCCCTTCATTTCTTCTTCTCTCTCTCTCCTTTATTATATAATATATTATATTGATTTTTATTGTGGGGTTGGGTAGTCCTCCACACCCTTGGGTAGTCATCAAGAGGATGCTCCTCCTCCCGTGATGACGTGGCGCCTACGTGGCGGGTAGTCTCCAAAGAGACTATCCATTCCATACCCCATGGTCTAAGAGATGTGAATTTGATACGCCTTATACCATGGGGTATGGAATGGATAGTCTCTTTAAAGACTACCCGCAACGTAGGCGCCACGTCATCACGGGAGGAGGAGCATCCTCTTGGGGACTACCCAAGGGTATGGAGGGGATGTTATGACTACCCAAGAGGGGCCCACCAAAATTAAACCAGCCTATCACATTAAAGCATGCAAGAGAGAGAGAGAACAAGGAAGAGAGGTGGCTCGTCTCCAGCGTCCGGGAAGGGACGGAGGCGACGCTACGGGGCGGGAGGGGGGCGGTGTGGGATGATCCGGCAGGGGGGCGACGGACCGGGGACGGAGCCCATACCCTGCGGTCTTATATGAACCTACAACTTTAGTCAATGGCTATCAACTACCAAGAAGCCTAATTTTCTTAGACCATGGGGTATGGAATGGATAGTCTCTTTGGAGACTACCCGCCACGTAGGCGCCACGTCATCACGGGAGGAGGAGCATCCTCTTGGGGACTACCCAAGGGTGTGGGGGGACTACCCACTTTAATAAAAAAATCAATATAATACAAGGAGAGAGAGAGAAGTCCGAGGGGAAAGAGGAGCGTCGCCTCCGTCATCTGCAAGACGCCAGGGACGGGGACGGACCGTCGGGGGCGGTGTGCGACGGGCCTGAACGCCGAGGACGGGGGGGGGGGGGGGGGGGGAGACGAGCCCCATACCCCTTGGTCTTACTAGCCCTGTTCTTAATTCTAGTTGTTACAATAACATTTAAAGATTATTTACTTATCTTTATTAACTCATCTAGAAACAAATGATTAAACCATCATCTCATATGCCACGTCATCAAATGCGAACAAAATTACTTCTACGTCTTTGTACTGGCAGAACACACACATACTCTCTCTATTTTACATAGGGGCGGAACCACCATTATATTAGCCATAGCACGAGCTACGGCTCAACTTTGTCTCCGAAGGGTAACATTTTTTCTTTTTCTTTTTTCCCTGTTTTTACGTATCGTTTATATGTATTGGATACCACTGAGCAAATGTTAAAAAAGAAAACGGTGAATATAGTTGAGTTTTTTTTTTTTTCCGGTGACAACTAACTCCGATGACCTGGTTAAAAGAAAGAAGCTTAAGGAAGACGAAGTATTGTATAAACATGAGTTAAAAGTTTATTTATAATTTTTACTTTTCATATATACTATTCAACTAAGAAAAGAAAATAAGGTTATTTTATTATTAGATATTCTCTCTTATTTATACAATATAAATTAGCAACTATTTTGTGCATTAGGGTGTCCGGGGCACTCCCCTAAGAGGGGAGTCCCCTCTCTTACGCATAACCAATCCTCGTGTGCCACGTCAACTCCCCTCTTAAACTCCCCTAACACCCCAATTTGATGGCGCCACTCCCCTCTTAGGGGAATTGCTTTTTTTATTCAAAAAAAAAAAAGAAAAAATTTCATTGGCTGAAATTGCGGCTGACCCCACCTCCTCTCTCCTTCTTCTTCGGTGACTTCCCCCCGGTTTCACCTCCTCTCTCCTCCCCGATTTCACTCCCCTCTTGGTTGGCAGCACACCACCGATCGGCAAAGTTGGTCCCCGCTCGGGGTCACCGAGGGTGCCCCGGACACCCTTAGGAGGTGTACTCTTAGCTTAGGGTGTCTTTAAAAAAAATTGATTTTCCACTTTTAACCCAATCATTTTTCTATTTTGTATTTTAACCCCTTTTAATTTTTTTACTTTTAACACAAAGTTTTTCATCTTTTATAATTTAACCCAACACTTTATTATATACAACTTTGGTCCCTCATACTTTTTATGTTTCGCAAGTTTTTCGTTTTACGTTCCGTTCTAAATTTTGTGAGTTAACACATCGTGGCGTGCATGTGAGGTTCAACGTTTTTTGCTCTATTTTTTCGAATTTGATAGGCCCGTCGCAACGTGTCCATTTTTCCCTTTTTGACAAGTTCGCCGCAACGGGCGGGTCCTTGATCGGCTAAGTTATTATTTTCTATATTTTACGTTTCTGTTTAATTTCTTCGCATTAACACACTGTAATGGGTGTGCGTGGTTCAACGATTTTAAGTCTGCTTTTCGTTCGGTGTAACTTTGTCCATTTTATCTATTTTATTTTTACGAGTTTTTCCGATGTTGGGAGTAGGGCCGCTCGACTCGGTTCGGCTCGAATTATTATTTTTAATTAGTATATATACATATACACTTTCATATATAATAAACATGTATATACACACATATATATATACACAAATATAAATTATACATATATATACACACATTACACATACGTATATACTTAAATATAAATTAAATTTAGAGTTTTATATGTACCACTCTATTAGATTTTGGTCCATTATATACAAATTTACAACTATATCTATACGTACTAGCCCAACCAGGCCGATAAAAAAATTAATATCAAATCTAAAAGTTAAAGCATAAACCGATAAATGATAGCCTGCTCATCGCCTCAATGTTTCATGTCGTTACCCTAAGTCAATCGTCTCCTATTCTCACCGTAATTGTTCGTGCAATATAATTATAAATCATCGCCTCGTCGGCCACAACATTGTTATTCATAAGAAAAATATTATGCCATCGCCTGCTCATCGCCTCAATGTTTCATGTCGTTACCCTAAGTCAATCGTCTCCTATTCTCACCGTAATTGTTCGTGCAATATAATCATAAATCATCGCCTCGTCGGCCACAACATTGTTATTCATAAGAAAAATATTATGCCATGAAATGTGTGTTTTTAAAGACATAGAAACTTGCTACCCAACATTGTCACTATCACTCTCAGCAAATTTAAATTGGGTGACACGGTTGTCCAAATCGCTCGAACTTCGCTCGACGCTCGCTCGGAATTTTTACCGCTCGAAAAATGCTCGCTTGATTTGAGGCTCGGTTCTAAATGAGCCGCTCCGCTCGGTTCGATTTGAAAACGAGCCAAGCACGAGCAAAGGTCCGCTCGGTTCGGCTCGGCTCGTGAACAGCCCAACTTGGGAGTCGATACCGGTGTGGCATTGGTGCTACTTGACATGGTTTTATGAACGTTTTTAACCTGTTAAATATTTTACTAATATTTTGTTTCGGTTTACCTTTATACTTTCTTTACTTAAAAACTATTTTTTAGGTGCATATTTTATGTACGGGTAGGTATAAATATGATTTGTTGTATATTTCGACGTAAACTTTTTTTATAAACAACTCTAGGTCAAATATAATACTTTTTCGTTTAAAGAAACCATTTCTACATGCATATTTTTATGTACGTTTTGGTATAAATTTAAGTTGTTTTACGTTTCGACGTAAACTTTTTTGGGAATTGATTCAGGTCAAATATAATATGTTTATGTGTTTATTTTATGTATGTTTCGTAAAGTTTGTTTCGAACCAAGTGGAGTCAAATTATGCTTTCTTTTTTTTTTCCTTTTATTCGAAAGCTCTAATTAATCCCTTTCGATTACATGTGTCAGATTTTCCTTTATACCTGTTACGTTCTTTTATGTATGAGTTGGATCACACATAATACGTTATGATTGTTCGATATGAATTTGATTTACTTTACGTTTGATCCAATCACAATGCTTATACAAGTTACATCGAGTTCAACTGGATACGTCGAAATACGTGGTTTCATATGGTTAATGCATCATATAACGTTTGGACTAATCCATTCAATGTTTACGATGTACCCGCGCCGCAACGCGGACGGGTCTTAATCCTAGTTCCATTTTATTTATTTAGTTTGATAAATTCTTAAGGTTTTCGTATATTACTAAGTAAAATAAGGTTATTTTATTATTACACATTCTCTCTTATCTTATTTGTTTAGTTGGATAAATTCTTAAGGTTTTCGTATATTACTTTATCGGTTTATCTCTCTTTTTTTAAGCGTATTAGTTTTTTTTTTGTTTTATTATACTTTTTACTTTTTTCTTTACTGATTATTAACTTTTTAGTAAACTGTTTTATATTTGAAATGTTTAAATAAATTATGTATCTGATAGATCTTGTCCTTTTTTTCACTTCTTTAATAAAGAAAATGATCAAATCCTTGAATAGCAATTTAAGTAATGTTAAAAGTATGTTTTTGTGTTTATACTACATTAAAAAAATTTAGGATACCTCTAAATTTTTTTTCTAGTTCCGTTACTGACTCTACACCTACTCTTCTCCTAAAATCATTACACCTGCACTGCACATGATTAAAACCCATAAACACTTGGTTGGAGAGCATGGGCGAAGGATAGTGGGGGCGGGAGGGGGCGGTCGACCCTCCGAATTTTTCGCTCAGTAGTGGAGAGTATTTAGTTTTCATATAGAATTTTTTTGGTATATACGTTTTCGACCCCCCGTTTTACAATTTTTTTGGGTATATACGTTTTCGACCCCACGGTCGGAAATCTCAAGCTTCATGTAACAACCCGCACTTTTGTGCGTTGTTACTACTCAATAAACTCGTTACGCCTAGCACCAGAGATTCGGATCATAATGTAACTATATCACATACATCGCTATTCGAAGGATAATCGCATATTTTCGCAATACATTATCACTATATCACATCGAAAACACTAACACTCACGATGACGTTGAGTGAGGATCTATTCTACCCTCCTCGGTGGCCGTGATGTGTCAAACGCAGACAATTAACGCTAACAAAGACTCTCGGGTGAGTGCTATAGCTCCAGTCGTCGTGACGATGATGACAATACGAGTGAATGGTACCCCGTCAGTCTTTGTGGCACAACACACAATAACGTTCACGATGACATCGAGAAAGGACCTATACTACCCTATTTGATGGCCGTGAAACGTCGCTGATAATCGCATACTCGAATCGAAAACCGATTGTTAGTTATCGAAACTTTGAATTATGGATACGTAAATACGACCCATAGTGATATATATACATATATAATACTAATATAAATCAACTATAGAAAGCACGTACTCCAAAAGCTATCGCAACGCTCGAAAAACGGAAACGTTCACCGCGCCGGAGTGGCCATCCGGATGGACCGGCCATTCGAACGGATGGACCATCCGAACGGATAGCCATCCGAACGGATAGCCATCCGAACGAATGGCCATCCGACCCAAAACCACTCCATCCTCTCTGTTGCCTATAAATAGCCTGTCACACCACTGTTCAAGTGATGTGACAGCTCCCACTCGACCAGACACGCTTCAAGACCCTTTTCTCTCGATTCCTCGCGATTCCGGTAAGATTTCAACCTAGAAACTTGTACTTCTATGATCTACACTCGATTCTACATCATTCTGTCCTTCAAAACTCAAATTCTAACCGTGAAATCTACTGATTTGAGGTGTTTTAAGGTGATGTCACCAAGAGTTCATATGAACTTCAAGGTGTGACCTCATCTCACCATAAACGACTCAGATCTGGACGATTCCCACATGTTTTTACAACAATCTCACCTAAAGATCTATGTGTCTAATCAAGAACTGAACGATTTCGGGATTAAACATGAGAAAACCGTCAAGAACGGCCAGATCTGATAGGACGGGGTGATTCCCGACCGTTAGAACGGGTCGAAACTGATGAAATATCATTGTTTAAAACGATACCGTAACTTCTCAGTGAAACCACACGTATTTCTTTCGAAAACACACAAAAACAGTTGATCGAGACGCTAAAAACAGACGCGTTATCCGACCGGACAACAGTCATTCGATCGAATGGGCATTCGACCCAGTCAACAGTCATTCGATCGACAGTCATTCGATCGGATGGGCATTCGACCCAGTCAACAGTCATTCGATCGAATGGGCATTCGACCCAGTCAACAGTCATTCGATCGAATGGGTATTTGACCCAGTCAACAGTCATTCGACCGGATAGCCTGTCATCCGACCGGATGACAGCCATCCGACCCAGATCCATATGTCATCCGATCGGATGAGCCCATCCGAACGGATGAGCACCATCCGACCAGATAACTAACTTTTCGATGCTATTCTCGCTTGACCGTACATCGTTTACTATATCCTTCAATGATTCAATGCAGACGCACTTGCAACCGATCCAATCAAGTTGTATTCTCGCTAAATACGCACTGTGAGTATACTTGAACCCCTTTTTAATCGCATTTTGGGTGTAACATGCGTTTCTAACAAATCGAACTTATTAATCGAATTATTCAATCAATCGAATTATCACTTGCGAACGACTGTTATGCATAGATATACGTGATGCTAATTGCATATGTGCTAGGGCTTATACTCGCGACGTCCCACCATGACTAGTATAGTACTATTGCGCCCGACGGGGTCTAGTTTGCCATCGCATATTCGAGCATCGAGGACTTAGTTGGTAGTATCAGCTTTGCGAGTATATATGTCGTGTGTTACGTTTATGCATGTGGAAATTCGCTACACTTTTATCTATTTACGCTATACATATCAAACCTGTATACTCGCCAATACTTTTGTATTGACAAATATTTTAACGTATGTTGTAGGTTAGATCGCAGACTATATCAAATCAAGCTAGGGAGTCTAGAAACTTAACTAAAATCTAGGTTGTCGGATTTGCATTGTTCGAGAGGACAAGAAATCTGTGATAACTTATGTGATTGTATTATTTGTTAGTATGGGATAATGAATGTATTAAATATTATCGCAATATAGTTGTTATGGATTCTCTTGAGCAATCTGATTCGCCTAGTGTCGCGCCCCGATGATTCCGCCATCGGTTGGGGTGTGACACTTCACCACTGTTGGAGAGCACACTATTTTACCACCTAGATATCCCCTGAGGATACGTATACATTAAGAAGGGATTGCCCTTACATAAGTATTTTCATGTACTATCCGTTTAAAACCATATTCTTTTAAACAATGTATAACCGACGTTATAATTCTTTTCCACAAAAATAATTTCTACGTCACAACCATTAGTGATTTATTTCTTTTTAAAAAAATGCATGTGTTATCCGAAGATATTGGACACAAAACAATAAAATACATTGAAAACTAAATCATAAGTGCCAATCACTTTTAAAATTTAAACGGAAGCATAAACAATATTTAGACATCAAATAGCAAAGTGCTTTTATCTTTAACACTTTATAATCTGATCGAAATCTTCTCAACAATATCGTCCCATGGCATGTCTTGAGGTACTCCCTCAATAAGACTCCATGCACTTGTAAGTACAAGTTCCCCATTTCATCTTGAAACTTTAAACTTGGACAATTATGCTCAAAACAACACCAAGTTGTTACAAATACTACACTTAAGTAGTAAACTTGAACAATGATATTCGTTAAATTACACATATTTCATTCCCCCATTTTACCCCCATTTTACGCGTTTTTGGCCGTAAAACCGAGAATCGGTTACTGAATTGGGTGTATTTGTGTTTACAGGCCTAAAACACCGTGCCGAACAAGAAGATGGTGAAAACGAGGATTTTACAGGCCAAACGACAAAGCTGCGAAGATTCTGTGAACATTCTGATCTGGGCATTTGGCACGGCCGTGCAATGAATGGCACGACCGTGCGGATCCGACAACTGAGCCCTGCCCAGCAATGCACGCCAGTGTGATCAGGAGTGCAAGCCTATCTCGGAGTGGAACGACCGTGCATATCGAGGCACTCCCGTGCACTTCCGACAGAAAGCCCCAGCTCGGAGATGCACGCCAGTTTAGAAGCTCGTGCCAACCAATCATCGGATACGCACGCTCGTGCCACCTATGGAACGGTCGTGTGACTACGAAGACCGGTCAAGATCTGATGATGTCACACAGTATGGTGAACAGTGATTCAAAAGTAAACGGTCGTGCACTTTAATGGCACGACCGTGCGATCTGAAAATGTTATAAAAAACAGAAGGCAACATTCTGTTCGTAACTCTAGACTTTTGGGAGCTATTTTGGCGAATTCACAGGCTCCGGAGGCTCTTGCTTTCACCCGGATTCAAGCCACATTGTGCCCTTTAGCTCCATTACTATCCGGATACTCAATCTTGTGCTTGTTTATGGTTTGATTCTTGAATCTTTCCATGTTTATGTTATAATTCAAGCATTTAGATTGATGATTATGTATTATTGTAAGCCTAAGGGCAAAAAACACTAGTATCCCTTGCTTAATTACAACCTTTAGTATGTTAATTATGTTTCTAATGACACTTTGAAGCATTTTCTATGTTAATCTTTGATGATTAGTTTGCAACCTTGTTTATTGATGTTGAATTCTTGATTATAAGTAATTATCTTGGATGATTGGTATGTGGTTAGTTAAGATATTTGCAAGAAGAAGCTTAATTAATCATGTATTAGTAGACTTTGAACTTGGTTAACTTGTTTAATATGTTTGCACCATGATACTAGAAATGGTTAGTGGGTTAATAAGGGATAATTATTGTTAATCAAGAAGGCTTCCGTCACGTAAGGACCTTAACGGGTTAAATGGTGTTGTTATGAATTCTTGTCATAAATTGTTAGCTTAGTTAGTAGTTTCGGCCAAAATTGATATCTTGGTGAATTTGTGTTCAAGATTTGTAAAATGAACTCAGTTGTGATTTAATCTAGTTTATGTTTGTCTCGGTGGTTGCATTGTGTTTATCGGTGTCACTTTTCTTGATAAAGTGAGGTTAGAAAACTCCTAACGGATGACTAACTTATCTTTAGGGGATTATCATAGACATTTATCAATTGCACGTTAAAGAACAATTTTAGGTGGTTAAAGTGTGTTTATCGTTTTAGCTTTCCAAATGATTGTCATGTTAGGATTCCCGAAAGGGATACTAATTGTCTTGAAAATGAAGAATTGACCAAAGGTTTTAAGTGACAAAACCGACTTAGTTCACATGCTTAGGTTGTGTATAAAGCAAGGCTATATATCTATTTTCTTATTTGGAGTCTATTATGTTTTTATAAATATTTGTTTATGCTGATTTTAGTTTTTAGAAAATCACACAACTTATCTTCCTACCGGTAATTTAATGACAAAGGTTTAGTATTATTCCTCCCCCCACTTCCTTGGATCGACACTTGGTTCTTACCGATGCTTTACTACATATATGACGAGGTACACTTGCCCTTTCGTGTGTGTTTTGATGTTGAAGTATAAATCACTTTTATAAATTTAAAACCGAATCGTGTGTAAATTCATTATAAAAATATGTATATACGCGCACACGTCAAACAATTAAATTTGTTCACAACAACACCAAGTTGTTTTTCACCAAATAACATTTTTAACACGCATGTTAGAAAAAAAATGTTATAACAAGCACATTATAGAATCTAACGTTTACATAAAATCTTTTCCAAAGATATAGTTTATAAAATAAACCATTTCTCATCATTTTTAATGCACACATAGGCAATTAAATGTTTACATAAAATATTTCTGTTCATTATGAACAATCTCTCACCTCGTATTCGTGATACACATTTTATAACACACATGTTAGAAAATTTAAGTCATTTTATATATACAAAACATGACCAAATTAAAGTATTAAATGTCATCATTAAAACTCATCAAATGTCATCATTAAAACTCTACTCAAGAGTTTCACCATATGAAGAGATAAGAGTCTCAATAGTTATAGACTTAAACTCTAATAAAACTCATCAAATGTCATCACTAAAACTCTACTCAAGAGTTTCACCATATGAAGAGTTTAATTAGTAATTAAAATTTCACTCAAATGGATTTAGAAATCCCAAATTAAAGTTGGTGATAAATCCCACACAACTACACCATTACTTTATGGTGACTTAATTTTTGAAGCCAATCAAACATCAACTTCAATGTATGACCTTTTATTTCTAAATCATACAAAGCATTAAAATCAATGCTACAACAAACTACTTATATAAAATGTTTACATAAAACATATCAAAGCATTTGTATTTTAACTATTTTTTAACAATCATGTTAGAATGAAAGAAATTCTGACGCGCACGTTAGAAATATTAACATTTTCACAAAATGTTAATTTGACTTGCTAAAAACACATATATGGTTCAAATAAATAAGTCATTTCTAATACACACGTTAGAAACTAAACAATTCAAAAATTGCTTCCAAACTAACGCGTTTCATGAACGTTTCTAACACACATATTAGAAGACAAATGATTACAAAAATCATTATAAGACTTATTTTTTCATATCAATCCATGGGTGGATGAATAGTGTACTTTAAATAGAGACTTAATTAGAGACATAAAACTCTAATCAAGTAATATAAAATTCTTATTTAAAGACATAAAAAAACTTTATTTAAGAGAATTTATTGTTTACAAAAAACGTATGGTTTGCACCAATAATTCCGGTCTAACACACATATTAGAGAATCGAACGTTTACAAAAAACGTATGGTTTACACTAATAAACCCAATTTAACACAAAAGTTAGAAAAATTAACGATTCCCAAAATCGTTTCAAAAACCAAACGGTTGAACCAAACCTATTCGTTTTGTACCACGGTATAGGATTTAAGATTGTATCTCAACCTCAAGAAATCCAAACAAAACAAATTGTACTACATACATATTTCTCAAAAAGAAAATATTTATAAGATCATAATCTTTAAAATATCTATTTTTTTTTATAAATTCTTTTGTGAACCCAAAATCCTTATAAATAAGGTTTTAAGATTGTAGCAACAATCTCACGGAATATGTTTTAATTTTGTAGCAACTAGGTTCACTTTTTATAAAATATAATTACAAAATATATAATAGCGAGATTCTCGTTCTTCGTAGGAAATATTATAGTACAATACCGGTTGCAATAACTAAACAAAAAGAATATAAAATATAATTTTATATACCAATCTTGATTCAAGCCGCATCTCTGGTGGGTCTTTCACGCGCATTTAATAGCATCATAGACTCGAGTATTAATCATCTTGAGTCTTGAAAAATATTCCTTGATTGCAACAAAGAGCACACTAAAACGTTGACGATTTTGGTTGAGTCACGTGTTCAACACGCTTCCCTTAAAACAGATTTCTCGCCTCTACCAAAGACGACGCGCCTGTCTCCTAGGGTACAACAGCCGAAGCAGTATGTACTGCCGGAGATGACCACGCGCCCGAGGTTACACCGGATAAAATTATAGTGTTAGAACTTGTGGAAAATAATGATATGAAGTTGAAATCGAATAGAGACAACAAATCTCTCTAAGTACCCAACACATGGGTCTTCAAGTATCTCCAAGAACTCTTCTAATTTTTTTCTTCTAAAAGTCCACTTTCAAATCTCTACTTGTAATTAGCTTCATCAAGTTAGGCACATAACCTACTTTGCATACAAGAGATATGGGGGTAGAGAAGAGTCTCACTTTATTAGAGATTTTATTAGAGAAATAAACTCTAATAAAAACTAATAAATTGACATAAAAACTCTACTAAAAGTCTCACTTTATTAGAGACATAAACTCTAATAAAAATTAATAAATTGACATAAAAACTCCACTTAAGAGTTTATCACCCATATAAAGAGTAGGGTGTTCAGAATTCGTTTCGAATTCGAAAAATTCGGAATTCGTTTAAATCCGATTCGATTATCAAGAATTCGTTTCGATTATAAGAATTCGAATTCGATTCAATTCGAGTCAAGTAAATCGAATACGAATCGAATATGAATTTACAATTTCAAATTCGATTCGATTCGAAATTTGAATAAAAATTATACATTTTTATTTATTATTTTTACATATAATACATATATAACTTTTATTAGGCTATACTACAAATTATTTTCAAAGTTTATTCCATGTATTAAAATTACCCATTACCAAACCAACTACATGGCCCATAACTAAAACCTAAGTAACAAATCTATCAATAGATTTTAACCCTAAAAATATTAACTTGTAATGTGGAGTGGTTATTCCCGACTTCACGTTTTGAATTTTAGATTTATGATACTTTATTTGGAGTTGTTTTAATATGATATCGTGCTTTATGATTGCTTTAAAATTTATGTTTCATTTTAATAGTTTTTTACATATTTTTAAAGAATCTAAATCAAATCGAATTTATTCGAATTCGAAATTTTAATCGAATACTAGGGGTGCAAACGAGCCGAGCCGAGCCCTGTTAGTGATGGAATTGTTAGTGATGGAAACCCAACTTGAACTTAGTGCTCCTATTTCTCAAGTTTAATGGGTAAAAACGAAGTCACTTAACGATAGAAGGTACTATCAAATTTGATAGATCCATGTGAGGTATGATAGTACGTCGTTGCCGAGAACAAGGGTGAGCTTATGCTCTTAACAAAGTTTTGGAGGCATCCAAGCAAAGTGGGTGATGTAAAACTTTGCCTATATGATCTAGGGGTGGTGCCGCCTCGAGTGAAGATTAGTGGTTTATCTTCTAAAGGGTCATGAAAAGGATTTATAGCGCACGGCCATATTCGCGCTCAGTGAGAACGCAAAGTCAGCTGGTGATGTGTGGGGGTAAACCGAAGGGGGCTATCAGGTTAATGGTTTAATATCATAGGACACCATCTAATCTGTCTCTTCTTGTTTATCAACATAAACTGGGTTTAATCTTCGTGACACCTAGTGACATCATTAGTCTAAGTGAAAGGAAACATTCCAACTTGGTGGGGGATTGTTGGAAATATTAAAGAGGAACATACAAGTTGGTATGTTTCCTCCATCCCACATCGGTGGAGTGAGTGAAGTTTGAGTGGTTTATAAGGGATTACCCCTTATGGGCCTCCGTAGTGTTAAATGGGTTGAGAAGTGGGTGAAGCCCACACGCGCGCCGAGCCGAGCCGCGAGCTCGCGAATGGTCGCGTTTGAGGCGCACTTTGCACTTCGCACGTACGCATCGTCGCTAGGAGCTGAGGAGCTTTTATTTTTAGCTAAGGTCCGGTTCAGGTGGGTCAGATCTGTAAACCGAATGAGATGAGATAAGAAGGAGATAAAGATGAGTTCGAAACAGTGGGGGTTATCCCATTATCTTTCGAATTCGTATGGGATATGTATTCAGTAATCGAATTCGTATGGGATATGTATACAGTAATTCGAATTGGTTATGGATGGTTATCCCACTCCCCGTTTTTCTCATTCTCTGGTAGGATTACAACCTATAAATAAAAGCCTCTTGCTACCCATTCCATACTGATTTTCGCAGCCTTCTCTCCTCTCACCTGTGTGTTCGAGTTTTCTCTCCAGCTTCTGCGTTTTCTGGTTTCCATTGTTGTTGGAATACCAGATCAGTTCTGCATTAAATCCTGGGAGTTTACGCTGCAGCTCACAGCAATACGAGCGCGTAAAATCCTTTAAGGACAGGAATCATCCGTGCAGTTCGAAGATTATTATTCCGTAATCGCCAGGTTGGTTTTTAATTTACGTGTTCTTTAAATTCGTCCGACAACGGGACAGTCTCCTTCTACCTTTCTTTAATCAGTTTGCTCAAGTTGGAACAAACTGGTTTGGCTGATAACTCGGTAATTAATAAAGTTATATTAATTTATTGTTGATTAATTTAATTTTTGAACTGGTTTGGCTGATAACTCGGTAATTAATAAAGTTATATTAATTTATTGTTGATTAATTTAATTTTTGAACAGATTATAAGTCAAGGATTAAGGAGATACATGTTGTATGTGAAATATTTACTAAATAAAGAGCTCGTCCAACTTATATTTTTCATTCAAGGTATACGTAATTTCATATGTCATAAATAGGTTATTAAGCATATAACATATGATTATTAGTAATTTTAAACACACAAGTGACCAAGAATTCATTTAAGAATTCATAAAAGTTGATTTAAGATAATTGGTGCATAAGGTCACCAACCTAACTCATCCATAGCTTTCAAAACATAATTTTCATCAAGAATTTATGATCAAACAAGTATTAAAAAGTTTTCTTCACATTGATAGTATCATATTTATATGTCGGAGGCTAGATGAAGTTCTTACTTGTCATATATGCACTTGTTTATAGTACATATAAGTTTAACACTCAGTGTCATACTATGTTTATCTTAACATGTGAGTTACATTTTACATAGAAAAAGAAAAGGGCCTTATGTAAGCATGGCATACCATATGGTTGCAACAAGTGTCAACATACAACATATAAGCATCGTGGGCATGTAACACAAAGACTAAAGCAATATCAACAGTATTTTCACTCTTATTATGAGGTCATAAGACAATTTTTCATATTAGATATTTATCTTTACATATCAAGGCAAACTAGTATTTTTTTAACGACAAAAGTTACTCATATTCTCTATTTTACACTAATTATTCTAAATAATTCTTTTGCCCAGTTTTGAATTTGGGACCTCCTCTCTAAGGGGGGTGGGGGTGGTCACTAGTGATAGAATTCTATCACTCACAAGCATCCAATCAACTCATGCCATGTCATCAGCCACTATTCTATCACTCACATCCTTTTTAGTGGCAATGATCATCACTCACAACACCTAACAATAAACCCCCACACCCCCTCACATCCATTAATTTTAACGCGTTATAAAAATAACGGTTAGAGTCAGAAACGGAAGTTTAACGCGTTGTTTGTATGACTGGCGGTGGGAATCATTATTTTTCCACGCGTGATAGCCTCTATCACGGAAGTTTAACGCTGCCACCCCGCCTGGCCTAAGAGGTATGTGCTTTAGCCTAGTGGGCTAGCCCCGCATTGGTAAGGCAAACTAGTATTAATGGGTAACATTTGACCATTTACTTGTTAAACTTTGGTTGTTTAATTTTATAATCAAATTTTTTCGTATGATACGCTTTCGTATAGACATCATGTACATAAAGGCACATCAACTTCTGCAAGGATATCGGCACATTCAACAAAAATTTGACCTTCTAGTGTAAGTGTTCATCATCATCATATGATCAATTTGCATGTCCAAAACTAATTACTCACCCTAATGTGCGTATGGCTGGGAGATAACCAGGGGGCTTTCTTGGTTCTTTCGGTGAAGTTCATTTTAACAAAGGAGGCAGATTACAGTAACTAGGGTTGTAAATGAACCGAACGTTCAACGAATAATTAATGAACCATTCGGCGGGAAGTTTGTTTATGTTCGTTCGATTTGCTTAATGAATGAACACGAACAAAAATTTTGTTCGGTTAGCTTTGCGAACGAACACGAACACAAGTCTTGTTCGTTCGACCGCGTTTGTGAACGTTCGGTAATATGTTTTGTTACATTCGTTCATTTTCGTTCGTTTATATTCCTTTAATGTTCGTTTGATTATATTAAAAATAATAATAATAAATGTTTTATCTAAACATATTGAAAACTTAAAACCCTATTTTTTCTAAGTTAGCTAAAATTTGGACATTCTAAGACATATTTTGGGATAATTATGTCTAAGTTAGTTAAACTTGATCGTTTGGTTTTGTAGTAGACTTCTTGTGTTTTGATTTATCATTTGATGGTTGTATTTAACTACTTATATCAAATGTTTAAGGATAACAATGTTTTTATTTTTTATTTTCAAGTTAAATGTTCGTTTACATTCGTTTTTATTTGCTTGCTTTCGTTTGTGTTCGAGAGCAGTGTTCATGAACTGTTCGTGGACAACTGAATTTCCTTAACGAACGAACACGGACATAAACTTATGTTCCGTATGTGTTCGCGAATATGCCAATTTCCTTAACGCACGAACACGGACATGACCTTGTTCGTGTTCATTTGGTTCGTTTACAGCCCTAACTGCAGCAGGTATGTGTTTGAGTGGTGCCGTTGGGTCCTTAAAAAGTGTAACATCTTTGCCTGGATGATGGAGATGGAATGCCTTCCGACCCTTATCGCTCTTAGTAGGAGAAACATCGTTTTTGATGACCTGACCTATGAGTTACGTGGGTTGGCCTAAAAAATCTACGGACCATCTTTTTTCCTTGTGGTACACTGCTTCGGTGATCTGGTCCCATGTGAGTGTTTGGTGTCGGGTTAGTCCTATTTTTTATTTCTTTGTTAGGGATCTTCTAGAGCTGCACCATTAGTGTGGGTTGGGGGAGAAGGCTAGATGTGTTTTTCAAGGTATTATCTTAATGGCTTGTTAGGGTCTGTGAAAAGCTAGGAACAATAAAACATTCTTAAATAAAGAGGTTAAAATTGAAGATATTATTAGTAATGTTAAATCCTTTGGCTTTCACTGGTACAAATACATATCCAAGGATATGAGTATTAGTTGCCAGAGTTGGTGTAAATTCGAGTTTATGCATGTAATCTCTGTTGTGTTGTTCTTCAGCTGCCCTTTTTTTTGGGTTGTGCGGCCGGTTTGTGTTTTAATAAAAGTAGTCTTTTAAAAAATAGGTAAAATTAGTTTTACTGAAGATGGACATGTAACTATAGTTCTTCGGTTCATATTTTTTTGTGAGGAATATATTTTGTATTGGAATTACATTACCAAGATCAATTTAATGCACTTCATTTTGCAAGACATTTCACGTTAGCTTAGTTGGTCAGTTGGGCTAGTGTTCTCCTTGGAGACGCTGGTTCGACTCCCGGCTGTAGTAAAAGGTGCGGGACGTCCCAATGATGGATCATTTCCTACTGAGGCATGGTTCGATCCGGAGGGCAACCCGGTTTTACCCAGCTGTTACCCTAGCGAGGTTTTCGTGTGGGGGCAGTATGGTTTCCGGGCGAAGGTCAGTTTGCGCGGCGGCCGGGGCCCGATAGAACATCATGTCCGTAGGTGGGGCTGACAGGGGATTGTCTTTGACAAAAACCCGGTGACCACTAGGTCCTAGAAAGACACCCTTTAAAAAAAAGGTAATACACGTTGATATTTATGATATAGACATATAGTTAATTCATTTTAATATTAGTTGAAGAAATAACAATCTAAGATGTATGAAAATCATTTTTACTAGGTTTCCAAGGTATCAAATTACATAGTGGATATGTGTACTTAAATTTAATTACTCTTTAAAAAAAATTTCTTCTCAAGTTTGTTCTTTTTCAGTTCACTTGACTTTTAATAGGTTACACCTTATTCTGAGATATCAATTAGACATCGATTCATGTGAGCTACAATGAAGTGTAATTTAAAAAATAATTACAGAATTAAATGTTACTTAATGTTAAGTATTAAACGGGGACGACTCAACCATTTTGGTGGCCTAAAACAAATTAAAAACTCGAGGTCTTTTTCCAAAAAAAACACTATTTGAGAAAAATCCTCATTTCCCTGGGTTTGGGATCGGCAAAATAAACTAAAAGATTTATTGTTGGCGAACTTAATTTTTTTTTTTTTGTATTTTTATATAATTTTTGTACCTATAAAGATAAGTTGAGCCTAATCCAAATATCATATATATTTTTTTTTATAAGTAGGCCCAATTGATTTGGAGGCCTAAAGCCCAAACCTCAAAATTCTTAGGCTTGGGCCGGCCCTGGTATTGAATATGTTGTGTGTGAACCAATTTCTCAAACCTAAGATCATATGTTATGTTACGTGAACATGGAGGGACAGCCACGTATGAATCACTCAAATACGTTGCCACACCCAAGTGAGTGGCCGTGAGTTGGGTAGGCGTCGGTTGCCCTCATGCTAGTGAGTGTGAGAGTGATCACTCCACAACATATGTTAGTGACGGTGAGAGTGGACACCACTCATTCTTAGGCGACGCATTTGTAACTACATGCCTTCTACTATCGTTGTATCACACTTCATAACACAAATAATCTTGACATAGCAAGTGATTTTTTTTCTTTCTAAAATATACATACATCTATACATATTATATAGTTTGTCTTAATAACTATTTAACTGGAGCCAATGAGGTAGTTGTTGGGAAAAGACTTAGTGTTCTTGTGACACAGGTTCGACTCTCACTCTCCCAATTATTTTCTGCGGCATACAGGTGAAGGGCGAATACGGGTGGCACCGGTTCGTCTTTGATGGGAGGCGAGGTTTTACTGATTATTTCACTGTCGTGCCTTCGGGCGGGTGGAGGTCGGGTTTCCGCGCATCTGGGAGAGTCAAGGGGCTGGCGGCAATCAAGTAGTTAACCTTAGCCACAGCGTCCGATTCACGGTGGTTGACACGTCGTCTCTTGCCGTTAAAAAAAAAAAACTATTTAACTGGAGTGAATTGTAGAGTGTCATAAACCGGTTCTTCTTTTTCCCTGCCAACGACAATGAAACGGTAACCAGGCTAATTTGTACGTTGAGTGGGACCCACGTAAAGCAAACTCACTATAGATAGGTGGGACCCATGTCTAACCATTTCGTGTGTTACAGGTACTGGCGGCGGACCACAACTCGACATCGACTATCCTACAGATTCGCCACGTGGCATTGGTCCCCCCTCTGTTTAGGATTCTATTCGTCTTCACAAGTGGTCCCTATAATTAATTTTATATTATTATATACATCCGATTTAATATGTCATGTGAGAAAAGATGGAAATAATTAAAAGCTTTTTCACGTATATATAATAAAATAATATACATGCGGGTCATCTAATTTTATTTTGCAAGTCCTGACATTCTGAATGATCAGTACGTACTTGTAAGTTTTAGCAAATTGATGTATTTGTAGTTTATAAAATAGAAAAAGTAGGTATGGGGGCCGGCCCTACCCCGGCGAGCCCCGGCGCCGAACCCCCACACCGCCCCCCTATGGCCCGTCCCGTCTTCTCTGTCTCCCCAATGCCCAAGCCGGGCCACCATTCTCTCTCTCTCTCTCTTCTTTCTCTCTCCTCACTCTTTCTTTCTCTCTCTAAAAAATCAAATCAATTATATTTTTAATTGTTTTTATAAATAGTGTGGGGCCCCATCTTTCACCCCCTTGGTCCATCCCATTTAGGCCCATCCTCACTCTCGATGACGTGACGGCCCATCCCCTTGGGGATGAGCCTAACCATACCCTCCAGTCTAAGTAAAAGTAAACAAATACTACTTAGGGTGGACGGTATGGGAGTTGGAGAAGGGCTGGTGAAGCCCAGTCTCATCTGGAAATACTGCCTGATCCTGTTCTTTTTGTTTTTTTTACTCGGGCAAACGGGGAGCTCACACCGATTAACAGGGAAGATTGTTTATGTATTTGTTATTTTTTTCAAGTTTCGGGTATTTATGTTAGAGTTAAATGCTTGGTTGGTCCCTCTGGTTTGTAAAAATTGCAGACTTGCTCCTAGTGGTTTACTAATTACATGCGTGGTCCCAAAAGTTGTCAAAAATGCACTCGGTTGGTCCCCTGACCTAACCTCTGTTAAATTTCTCAGTTAACTATGTGTGAAATAACTATATTACCCCTGAAAGCCCAATCATCTTCTTCAACCTCTAACACTCAAAGCAACACACGCACACAACCCTGCTCTCTTTCTTCTTCTAGATTTGAAAACCCTAAACAACACCACAACTTCTTCCCTCCCAACATTGTTCTCTGTAATCAAACACTCATACACAAATAAACATCAAAACCCTACCCAATAGTTCCCAGCCGACACCTCTGTTATCGGTCGGCCACCACCATCTTTTGGTGGTGGCGTACGGCGGCTAAAGCGCGGATAATGCGGGAGATCGAGAGAGATTGAGCAGAGAAGGAAAGAGAGAAAGATCGGTGGATGAGAGAGATCGGAGAACGAGAAGAGGAGCCGGTGTCGAGCTCCAGCGAGGTACGGCGGCAGCAGTAGGTCTCCGACTCGACTGATGATGATGATCGAGGTGAGGTTGAAGATGATAAATGATGTTGATGTTAGTGCTGGTGGCCTACACCACTGCCGGCGACGAAGGCGGAGGTGATGGTGGAATGTTTTGGTTTAGTTTGGGTTTCAGAATAATCACAGAACAATCATCTACGCGTGGTCCCAATCATCTTCTCAATGGCAGGTGCGACTCCGGTTGCCTGAGTTTCAACAGAGGAGGGGTGGGTGTTAGAGGTTGAAAAAGATGATTGGGCTTTCAGAGGTAATATAGTCATTTCACACATAGTTAACTGAGAAATTTAACAGAGGTTAGGTCAGGGGACCAACCGAGGGCATTTTTGACAACTTTTGGGACCACGTGTGTAATTAGTAAACCACTAGGACCAAATCTGCAATTTTTGCAAACCACAGGGACCAACCAAGCATTTAACTCTTTATGTTAGTATGTGTTTTGTTTGTTTTTGGAGGTTTGAAGAAGGAGGAAGAAGAAGTTTATTTTGTTTGTGTTTTTTTTTTGTTTTTTTTGTATATTTAAAATATATTGAAATTTGATTTCTTTTTTTTGTTTGTATATCTTTTATTTTAATTTATATTTAAAACATTTAAATATAAATTGTTTTAAAGTTTAAATTAAATTAAAATAATTTGGTTTTGGGGAAATCTAAGACGACACCGCATAATCTGAGAAAATTTAGAAAAAGCTTATGTGGCACCGAAGTGTCACACAGGGAAAACGGGAGAATTGAAATGACACCCTCCATGCTCATCTGGGACACCAACTCATCCAAATTGACATTTCATACCACCTCCCTTGGCGTGAATGGGTGTTTTGGGTCAAGGCTTGGTAATACCCATGAGAAAGGGCCATGTGAGTTTTTTTTTTCAACCAATTAAAATGCACGACATTAACTCAATGTAATTCCACATTCACAATACACCACTATGTACCTTTCTCGGGGGTGATCGTTGATACCTCTTATGTTTATGTGACGCTGAGATGTGGTCTAGCAGACTAATACTTTTCATTCGGATTCACACCACCACTAAGAATAGTTTAATAGAAAGAAAATGTATTCCATGGAATACTCTTTTATGACAAAAGGGATGGTTGACATAATTTATCATGCACTTAACAAACTTCTCCAATTGAAATTGAATTATATACCTTCAAACGAACAACATACTATGAATATATGTTTAACTTGATATAAAGAATATTACAAGCACCTAATACCTTTATCTCTTGAAAAATGACAACTCAAATAGGCGTCATTGTGGAGATGCTATCTTAATAGCACTTCAAGGAGAATTGTATGAAAGAATAACTTTTATGGTTGAACACAATCTATAACTCTCACAAGTCTTAATCGTCAATCAATATACTGTCCTTGAAAATCTTTAATGGTATCTTGTAATAGATATGATATTTATCTTTATGGTGAAATCTAATTGGTCAACTTTTGTTTTTAGATTGCTTTTTAAGTACTTGTCAATTGTAATGCAAATACGTTAACATTATAACATATAAATAAAATCCTTTAGCATATCCAGAGGTGGTGATGAGGGTGTGCGGGGAGGACCATCGCACAGGGCCTGTGATTTCGAGAGGCAAGTGTTTTAAAACAATCTGATATATACATATGTTAATTTTTTTAAATAGTATACCTATACTAACTCCAATATATGCTCATTTACAAAACAATTTTTATGGTTTAGAAGTTAACCCATTGGTATTAGATTTAGTGAGCCTAATACCCATTTGATTTTATATAATAATAATAATAATAATAATAATAATAATAATAATAATAATAATAATACTTATAAAACTTCACGGAGGGACACATTTTCTTAAGCTCGAACAAGGTACATGAATTATCAGAGACGCAACTGAATCTCTTAATTTGAAACTGTTTGTTTCGATAGAATGGATAGGAGCTCAGATAAAAATAGTAGAGGCATTTTTGTTGATTACTTAATAATTCTAACACACATTTTTCAATATTAGTAATTTTCGTTTAAATTACATGTCTTTTCATGCGGAATTATAGCAAACAAAAATGTACGTACTTTTGTAATCATAGTCAAGACACTCAGTTACAAAGAAAGTTCTCATGGACATAACTGCTATAAACGAACCGAACGAACACGAACAAGGCTTTGTTCATGTTCGTTCGTTAAGGGAATAAATGTGTTCATGAACGGTTCATGAACACTTACCGAACGAGATTTTATGTTCGTGTTCGTTCATTAAGGAAATGAACGTGTTCGCGAACGGTTCACGAACACAAATAAATTTGGCGAAAGCGACGAAGGATAAAGATAGATGGCCGAGAGAGTGGCACTCGAACTTGAATCTCTTATTGTGGAACGGAGGTCGATTGTATTCGTGGATGTAAACAATGAGAAATGAAAGAGAAATGAGAATAAACAAGGTGAAAGTGAGTTTCCTAGTTTAATTGTTAGGGAAATAAAATAAATAAAAGTTTAATAATATAAAAAGTACAAATAAAATATAAGAAAGTACAAAGATCTTTAATTAAAACACAAACATACGAACATAAACGAACGCAAATCAACGAATGTTCACGAACACCTTACCGAACGTTCACGAACACAATCGAACGAACGAGACCTCTGTTCATGTTCGTTCATTTAACTAATCGAACGAAATTTCTTGTTCATGTTCGTTCGTTTATTAAACGAACGAACATGAACGAACTTCCCGCCGAACGGTTCACGAACTGTTCGCTGAACGTTCGGTTCGTTTACAGCCTTAGACATAAGGCTACTCGGTATGGGGTTCGTCCCCATTCCGTCTTGCTTTGGCGACAGAGAGAACACCGTGCCCCCCCCCCCACGTCGCGTCGTCCGCGTCTACTTCTCGCCGTTTGTGACGGTCCAAAATGGTGGGGCCCAAGACTAAAGTAACCGTTAAAAAAAATAATTTCTAATTTAATTTATTTATTCAAACGGTTATAATTCAAAAAAAACACCCAAATCACTCCCATTTTTATAAATACTCACCTCTTTTACACATTTTTTCACAACTTTTCACACACTACAATCTCACATCTCTCTCACATTTTATAACCCCTCTTCCATTTTTATAAAAGCTCATATATTTTTATACCATTTTTTACCCGCTAGTACCCCATCTCTCTATAAAAAATTATCATGTCTTCACCCATTTCTTCAATTTCTTCAATGTCTTCATCATCTTCGTCTGCGTGGTATTCATCATCTTCGGAAGAGGATGGTATTATGCACAACATGATTATGAACGCGGCTTAGGTCTTCATGGCGGGTGCTGAAGGGTCGTCCCAACGGCTAACTAGACGAGCAAAATATAACCGAGACCAAGAAGGTATTTTTTTTTCTTATGTTTTATATAGATTTGAAAATGTATTTTATAATTAATTTCATTTACGTTTTAAATTTATAGCCGGCAACGATAAACTAGTAGCCGATTATTTTGCCGACGAACCCGTGTACCCAGCCGAGATTTTTCGTCGTCGGTTCCGCATGAGTCGTCCACTGTTTTTACGTATTGCAGGCGACATGTCCCAGTCTGATCCGTTTTTTACATTGCGAAACGACGCTAGGGGGCAAAGGGGTTTCAGTAATTTACAAAAATGTACGTCGGCCATTCGCCAACTTGCGTACGGTTACGCACCCAATGCATTAGACGAGTATATTAGGATGTCTGAAAGAACTGCACGTCGATGTTTGCACAAGTTTTGCGAATGGGTTGTCAAATTGTATAGCAAGCGATACCTGCGGAAACCGAACGCAAACGACGTTCAAAAATTATATCAAGCACACGAACAGAGACATGGTTTCCCAGGAATGCTCGGGAGCATTGATTGCATGCACTGGCCGTGGCAGAACTGCCCAGTTTCCTGGCAAGGTCAGTATACTAGGGGAGATCATGGACATCCGAGTATCCGACTATTATTCTAGAGGCAGTTGCGTCACAGGATCTCTGGATCTGGCATGCTTTTTTTGGTCTACCTGGTTCGCTCAATGACCTTAACATCATATACCAGCGGACTTGGTGGAGTACATTTGGAACAACGCTCAAAACGAACCCGGCCACGACATGGAAGACGAAGATGAAGACTAGTAGCTTATTTTAATATATTAGGATATTTTTAAGTTTATGTTTTTTTTAAATTTATTTTTTTTAAGTTTAATTTTTTTTAAGTTTATGTAATGTTTTTTAATATTAATGAAAATATTTTGTTACTTTATTTGTTAAATGTTAAAAAAAAGTTGAAGATTAAAAAAAATAAAAAAACATAAAAATTGGTGGAGGACTATGACTAGGACCATCCTCCCATGCCTTCTAGTTTTGGAGGATGGATCATCCTTGGGAGGACTATGACGTGGCGCCTACGTGGCGGATCATCCTCCAAGGATGGTTCATCACCATACCGAGTAGCCTAAACACAACGTCTAAGACATAAGATAGGGGCGGAGTTAGTGTCAGGGGCGGTTCTTAGAAGGCCTATGGCAGGGCCACGGCCCGGGCAAGTTTTTCGGCCGTAGTGCTAATTTTTCGTATTTCGATCGAAATTTTTTATATATACTATATTTGGCCTGGGCTTTTTTTAGTGTCCGTGTCTTTCGGCCCTGTCACATTCAACGGGCAAGATCCGCCACTGGTTAGTGTATTAGAGTAGTGGTAGCACGGGCTACCCTTTAACCTCGTCTACTTACCTTTTTCGTAGTGTAAAAAAATTCGATTTTATACAAAGGATACCCCTTTATCAAAAAAAAAAAAAATTAGGATGCCACTGAATTTTTGGGCTAGTTCCGCTACTGATCTAAGGAATCTCTAGCAAAAACGTTTGAAGCGTATAAACGTTGATGATGTGATGAAGACGATAACCTTTTATACTCTACGTAACTTTGCGTGCCATTTTATTGAATTTGATAATCGTCTCCGACATTATGAGAAAAAAATTGCTCTACTTTAGCGACTTTATCAAGTTTATATCAATTCGCATTTAGCAAAACTATATTTGTTTAGATTGTGTTTCTTCCTAAATTGGTGTACATACGTTATTGCCTAGCGGAAATGGATATGATCAGGTGGTTCCGCTGATGACACGATAATACTCTAGTGGTCCGTCAATGATCTCAATTTACCTTTTAAAAACAAACTATACCGACTTTATCGATTTTGCTGGATGTTATTACATCTAATCCTTTTTATAAACCAAATTTAATTTTCATTCTAATTTTTATATTCAACATATACCTATGTAATTGGGGTTGAGTTACAACTGTTTTCACTCTTTTAACGTTTTAGGGATTTATTATTACTATATAAAAAATGTTGCATGCCATGTTGAGGGACAAATCTTGCTAATTGACAAATCTAAATTGATTAATATTTATTTTCTCTTCCCGCGTGCTTATGTTGGTCCCAGATGTGGTCCAGTAGGCTTCGACGTGTCAAAATAACATTGCGAATTGTGAATGCTACTACTACATTTTTACAAAGACAATTATAAGGGCAAATAGCGAAATTGGCCAAGACTTGGTCAACTTTTCCAAACTAGCCAACTCAAACGTCTCATTGAGACGTTTCACGAGTTCCCACACGTCTCAAAGACGTTTCCTCATCAGCCATCCACCCAAAGCCACGTGTCCAATCCCATCATTTTTTTTTTGAACAGCGTGTGGACACACTTTTTCAGTCTAGCTTACACACTTTTCCTTTTTGTTGTCAGTCAAAGACGTTTCCTCCCCTTTCTCTCTCTACAAATCCACTTCCCCAAATTCAAAACATCATGTCTCTGACACCCACACTTCTTTATCCCACTGATGAAGATCGGATCACAAACACAAACCCTTCAGGTGAACTTCACCGAGCACCACCACCACCACCACCCTCACAAGCACCACCACCCTCCACCGAGCACCTCAACCCTCCACCCTCCACCGAGCACCTCAACCCTCCACCACCACCGTAAACCACCACGGCACGGTCACATACCAACCAACCACCACCATCACCTACCAACAATCGTCACTCTCCGCCCACCACAACCACCACCCACCACAAAACCGGTACTAACCTGATGAAGAAACAATGTGGTGGTGACGTTAGTCGCCGTAGAAGAAGAGGTGTCGTCGGAGAGGAGTTGCAGGTTAACGGAGGTGGTGGAGGGGTTGGACGACGAAGGTGATGGTGGCCGGAGGACTCGTCGGAGAAGATGAAGGAATTACAGGTTGGGAAACGTCTCATAAAGTTCTGAAACGTCTCAGCTTGGGAAACGTCTCAGCAGAGTTCTGAAACGTCTCAGCTTGGGAAACGTCTCAGCAAAGTTCTGAAACGTCTCAGCAGCACTTGTGGACACGTGGCTTTCGGTGGATGGCTGATGAGGAAACGTCTTTGAGACGTGTGGGAATTCGTGAAACGTCTCTATGAGACGTTTGAGTTGGCTAGTTTGGAAAAGTTGACCAAGTCTTGGCCAATTTCGCTATTTATATAGATGTAACCTTTTTTACGGAAACTGTATATTACAAAATTCTCCATACATAGTAATATTTTTTGGATCCGCCATATGGGTTGTTTGGGTCAAAATAACGGTTGTATGAATGTTTAAAATTCTCCATACATAGTAATATTTTATGAATGTTTAAATATACATATATGTATATTGTCAATTATACATATATGTATATACATGTTTAAAATTGAAAAATAAGTGTTATTTAGGGTTTAGCATTAGTATTTAGGGTTTAACATTAGGGTTTAGCTTTATGGTTTAGGGTTTAGCATTGGGGTTTAGCAATAGTATTTAGGGTTTAGCATTAGGGTTTAGCTTTTGGGTTTAGCATAAGGGTTTAGCTTTAACTTTTGGGTTTAGCTTTATCTTTTGGGTTTAGCTTTATCTTTAGGGTTTGCATTAGGGTTTAGCATTAAGGGTTTAGCTTTAGGGTTTAGTTTTAGCTTTAGGGTTTAGCATTAGGGTTTAGTATTAGGGTTTAGCTTTAGGGTTTAGAATTAGGGTTTAGCTTTAGGGTTTAGAGTTTAGTGTTTAGCATTAAGGTTTAGCTTTAGTGTTTATGGTTTAAGGTTTAGGATTTATAAGACATATTTTTTCAATTTTAACCATGTATATACATATATGTATAATTGACAATATACATATATGTATAGTTAAAAGATTAACAATATACACATGTGTATAAAAAAAAAAAAAAAAAATTTAATCCTTAAAAGAAAAAGCTGCGATTTTTCCAAAAAAAAAAAAAAAAAAAATTTTTGCATTTTTTTCACCTTTTTTTTTTTGCATTTTTTGCTTAGGGAAATTGTGTGGTCCAGATTGCTTCTCAAGTTTCTCAAATAGGGTGGACTTCTCTTAGGATCCCTACCCTATATATATATTAACAAAATAATAAAAGTATATGTAATTTATTTGCGTTTTAAAATGGTGAAACAATGATGCTATTACATTTTCCCCTCTTTGTTAAGACTTAGGGGCTGTTTGGCAACATCTGAACCAATAAGTGCTGAATGAATAAGAGGTCTGAATGGGTAAAAGGGTCTGAACCAGTAAGTGCTGAACCAATAAAACGCTGTTTGGTTGCACATCTGAATGGTTGTGTAAAATGTCTTTTTTACCCCTAACCAAATAAATACCCAAATAAATACACCCCACCACCACCAACAAATCCAGTACCCATCCTCCATCGCCTTTCTTCTCTCTCTAAAATCAGAATATCTCTCTCTGATCTCCTTTCCCTGATCCCATCTCTACAAACCCACAACAAATCACTCACCTGTGGAGATGGAGGTTGTGGAGGGTCGGTGTGAGGAGAACGAAGGCTGTGAAGGGTGGAGCTCGGCGGAGGACTACGGCGGATGGAGGAGGGCGCTGCGATGGAGGACTACGGCGGAGTGGTGGAGCTCGGCGGAGTGGTGGAGGGCGGCGAAGGAGAACAGAGGATGTGTAGGGCGCTGCGATGGAGGACTACGGCGGAGTGGTGGAGCTCGGCGGAGTGGTGGAGGGCGGCAGAGTTGTGGAGCAGAGGAGAGTAGGGGAGGAGATGATGGCGTTCTGGTGTTGTGGAGCAAGGGGCATGAGTGTCAAATATCTCATTCAGCGATCAAAATTAGCTGAACCATTCAGCTCTGAATGGTTCAGTTAAGAGGTGAAGTTTTTGTAACCAAACAGCTGATACCTCTGACCGATTCAGAGGTTGGCTCTGAATGGCTCCATTCAGATGCAAACAAACAGCCCCTTACTATATTAGTGTCCACGTGATAACCCGTCTAGTACTAGCCATTGATTACATTTGATCAATGGTACATGTTGGAACCTTGAGGTTTATGCATAGAGAAATACAATAGTTTAGAGTTGATCTTGTAATGTTTAACTAGTTATTTTGGGTCGCATGTATGTAATGGGTTTTAGTGTGATCTCGAGTGGGCTTAGGGTGGTCTCGATCCATCTTAGGTAGTATATAAGCAAGCCCTCATTATGTTTAGAGGGTTGATCAGTTTGTTAAAGTTTGGAGGCCACTCGAGATCCTGTGCTTGTCTTGTATCAGTCATCGGTTCAAAGGTGAATGCAAGAAAGTGTTTTGGTTTGATTATTTAGTTTATATTTCTATATAGTTTTCTTGAATCCGCTTGTGTTTGGTTTCCGCACTTACACAAGTTGTTGTTTGATATCATTGAAAGATCCTCTCGGGTTTTACAATTGGTATCAGAGCCAAGAAACCAAGTCTTGGTTCGGTTTTGATATCATTGGATTCAAGAAGGCATTACTTGTTACTGATCTTGTTTGCTAGTGTGTTTTACAGAATTTCAGTATTATTAGTGTGTTCGGATTCAAACTGTTCTTCGCAAATCTTGATTAAAGTTGCTGATTTTGGTTTGTGATTCATTGACAAAGGTGTTTGCTGAATTATCGGAAGTTTGTTGAGGATAAAGATTCAAAGATCTCATATCTTTGAATTTTTGGAAGCTGCTGAAAGTCAGGGATCACAGTTACTTTTATCTCACAAATCTGTTTTGCAGGGTCTCGATTCGAAATCAGTTAGTCTCGACTCAAGATCATCAGTCTCGAGTGCTCCATTCTTCCGTCTCGATTGGAAATCTCGTTCTTGTCTCGACTCGCAACTGCAGTGGTCTCTAGTTATCAATTTTAACTCGAAACCGTTTGTCTCGACTGGCTTCTAGCTTCTGGTTGTTTCTGATCTCGACTCGCAACACCCGTCTCGACTCAGGACCTAATCTCGACTCGCAACAACTGTCTCGATTGAAGATTGAATACACTTGCAAACTCAGTCTCGATTCCTCGTCTCGACTCGCAACGACATTTACAACGTCTTTCAGCTTTTGAACTTTGGACTCTTGGACTCTTGGACTTAAATAATTAATTAATTAGTAAATTAATTAAGTAATCGAGTAACCATGACTTCAAGTAATCAAAGTGTTGACCTGGCAGCTATGTCTAAGCATCAAGAACTGGATTCTATCATTGGAACCACCACTCGTGTTCCCAGGCTGTTAGATGGAAATGACTTCCCTGAGTGGAAGTGGCGTTTCGAAAAACATGTTAAGGTCAAAGATGCAAAAATTTGGCGAAGTATTTTGAGAGGTCCAAGAGAAATTATAGTGGAGAGTTCTACTGATGCTGGTGTGAAAGTGAAAAAGCCTCTTGATAAGTATACTGAAGAAGACTTTAAAATTGTTGAGGAAGATGATATGGCATTTTCTTACCTGACCATGGCTTTGGGACCAGACATTGCTATTGGTTTTCGCACTTGCAAATCTGCAAAGGAATTGTGGGAATCATTAATAGATGTCTATGAAGGTAATGAAGATATGAAAGAGAGTCGTAGAAATCTGCTGAGCCAAAATTTCAACAATTTTAACCATATATATGGAGAGACTGTCGATAATCAAATACAGAGATTCGTTAAGTTGGTTACTCAAATGCAGATGGAGGAAATGCACACGTCAAATGCTTCAACTAATAGACAGCTTCTAAATGCTCTACCTAAAAGTTGGGATCATCACGTCGCAATGATCAAGAAAACCAAGGATCTAGCAAGGTGTAGTTTATCTGAAATGATCTCTCACATTAAAGCATGCGAGCTAGACGATAAACAGAGAGAAACAAATTACAAGAATAGCATGTTGGCCGCTGGATTCACTGCAACACCTTCTGCATCCAGCAATAACACTGCTCTTATGTCTCACACTGGTTTTCAAATGTTCAGCAACTCTGCTTCTGCTAAAGCTGCTCCTACCTCATCAAATGCTTACTACTCTGGAACTCCTGCACCTGTTGCTGCTGCACCACCTACTGCTAATGCTACTGCTGCTGCATCGTTAACTCCCACTGCGAAAAACGAGATGATTGCTTTCTTCTCGCAATAGTCCAAAGAAAATCTTGATATAGCTACTTCTATCATAAATTGCTTAAATGCTTTCACTGCAGGTAAATTTGATCCTCCAAAGTTCTCTATGGATGACTTAGATCAAATTCATCCCGAAGATGTAGAAGAAATGGATATAACCTGGCAGATGGCTATGGGAGCATTTAGAGCCAAAAATTTTGTGAGAAAAACCGGGAGAAACAAATGGCAAGGTCTTACCTTTTCTGGACCCACAAAAATGCCATTTGAGTTACGTTGCTACAATTGTCATGAACCAGGGCATTTGGCGAGAAACTGTACCAAGCCTAAGGTCAATAGAGAACAAACTCCAGCTTAACCTGTTTCACCTAATCGAGAGAGAGCCCTTGTGACCACATCGAGTATATCTGCTGATGCTGCTGCTAGTGGAAGTCCTCAACCCCTGGGATTAGCTCAAGCCTTGGTGGTTCAGCCTAATGTCAACTTTGATTGGAATTCGGAAATTGAGCGACTGAACATCTCAGCTCCAGAAAATCAAGCTGATTCAAACAACATTGCTTTCATGACCTCAAATGATCAAGCTTCTGCACCTGAGGAGGAGACTTCAGCTGAAAACCTTGCTCTCATGACACAAATTCTTTCAGCTCCAGTCAAAGGTCTCACCAAAGAAGAGGTACTTTCTGTTTTCTGTACTCCTGAATGTAGAGAACGAGTTGAAGCCTATAGAATACACAATGCTGAGCTAATCGAAGATTATAATGACATTAAAAGGAAAAAATTCACTTTAGCTAATAATGAAAAACTTTTTAAAGAAAAAATTGAAGCTCAGCGAAAAGACATCATCTAACTCAAAGATGATGTTAGTGTAAAAGCAACCCAACTCTTGTATGATCAGGAGAAATTATGCACTGTGACTAAAGAACTGGAGGATATCAGAGATATATATCAAATAAATGAACTCAATATTAAGAAATTTGATTCTTCCAGTAAACTAGTTAAGAATTTGTGTGATCAACAACTTGCATATAAGAAAAAGAAAGGGCTGGGATTGGGTTTTAATCAGGCTCCTCCTCCTTATAATGACAATTATACTTACTTACCTATGACTGAGGAGGAGATGATGAATGAAAGTAAAATGACTTATGGTCCCAAAAACAATAAGTCATCATTTAATGGCAGACCTGTTGAAAAACAGGTGGTTCAACCAGTTTGTTTTGTGTCCAAGGGTACAATTGATCCTAACGTTTCTTCATCATGTGCAGATGAAGTACCTGAAGTGAGGTGTGGAGATATGTTTGGGAATGAACAACTTTTAAATTCTGATTTTTCTGAGTCTACTTTTGATAAAACTGATTCTGGTTGTGTGTTTGGTCAATCGTTTTTGAACTCGTTTCATAGTTATGTTTCGTCTTCTTTTGGGCCTGATGTTTTGGGCAAAACTATAAATGCTTGTGATGAAACTTTGAATAATGTGTGTGATGATGGATGTTTTTCAGTAGCTGAAAATTGTGATTCTAATGTTTCTAACTCTTCAGCTGATGACAGTGTGACAGGTGAGGTCCCTCTGGACGCATTCAGTGAAACCACTGAAACTTCTTCTCAAGAAAATCAACAATGTTCTGATTCTTCTTCTGAATAGGTCTCAGTGGACGTCCCTAATGGTGGGACCCCATTGGAAACCGAGGTTGAAAAGGAACCATTATCAAATTCAGATGATACATATGTTGATGAAATATGTGTTGATGAAGTTTCAACATCTTCCGAGATTAAAACTGAATCTGATTTTCTAAAAGAAGAAGTGGTTGTTTTAAATGAAAAATTGCAAGAAAATATTTCTGAAGAGAAAATTAAAACGGAATCGGAAACATCCTTTCAAAATGGTTCTGATAAAATTATAAACAAAGATAAATCTACTCCATCTGAATCTCATACTTGTGCCAGTGCTAGTTCTGATCAACAGGTTACTAAATGCTCAGAAAAGGCACAAGTTAAACAAGCAAGAAAAATCAAGCAAGCTCATTCTTTTAAACCCAACAGATACACATCTGCTATGAAGCATCAAAACTTCCACACATTGAAACGACAAACATGTTTCAATTGGGGAGTTGCTGGACACATCGCCAGAAACTGTGTTCACCTCCCAAGTGTGCAGTATAAAAATAAATATGCACAAAATCAGAAAGTTAAGCCAAATCGATATCGTTGTTCAGAGTCAGTGACGTCTGAAAAGGCTAAGACAATGAAGAATAACTATCATAAGGCTAAGCCTTCTGATCAAGATTGGAATGCAGCCAAACGTAAAAATCAAAATCAACAAAATGATTTTCGAAGAAATCAGTATAAAGTGTTTGGTAACTACAGTTCTCAATGGTTAAATAAGCATTGGAAACCTAAAGCTAAGGCTATGCAATCCAATTCGTCTCATACATCTCATCAAAATTCTGCCATTGAAAATTCTTCGAAATTTTTAAATAAAGAAAATTTAGTGTGGCAGAGAGTGACTTACATTGATGCACAAGGAAAACCCAGATCCACTATGGGCTGGGTTCCTAAATCTAACTGATCCCGCTAATCGTGCAGGAACAGCTGTGGAGGACTACCGTGCGCCTCTGGTACATGGATAGTGGCTGTTCCAGGCATATGACGGGAGACTTGTCTCAACTGGTCAATGTAAAAGAATTTGACGGTGGATATGTCTCTTTTGCGGGAGGAGAATCAGGAAGAATCATGTTGAAAGGAACAATGAAAAACGGCATTTTAAGCTTCGAAAATGTGAATTATGTTCCAGAACTGAAACACAATCTGTTGAGCATTTCACAAATTTGTGATCGAGGAAATTCAGTTCATTTTACAAAGAAAGGATGCTACGTATTGAAGCCAGGGATTGTCATTCCTGAAGATTGGTTTTTGATGACAGCCGAGAGACGGGGAAATGCTTATGTCATTGATATGAACAAGAAGCCGTGTGAAGAAGTTACTTGTCTATTTTCGAAGATTTCAGAACATGATGGTTTATTGTGGCATCGTCGCCTTGGACATGTGAATATGAAGAACTTGAATCGACTTGCCAAAGGTCAACTGGTCCGTGATCTACCAATCAAAGACTTTATGTTGGTAGAAAAGTGTGTTGCTTGTGCAAAGGGAAAAGCACATCGAAAGCCTCATAAATCCAAGCCTACACCTTCAACCAAAGCTGTGCTTGAATTACTTCACATTGATCTCTTTGGTCCGGTGAATGTGTTAAGTATTGGCAAGAAGGCTTATTGTCTCGTGATAGTCGACGATTACTCATGCTACACGTGGGTATACTTTCTAAGTCACAAGAGTGAGGTTGCGGGATTGATCAAACAATTCATCACTCTGGTGGAAAATCAAGCCAGTACGAAAGTGAAGGCTATTCGATCAGACAATGGGACGGAATTCAAAAATGTCACCATGGATACATTCTGCGCTGAAAAGGGAATTGATCAACAGTACAGTGCACCACGAACTCCACAACAAAATGGAGTGGCTGAAAGACGAAATCGTACTCTTATAGAGGCTGCGCGTACCATGCTGGCTGATTCGAAGCTTCCTAGTTTTTTCTGGGCTGAGGCTGTAAGCATGACTTGTTACATCCAGAATCATGCTTTAGTAAACAAACGACATATGAAAACTCCTTATGAGATTCTGGAAGGACGTAAACCTTCGGTTTCACACTTTCGAATCTTTGGTTGTCCATGTGTATTATTACTTATGGACGCTAATGGAAAGTTTGAAGTCAAAGGGGACGAGTGTTACTTTGTTGGATACGCTAAAGGTTCAGCCTATAGAGTATACAACAAAGTAACTAAAAAGGTCGTCGAGTCGTGCAACATTGAATGGCTCGAGGAAAATGCTACGGACACTAGAGTTGGACCAGATTGGTTGTATAATTATGCTGAATTATTTAAATCATTTAACATTTTGTCTAGTGTCCCTACAGATGCAGGTGTGTCTACTCCCAAACAACCACTGTCCTTTGGTGATACTGAAGAAGATGAACAGGCTGAAGGTTGTTCAAGAAATCATACCATTGACCCACCGGGAATGGTTTTCACTCAGCACCCGACGCCTCGACAAACGTCCCATCAATCCCCTGAAGGTGTTTCATCATGCGGTGCTACTTCTAATGGATCAGGATCTGTACTATTTCCTGAATCTATTCCTGAAGACTGCGTAGTTACAACTCCTTTAGTTCACCATACTATAGCACCTAATGAGGGGGAGACTAGCGACACCATTGATGATAATCAAAATGCTTCTACTGAAGACGAGAACGTACCTGACATGGCAATTCCTACAAGTGTCCAACGAAATCACCCTATAGGAAATGTGAATGGTCTTGTAAATGCAGGAGTTTTAACCAGGAGCCAATCAGGGACCATAAATACATGTTTATACTCTTGCTATATCTCACAAATAGAACCTAAAACTGTTGATATAGCTTTGCAGGAACCAGGCTGGGTAGATGCTATGCATGAAGAGCTGAACCAGTTTGAGAAGCTTGGAGTATGGAAACTTGTTGAGCTACCAAAGGGAAAGCGCAAACTTGGAACTAGATGGGTGTTCTGAAACAAGCAAGATTCTGCAGGGGTTATTGTTCGAAATAAAGCACGATTGGTGGTCCAAGGTTTTAGATAAATAGAGGGTCTGGATTATGATGAAGTATATGCTCCGGTTGCCCGACTTGAAGCCATCCGGATCTTCTTAGCCTACGCGTCATATATGGGGTTCACTGTGTATCAGATGGACGTCAAGACAGCGTTTCTATATGGAGATGTGAAGGAAGAAATCTTTGTTGAGCAGCCACCGGCTTTTGTTCATCCAGATCATCCAGAATATGCCTACAAGCTTGACAAGACATTGTATGGATTGCACCAAGCACCACGAGCTTGGTATGCTACTCTAACTGAGCATCTTTTGGCTCATGGATATACACGTGGCACGATAGACCAGACTCTGCTTATCAAGAAAGTGGGCAAGGATCAGATCTTGGTTCAAATTTATGTCGATGATATTATCTTCGGATCCACAAGTGAGGAGCTTTGCAAGGAGTTTGAGAGAGTTATGAAAAAGAAGTTTGAGATGAGTGCTCTCGGAGAAATGACACTGTTTTTGGGTTTACAAGTCAAACAAAATTCTCAAGGCATTCTCATTCATCAAGGGAAGTATGTGGATGATGTGCTAGCGAAATTTAAGCTTGTAGATGCAAAATCGGCTGAAACACCAATGGCAGAGAGACCGTTATTGACTGAAGATGAAGAAGGATCCCCTGTTGATCAACGTCTTTATAGGTCTATGATCGGGTCGTTGATGTATCTGACAGCGAGCCGTCCAGACATCATGTTTGCTGTCTGCAACTGCGCGAGATATCAGGCTAATCCTAAAACTTCTCATCTTACTGCTGTTAAACGAATCTTTCGGTACCTTAAAGGCCGACCTAGGTTTGGTCTGTGGTATCCGAGGGATTCCAATTTTGATCTGTTTGCGTTTTCTGATAGCAACTTTGGAGGCACTGATAGTGACAGGAAATCTACATCAGCTGGATGTCAATTTCTGGGTGACAGGCTCATTTCTTGGCAATGCAAGAAACAACAAACGGTGGCGATTTCCACAGCTGAAGCTGAGTACGTTGCCGCCTCTGCATCTTGCTCTCAAGTGGTGTGGATGCAACATCAATTGCAGGACTACGATTTGACTTATCTCAATACTACTATTTACTGCGATAATGATGCTGCCATACAAATTGTTAAAAATCCTGTTTTTCACTCCAAAACCAAGCACATTGACATAAAAGTTCATTTCATTAGAGACTGCTTTGACAGAGGTCTTATTAAACTGGAGCAAATCGATACAGATGCAAATGCTGCCGATTTGTTTACAAAACCTGTCAGCAGCTCAAAATTTAAAGTGCTTGTTGATTTTCTGAAAATGATCCGGTATACCGACTGAGCATGGTTGTTTGTTTTTTTTAAGTAAATTTGTTCATAAAGTTTTCTATTCTTAGGTACTTTTTATTTATGCACAAATTTAGGGGGAGAAATTTTGAAAAATACAAAAACATTGAAAATTAAAAAAAAAATACAAAAATATTGAAAAATTGAAAAATCCAAAAAGAAACATTGCATGACTGGGAAATGAAATGAATTTTCACATTATGGTCGAGGGCTGACTCATGTAAGACCAGTATCGACATATTCATACACCTTTACAAAAATGAGCATAACTTGCTCATTTCTCAACGAAATCACTTGATTCTTCTTCCTACTTGCTTGGATAATCATGGGGTTCGATTCCTTGACTTCTCCTTGGAGAAATCAGACTTGGAATTGCTCCGAAATTGTCCATAAACTTTCTGTTTTGTTACATGTTCTTTCAAAACTTGTTTAAACCTATCAAACTTGTGTTTAACACATCTCACACCTATGTCCTAATGCTTACAACCTCTCTTATGGTTGGTTAAGCTTAAAAACAAGGTTGAGACACTATAAATCAGGGGTTAAAACCTTAAATACTTTCTGTTTTATTTAGGGTAATTAACCCACAAATCATGTCAAGCTTAGGTCTTGATGAATGAGTGGTTATGGAACAACTTGGGTTGTCCTACATACAATCCTCACATGATTTGATGATTTCTCTATAGTTAGGTTGTTTTATGTACTTGCATAAATCATTGTTCTTGACCCTCCTTGGTTGTTTTTACATCAAGTGAAGTGGTGAACATACGAGGGGTTCCTAAATGGAAGCATGTTCTTCCTACCCCATACATGACATCTATGATATCTCGAGGTGCCTAAATGAAGATCCTAATCTTCTACCTCCTACTTGAATTATTGGACTAAATAATATGTAATACTTAACCTAGATATATATATACACTAATTCGAACCTTTGATGTTGAACTTGTGTTTACATGTTAAAGTAGTAGAACATCATATAAGACCTAAACCTTGTTGTGATTCTTATGGGTGTTCAACTCATGAAAACATTATTATAACCCTCGTGGTTACCAAGTGTCATACAAGTGTTAAGTGTTGAAAATGATTATTTTCACATGTTATTCTCATACCTTATTTTTATGTTGTTTTAAATACCGAATCTCGACCCTAAGCATACTTGAACTTTAACCCTTACACGTCAAATCTTTTAACCTCATCAAATCGTCAATAATTGGATAATTGGAAAGCATATGCCAACTTTGTGAGTATACTCGTATTCCCCTTTTTACTTTTACCACTTTTGGGGTGTAACATGTTTACTTATCAAAAACTTACACATGAACATTTTGCTTAAACACAAAATAATCCATTATATATGAATACTTTAATACATCTTGATGCTTGTTAATACTCATATTCCCAAAAATGGAAACTTATCATCAAGACAGGGGTGATTCCCTAACCTTGATGATTAGCTCCGCTCACTTTACAACTTCACCAATGAGCTTGGGGTGACACCCTTACCTCAGAGGTAGTTACCAACTTTTCTTCGTTCTCAATGAAATTTTATGATTAAACGTCCCTTTTCAAAAAAAATTTGGAATTTATTTCACGTGCATGCTAATATGTTATATTGGATTCGTGTTACTTGGGTGAAACTTTATGTGATAAACTTGTCATTAACTTCGTAAGAAGCCACACCTTAACATACACGATGGGTTGACCTGTGTATTCACATGCCAGGGATACGTTAATCTTGTTAACTAAGTATGTCATGTGGATTGTTCTAAATTTTTATGCAAATACGTTAATCTTAGATTTCGAGGACGAAATCTCCTAAAGTAGGGGAGACTGTAACATCCGCCAATTTTAGAGCTATAGGATTAACGACCCGCCGCCCGTAACTTGTGGTTATGTCATGAGCATATTGCGTTTTCTTGGTTTGATATGTTAGACACATACCATGTTTTTATGTTTATCTTGAATCACATGCTTGCTATGAGGAATTGTTCAAAACTTATCTTTTGATATGTACGTACCAAACTTGTATACTCGCCATTGCTTTTGCATTGAATTGTATTTTAAACATGTTACAGGTTGATGATGACGATCATATGAAAAGAAGTAGCATTGATGCCTAGATACACATATAGACGTTTAGGTTTAATATGTTGTATCAATTTTGCTTATGTTGTCATGTATTACTTTTGGAACTTGTTGTTATTTGAGTTTTTGTAATGTTGACAATTTGAAGTTATGAAATGAAATGGGAATTATTTAATTATCGTCACAAATAGCGTTATGATGTCTCTAGCAATCTTCACACTTCGTCTCATCCCGATGTTTCCGCCATTGGTTGGGGTGTGACAGATTGGTATCAGAGTCATAACTATAGGGAATTAGGAAAAGTATGAATGCTTTAACCTAGTCTATAGTTTTAGAGCCTTATTCGTATGTTTGCTTGAACTACTACATGATACTTTATTTGTTTCTTATTTATACTCTTTTTAAACATGTATGTCACTCATGTGTAATATTTGGCATGTTATTCTTATGCACTAATGCTTGTTTGATTATGAGTTAACACTTGTTTTATCATTGTTCGATTCTTTATGTATTATTCCTGACGTATTTCTCTATGTGTTAATACATGTTTTACCATTTCGTTATCCAAGCACCATTCTTGACATGCTTTCTTATGTGTTTATACTTGTTTATGTATTTCCTTTGACATACACTTCCCTCATACATTTTCTCGGTATTTCTAAATCCGACAACACTCATATTACAAAAATGAGACGACTTCACCAAAATAGGCGTGAAACCCACAATTTGGTGAATGACTCTCGATCCTTCTACTTTCTTTTCTTACACGAAATTCACCACCAAGTTAGGAGTGAAATCCTCACCTTGATGGAGAAATTCAAATTTCAAATTCTAGTGGACCCTCGTCAAGTGTCAAAATTAACTTTTGACCCGACGAGTACCAACCACACTTAGGACACTAAATCGCCAAGTTAGGGGTGAAACCCGCACCTTGTCGACTAGTTCCATTCTTTGATTTTCATTAATCCCGCCAAGTCTCGAAATTTCAATTGAATTGGGGACATGTAGTAACTGGAAGGGCAAATACCGTCAACCGACTTGTCGGCGAGAGTATTTCACCTATTAGGCCAAAGCATGCTCCTCGAGTTCGAAAGACTTTTCGACCACTTTGGTTAGCCAAAAGTCCCGTTTTGGAACCATCCGAATTTTAATCAAACGTGTGTTTCTATTATTTATTTTATATGATGCAATCTTTCAAATTCGAATTTACTTTCGATATTTTCTTCTCACACACACAACATATTGAATCTTTTCCATACATTTATACATATGCATGATTTCATGTAATTTAAATTCATATTCCTTGCTGACCTGGAGGTGCTAGGCAACGACAGCTTCTGCTGCATCCAGATACATGCTGACCTAGCTGTACGTTGTCGCTCTGTAGATCAATTATACACCCGAAAGAGGCCCTCAAGTGCCCAAAAGAAACCCAAGAAACCTATATCAAACTGAGAAAAACTCATTTGATCTGTATATTATACCATCTCTGCTTAAGATCTATTCTGTTCTCTTCTCAATCTATTCCCAGTTAAGATTTCAGAGATCTGAATTGGACTTGTGAAACATGTGGTAGGGAAGCTACTTGCATGATAGAGTGTGCTGTTTATATTTCCAGGATTTGATTAGTATTTGTTTGGGTGTTCATTGTTAAGAAATTAAAACATGATAAAATATGTTACAGGCAGTTATATGGAAAAGGTCTAGGGAGATGAGTTTAGGTGGACAAATATACTGGCAATTGTCTAGATCATTCGGTAGTAGATCAGTGTTGATAAGTGAAGTCAAGCCCGAAACCTGTGATTTGATCCCTGAGCAATTATGATATTTCCTTATTTTATTTTTGTAAATAATATTTCAATATTATTTATTTTTATGTTTGTAGGTTTTGATTTCATAAAAACATGCTCAGGAAGTTGAAGGGTTGTATAAGAAAAGATTGATTTTTAAATTGGATTATTAAAATAATTGGAAATATGTTTATAAATCCAATATTCAAACTGAATTATGGTCTCGAATCGAGACTGTGGTCTCGGCCCAAACTATTCAAGGCCCGGCCCACAGATTTGAGATATTTAAAGGGATCTCGACTCGAGACCTCATTGTGCACTCGCAATCATCACTGTTACACTCAAAAACTCTCTCTCACTCTCCGGCGATTTCCTTCGTTTTTCCGACGTTACTCCGGTCTCGACTTGCTGTTTTGAATCTATTGAAGGTAGTTTGATGAATTTAATGATGATTAAGTTGAAGTTTTGCAGATTCTCTTGAAGATTTGATGAAGAATGGTTGAACATCATATGAATATTTGAAGATGCTCATGAACCCTAAAATTGGATATGTTTTGGTCTTCAAAGAATTTTGAAAGTGTTTTTGGATTTTGATCCAAATTGTAACAAATCAAAGGGTGTTTGGGAGGTCTCGACTCAGATTGAAGAACTTATCTTATGGACTCGAGATCTGTGTTTGCGAGTCGCAACATCATCAGTCTCGACTGAGGTCTCGAGTCAATGTTATATTGGTCTCGAGTCAATAACAAAATGGTTTCGAGTGGTCTTTCCTGTCTCGACTAAGGTCTCGACTCGAAACCTCACAGTCTCGACTCGAAATCTCATGGTCTATGCTGAATTTTGCAATCTGAGTTGTTGACCAATGACTGACCTTGTTGACTGTTGACCTGTTATGTTAACTATGATCATGTTTCGTCTTATTAATAAATGTCATCAAGTTAACAAATTCTTATGTGCTTAATGTTTCTGTTGTGTGTAGATATGGATTTAAAGTTTATTTCTACGCATAATCAAGCTGGATACTTAGCTGCTCCTCCAGAGAAGCACAAGAGATTGTATACATCGCTGATTAAAGGGTTGAATAGCTGCCGACTTGTTCATGCACTGAGAGATAATCCAGTTATCTATGAAAATTTTGTTCAAGACTTTTGGAAGACAGCAAGATTTGAAGCACAAGGAGCTGATGGAAAGGAGATGATAGAAGCTGAGATTCAAAAGAAGAAGATTGTTGTTACTGAGCAAATGATAAGAGAAGTTCTATAGTTTGGTGATAATGAATCTGATCCGATTGATCTTCCAAGTGGTACTGTAGAGGCTATTTTGCCTCGTTTGAGCTACGAAGGAAAATATCCCTCACTCGTAAAGAAGTTTTTGCACCCGTATTGGCGTTTGCTGGCACACATGTTTATCTTGTGTATGACAGAAAATCAAGGGGGAACAGATCAACTGAACATTACACAAACTGCTGCCTTTGTTGCACTTATTACGAACGAGCCGTTCAACTACTCGAAGTATATCTTTGAAGGGATGAAGAGAAATGTTACTGGGATTCGAAAAGATAAATTTATTATGTATCCAAGATTTTTGTAGATGATCTTAAATGCTCGTTATTCTAATTTGGAGCGATCCGGTGATACTTTGGAGTTGAAACCCATGGGACCAGCCTGTTTTGGTGCCCTTACGTCCAAGAAAGGCACTGAGAAGAAGTTTGAAGGGCGTATTCCATTAGAGAAATTTGGTCAGTTTGCAGAGACTGAAGATGTAGCTGCTGATCCAGTAATAGTACAACCTGTTCAAGTAAATGCAATGGTTGCTGAGGAGCATGATGTTCAGGGTGCTGTTGATAATGAGCCTGAGACAGAGATTTTAACAATCAACTCTGACGATGAGGGCATAGAGATTATGTGTGATTCAGGAGATGATGAAGAGCTTCCTCCTAAAAAAGAAGCTGATATTGCTGTTTCTACTGTTCCGTCTATGATTACTGCTGAGAGTTTGGCTTTGTTGTTAAAGTCTGTGACTGATAAGATGGGAAATCCTCCTTCCAATCTTACAGTATCCAATGAAGAGCCTAGTGAGAACCCAAAGGATCCTGATTCATTGCCATTGAAGCGGAAAAGGAGGGATCCTCGACTCGGAATGTATGTTGAACAAAACAAAGATCAATCTATGAATATTGCTGAAGATGATGATGGGTTATATGACTTCGATTTTGAGAAAAGTGTCACTGATACCACCACCACTACTGAAGATATCTTTGAGTTTAACACTGATACTCAAAGAAATGATTTAGAGACCACCACTGCTGAGGTTCAAGCTACGAATGTTGTTTCTGATTCTGCAGGTACTTCTAGAGTTATTCATGACATGCCTAGTAGTTCAAGTGGTAAAAGACCCGAAGAGCCGTTGAGGATGCCGCTTGATGATGATTCGAGTGATGATGGTGAGTTCATTAGTATGAGAGAAATGAAGAAACGATTAATTGTGGTTGAGCAAGATTCGATTCATAAAGATGCCAAGATTATTCAACTTGAAGATACTATCGTACAAAAGAATCAACAAATTGAACAGCTTCAAGGAGATGTCAGTTTACTGTTTAATATGGTTTATGATTTACGTGGAAAGCTGGAGAAGAAGTTTGGACAAGAGTTTTCTGATCCGACTGACGTAGAAAACAGAAGAAAAGCTTTTGAAAAGGATGATGCTGAGAGAAGTGCTGCTATGGAACAATACTTCAAAAGAGTTACTGATCCAGTTGTAGACAAAGAAAAGGCTGAAAGAATCAAAAAGAAAAGGGAGTTTGTAATTCTGAAGAACAAGAATCTTAATCCAGATAATGATGATGCTCAACCAACTCATCATTTAATGGATGTTGGTGAAACTCTCTATGATAAAGTTGGAAATAGATCTGGTGTGGTCAGCTGGGGTTTTGATCATGATCGTCGAAGATGGTGGATAAAGAGAAAGGTTAGACCTGTTGAGTGGTACAAAAATCCAGCTCAGTTTCAAACTTTCACAAAAGTTGATTTGATAAATCTGTCTAAGTCACCGTATGTGGATGATCGACCTGGAGGTCGTGGATATTTGTTCTTTGAACGAATTCAGAGGGAAGTTCTTCATAACTTTCCTTCGATGCACACTGCAGAGTCCATTGTTAAACCAGCTAAAGGTGTTAGAGATCCATATACAAACAAGCGAATGAAGATCGTGCACTGGCCAATGACTGATAAGGAAAAGGTGATTCCTTTAGTGAGAAAGATTCCAAAAGGTGCTTTGAAGTCCCTGCATTTTTGGGCCTATGATGAGCGTCTAGGTCAGGCGGTAATTGTTTGTGATGATGATGTGAATTTTCGCTTGGTGGATCAAGTTGATTTGTTGAATCTTGCTTATGAAGATCTGGAAGTGTTAGCTCGTCATCAAATTAGAGCTACTGAAAAATATGAAGAAATTGCAAAAGAATGGACAGGTGCTGTTGCTTCAGCCATTCATATTCACACAAAAGGCTTTGGTGGGCTCAAGGATCGTTTGGGTGGTGATCGTGATAGCTGAAGTCTCAAGAATCTCCATGCATAAACCTAGGGGGAGATTGTTGGAACCTTGAGGTTTATGCATAGAGAAATACAATAGTTTAGGGTTGATCTTGTAATGTTTAACTAGTTATTTTGGGTCGCATGTATGTAATGGGTTTTGGTGTGATCTCGAGTGGGCTTAGGGTGGTCTCGATCCATCTTAGGTAGTATATAAGCAAACCCTCATTATGTTTAGAGGGTTGATCAGTTTGTTAAAGTTTGGAGGCCACTCGAGATCCTGTGCTTGTCTTGTATCAGGCATCGGTTCAAAGGTGAATGCAAGAAAGTGTTTTGGTTTGATTATTTAGTTTATATTTCTATATAGTTTTCTTGAATCCGCTTGTGTTTGGTTTCCGCACTTACACAAGTTGTTGTTTGATATCATTGAAAGATCCTCTCGGGTTTTACAGTACACAATATTTCTCACACTCTTCTGTAGAACCAGATTCAATCACTGTCTCCCCCCTCTCTCTCTATTGTATATTTTAGTAAAATGTGATGATTACGAAATTGTTTTATGTATCATGCTTAAAACATTATGTACAAATGCATTATGCAGTTTTTGCATTTCTTAAATATTGGGGTGGACGACAACTTTCTTTCTCTTTACTATCCTTCTCACTGGTACTGACTGGAATGGCAATGTCGCAACCCCCGATCCCTACCCTGGGAGCGGGAGCCGCGAGCAACAGCTGGTGGTATCGGTGTTTATTAATTTGTCAGCGGAAATGAGACATCAGGACGTAGTTAGGAAATAAATTTCAGAGTTTCAAAACACCAAACTTTTATAATAAACAAATGGGATAAAACCCATGTTTCATTCATAACATCTTTACGGGGATAAACCCTAGTTGCTAAAAACATAAACTTTTATTTGGGTAACTTTTATATCCATTTTCTTTAAGCCTTCAGTGCTCCTGTGACGCCCAGCGTCCATAAACTTTAGACACTTGGCAAGACCAGACCCTGAACTTCTAATTAGTTGTCAGTTTTGGTCCCTGTAGTTTTATGGAGTTGATGTTTGACACTTTTGGTATGAATCTTGTTGATACTTGATGCTTGACACTATGATGCTTGACTCTTTATTCTAAATACTTGATTCTTGACACTTGAACTATGAGACTTGACACTAAATCTAGATACTTGACTCTCGATGATTAAACTAGATACTTGATTCATATGATTCTTGATACTTGATACTTGGACTCTTGATTCTTGTTGCTTGAGAAACAATGATTCTTGACCCCTGAGACTTAAATTGGTGCTTGACCCCTTAGACTCGTGAAACTTGATTCTTGGTTGAACGAGAGACTAGAGCCTTGTCACTGACGGAATCTATGAAACTTGGAAACTTTTGGGTTGTAATGTAATCTAGATACTTTACATAAACTATATGCAACGCAACGCCTAACCTAATGCGTGAAACGAATCAAAATCGGGAACGCGGAAAAGATGGATTGGCCAGAGTGGTCGTCCGATCGGATGATCGTCCGATCGGATGACCACCCGATCGGATGACCGTCTGATCGGATGACCACCCGAACGAGTGACCACCCAATTCATCTTACACCGCCTTAGCTCCCTTCCTCACTATAAATAGACCTATCACATCACCATTTTGAGTGATGTGACAACTCTGTTCGACTAGGCACACGCACTCTTCATTTCCTTCCTATTCTTGCTGTTTTCGGTACGTTTTAGACTAGATTCTTGTACCTTCTTGCTCTACACACCATTCTCTACGTGATTCCCACTTGAAATCACACTTCTCACCGTGAAATCTCTCGAATCTGAGTTCTTGAGGGTGATGTCATCATGTAGGTTTGTACAACTGACATGTGACGTCATTCTAAGCAAGATCTAGCTCAGATCTAAGATGATTCATGCGTTTTTACACTAAATCTAAGCTAAATCTATACTTTTCATATAAAACTTGGGTTATTTTTCATCCACTTTTGCCTTATTTTGGTAGAAACGGGATCTAACCAGGCTGTGGACTTGATGCATAGTCCAAAGTCGGCATGGATCTGAGTCATACCGGAGAAGACGAGCATGAGACGGATCCCGACATAATTTCGTTAAGGACAGGCGACTGATTGGACAGGGGTGATTCCCACCCGATTAGGACGGCCCTATGCTAACGAGTTACTGTCGTCAAAGTACGTGTCGTGCCGTCACCATTAAGCTAGAAACTTAGAGATTTTTCAAACTGATAAACGAGAACAAGGGTCGCCCGATCGAACAGCAATCCGATCGGACAGCCACCCTCTCGGGTGACACTTTCCTTCTGTCTTGAAACTTTCAACACTTTGTAAACAAACAAAACTTGGAAGTCTGATCGCATGGCAACCCGATCGGACAACCGTCCGATCGAGCAGCCATCCGATTGGATAATCAGGATACCTACACTCGGATCGAGCTGCTATCCGATCGGATAGCCATCCGATCGGACAACCACCCCCTTTCACTTATGCTTTCCACGCAAGTGGCAACCCGATCGGATGGCCATCCGATCGGGCAGCCATCTGTCTTCTCACAAATACGTCATCCGACCGACTGGCACTACGATCGGATAGACATCCGATCGGACAGCCATCCGATCCAGTGACATAGTTTGGCACTTTACACAATCTCGTTACTCTGCTCGACTCTTATCCTATTGTAATCTAATCAGGCTAAGTTCAAAAAGAGCTCCCTTTGATCCAATAACATTTGTGACTGTTAAGCAATCACTGTGAGTATACTCGTTCCCCTTTTACTTTAAACTTTTGGGGTGTAACATGTATTCTATGAGACTTAAACTGGAATCTTCGAAACTTATACTCTATCCTATGTGAACATGAAACTTTTGATTCTTGATTCTTGACTCTTTGTGCTATGTGACGTTTAATCCAGAGTGTGTAGTTCCGCCTTAACAATAGTAGCGCTATAGGAGATGCACATCTCCCATTATTCTCGGGGGGGGGGGGGGTATTGTTAGGAGGATTCTAGTTTACCTTGAGTCTTGGGTAAACACTAAAGCATCGGGATACTTGGGCTATCACTGCGTGGACTGCGACACTAGCACGGCTGAAACTATTTATTGTTTACACTGTGGATATGAGTTGTTTTAATCTATTATTCCATTATCAAACTTGTATACTCGCCAATACTTTTGTATTGATATTTTAATACATGTTGCAGGATGATAGGATGCTTGGAATGCATGGAATTCAGCTAGGAGATGCTTAGAAACGTCGCCTAGATAATATTAGTCTTTGAACAATTTGAACAATTTATGACTTGGTTGTAATGTGATACTTGTGATGTCGTTTGCATGAAATCAATTAATCTTTATTGAAACAATAGTGTTATGGAATTCTCATGAGCAATCTGAACGCTTAGTACTCGCGCCCTGATGTTTCCGCCATCGGTTGGGGTGTGACAGATTGGTATCAGAACCATAACTATAGGGAATTAGGATGAGTAGGAATACTTTCCCTAGTCTATAGTTCTAGGAATCTTGACTCTTATGTGCCGTTTATGACTTATGTATTCTACCGTATCTGCTTCCTAGCAGCACTTACTTCTGTTAAACTTACATGCCTTTCCTAAGGCTAACATAATATACACTCGATGCTTTGAAAACACTGTGCACCGGTGTTGAATTTTGCACGAGATCTGCCATCAAGACAGGAGTGACATCCAAACCTTGATGGAAAGTCTCCATAATATTCTAGTAGGTCTTATCTACGGATGAGTACCAACGTATTTGGGGTACGATATTGTCAAGTTAGAGGTGAAACTCAGATCTTGATAACTAGTCCCACTCCTTGGTTTCATGTCTCGCCAAAGTCTCGTAACTTCCGATCAATTAAGTACGTGAAATGACCAAAAGGACGAATACCGTAGGCCTAACATCGATGACGTATTTGTCTAAGTAAGTCAAGACACGCTACCTCAATTCGAAAGGGGTTCGAATCACTTTGGTTAGTCGCTGTTCCTCTACCCGGAACAATCCTATGTTTTATGAGCCTATCTTGCTTTTGTGTTATCTCGATTTTAGGAATATGGTTTTAACTTGATTCTTCGATCATTTGGTATGCTTTTGCACGAATCACACGTTGTCCGCAACCTAAAACATAAGCTCTAATCTCAGATCGAACTAAATTTATGAGGCTTTATTCTATGTGTAATCTAAGTAATGACGTGATTGTAAGACACTGGGTGTAACATGGCATGGAATACGAAGGGAAAGTGACGTGTCCGAAACATGGTGGATACACCGTTGGTACTTCCTATATATAAGTGTTTCTGGCATGTTACCAACTTTCGTACCAAGTGCCATGCGAAATTTAGTGTCTGGTAAAGGATTCTAAAGCTATGGAAGGAATATTTGTGTATTCTATGGGAAACGTGAAATCTATCTTGTACTCTAGTGAAATCTATGTGTAAACTACGTATGTGTGAAGGAGGAACAAAATACAAAATGTAGCCTAGCGCCGGAGACGAGGGGGAAAGTGGCATGTCCGAATCGTGGTGGATACGCCGCTGGTACTTCCTATAGATAAGCGTTTCTGGCACGCTACCAAACTTTCGTACCACGCGCTAAGTGAAACTCGTAGTTTTGTAGACTCGGGTTGAGTGATTGAATCTACCTTATTAATCTATGTGATTGAATCTATCTGGTTAATCTACGATTGAGTAGTGGTGAAATCAAAAGCGGTAGTTAACGAGGCATGACACCGGCGATGAGTCGGATGTGGCATGATTGAAGCATGGTGGATACGCCGCTGGTACTTCCTATATATAAGTGTTTCCGTCATGCTGCTGAACTTTCGTAACACGTGCCATGCGGAGTTTCGTTGGTTGTGGATTGTTAGCATGAGTCTATGTGAATCTAATGAGTTTATTGAAATCTACTGAGTCTATTGAATCTATTGGAGTCCATCGAGTCTATTGAATCCACGGGAAACTATTGAATCTATTGGAATCTACTTAAGACTATTTGATCTGTTTGCATTAATCTATGAGAAGTATGTATAATGACATCGAGTACGAGGTGGAAGTGTTGTGTCCGAAGCACGGTGGATACGCCGCTGGTACTTCCTGTATATAAACGCTTCCGACATACTGCCAAGCTTCGTACAACATGCCATGTGAGGGTAGTGGTTGTAGTGTGTAATCCATTGGGATCTAATGGTTTAGGCTATGTGTGTGTTGTGATAATGATGGGTGTATTGTTTGGCAATTGCGACACGTAACATGACGCCAAGTGCAGAGTGGAAGCAATGTGCCCGAAGCGTGGTGGATACGCCGCTAGTACTTCCTATATATAAGCGCTTCTGACTTGTTGCCAAACTCCGTAAAACGCGCCATGCGAAGGTCGTGGGTTTGCGGAATTTATGAGAATCTTGTGAATCTTGAGTCTTAGTCTATCGTGCGTGAAACTATGTTGACATGTGTTGATTTAGACTTATACGATCCTCTTATTGGATCTTTAGGATGTCTTCTCGAAAGCTATCCGACTCTCTCAGGAAATCCATGGAGAAATCTCAGAAAAAGATGATGTCATTCATGGCCGACCAGATTGCTCTAGTCGTGCCAAAGATCGTCACTGAGCTTGTTGGTGCATGTTTGTGACAACAGCTTAGATTTGGTCTTTGGATATCTTGTAAATAGTTAAACGATAAACAGTTAGCGGGTTTAGCTTTGTAATAGTTAGTTGAAATGTTTGGGCTAAACAAAACCCACATTGGGTGATGGGGGACGATTTGGGCCTAGCCCATGTAGGAACCCATGCCTAAAGTAGCAAACCTTGTGTTATATAAATAAGGTTAGGCTTTAGGGTTTAGGTTAATCAGCCAAAACATAGTTGTGAGGAATTTCGTGAGAGTTGAGAGGCTTGGACGAAATTGTGGGAGGGTTTAGATTGATTGTAATACGTTTGTTTGATAATCAATAGAAACCCGGTTTGAAAGTGAATTGCTGTTTCTATTTTCTACTCGTTTCTGTAACAAATCTGATCTAGAGGATTCCGCACTCTAGGTTGGATATACAATTCTGTGAAAGATCCATACGAACAAGGGGACCTACAATTGGTATCAGAGCGTTAGGCTCTTGAAGGCTCAGTTCAGAATTGGTTGCTGCAGAAACAGGAATAAATTTTCGAATTTTTGAAACCTGATAAAATTTTCGAATTTGTTGGCTGTTTTGATCTTCTGGTTTGTTTTATTGCTGTTTTGCAGGATTTCTAGAAAGAATTTGTTGATTCTGGAAAAGTTTTCGGCTGATAGACTTGAAGATTCGAAGATTGTTCTTCGTGTTCTTCACGTTCTTCGTTTTGTTTTTCACTGTTTTTTTTTTCGAAAATCACTGATATTTTGCTGTTTTGATTTTGCAGAAACTGTTAAGGAATCCGGAAAAATCATCAAATTTTCGAAAAGATTAAGTTTCCAAAGTTACTGGTTGGCGAAATTAACTGAACTGGCGAAATAGACTGATCTGGCGAAATTGACTGATCTGCGAAATTAACCAGCATACTTACCGGCGAAGTAAATCCAAAGGCGACTTTGGTAACCGTATAATTTTCCACAGCGAAATTATCACGGTTTCAGCGAAATCAAGCAACGAATTTGACCAGCGAAAATAACCTGCGAAATTAATAGCATAACCTGCGAAATTAATAGCATAACCAGCGAATTTAACAGTATAACCAGCGAAATTAACAGCATATTTAAGGGGTGGAATTTTCGTTGGCAAGCGTCGAGAAAATTTGACTGTTTTGCAAATAGAAAGTGATCCGTAGCTCGTTTGACAGAACCGTTTGGACCGTTAGATTCCTTGCATTTTTAGGGTAAAAAAAAACCTCTGGAAAATTCCGAATTCGATTTTTGACATTATATATCATTGGATTCGTCTTTTCGAGACGATTCTAACGGTGTAATTTGGTAACCACTGTGTTCGGAGATTTTTTGTACGGTTTTACCAGTCTGTTGCGTTAAAATGTCAAAAATGACGAATTTGAATGCACCTAAGATGATGAAGGTGGAAAATTATCTTACATGGAAGGACAACTTCAAATCCTTCATTGAATCTTAGGATGCACGCATGTGGATCTGTATTGAAGATGGGTACATAAACCCAACACACGATTATGAGGGCAGACCACGTAGAACAGACTATGTGAACATGAAAGAGGATGATAAAAAGATGTACGAGGCTGAAAAGAGAGCCTTGGCTGCGATAAAGATGTCCTTACCTGATAGCATCAAGCATACCTTCACAAAGTACACTAATTCAAAGGATATGTGGGATGCATTACAAAAGCGACATCAGGGAAATGAGAGCGCCACTCAGGCATTCATGGCAGAGATTGTGCCAGTTGATGAGGCTGAAACTACTGTGAGTGATGCTGAATCTGAAGTGAAAAATGCTGAAGCAAAAATGGATGCTGAAGTAGAGAAAGAAAGTGAAGCTGAACAGGTTGTTGCTGATGAAAATACAGAAGTTCATGAGAAAGAGGTACAATCTAATTCTGTATGTTTGAGATGTCGTGAACTACAGGGTGAGGTTGACAGGTTGTCAACACAAAACCAAAGTTTGATAAGCGAGATGTCTAACATTAAAGAATCAAACTTTTTTGCTAAAAGAAATGAATCGTCATACTTGAAGAAGATAAAAGGTTATGAAGCTGAAATTGAAGCTTTAACTTGCAAACTAAATGAAAAACTTCAAGTCATAGACTTAGCTCATGACATGATGGCTGAGAAAACAAAAGAGATTTCTGAAAAATGCAAAGAGTTGTCAGATGCACAACTCAAAATTGTTGAACTTGAAAAGAAATTGAGTCAATTCAGAGATTCGTCTTTTGTAATGAAACACATGATGGGTGGGTTAAAGAAGAGTAATGACAAGACCAGTGTGGGCTTCCAGGGCTTTAATGAAGTTCCACTTCCTCTTAGTCATGACTATTCATTCCTGCCTAGTGAAGATGAGCTAGCAGACTTTATGGCATCTGCACCAAGTAGTTTTCCATCCACTTCAAGTCAAGGTGATGGATCTGAGAGTGATGAGGCTAAGAATAACAATAACAGGGAACCTTTTAAAAAGAAAAATTCACCTCCTAAGAATAAAAATCAAGCTTTTGTTAAAAAGATTAATTTTGTTCAAGGTAGTGATATGAAAAATGAAACTACTGTTATTGAAAATGAATCAAATGTAGAGTTTGCTAAAAATAAAAACAAAGAAAAATCTGAATCCAAGCAAACTAAACAAGGTTCATCCAAGGGATCATCACCATCTGATAAGGGATCTACCTCAGAGACTCCAGCTAAGAAGTCTTTGAAAAGGAGATCGTGCTTCAAGTGTCACATAAAGGGACATGTAGCTAGCTGCTGTCCTAACAAAAAGAGTGAAACACAACTTAGTGAAAAACAGAGAGGGAAATTACCAAAGAATAGTGGTGATAATGAGGAGAAAGTTGCAAATTCTCCAAAGAAATCTGCTCCTAAGCAACCAGAAAATGTTGCTGTTGGTGTAGATAAGGCTGGAACAGGAACTCCACAAGTTCCACGTTTTCAAAGAAATCAACCAAGATTTCAGCCTAAATCTCCACCAGGCAGATATGAGAGACCTAGAAGCAGTTCACCAAGAATGAACAATTATAATTCTAATAATTTCAGAAGTCAAGGTCAATATCAAAATCGATACCAAAATAATGGTGGCCGAACTTTTTATAACAATGGCTTTAGAAATTATAATAATCAAGCTTCTTGGAATCAAAATTCAAGGTATCAAAACCAAAATTTTCAAAGGTCAAATAGTCCAAATACGTATAGGATCCCTCAGGACCAGAGACCTTATGGAAATCAAAATCAAATTCCATCAACATGTCTGAGATCCAAGACTCCAGTTAGGAGTAATGGATATTGGATGGATGTTCCAGTAGTTGGTGAATTTGGACGACCCAAGACCATTAAGGCTTGGGTCCCCCAATCTAACTAATTTCTTAGTTGGTGTGTGCAGGAGCTGCTAAGGAGGATTATCAACTTATGTTGATAGTGGCTGCTCTAGGCACATGAAGGGGGATGTGAGATTGTTGATATATTTATATTGATTAATTTAAATTGAAGTTCAAAGTGCCGAGTCGACACACTAGATAACCTGGCAGATCTTTATACTAAAGCATTTGACAGGGCTCGCTTTGAACATTTAGTCGAACTCAACGGGATGAGGAATCCTGAATAACTGGTTTTTCATAAGAATTTTGTAAATAGTTTACTGTTTTTCTTAAAAATCAAAAATACAAAAACATTGAAAAATCAAAAACATAAAAAAAATAGAAAATAAAAAATGAGTTATCACTGTGTGAAAAAGGGAAAATGATAGTACATCAGCAAGTTAGACTGTCACACTGAAAATAAACAAAAATGCTTAAGTGTGATAGCAGCTTCATCATATGATGTACCAGTAGGCAAAAAGCATGAAATAATCAACTTACCAATGTGATATAAACTTAAATGAACTGAGTATGAGTGGGGAACACATCAGTGGTGTATGGTTTAATGACCTTAAATCTTGCGTTGATAGATTGCCAAAATCTGAAGTTTTGGGTCTTTATACTGTTATTTCATCTGGGGATATCAGGGTGGTCCTTCTGCTGCATCCAGATATATGCTGACCTAGACACACCCAGGATATCTTAAAAGAGCTAAAAATGCCAAAACCCTTAAATGAAGAAGCTCTCAAAGAGAGTTATTCAAATGTGCAAAATGCATAAATCGTACCAAAAATGGTATTTGTCATAGCCCTCGTTAGATATTTTGGTCTCTTTGCTGTACGGAAGTACTGACCTGTTCACCAATTATCTAAACGTTGAAAAACAAAACAGATGAATTTAGTATACTCACCTACTACGATGAATCTTTGTGCATACCTTGATCGCGGGGGTATATCCTGAAGTGGGACACGCTAATATATCAGAATTAATATTACCTTAACGTATCATACGGTAATGGTACTTGAAATGTTCATGCATTTTGTTTAAGAGGACAAACATACTGGTAATCGTCTTGGACTGCTTTTCACGAAAAATTAAATAAAGAATTATCTAATTGTGTGAAAACAGTTTGATTATGCTGATATGATCTTCTTACCAGTGATTCTCACAAAAACAGAGTGTTTATTGCTTTTGTTATTTACTTGCTTTCAGAAAAATATAAAAATCCAAAAATAGTGTCTTTTTTCTGTTTAAAAATTCTTAATGTATGGAAAACTGTTATTCTTGGGGGAATTGTTACTGATAGGGGGAGACAGTGTTGGAAAGTGAGTTCAAAATTTTAAATCATGCGGGTTATAGGGTGTGTGATTAAAAGTTTTGCGTGTTGGTGATAAATTGAAAATGCTTAATCTGTGATACAGTTTAACTATCTCTTGAAAAATAATAATTTATTTAACTTTGTTGAAAAATTCTTATGGTTTCTCGAGATGTTTGTTTTATAGTATACAGATTGAAGCAGTGTATTGCTGAGAAGTTAAAGTAGAAGTTGCTGTGAAGATGAGAGTTTGATTGGATGCATGGTAGAACCTCCTTTCTACATTGCAGACAAAAGATGAAGAATTTGAAGATTGCTTTACAAATTCTGAACTGGAGTTTACTCAAACGCTAAAGTTTTTGAAGATTTGGTGATTGGATGCATCAGCTTTGGGGGAGTCTGTTGCTGACAGAAGCTGTTGAAGCTGAAGCTATCCAAAGACCAAAGACAGTGCACGACTACATGAAGATTGCAAGATGATTGAAGACACAGTTATTTTATGAAGCTATTGTCAAGGGGGAGTTTGTTGGTGCATGTTTGTGACAACAGCTTAGATTTGGTCTTTGGATATCTTGTAATTAGTTAAACGATAAACAGTTAGCGGGTTTAGCTTTGTAATAGTTTGTTGAAATGTTTGGGCTAAACAAAGCCCACATTGGGTGATGGGGGACGATTTGGGCCTAGCCCATGTAGGAACCCATGCCTAAAGTAGCAAACCTTGTGTTATATAAATAAGGTTAGGCTTTAGGGTTTAGGTTAATCAGCCAAAACATAGTTTTGAGGAATTTCGTGAGAGTTGAGAGGCTTGGACGAAATTGTGGGAGGGTTTAGATTGATTGTAATACGTTTGTTTGATAATCAATAGAAACCCGGTTTGAAAGTGAATTGCTGTTTCTGTTTTCTACTTGTTTCTGTGATATTCTGATCAAGAGGATTCCGCACTCTTGATTGGAAAGACAATTCTGTGAAAGATCCATTCGAATAGGGGACCTACAGAGCTCCAAGGATCAAACACGCCTCCATCCTCTGCGGACTCCAAGGCTGAGGAGAAAAAGCCTACTAAGTTCAACTATAAGCATTTCATCTCTTGCAACCCTAAGACTTTCACGGGCAGTGATGGGGTGACTGCTATTGGTGCATATGTCTGTCGACTTCGTCTTCTAATCGAGTCTTGTAACTAGAAATGATAGATCAGGACACGTTGTACGAGAAAATAGATTTATAGGTGATTTCGCACGAAATGACTTGGTCATTTCGTACGAAATAGGAAATGTGAGTTCGCACGAAATGACTATTGGTCATTTCGTACGAAATGTCTTTTCGCATGAGGTTGTTTCGTGCGAAATAGCTGGCCTATAAATACCTGGTGTGTCATTTCGTTTGTATGCTTCTTGTTTCTGACGCCGAAGTGCTGTCGAAGTGTCTCTGGCCTGTAAACTGTTAATAGATCAATAAACAAGACAGATTAATGATATTCTAGTGTAATACAAGCTAAACGAAGACTGAATCAATGAATTCCTCCTCTGATTCTGTCTAAGAACTCTTCTGATCGACTCGTTAAGGTTGCATAACGATCCTACAAGTGGTATCAGAGCTTAGGAGGAAGAGTTCTTACCATTTAGCTTGTTTTCGCTGGAAAATTCTGATTTCTACTCATTCTTTTCAAAATTAACCGTGAAATCTTGGTTAAAATGAACTGATTTTTTCACATAACAAGCAAAACATTGTTTTAATCAATCCTTGAAAGAATCAGATCTAAAATCGACCTAGAACTTGATCAATCTTGATAAAAACTGATCGAACAGGTGACATCAGCAGTATTTCGTACGAAATAGTCCATTTCGTGTGAATCAGGCCTTCATTTCGCACGGAATAGCACTGATTTGGTTTCATTTCGCATGAAATAGCTCATTTCGTGTGAAATTGCATTTCATTTCACACGAAACCATTTAATTCGTATGAAATCACTTTATTTCGCACCAAAGTGTGATTCCGTTTGAAAATTTCATTTCATGTGAAGCATATATTTGATTTCGCACGAAATCAAATTAAAGGATTCATTTCGTTTGAAGTTACTATTTCGCATCAAACTGTTCATTTCGTTTGAAAGTTTCATTTCGTGTGAAACTTGTCAGTTTGCTTGAGAAGTACTTCGGTTTATAACGAGTTGTGTAAACATCATATCAGATTGTTTGAAGTGTGGTAAAAATGTTTGACGAAGTGGAAAATTATAATCTTGAAAGATTAAATGATGGATATGGTTTGTGTAGAGGAAGCATATATAAACAAGAGGATAAGAAGGTTTGGATTAACCGACTTAAAACTTTTTGTGTAAGAAAGATGAGACTTTAGATGAGTTGGAAAGCATATTTGATTATTTACTGGACAAATTGAAAATGTTTGAAATAAGGATGTCAGATGTTGAAAAAATATCAAAGTTTGCAGATGCGCTACCTGCGGAATGGGATGATTTTTTGAAAAACCTAAAAAAGGATTCTAGGTTCTCAAAATTACATCCAAATGAGTTCATCAATAAGCTTAAAACACACATGTATGAAAATGATAAGAAGAAGAGAGTGTTGATGAATGAAATTAAAAAGAATCTAGATAAAATGAGTTTGGATGTGATTGTTGAAATAGACAAAAGAGTCTATGTGTGTCTTGGAGCAAAAAATGTCATGAAATATGACATTAAGAGGGGCTGTTATATTGATGAAAATGCGAATCCTCTTGATTTCGTTAAAATTTTTTGTGCAGGTACATACAAGACAGAGACAAAGCAAATTCCAAAGAATGAAGAATCTGAGAAGCTTGAATCTTCGAATTCTGAACCAGTATCAAAGAAAGAGATTGCAACAAATGCACCTATCTTTGATCATTCATCTGATGCAGAAAGTGATGATGAGAGTGTTCAAGTTGAGAAGAAGCAGGTTGAAAAAATTCCAGCTTTCAAGGTTGAAAAGAAAGCTGATGATAAACAGATTCTGGAGATATGCTCAAAATGTGATCAATCTAGAGCAGATAATGTCAAACTCTTGAAGGATGTGGAGAGTTTGACATTGGAAAATAAAATTTTAAAAGAAAATGAAAAAGATTTTGAAAATAAGATAAAAAGTTTTGAAAATGAAAAATTAAAAATTGAAAAAGATTATCAAAGTCAAATAATGGTTTTAGAAAATGAAAAATCTATTTTTCAGTAAAAATAATATTGAAAAACAATTTGCAATAAATTCTCAAATTCAGAAAATCATTCGTCTTGAGAATGAGTTTGAGAATGCTAAAAATAAAATTGATGAGTTAGAAAAGAAATTGAAAGGTTTTGAGACTTCATCAGTTGTTCTAGATCAAATATGTCCAAAACCGACCAATTCAGTTCCAATAAGTGACGATGACACAAATTATGACAAAGTCATAATTGAAGATTGTGATGAAAGATCTGATGATGAAAATGAAAGAAAGAAAACGTTTCTGAAATTAAAAGAAAAATTTCAAGAAACTGTTCCACAGTCTACTGAAAAAGGTGAATGCTCAACGCAAAAACCTTTGAAGAAGAATGTGGAACAAAAACAAAAAGTTAAAAATTTGAAAAATCCTCAAAACATCAATAAAAGTTCATCAGTTCAATCATCCAATCATGATAAAAAATCACAAAAATTTGAAAATCAAAACTCAAAAACAGTTGGTAATAAGTGGTGCAGGTTTGACCACAGTGCTCAGAGGATAAATCCAGCTTACAAGAGGAGAAATGAATACCACAAGGCCAAGCAATGTCACGATCTCAGTGTTTGGTTTAAAGGTGGGGAATGGTACGATAACAAAGTGTGTTACAAATGTGGTTATCAAGGATACATTGCTGTTAACTGCCAAAGTCAGAGTTTTGAGACAAGAAGATGCTTTGAATGCCAAATCAAATGACACATTGCCAGAGATTGCCCAATGAGATCAAAGGGAAGATCGAGGGCTGAATCTCAGAAAATGGCAAAGAAACCAGTCAAAGTCGAAGAAAAGCCCAAAGAACAGAAAGTTCTAGAAAAGAAAATAAAGCTTTCACAAGGGCAGAAAGACAGACTGAGGAAGAAAAGGAAGAAAGCGAGGGAGTATCTCGAAAAGATTTTGTCCTCGGATACAACTGGTAAAACAGATAAAAGTTCTGGTGAATCGATTTGCTCAACAAAACAGGATCAGTCCAGCAAAATGAATTCTTCAGATACAAATCTGAGGACAAAAGGGATGATAAAGAAAGAAAAAATTGACTAATCAAACTGATGAAAAATCAAAGAAAGTTAATTTTCAGATAAAATCTTTATCAAAGTTTTTGATGGCGATGAATTTGTTTCTTCGGAAACAAAGGAGCTACGTTTTGGTAATGAATCTGGCTCATTAAAGTCAGACAAGCCAAGTCCGGGCAATGAATCTGATTTGTCAAAATCAGAAGAGCCACGAGTTGAGCTAAAAAAGAAAAAGTCAGTTCTGAAAAATGATGATGTCAATTTTCTATCATTACAGACTGAAATTTTAAAATCAAAAGAAAAAGTTCAGAAATCGAGTAATGACGACTCGAAATCACCCAAGATTGGTCAGGCTTGGGTGAATCTATTCAAATAAAAACCCTGACTTGCCGGAGCTCCCAGGTTGGTAAGCGTGGAGCAGGTATCGGCATCTTTCTTGAGAAATTCACGTTTGTGATATTTTGACTTTCAAAAGATTTATCAGGGACATTTAGTTGTACTTGATTTATTTTTTCTACAAGTGATTGTGTTGTGAAAATCGGGAAATGTTAAATTCCTACATGTGGTTGAAGAAAACAAGGTGATGAATCCCCAGATTTGTAAAAATGACACACAAAACTTATTTTCCGGAAAAACCATTTTGATTAAAACAAACTTAAGTGTTTTGAAATCATAATGGGAAAATAGTTTGGTGTCAGGGGGAGTTCTGATTGTTTATGCCAAGAGGATGGAGAATTGAAGCGATTCGATATCATGTTGTCACGTTTCTTGTACAGTTTGTTTTCAAATTTTCCCAGAAAATCAAAATTGAAACATATTTTGATTTTAGGGGGAGAAAAATTAAAAAAAAAAAATTAGAAAATTTGAAAATGTCAAAAACATTGAAAAAACAAAAATGAGTTTTGTTGTGAATAAGAGGAAATGATAGTAAATCAGTGGACTATCACAGCATGCTAAAGAATTGGAAAGTCAAATGTGATAAACAGTCTCACTAAAAATGTGACGATAGACTCAGCTAGACTAGTAGATTTGCGATAACGATACAAACTTAAATGAAAAAGCCTAAGTCTGGTGGGAAACACGGTCAAACGCGTAGTACTTAGTTTTGTCCTTCTTGACTGTGTGCCTGCTCGGTAATCGCCGATTGTCAAAAGACATAAAACCGGTTAAGTTTGTGAGCTTTCACAACTTTGCTGAAAAATCACTGTGATTATGTGTTTTCATTTTGCAAAGATTTAAACTTGTTTTATTTCTTTATTTTTTGTTTAAGCATTGGACATCCTCTGCGTATACGTGAGTATCGAACTGGATGTTATTGCCTAAACGTTCTGCTTTATTTTCTTTGGTGTTTCGTTTAAGCTTTGGATCACCTCTGCGTATACGGGAGTATCGAACTGGTGGTTAAAGCCTAAACAATTTCAACTTGTTTTTATTTCTTATTTTGTTTAGACATTGGACTTTCTCTGCGTATACGGAAGTATCGACCTGATTGTTAATGTTTAAACATTCTGCGTTATTTTTGTACATATCACAGTTGATGAAAGTTTAAAGGCATTACTTGAGTCAGTGTATTGCATGATGAGGGGATATGCTAAGATCGTGGGGTCCATAAGAATTTAGTACAAAATTAATATACCTTAACGTATCGGTAAGCATTTTGAAAGTTTTAGATTGAGTTTAAGAGGACAACAATATCGTCAATCTACGTGAATCGTTTAGAACTTAAAGTGTTTAAAGCTCAACGGTGCTTGTGAGTTGTCTCAAAAACTGATATGATCATCTTACACAAACTCACAAAAATATTGTTTGTAGATATTTCTTTATTGCATTTCATTAAATGCAAAAATCCAAAAAGATTTTCGACAACTGATGTTGGAAAACTGATTTTCAAAATTCCAAGTGCTGAACATGACGAATAAGGTTTGGGGAGTGTGTGTTTAAATGAAGAAATTTTTGTTTTGAGAAAGAAAGTATGATTAGTTAATCAAGTTCATTAATTTGAACTTGATGTAACTATTTTGATTGATGAAAATTTATGTGTTTGTGAGAAAATTTGTGAAGGAAATGTTAAAAGAGCTAGGTTTCAATTCCTGAGGACTAATTCCAGGTTTTCGATTCTAAGCTACAGATAAAGAATTCTAGACTGCGATCCCAGCTGAGTGAAAGGGGGAGTCTGAAGACAAAGAAGCCAGGTTCCTTGTCCTGTTGCTACGGAAAGCCAGGAGAAGTTCCTGAAGTTGAGAAGACCGATCAAGACAGAAGACTCGACATGCTCAAGACTCGTACCGAAGACTCCGTCAACATCCAAGGGGGAGACTGTTGGTGCATATGTCTGTCGACTTCGTCTTCTAATCGAGTCTTGTAACTAGAAATGATAGATCAGGACACGTTGTACGAGAAAATAGATTTATAGGTGATTTCGCACGAAATGACTTGGTCATTTCGTATGAAATAGGAAATGTGAGTTCGCACGAAATGACTATTGGTCATTTCGTACGAAATGTCTTTTCGCATGAGGTTGTTTCGTGCGAAATAGCTGGCCTATAAATACCTGGTGTGTCATTTCGTTTGTATGCTTCTTGTTTCCGACGCCGAAGTGATGTCGAAGTGTCTCTGGCCTGTAAACTGTTAATGGATCAATAAACAAGACAGATTAATGATATTCTAGTGTAATACAAGCTAAACGAAGACTGAATCAATGAATTCCGCCTCTGATTCTGTCTAAGAACTCTTCTGATTGACTCGTTAAGGTTGCATAACGATCCTACAAATGCTATGCTCGAGTGGTTTGACAGCATCGAGGTTACCTTCATTAACAGCGAGTGCCCAGACCACTTAAAGACTAGGAGTGCAACTGGAATGTTTCAAGGCAGAGTGTTGGAGTGGTGGGCGAACGAGAGGAACATCCATTCGAATGAAGAAGCCTATGCTCTTCCATGGGCTGAGGTGTGAGAACTAATGATGCTCGAGTTCTGCCCTCCTCATGAACAACTGAAGCTTGAAGAAGAGTTTTGGGCATCTGAAGCAGGTTGGTGATGATAACCTGGCTTATACTACCCGTTTTAAGCAGCTGAGTCTTAGCCTTCCTCACTTGGTTTCGACCCCTAAGCGAATGATAAGCAAGTACATCAATGGCCTACCTCCTGCGATGCGTGATTCTATTGAAGCAGCTCAACTGGAAACTATTGAAGAAGTATATCGTCTGGCAGCGAGTTTGAACAACAACCGTGTGCGTGATAAGCAGTTTGCTACTCCTGCTCCTTCCAAGTTTGCGAATCAAGTTACTCAGCAGACAAGCGGCAGCAAGAACAAGAAACGGAAATCCCAGGGTTCTGGATGTAATGCTATTACTCCTGCTGCAAACCCTGCTACTAAACCTGCTCCTGCTGCTGTTGCTGCTAACCCTGCTGCTCCCGAATCTAAAAAGCAATACACTGGGTCTCATCCCAAGTGTACAACTTGCAACTACCATCATCCTACTGCTTCTACATGTCGTATGTGCACCAACTGTAATCATTATGGTCACATGACTCCTTACTGTCGTCAAGCTAACCCGGTCCCGCAAGTTCAGCAAGCCCCAACTCAGGGAGCTCTACCTGCACTTCCAGCACCTCTGCAAAACCCAAGACCAATCAACGCTGTTCGTGCATGCTACAAGTGTGGAGATACTACCCACCTTCGTAACCAGTGTCCTCAGCTAAACCAGGACCAGCAGCCAGCTGCTCGTGGACGAGCGTTCAACCTTAACGCGAATCAGGCTCGCAATGACAATGACGTTGTCAACGGTATGTTCCTCGTTAATAACCTTTATGCTTCGATACTATTTGATACTGGTGCCGATAAAAGCTTTGTGTGCGTGGAATTTGAGTCTTTGATAAATTGTACACGCTCCAAGTTACCTGAGTCATTCTCTGTTGAGGTCGCTAATGGTAAGTCGATTTTGGTGAATTCGATCATGCGTAATTGTTCTTTGACTCTTAACGATCACGTCTTCTCTATCGATCTTATACCCATGCGATTGGGTAGTTTTGATGTTATCATCGGCATGAATTGGTTGCGTAAGAACCATGCCGAAATTGTGTGTCACGAGAAACTTGTTTGTCTTCCTTTTCCCTCTGGTGATACTTTGATCGTCTATGGAGACCGACCTTCAAAAGGGCTTAGGTTGATGTCATGCACACAAGCGAGCCGAAGCTTACGTAAACAGAACCCTGCCTTCTTGGCTCACGTGGTGGAACAAAAAGGAAAGGGAAAGAACATAAGCGACGTTCCAGTTGTGTGTGACTTCACTGATGTCTTCCCTGAAGATCTTCCTGGTCTTCCTCCTCCCAGATCTGTTGACTTTCGTATTGATCTCGTACCTGGTGCGACTCCTGTCGCCAGAGCTCCTTACCGTCTTGCACCTTTCGAGTTGCAAGAGTTATCTAGTCAGCTACAGGAATTACTTGATTAGGGTTTTATTCGTCCAAGTACCTCCCCGTGGGGTGCTCCTGTTTTATTTGTCAAGAAGAAGGATGTTTCCTTCCGTATGTGTATCGACTATCATGAACTTAATAAGCTTACTGTGAAGAATCAGTATCCGCTTCCCCGTATTGATGACCTATTTGACCAACTACAAGGCGCGTCCTGCTTCTCTAAAATTGACCTACGTTCTGGATACCATCAGCTACGTGTCCTCGAAAATGATATCCCTAAAATGGCGTTTCGTACTCGATATGGGCACTACGAGTTCGTAGTCATGCCTTTTGGCTTGACCAACGCACCTGCAGTGTTCATAGACCTTATGAACTGTGTTTGTAAACCCTATTTGGATCGTTTTGTGATAGTCTTTATTGATGACATTCTTATTTATTCTAAGACTAAAGCCGATCATGCTCGCCATTTACGCCTTATACTTGAACTTTTACGTGGTGAACGTCTGTATGCTAAATTTTCTAAGTGTGAGTTTTGGATTGATGAAGTGCAATTTCTTGGTCATATTGTTAGTAGTCAGGGCATTCATGTTGACCCTTGTAAGATTGAGGCAGTGAAGAATTGGTGTACACCTAAATCTGTATCCGAGATTCGTTCATTTCTAGGATTGGCAGGCTATTACCGTCGGTTCATCGCGGATTTTTCTAAGATCGCTGTTCCTCTTACTACTCTAACTCAAAAGGAGAAACCTTTTGTTTGGGGTCCCGAACAAGAGGAATCCTTTCAAACTCTTAAGAACCTTTTGTGTAATGCCCCTGTGTTAACCCTACCTGATGGCAATGATGATTTTATGGTATACTGTGATGCCTTGAACCGTGGATTGGGCTGTGTGCTCATGCAGCGGGACAAGGTCATCGCTTATGCCTCTTGTCAACTCAAAATACATGAGAAAAACTATACTACTCACGATCTGGAGCTTGGTGCAGTTATTTTTGCGTTAAAGACCTGGCGACACTACCTTTATGGTACTAAGTGTGTGGTCTTCACCGACCATAGGAGCCTTCAACACATTTTTGACCAAAAAGAGCTGAACATGTGACAGAGACGTTGGGTAGAATTGCTTAACCACTACGACTGCAAAATACGCTATCATCCAGGCAAGGCGAATGTAGTAGCCGGCGCCCTTAGTCGTAAGACCCATTTCAAGGCTATTCGTATCTCTAGCGATCTGCATGCTTGTATTCGTGAAACTCAATATTCATCAGCGAATGAAGGGAGCCTAGAAAGAGAAGTTCACGGTGCTAGGATGGACCAGCTCGAAACCAAATCTGATGGCCTGCAATATTATCTAAATCGTATCTGGGTGCCAGATCGTGAAAATCTTCATGAGCTCATTATGACTGAGGCTCACAAATCCCGTTACTCCATCCATCCAGGTGCCAATAAGATGTATCAGGATCTGCGTACGACTTATTGGTGGCCTGGCATGAAGAGGGACATTGCGGTGTATGTGTCTGAGTGCCTTGCTTGCTCGAAGGTAAAAGCTGAACACCAGCGTCCTTCTGGACTCTTGGAACAACCTAAAATCCCTTTCTGGAAATGGGATAGCATTGCCATGGACTTTATTTCTAAGCTACCCCATACCTCTAAAGGTCACGATAGTATCTGGGTGATTATTGATCGTTTGACCAAATCCGCTCACTTCCTTTCCATTAGGGAGGATTACAAGGTGGAGAAACTTGCTCGAGTCTATACTGATGAGATTATATGCCGTCATGGCATACTCTTGACATAATCTTGGACCGTGATGGTCGTTTTACTTCGCGTCTTTGGCAAACGTTTCAGTCCCCTATGGGTTCGCACTTGAATCTTAGCACGGCCTTCCATCCTCAGAGGGATGGGCAGACCGAGCGTACTATTCAAAACCTAGAGGACATGCTCCGTTCTTGTGTCATCGACTTTGGTGGTAATTGGGATGTACATTTACCATTGATTGAGTTCTCGTACAACAATAGCTACCATTCCAGTATTCAGATGGCTCCTTTCGAAGCTTTATATGGGCGAAAGTGCCAATCTCCTCTCAGCTGGCATAAGGTTGGGGAAAAGCAGTTCACTGGCCCTGAGATTGTTCAAGAAACAACGGATAAGATTCTTCAAATCCGTGATAACTTGATCAAGGCTAGGAGCAGACAAAAGAGTTATGCTGATAATAGGCGGAAGCCTTTGGAATTTGCTGTTGGTGACTGAGTTCTTCTCAAGGTATCTCCCTGGAAGGGAGTAGTTCGTTTTGGAAAGAAGGGAAAGCTTGCTCCTCGCTATGTAGGCCCTTTTGTGATACTTGAAAGAATTGGTAAGGTAGCATACAAACTCGACTTGCCACAATAACTAAACAACGTGCATCCAGTGTTCCACGTGTCCAACCTACGGAAATGCCTAGCCAAAGAAGGACTGCAAGTTCCTCTTGAAGACTTGCAAATAAATGAGGCTGTTCAATTTGTGGAGAAACCGCTCGAAATCATGGATCAAACTGTCAAGCGTCTGAGGCGCAGCAAAATTCCCATTGTTAAGGTTCGATGGGAAGGAAAGCGTGGCGCCGAATTCACTTGGGAATTGAAAAGTGATATGAAGGCCAAGTACCCGTATCTCTTCAAACAGTCTTCTTCAAAGATTTCGGGGACGAAATCTCCTAAAAGAGGGGAGACTGTGACGCCCAGCGTCCCTAAACTTTAGACACTTGGCAAGACCAGACCCTGAACTTCTAATTAGTTGTCAGTTTTGGTCCCTGTAGTTTTATGGAGTTGATGTTTGACACTTTTGGTATGAATCTTGTTGATACTTGATGCTTGACACTATGATGCTTGACTCTTTATTCTAAATACTTGATTCTTGACACTTGAACTATGAGACTTGACACTAAATCTAGATACTTGACTCTCGATGATTAAACTAGATACTTGATTCATATGATTCTTGATACTTGATACTTGGACTCTTGATTCTTGTTGCTTGAGAAACAATGATTCTTGACCCCTGAGACTTAAATTGGTGCTTGACCCCTTAGACTCGTGAAACTTGATTCTTGGTTGAACGAGAGACTGGAGCCTTGTCACTGACGGAATCTATGAAACTTGGAAACTTTTGGGTTGTAATGTAATCTAGATACTTTACATAAACTATATGCAACGCAACGCCTAACCTAATGCGTGAAACGAATCAAAATCGGGAACGCGAAAAAGATGGATTGGCCAGAGTGGTCGTCCGATCGGATGACCGTCCGATCGGATGACCACCCGATCGGATGACCGTCCGATCGGATGACCACCCGAATGAGTGACCACCCAATTCATCTTACACCGCCTTAGCTCCCTTCCTCACTATAAATAGACCTGTCACATCACCATTTTGAGTGATGTGACAGCTCAGTTTGACCAGGCACACGCACTCTTCATTTCCTTCCTATTCTTGCTGTTTTCGGTACGTTTTAGACTAGATTCTTGTACCTTCTTTCTCTACACATCATTCTCTACGTGATTCCCACTTGAAATCACACTTCTCACCGTGAAATCTCTCGGATCTGAGTTCTTGAGGGTGATGTCATCATGTAGGTTTGTACAACTGACATGTGACGTCATTCTAAGCAAGATCTAGCTCAGATCTAAGATGATTCATGCGTTTTTACACTCAATCTAAGCTAAATATATACTTTTCATATAAAACTTGGGTTATTTTTCATCCACTTTTGCCTTATTTTGGTAGAAACCGGATCTAACCAGGTTGTGGACTTGATGCATAGTCCAAAGTCGGCTTGGATCTAAGTCATACCGGAGAAGACAAGCATGAGACGGATCCCGACATAATTTAGTTAGGGACAGGAAACTGATTGGACAGGGGTGATTCCCACCTGATCAAGATGGCCCTATGCTAACGAGTTACTGTCGTCAAAGCACGTGTCGTGCCATCCCCATTAAGCTAGAAACTTAGAGATTTTTCAAATTGATAAACGAGAACAAGGGTCGCCCGATCGAACAACAATCCGATCGGACAGCCACCCTCTCGGGTGACACTTGCCTTCTGTCTTGAAACTTTCAACACTTTGTAAACAAACAAAACTTGGAAGTTTGATCGCATGGAAACCCGATCGGACAGCCGTCCGATCGAGCAGCCATCCGATTGGATAATCAGGATACCTACACTAGGATCGTGCTGCTATCCGATCGGATAGCCATCCGATCGGACAGCCACCCCCCTTTCACTTATGCTTTCCACGCAAGTGGTAACCCGATCGGATGGCCATCCGATCGGGTAGCCATCTGTCTTTTCACAACTACGTCATCCGACCGACTGGCACTCCGATCGGATAGACATCCGATCGGACAGCCATCCGATCCAGTGACATGGTTTGGCACTTTACACAATCTCATTACTCTGCTCGACTCTAATCCTATTGTAATCTAATCAGGCTAAGTTCAAAAAGAGCTCCCTTTGATCCAATAACATTTGCGACTGTTAAGCAATCACTGTGAGTATACTCGTTCCCCTTTTACTTTAAACTTTTGGGGTGTAACATGTATTCTATGAGACTTAAACTGGAATCTTCGAAACTTATACTCTATCCTATGTGAACAGGAAACTTGTGTTTCTTGATTCTTGACTCTTTGTGCTATGTGACGTTTAATCCAGAGTGTGTAGTTCCGCCTTAACAATAGTAGCGTTATAGGAGATGCACCTCTCCCATTATTCTCGGGGGGTATTGTTAGGAGGATTCTAGTTTACCTTGAGTCTTGGGTAAACAGTAAAGCATCGGGATACTTGGGCTATCACTGCGTGGACTGCGACACTAGCACCGCTGAAACTATTTATTGTTTACACTGTGGATATGAGTTGTTTTAATCTATTATTCTATTATCAAACTTGTATACTCGCCAATACTTTTGTATTGATATTTTAATACATGTTGCAGGATGATAGGATGCTTGGAATGCAAGGAATTCAGCTAGGAGATGCTTAGAAACGTCGCCTAGATAATATTAGTCTTTGAACAATTTGAACAATTTATGACTTGGTTGTAATGTGATACTTGTGATGACGTTTGCATGAAATCAATTAATCTTTATTGAAACAATAGTGTTATGGAATTCTCATGAGCAATCTGAACGCTTAGTGCTCGCGCCCCGATGTTTCCGCCATCGGTTGGGGTGTGACAACTCCATAGCTGGCCACTTATAGCTTCACATTAAGTTACCTGAAACGCGTTTTAAAAACATTTTATCAGCAAGAAATACTGGCGAGTACATTCCAGTTTATAAAAATGAGCTTTTTTAACTTTACAGTATTAAGAGCGATTAATGTTTATCTGTCGCAACCCCCAGCCCCTAGATACTTGGGAACGGGCGGCCGCGAACCAGTATCAGTGGTATCGGTGTTTATCAGTTTGGCAGCGGAATTTACATCAGGACCGTAGTTAGGAAATATTTTATCAGAGTAAAATACCACATTTTTATAATAATAAATACGTGGGAAATTCCTAAGTTTCCATTACAAACATGTTTATATGGATAAACCCTAATTTATTGAATTAAAACATCTTATTTATTTAGGTAACTTTTATAGCCACTTTTCCAAGCCTTCAGTGCTCTCCAGCTGGTTTCTAATTTGGCTTTCACATTTTGTTACCTGAAACGCGTTTAAAAACATTTGTCAGTGGGAAATACTGGTGAGTGAATCCCAATTTAATCAAAACAGGTTTTATCCTTGTACAGTATTGAGGGCGATCTCGCAATTACATTTGTTTATATTTCTACTTTAATTACCACCCACGGCACTGTCAACCCGACTTGTGGTCATGTTACTACTCACAGTGTAGTAACAAATTTTGTATACAAAACCCCAACATACCGACGGTAATTGTAGAATTACAAATACTCAATCACTGTTAATTATTATGTAAAATAATTGAGGTTTTGTAAAAACAGTTTGCAAAAAGAAAGGATTACTCACATTGCTATTTTAGGTTTTCCCTGTGACTTCCTGGTTATAATCTATTAATTAAACAATGCACATGCGATAGTATAATAACCCAATTTACATTAGTTATACCCTTCCCGAGACAGAACTCCAATGACAACGTCGGGCAGAGCCTCGACAGGCGTTACGGAGCACTAGATTAATCGGGCAGCGTATCTAATACGTAACCGGGGGTTAAATTAATTACAATGAGGTAGAACTTCGCTAATTAGGGGGGTATATTACCCGAAGATTAATTCTAATATTCAGAATTGAGAGAGTTTGCGAGAATTTTGAACGACGGAAAATGAATGCCGATCTCTTCTATATATAGGGCTGTCCAGGGAGTCCCTGGCGCCCCGCGAAAGAGACCACAAGGGTTTTCGCGGCCCCCGAGCTAGGGGTGTAGGGCCTAGGGTTGAGTAGTCACTGGTATAACTTCGACGGATGGCAGGATACGTGGCAGCTCAGGGCTGCGCCACTTGACCCATCGCTCGCGCCCCGCCAGAGACCATTTAATTTTGTTTTTATTTTATTTTAATAAAATTAAAGGTATTCGGGACCGATTTTCATATACGGGGTGTATTTTAGGACGCATAGGGGTGTTATAAGTATTTTAGGAGGGTTGTTATATCCTCCCCACCTTGTTTTAGAACTCGTCCTCGAGGTCTACTGGAACAGGTGTGGATATTTTCTTTGCATCTTTGATTCAAGCTCCCAAGTGTATTCTTGTCCTCTCTTGGAATCCCATCTTACTTTGACTAGAACTAATCTCTTGTGTTTGAGTTTCTTGACTTTCCTGTCTTCAATCTGTAGTGGTTTCTCTATGAATTTAAGCTTCTCATTTACCTCTATATCCTTAAGAGGTACCACTAATGATTCATCAGCTAAGCACTTTTTGAGATTACATACATGAAATACATCATCTATTCCTGCCATTTCCTCAGCAGCTGTAGCTGAGAAGCTACTGGTCCTATTCTTCTAATAATTTCAAAGGGTCCGATATACCTGGGGCTTAGCTTTCCTCTTTTGATAAATCTTACCACTCCTTTCCAAGGAGAAACTTTTAATAATACTTTATCTCCTACTTGAAATTCCAATGGCTTTCGCCTGTTATCAGCATAACACTTTTGTCGATCGAGTGCTTCTTTTAGTTTTTCTTTGACTTAAATAATCTTGTTTGTTGTTTCTTGTACTATTTCTGGTCCAGATAATTGCTTTTCTCCAATTTCTGCCCAACAGACTGGAGTTCGGCACTTTCGTCCATAAAGTGCTTCGAATGGTGCAACATTGATACTGGTATGATAGCTGTTATTGTAAGAAAATTCTATTAATGGTAAATGATCAACCCAATTTCCTCCGAAATCAATTACACAAGCTCTAAGCATATCTTCCATTGTCTGAATTGTCCTTTCACTTTGTCCATCCGTTTGTGGATGATAAGCTGTGCTCAGATTAAACTTGGTTCCTGTTAGGGCATGGATTTTCTGCTAAGGATCATCTATCCTGAGACTGGGCATGGATCACGGATCCTTAACGGATAATCCAAGGAGTCTGAGGATCCAGGATCCTTACTATTGTTTATGTTTTTAACAATTGTCACGTTTTTAACGTTTATATGAAGATAATGGACGTAGTGGACTAATTCTCAGCTGGAATTTCGGGGAATATTCGTTCAAGATGCCCCACATGTGCTAATTCCACTAACGGTTATGAGAGTGGACATGATCTTCCTAGAAAATAGGACTTTTTGTTAGGTTATTTATTTGAGGGGTTGATCAAGTGTTATAGACATACATTCACATTCACGAACACACACATTCCCTCTCACAAACCAGAGCTCTCTACACTCTTAGTTATCAGTTGTAACACACTTGATCAACATCCAAAGTTGTAATCTTTTTTATGCAATATAGTTGATGATCGGTAGTTTCCATCACCCGAGGTTTTTTGTGCCGGAGATCATACATTGATCAAGGGCTTTTTCCTCGTATAAATCCTTGTGTTCACCATTCATTTCATTCATTCATTGTTCATACATTTGATCATTTAACCAAGCATCTAACCTCACAAAAATCAGATTTGGTTACATTATCCTTGTGTGATTTTTGACCAAAACAGTTTGGCGCCCACCGTGGGGAAATTGGTGCTACAATTTTGAGAAATTTTGTTCATTTCATTCATTTCTCTTCATCACCTTCAACTATATGGCTTCTCACGCAAAGAACACTTCAAGCTCCATGCCGGCGGTCACCTCTTCACAGGGCATTCCACCTTTGCCTCCTCCTCCTTCTGGATCCCAGAAGAATGCTGAGAATGCTGCGAAGAAGCTAACCCCCGTTTTCTCAAAAGCAACTACTGCTGTTTCTTCTAGTCCTACTAACAATGATCTTTATTCCTTGATTTTGTAGATGAAGGATTACATGCAGCAGCAGGACAGAACTAATGACAGGATCCTTCGAGAGATTGATAAAATCAAGAAATTGAAGAGATCAGCGGAGGATCACTCTCCATTGATGCCTAGATCACTGAATTTTGATTCTCCAGTCATAACTACCCAGCACTCCACAGCATCAGGCGTTCAATACCAGGGTGGATCATCGAGTATACGCTATGGATCATCGGCAATGACACAGGCTCAAGGATCCTACTTCCAGCCTTCAGGATCCTCTCTTCAGCCTCAAGGATCCTCTTTCCAGCATCTAGGATCCTTCTCTAGTTCAGGAGGATACATGGGCATGCAGACAGTCTAGGAATCCTACTCTCAGTATCCAGGATGCTCATCTCAGGGTCAAGGATCCTCGTCTCAGGTTCAAGGATCCTCATCTCAGGCTCACAGATCCATGGATTTTCCTCCAAGACCCCCAGCTTCGGTGTATCAGGGATCCAACATCTTTCAGGATCAAGGATCCTTAAGGAGTGTACAACCCAGAAATTCAGAGATTCACTTAGGAGACTTCATACCTATGCAAACTATTGCTTCCTCTGGTCCCTCAATCATGCCAAAGTCACATCAATATGGATTCACATAAGGAGTCCCAACCTTGAATCCATCAGGAGGTAACACTTTATATACTTCTTATAATGCTAACCATGGCTTTGTGCAGGATACATGAATCAACCAAGCTATGGCTAGGGAATTGCAAAAACTCAAGGATATGATATCCAGCGTCCCAGGAGTGGTTAAGCCCATTCCTGAGATTCTAGATAGGAGTCACAGGATATCTCGTTTTGCACCACCTATTTGTGATGCAGAGATACCAAAGAGGTTTCAAACACCAAACATGAAGCTGTATGATGGCTCAACTGATCCAGAAGAGCATGTAGCTCAATACAGGGAGAGAATGGAGATCAATCCCATTCCTGAAAGGTTGAAAGAGGCATGTCTATGCAAGGGTTTCAGATCCACACTGACAGGATCAACTCTTAAATGGCTGCTAAGTCTTCCCCCATACTCTATTACTTCATTTGCTAACCTAGTTAATTTGTTTAATAGCCAATTCTCATGTAGTAGAAGATTTGAACGATTGACTAGTGATCTATATAGGGTAACCTAAGGTCATAATGAATCATTAAGGGATTATATAACTAAATTTAGTAGAGAATCCTTAGAAATCCCTAGCTTAGATGTTGCTACTGCTGTTGAAGCTTTTAAAATGGGTTTACTAAAAGATTCTCAATTCTATGATGATCTTGTTATGACGCCTTGCAGGAACCTAGATGAGGTAAGGAATAAGGCCCTTAGGTTCATCCGTTTAGAGGATGACAAAAGGATCCAGGAGACGTCAGGATCCTCAACGCAAGACAAACAAGGATCCTATTTCAAGAATAACTGATCCAAGCAATACTCCAAGCATGACAACTAGAATGTGCATGCTGTAAAACAAGAGGAAGATGATGAGGATTATCCTCCTATTTCTGAATATTGTTTTTCTGCTAATAATAGTGAACTAATCCTTGCTATGCATAATTTAGGTGACAAGGCTAGGTGGCCAAGGAAGAATGACAAACCGCCTGCTACCAAAGACAAATCGAAATGGTGTGCTTACCATGAGAATGTTGGTCATCTCACAGATGAGTGCATAGCATTAAGGAAGGAGATAAGTTATCTTTTGAGCAAAGGATACTTAAAGGAATTGTTGGAAGGAAAAAGTCAATGATCCAGGATCCTGAGAGTGTTCCTGAAAAAGCTCCTCCTCCACCAGCTGATGCTCAAATCATCCATTTCATCCCCAAAGGTTCTGATATCTGTGGGACTTCATTCTCAGCAGCTAAAAGACATGCAAAGGAAACAAAGATGGAGAATGGGGACCGACCTATTCGGACCTCCATCCTTACCTAGCAGAAAGTGATATCCTTTAATGAGGATGACCATGTGGACATTCAGCATCCTCATCACGACGGTTTAGTTATTACATTATTTATCTCTAACCATTTTGTTCGCAGGACTCTCATTGATGGGGGAAGCTCGGTGAACATAATCCAGTTGGATGTTCTCAAAAGAATGAATATTCCTGAATCTGACATTGTCCCAAGATCATCTGTCCTTGTGGGAATCAGTGGAGAGACAAAGAATACATTGGGGGACATCAAACTTCCTATTTACATAGAGGGAGTAAATTCTGTTCATAAATTTTGTGTTATTGATTGCTTATCTCGCTGTAATGTTATCCTTGGCAGGCCATGGATACACGATATGAAAGCAGTCCCCTCAACATATCATCAATGTGTGAAGCTCCCTACTCCATGGGGTGTGGTGAAGATTGAAAGTGATCAGCAAGAAGCCAAAAATTGCTACACATCATCGATGAAACTAGCCTCAAGACCTAGGGAGGCATAGCAATTAAAGTACCCTCCAAGAGATGTCCTGGAGGCAAGAGAGCAAGATGTTAAGGATATTCTGCTGAACGCGGAGGATCCTGAATCCAATATTTTTGTAGGATCCGGGATCCCTAACAGTATTGAACATGATTTAATATCCTTCTTGAAAAGGAGAAAAGCTACCTTTGCTTGGAAACATGAAGACATGACAGGTATTGCTAAGGATGTAATTACTCACAAACTTGGTATTGACAGGTCTCTCAAGCCAATACACCTAAAAAAGAGGAAATTTGCACCCGAAAGAAATGCCATTATCCAAGAAGAGGTAGACAAATTGCTCAAGGCAAATAAGATATATTGAGGAAGAATAAGAAGTTTGAGTGGACTGATAAGCATGAAGCTGCACTCAAGGTTCTTAAGGATTATCTATCCTTAACACCAGCCCTGATGAAACCAGAAAATAGAGAATCATTATCCTTATACTTAGCTGTTTCAGCTAAAGTAGTAAGTGCAGTCCTAGTTAAGGATCATGAAGGCTCTCAACATCCGGTATACTATGTAAGTAAAAGTCTACTTGATGCTAAGGCCAGGTATTCTCATTTAGAGAAATTAATTCTTGATTTAATTATGGCTTCCGCTAAACATAGACATTATTTCGAAACTCACACTATTATTGTGAAAACTAACTTTCCTATTAAGAATATTCTCAGGAAACCTGAAATGTCAGGTAGAATGGCAAAGTGGACAGTCAAGCTTAGTGCATATGACATTAAGTATAAACCCAGGACTGCCATCAAGTCCCAAGCTTTAGCTGACTTTGTGGCTGATTTCAGTAGTGATCTACAAAGGGAAGCTGAATTAGAAGTTCAACAACTTGAGAAGACCAAGGATCCTTGGACACTCTTCACGGATGGAGCTTCAAATGTTAAAGGAACTGGACAAAGCACACTACTAAAATCGCCACAGGGGGACATTATACCCCAATCCATTACATGTGAATTCCAAACCACTAATAATGAGGCAGAATATGAGGCCTTGATTGCAGGTTTGCAATTAGCTAAGAATATGAGGATCAGGTATCTTCAAGTATTCGTAGATTCCCTATTAATTACTAATCATTATAATGATTCATATACTGTTAAAGGTGAAAAACTAATCAAATACCTAGAGGTAGTCAGGAAACTGCCAGATTCTTTTGTTTTTTTTCAGTTTAACACAGGTACCTAGAGAAGAGAATGCAGAAGCAGACGCTTTAACTAACCTTGGATCATACCTAAAGATGCCAGAGGATGTGAAGATACCTAACATCCATGTTTTGTCTCCTGCAATTGGAAACTGAAGTAATGGAGATCATGGAGGACGCTGCAATTATACCTAGTGATGATGTGTAGTCAAATTCAGGATCCTGGATCCTTCCAGTTCTGAACTATATCCAGAGTGGGGAAATTCCCACAGGGGAAAATCCCAGAACCATCAAGATTAAGGTATCTTAATTCACCATACTAAATGACATGTTATATAAGATATCTCTTGCATGTCCCTATTTGTGGTGCATTGAGGATCTAGAAATTCAAGAAGTCTTAAAGGATTTTCACGAAGGAGACTGTGGAAATCACACTGGGGGCAGAGTACTATTTTCAAGGATCCTCAAAACATGATACTATTATCCTATGAGGAAGAAGGATGTTGTGGAATATGCACAAAGATGTGATGCTTGTCAAAGGCACAAAAACATTCTGCATCAACCAGTAGAGCCTTTGCATCTTATATCCTCTTCTTGGCCATTCAGATGGGGAATGGATATAGTAATCAAACTTCCAAAAGCACCAGGAGGGAAAATGTTTATGCTAGCCATGACAAACTACTTCTCTAAATGGATAGAAGTAGAAGCTTTTGCTCAAGTCAAAGAAAAGGAAGTGATATCCTTTATTAAAAGAAACATTATTACTAGATTTGGCATTCCTTCTGAAATTGTTTGTGATAATGGATCCCAATTTATTGGGAGTAGAACTACTAACTTTTGTGACAGATGGCCAGTTATCAACAAAGAATAGCTGGAGCATACAACAAAAATGTCAGGGTCAGAAAATTTCAAGTTGGTGACTTGGTATTAAGGAAAGCATCCCAAAATACCACGAATCCTTCTGATGGAAAGCTAGCACCAAAGTGGGAAGGCCCCTATCTAATTGAAGCTGAAGTAGGAAAGGGGGCATATCGTTTGTTAACAATGGATGGTGATCTCCTACCAAGAGCTTGGAATACTGTTCATCTCAAAAAATTCTTTGAGTAAGAAGGATCAGGGATTCTCAGCGATACCAGTATTCTGATTAAGGATCCGGGATCCTCAAAGGATATATGATTCTATCTTTGGTAATACATTACTTTCATTTTCACGCATTTTATACTTACTATAAGTCAAAGATGTTAAACATTTAACATCTATTTTCATAAAGTTTAAGCTTTTGCAGAGTTGTTATCATTTTACAGAAGATCAAAGTGGTTGGCCAACTCTCCAAAGTTTTTGGGCTTGTCCCCAGTTTTTTGGGTTTATCCCCAGTTTTTGGGCTTGTCCCCAGTTTTTGGGCTTGTCCCCAGTTTAAGGTATCTACTACCTTCTACGAATCAGGTTCTTACACCTTCGCCAGTTGCGCACGATTATCCTGGTACAGTTAAAGGCAATGACACCAGTACCCGCTTTAGGGGATGATAATTTCATTGTACTGGCTGTATTTAGGATCCTTAGTATAATGGTAGATGTACCATACATCCGTTCCTAAGGTTTCTAATGTTTTCACGTTAGCTAAGGTTTCAGCATTTTCATGTCGCTCACGTTGGGATAGTCGCCAGTTTGGGCCATACTCCAGTTTACACAAGTTTATTTGGGCTTGACCCCAGTTTACACCCGTTTATTTGGGCTTGTCCCCAGTTTGTTGGGCTTGTCCCTGTTTATTTGGGCTTGTCCCCAGTTTGTTGTGCTTGTCCCCAGTTTATTTGGGCTTGTCCCCAGTTATTATGGGTTCATTCCGAATTATTTGGCTTGGTCCCAAGTTTATTTTTCTTACAGGATTTTGGAGCTCTAAAGTTATAGAAGTTCTGACAATAAGGATCCTGGATCCTTGAAACTTTACTTTTCACAGTTTGTTTATTTAGTAATAATTTACAAGTATATAGAATCCTAACTTGGATTCTCTGGTATGTTATATTCTAACTTTTTCTAAGCTGCAAGTTGTCTCTTATCCTTTTTGGTTAAGGATCATTGATCCACATTTGTCTGAACACTTCAAGTTTTCTATAAAAAGTTTAACATTATCATCAGATTTCCAATAACTTTCCAGTTGTTTCGAGATGATACCTTTGAAAATAGAAAGCATAAATGAAAAATAAAGAGGGAAGAAACAACAACAAATGTAGCTTAAAAAGTTTAATTTTATTACCCATTCATTATGTATCAAAATCATTTGGCCTGGATTTCACCAGCAAAACCGTGGACCATCCACCCAGGCCGGATAGGGCTATCTAACAGTTAAAGTGTCTATGCAGAAATTAAAGTGCCGGATAGGGCTATCTAACGGTGTAGAAGGATTCATTCTCCACGAACAGAAGGATCTTCTGATCTGTAAAGGCACTTGAGGAGTTATTTCTAACTCTATATTTTGAAATGATGATTATAGCAGGTCTTATCAGTGACGACAGGCAGTATAACGACTTGTTACCAGCAACAATGGCTAGTCCACTTCTAACGGAAATATGACAGTCGTGAATCCTTATCACAATTGCCATATTGGGGGAAATTGTTAGGGCATGGATTTTATGCTAAGGATAATCTATCCTGAGACTGGGCATGGATCACGGATCCTTAACGGATAATCCAGGGAGTCTGAGGATCCAGGATCCTTACTATTGTTTATGTTTTTAACAATTGTTACGTTTTTAATGTTTATATGAAGATAATGGACGTAGTGGACTAATTCTCAGCTGGAATTTCGGGGAATATTCGTTCAAGATGCCCCACATGTGCTAATTCCACTAACGGTTATGAGAGTGGACATGATCTTCCTAGAAAATAGGACTTTTTGTTAGGTTATTTATTTGAGGGGTTGATCAAGTGTTATAGACATACATTCACATTCACGAACACACACATTCCCTCTCACAAACCAGAGCTCTCTACACTCTTAGTTATCAGTTGTAACACACTAGATCAACATCCAAAGTTGTAATCTTTTTTATGCAATATAGTTGGTGATCGGTAGTTTCCATCACCCGAGGTTTTTTGTGCCGGAGATCATACATTGATCAAGGGCTTTTTCCTCGTATAAATCCTTGTGTTCACCATTCATTTCATTCATTCATTGTTCATACATTTGATCATTTAACTAAGCATCTAACCTCACAAAAATCAGATTTGGTTACATTATCCTTGTGTGATTTTTGACCAAAACAGTTCCCATTGCTTTTTGGAAACTTTTCCAAAAATGAGAAGTAAAACGACTATCTCTATCAGATACAATAGATAAAAGAATTCCATGTAATGAAACCACTTCATTTACATATAACTTGGCTAATTGTTCCACACTGAAAGTTTCCTTCATCGGTAAGAAACGAGCAGACTTGGTTAACCTATCTACAATCACCCAGATTGTATCATTACCCTTTCGTGTCTTGGGTAATTTGGTAACAAAATCCATTGTTATCAATTCCCATTTCCATACAGTCATTTCTAATTGCTGCAATAAACCTGAGGGTTTCTGATGTTCAGCTTTATCTTGTGAACAAGTTAAACACTTGGCTACATAAGTTGCTATATCCTTTTTCATTCCTATGCACCATAAATTCTTTCTTAAGTCTTGATACATCTTATCACTACCAGGATGTATCGATACTTAGACTTATGGGCTTCCGCTAATATTCGGTGACGTAGATTTCCTCGTTTGGGTATCCAAATTCTTTTCTTATGGAATCTCCAAATTCCATCTGTTCCTGTTCTAATTCCTTAATCATACCTTTTAATTTTTCAGTATCGTCCTGGATTACTGATTCTTGTACTTTTCTAATTTGCACATTTAAATCTATTTGCAGATTTAATTTAAGAGAACGTACTCTTCTGGGCTTTTCATGATACTTTCGACTTAAAGCATCAGCTACTACATTAGCTTTTCCTGCATGATACTGGATACTACAATCATAATTGCTAAGGATTTCCATCCAGCGTCTTTGTCTCATATTTAACTCTTTTTTCCCAAAAACATATTTTAAACTCTTATGATCGGTGAAAATGGTAAACTTACTACCGTAAAGGTAATGTCTCCAAATTTTAAGGGCAAAAATTATGGCTCCTAATTCTAAATCATGGGTTGTATAATTCTCTTCATGATTCTTAAGCTGTCTAGAGGCATAGGCTATAACCTTTTGACGTTGCCTTAACACACATCCATAACCTAACTTAGAAGCGTCACAATAGACTACAAAGTCTTCAGTTCCTTCTGGTAACGCTAGTATGGGTGCGTTGGTTAATCTTTGCTTAAGGATTCTAAAGGGTTCTTCCTGTTTTGTTCCCCATTCAAACTTAATTGATTTACACGTCAATTTTATTAAAGGAATGGCTATTATAGAAAAATCTCGGATAAACCGTCTATAATAACCTGCCAATCCTAGAAAGCTTCTTACTTCTATTGGTGATTCAGGGACTTTCCATTTAGTATTCACCTTGATCTTTGTGGGATCCACATGAATTCCTTCATGATGAACTAAATGTCCAAGAAATTGCACTTCTTCTAACCAAAATTCACATTTTGAAAATTTTGCGCAAAGCTTTTCTTTTCTCAGTAAATTTAGGAGTGCATGCAGATGCGCTGCATGTTCCTCTTTACTCTTATAGTAAATGAGAATATCATCTATAAAGACAATTATGAATTTGTCCAGATATGGCTTAGATATTATGTTCATCATGTCCGTAAATGTGGCTGGGGCATTGGTTAAACCAAATGGCATGACGGTAAATTCATAATGGCCATACCTTGTTCTGAAGGCAGTTTTAGGAATGTCCTCTTCCTGTACCTTTAATTGATGATATCCTGAGCGTAAATCGATCTTAGAAAAGAATCGAGCTCCTTGCAATTGATCAAACGGATCATCGATTCTTGGTAATGGGTACCGATTTTTAATTGTGACCTTGTTCAACTCTCGGTAATCAATGCACATACTCATTGACCCGTCTTTCTTTTTGACAAACAAGATCGGTGCTCCACATGTTGATGTGCTTGGTTGTATGAATCATTTCTCTAAAAGTTTGTCCAATTGTTTCTTTAGTTCTTGCATTTCTACTGGTGCCAAATGGTAAGGTGCTTTTGCAATTGGTGCTGTCCTTGGTAGCAGATGGATTCTGAATTCAACTTCTCTGTCTGGCGTTAGTCCCGGTAATTCTTCTGGAAAGACATCTGAGTATTGAGATACTATGGGGATATCTTTCAATTCTTTTCCTTTAGTGTTAATGATTATTGAAATTATATACACTCGTAACCCTTTTCTTGCACAACTTGCTGTTTTCATCACAGAGATGAATTTCGTGGATCGAGATGGCTTATTTCCTTTAATTGTGATCTTTTCACCCTTTGGTGAATTTACTTGGATTGACTTTTGATCACATAGAATACTGGCTTTATTTGCTACTAACCAATCCATTCCTAATACAATATCAAATCCAGCCAGATTCATTGGGTAAAAATTTGCAATAAAATTATGTTTTGAAATTTCTATTATTGCTCCCTATAAGACTTCAGTAATCTTAATGGATTCTCCATTTACTGTCTCTACTAGACATTCTTGTTGAAGTTTAGTTAATGGTTGATTGAGAAGTTTGCAAAATAATGTATTAATAAAACTTTGGTTCGCACCAAAAGTAGAACCTACATTCTTCCCATGGTTGGAATTACCGTATCGAAATTCCTGGGTAAGCTTTTGAGCTAGGTTCTTCCTCTGGTTTTCTTCTTGTTAACGTACCAATTCATCGGTCAAGGTATTTGCTAGTTCTACAGCTTCTTCTATGGTTGGTGGTCTAGCTGCCTTGACTACATTTCTAATCTCACTGATCAATCCCCAAATGTAACGGGAGATTAATACTGGTTCCGGTGAAGCTAGGGTTGGCACTATTCTAGCATATTCAAAGAATACATTAGTGTAACCCTTACAGTCTATTCCAGCCATTCTAAGGTTCAAGAACTTATTAGCTATCTGTTCTTTTTCATTGGGAGGACAAAATTTCCTTTCAACCATATTCTTAAACTCAGTCCATTCCATATTATAGATTCTGTCACTTCCCCTAGACTGGAGTATAGCGTTCCACCATTCTAGAACGACATTCTTAAAAAGATTGGAGGCAAACATGAGTTTATCTTCCTCTGCACACTTGCTTATTTTTAAGACTGCCTCAGTCTTTTCTATCCAGCGTAGAGCTGCAATGGCTCCTTCATTGCCTGAGAATTCTATTGGTTTACAAGACCAGAATTCTTTGTAAGAATAACCATACGACATGGTTCTTCTTCTTTTTGGAATTGGAAATTGAAGTAACGGTCCATTGTTTGTATTGTGACTTGGTTCAGTAGGTGGTTGTTTAGTTCCACTATTACTTTTATTATTTTCCGCTTCCTTAACCGTTTTGATAATATATGGCATAGCGTCTATAATCCCTTGTGCCACTATGTGTTGGATGGCACTGTTATCTACTTGGTTGCCGTTATTATCATTATTCGGGTTTTCCTGATTCACTTCGTTGTCCATCTGGATTATAAACATTTACCAAGTATTAATATCACAAAACAATATTTAATGCAACTAATCACACAACAAACATATTGATCAAAATCGTCGTGCATTGCGACCTTTACTCTATTTTATAGATATCTATATCTATTACAAACCGCAACTGGAATTTAAAATACAATACTAGTATGCATCAGTAGCTATTGGATTAACTTTTTAGTGGATTTTTTTTTCAACCTACACACACACACAAATACACACACACACACACACACACACATATATATATATATATATATATTTATTTTATTATTATTATTATTATTATTATTACTACTAGTGGGGGTCCATCCAATATTGCATGTTACGCTCGTCATTCTTCCAAACGAGCCTCTCCCCTATTTGCCTTATCTTTTCACTTTCATCTAACCACTCCTCACCAAATGTGCGTAGTTCATGTATGTTCTCGGTACTCATGGGTGGTGCGGGTGCTGGTATCGGGTCAGGGTACTGGGGCATCGGATCCTCATGTGGATATGGGTTCTCTAGGATTTCTCGAATGTACTGGTCATTATCCCAATAGGGATCTAGAGGGTCAAGGTTAGGATAGGGTGCTACAGGGTTTGGTATAGGTTCCTCTAGTGGGTAGAGTTCTCGATAATCTCTATGATCGTCAAACCATGGGTCATAATCTGGAGGATGGGGTGTTGAAACTCTAGGGATTTCGGTTGGGTCGAAGGCAGGTAAGGGAATCTGGTTTCCTTGGTTCGGTTCTATTTCCATGGGTTGAGTTGGGAACAAGGGTAGTGGCTGTGGTGCAATGATTTGTTCTAAGTTTGGGTCTACGGCAATGGTAGCTAAGATGTGAAAGTTGGCTAGTCTCCTATTGATTATATCTTGAGTTTGGGCGTTCATCTCCCTATTTGCAGCTGCTAAAGATCGCTGTTGCTGTAACTTTCCCATTCCTTTCATACGCTCGTGAGCTCCCCGACTGAACCATCCTCTATTTTGGGTAGGGAATGGCTCTTCGAATTGTGCTTTGACTATGAAAATCCCCTCTTCTGTGTCAGCTGGATACCCCGAGGGGGTAGGCTGGGAAGAAGTTCCTTCATCATTAGGAGAACTAGACAGTTGACGATAAGCGTCTGACGGACCTTGATCACTCATACTGTAAACTAACAAATTGTCAAATAACACAAAATAATAATATACACGCACGTACATAGTCTCATTAATTATTTCCTAATAAAATTGACAATTTCAATGTCAGTAGAAACTTCTGTGGCTGAAATCAGTGGCTGTAGCTCTGATACCACTCTCTGTCGCAACCCTCGACCCCTAGTTACTTGGGAACGGATGGCCGCGAACCAGTATCAGTGGTATCGGTGTTTATCAGTTTGGCAGCGGAATTTACATCAGGACCGTAGTTAGGAAATATTTTATCAGAGTAAAATACCACATTTTTATAATAGTAAATACGTGGGAAATTCCCAAGTTTCCATTACAAACAGGTTTATAGGGATAAACCCTAATTTATTGAATTAAAACATCTTCTTTATTTAGGTAACTTTTATAGCCACTTTTCCAAGCCTTCAGTGCTCTCTAGCAGGCTTCTAATTTGGCTTTCACATTTTGTTATCTGAAACGCGTTTAAAAACATTTGTCAGTGGGAAATACTGGTGAGTGAATCCCAATTTAATCAAAACAGGTTTTATCCTTGTACAGTATTGAGGGCGATCTCGCAATTACATTTGTTTATATTTCTACTTTAATTACCACCCACGGCACTGTCAACCCGACTTGTGGTCATGTTACTACTCACAGTGTAGTAACAAATTTTGTATACAAAACCCCAACATACCGACGATAATTGTAGAATTACAAATACTCAATCACTGTTAATTATTATGTAAAATAATTGAGGTTTTGTAAAAGCAGTTTGCAAAAAGAAAGGATTACTCACATTGCTATTTTAGGTTTTTCACTGTGACTTCCTGGTTATAATCTATTAACTAAACAATGCACACGCGTTAGTATAATAACCCAATTTACATTAGTTATACCCTCCCCGAGACAGAACTCCAACTACTACGTCAGGCAGAGCGTCGACAGGTGTTACGGAGCACTAGATCAATCGGGCAGCGTATCTAATACGTAACCGGGGGTTAACATACTTACAACAAGGCAGAGCTTCGCTAATTAGGGGGGTATAATACCCGGAGATTAATTCTAATATTCAGAATTGAGAGAGTTTGCAAGAATTTTGAACGACAGATGGCTTCGACGGATGGCAGGACACGTGGCAGCTCAGGGCTGCGCCACTTGACCCATCTCTCGCGCCCTGCAACAGATCCTAAGGGGTCTGTCGTGGCCCACCAGAGACCATTTAATTTTGTTTTTATTTTATTTTATAAAATTAAAGGTATTCGAGACCGATTTTCGTATACGAGGTGTATTTTATGACGCATAGGGGTGTTATAAATATTTTAGGAGGGTTGTTATATTATCTCTACCCAATTACTCGTTCAGCATTTGTCACTCAATGGATCTGTGACTATGGTCATATCACACATTGGATACTCGTGCCCAGTTGTGATGGTTATCAAGTATTGTATACAAACACCATAATACTGTCAGCAACTGTAGAATATAAATACTTAATCACTGTAATTATAACTGATAAACATTTCGAGTTCTGGAAAACATTTGAAATAATGGCTCACAAACTGTGAGAAAAGAGAATTGACTCACTTTGTAGACTTAGGTATTTCTGTTGCTTCCTGGTAATATTTCTTAATTATTTTCTTGAGTTTCTAGTTAAAACATACAATGCACACGTGTTAGTAAGATAACCCAAATCACATTAGCCATACACCATGAGACAGAACCCCAACGAACTTAGTTCGACAGAGCCTCGACATGCGTTGGTCCTAAGTAAATCGGGCAGGGTAACGAATTACTGATTGGGGTTAAAATACTTACAACGGGGCAGAGCTTCGTGTTTTAGGGGTATAATATCGAGCTATTATTTTTCACTATAGGGACAAAGAGAAAGAAAAGAAATGAAAAATGTTGAAAGGCAGTGAACTGCTCAATTTATAGGTGAATCTAGGCTCTCTCGCGCCCCGCGACCCACCTCCCCTAGTCCTCTTGCGCCCCGCGAGGGCACCCTAGCTACGGCTAGGGTTGCCGGATCATAACCCTTGACTTGGAAAGTGTTGGACATGTGGCCCTAAGATGGTTCCGGCACACAATGGGCTGTCGCGTCCCGTGAGACAGCTAGGTCTCCCTGTCGCGGCCCGCGAGCGAAAGTAAATAATGATTTTCTTTGTTTTTAATAAAAATTAAAGTTATGTGGGTCTGGTTTATCGAATACGGAGCATTTTTTAGGGTGTTTTCGAGGGTTGTTATGTCCTCCCCACCTTGTTTTAAATCTCGTCCTCGAGATTCATTGGAAGAGGTGTGGATATTTCTTTTGCATTTCTGACTCGAGTTCCCAAGTGTACACTGGTCCCCTTTTTGAATCCCATTTTACTTTGACTAGAACTAATCTCTTGTGTTTGAGATTCTTGATCTTTCTATTTTCAATCTGAGTTGGTTTTTTTTACAAAGTTAAGTTTCTCATTTTCCTCTATATCCTGAAGAGGTATTACCAATGATTCGTCTGTTAAGCACTTTTTGTGGTTACATACATGAAATACATCATGTATTCCTGCCATCTACTCTGGCATTTGTAGCTGATAAGATACTAGTCCTATTCTTTTGATAATCTCAAAAGGTCCAACATACCTTGGGCTTAGCTTTCCTCTTTTAACGAATCTGACAACTCATTTCCATGGAGAAACTTTTAACAATACCTTGTCTCCAACTTGAAATTCCAATGGTTTTCATCTGTTATCTGCATAACTCTTTGATGATCTCGTGTGGCTTTCAGTCTTTCCTTGACTTGAATAATTTTGTCGGTTGTCTCTTGTACAATCTCAGGTCCAGATAGTTGCTTTTCTCCAATCTCTGCCCAACAAACTGGTGTTCGGCATTTTCATCCATAGAGGGCTTCAAACGGTGCAACATTGATGCTGGTATGAAAACTGTTACTATAAGAAAATTCTATGAAAGGTAAGTGATCATCCCAATTTCCTCCAAAATCAATTACACAGGCTCTAAGCATATCTTCCATTGTCTGAATTGTCCTTTCACTTTGTCCGTCCGTTTGAGGATGATAAGCTGTGCTTAGATTTAATCTAGTTTCCATTGCTTTTGGAAACTTCTCCAAAAATGAGAAGTGAAATGGCTGTATCTGTCAGATACAATAGATAAAGGAATTCCATGTAATGAAACTATTTCATTTACATATAACTTGGCTAACTGTTTCATTCCAAAAGTTTCCTTCATTGGTAAGAAATGAGCAGATTTGGTTAATCGGTCTACAATCACCCAGATTGTATCATTACCTTTTCGTGTCTTGGGTAATTTAGTAACAAAGTCCATTGTTATTAATTCTGATTTTCAGATTGGCATCTCCAGTTGATGTAGAAGTCCTGAAGGTTTCTGATGTTCAGCTTTAACCTGGGAACAGGTTTGTCGCAACCCCCCGTCCCCTAACAAACCCGGGAACGGGCGGCCGTGGCCAGTGCGGGTGGTATCTGTATTTTATCCATTTTGGCAGCGGAAATTACATCAGGACCGTAGTTACCAAATATTGTATCAGAGTAAAATACCACACTTTCATAATATTAAACTTGTGGGAAAAATCCCAAGTTTTAAGTACACACATTTTCATAGGGGTAAACCCTATTTTATTTAAAAAAACATCTCTTTATTTTTAGGTAACTTTATTGCCACTTTTCCAAGCCTTCAGTGCTGTCCAGCTGGCTTCTATTTGGCTTTCACATTTTGTTACTTGAAACGCGTTTAAAAACATTTTGTTAGTGGGAAATACTGGTGAGTGAATCCCAGTTTAATCAAGTTTAATAAAGACCATTGTACAGTATTGAGGGCGGTCGCGCAATTACATTTGTTTCCATCTATTCAATTACCACCCACGGTGCTGTCAACCCGACTTGTGGTTATGTTACTCCTCGCAAGCCAGTAACAAATTTTGTATACAAAACCCCAACTTACCGATGATAATTGTAGAATACAAATATTCAATAACTGTTTAATATATCATTAATTATGTGAGGTTTTGTAAAAACAATTTGCAAAAAGGAGATTACTCACATTGCTGTCTTAGGTTTTCCTTTAGGGTTTCCTGGTGATTATCTATAATTTACACAAATGCACACGTGTTAGTATAATAACCCAATATTTATATTAATGATACCCTTCCTGAGACGACATTCCAAGGACTACGTCGGGCAAAACCACGACAGCCGTTACGGAACCCTGGATCAATCGGGCAGCGTATCTAATACGTAACCGGGGTTATGATACTTACAACGGAGCAGAACTTTGTTATTTAGGGGGTATTATATCCGAGAATTATGCCTATATTATAGAATTTCGAGAGAGAAAGTTGATTGTGAGCGAGTTTGAATGAACTGCCGATGCCTCCTTTATATAGGGCCTGAATTCAAGTTCCTCGCGGCCCGCGTAAGAGTAAGCTGGGGCTTACGCGGCCCGCGACCTAGGGAAATAGGGGCTAGGGTTGCTGATTCGCCAGTTGTAGGTTTAACACGCGTTTGACACATCGCGGCACCGGGTGAGGCCCTGACTTGGAGCTGTCGCGCCCCGCGTAGGTCAAGGGGTGGCTTACGCGCCCCGCGAGAGACCATTAAAATTTGTTTTTAATTATTTTTAATGAAAATAAATGTATTCAGGGCCTGTTTTCGCATATGGGGGGTATTTTAAGACATATTGGGATATGTTAAATATTTTTAGGGCGTGGGAATATTTTGGAGGGTTGTTATATCCTGCCCACCTTGTTTTAGAGCTCGTCCTCGAGGTCTACTGGAATAAATACGGGTATTTCCTTTGCATTTCTGATTCAAGTTCCCATGTGTATTCTGGTCCTCTTTTGAAGTCCCATTTCACTTTGACTAGAACTAGTCTTTTGTGTTTGAGGTTCTTAACTTTCCTGTCTTCGATCTGTAGAGGTCTTTCCATAAATTTAAGTTGTTCATTTACCTCTATATCCTTAAGAGGTACTACCAGTGATTCATCAGCTAAGCATTTCTTGAGATTAGATACATGAAATACATCATGTATTCCTGCCATTTCCTCTGGCAGTTGTAGCTGATAGGCTACAGGTCCTATTCTTCTAATAATCTCAAAAGGTCCAACATACCTGGGACTTAGCTTTCCCCTCTTGATGAATAATACCACTCCTTTCCAAGGGGAGACTTTTAATAACACTTTGACTCCTACCTGAAACTCCAATGGCTTGCGTCTGTTATCTGCATAACTCTTTTGTCTTTCACGTGCTGCTTTCAGTCGTTCCTTGACTTGAATGATCTTTTCGGTTGTCTCTTGCACTATTTCTGGTCCAGATAGTTGCTTTTCCCCAATTTCTACCCAACAGGCTGGGGTTTGGCACTTTCGTCCATACAGTGCTTTGAATGGTGCAACATTGATACTTGTGTGATAACTATTATTATAAGAAAATTCTATTAGTGGTAAGTGATCGTCCCAATTACCTCCGAAATCAATTACACAAGCTCTAAGCATGTCCTCCATTGTTTGGATCGTTCTTTCACTTTGTCCGTCTGTTTGAGGATGATAAGCTGTGCTTAGATTCAACTTGGTTCCCATTGCTTTTTGGAAACTTGTCCAAAAATGAGAGGTAAAACGACTATCTCTATCAGAAACAATTGATAAAGGAATTCCATGCAATGAAACTATTTCATTTACATATAACTTAGTTAATTGTTCCATATTGAAAGTTTCCTTCATTGGTAGAAAATGGGTTGACTTAGTTAACCTGTCTACAATTACCCAGATTGTATCATTACGTTTTCTTGTTTCGGGTAATTTGGTAACAAAATCCATTGTTATCAATTCCCATTTCCATACTGCCATTTCTAACTGCTGCAACAAACCTGAGGGTTTCTGATGTTCAGCTTTAACTTGTGAACAAGTTAAACACTTAGAAACATAAGTAGCTATATCCTTTTTCATTCCTATCCACCAAAAATTCTTTCTTAAATCCTGATACATCTTATCATTTCCAGGATGCATTGTATACTTAGATTTATGGGCTTCTTCTAGTATACGTTGACGTAAGTTTTCTAATTTAGGTATCCACATTCTTTTCTTATGGAATCTCCAAATTCCATCTGTTCTTTGTTCTAATTCCTTAATCATTCCTTTTAATTTTTTAGTATCATCCTTGATTACTGATTCTTGTGCTTTTCTAATTTGTTCATTTAAATCTACTTGTAGATTTAATTTAAGAGAACGTACTCTTTTTGGTTTTTCATGATACTTTCGACTTAAAGCATCGGCCACGACATTTGCTTTTCCTGCATGTTACTTGATATTACAATCATAGTCACTGAGTATTTCCATCCAACGTCTTTGTCTCATATTCAACTCCTTTTTGCCCAAAAACATACCTTAAACTCTTATGATCAGTGAAAATAGTAAACTTACTACCATAAAGGTAATGTCTCCAAATTTTCAAAGCAAAAATTATTGCTCTTAATTCCAGATCATGGGTTGAATAATTTTCTTCATGATTTTTAAGTTGTCTAGATGCATAAGCTATAACCTTTTGATGTTGCATCAACACACATCCATAACCTAACTTAGAAGCGTCACAATAAGCTACAAAATCTTCGGTTCCTTCTGGTAACGCTAGTATGGGTGCGTTCGTTAATCTTTGCTTAAGAATCTTAAAGGCTTCTTCTTGTTTTGGTCCCCATTCAAACTTAATGGATTTACAAGTTAACTTAGTTAAGGGAATGGTTATTCTAGAAAAATCTCGAATAAATCTTCTATAATAACCGGCCAGTCCTAAGAAACTTCTAACCTCGGTTGGTGACTCAGGGGTTTTCCATTTAGTAATCGCCTCGATGTTGGTGGGATCTACATGAATTCCTTCATGATCGACTAAATGTCCAAGAAACTGTATCTGTTCTAACCAGAACTCGCACTTTGAAAATTTTGCATAAAGCTTTTCTTTCGTTAATAAACTTAGAAGTGCGTGCAAATGCTTTGCGTGATCCTCTTTACTTTTAGAGTAAATAGGAATATCATCTATAAAAACAATTATGAATTTATCCAAATATGGCTTACATATTCGGTTCATCATGTCCATGAATGCGGCTGGGGCGTTGGTTAAAACAAATGGCATGACAGTAAATTCATAGTGGCCGTACCTTGTTCTAAATGCAGTTTTAGGAATGTCCTCTTCCTGTACCTTTAATTGATGATATCCTGACCGTAAATCGATCTTAGAGAAAAATCGAGCTCCTTGCAATTGATCAAACAGATCATCGATTCTTGGTAATGGATACCGATTCTTAATCGTGACCTTGTTCAATTCACGGTAATCAATGCACATACGCATTGATCCGTCTTTCTTCTTAACGAATAAGATTGGTGCACCCCATGGCGATGAACTCGGCTGTATGAATCCTTTCTCCAACAATTCATCTAACTATTTCTTCAGTTCCTGCATTTCTGCGGGTGCCAAACGGTAAGGTGCTTTGGCAATTGGTGCTGTCCCTGGTAGCAGATGGATTCTGAATTCAACTTTTCTGTTTGGTGGTAGTCCTAGTAATTCTTCTGGAAACACATCTGAAAACTGAGATACTACTGGAATATCTTTCAATTTTTCTCCTTTAGTGTTAGTGATTATGGAAATCAAATACACTATAGATCCTTTTCTTATAAAACCAACTGTTTTCATCATAGAGATGAATTTCGTGGATCTAGATGGTTTATCTCCTTTAATTGTGATCTTTTCACCTCTTGGTGAATTTACTTGAATTGACTTTTGATCACATAAAATACTGTCTTTATTGGCTATTAACCATTCCATTCCTAATACTACATCAAATCCTGCCAGATTCATTGGATAAAGGTTTGCAACATACTTTTGATTTAAAAATTCTATTATTGCTCCCTGCAAGATTTCGAAAATCTTAATAGTTTCTCCATTTGCTGTCTCTACTAAACATTCTTGTGGGAGTTTAGTTAATGGTTGATTGAGAAGTTTGCAAAATGAAGTATTAATAAAACTTTGGTTCGCACCAGAGTCAAATAATACTTTAGCAAAAACATCATTAACTAAAAACGTATCGGCTATCACGTCTGGAATCATCTTGGCTTCATCTGCAGTCAAAACAAATGCTCTAGCATTTTTAGTAGTCTTGTTATTTGTAGCTGGAGCTAATTTCGGACAGTTTGGCTTGATATGACCTTTTTGTCCACAGTTGAAGCACATTCCATTATTCGGTTTTCTCCTGCAATCTTCTTCCTTGTGTCCTGGTATCTTGCAGAAATTGCAGTAAGTGGGGCATTTTCTCAAATGCTTTTTCTTGCAAGCCTTGCAATAGGGTGCCGAGGTAGAACCTACATTTCTCCCACGGCTGGAATTACCGTAACGGAATTCCTTGGTAAGTTTCTGAGCTACGCTCTGGTCTTCTTCTCATGTATGTATTAACTCATCTGTCAAGGTATTTGCTTGTTCTACAGCTTCCTCTCTGGTTTGAGGTCGAGCGGCCTTGACTACATGCCTAATCTCCCCGATTAATCCCCAGATGTAACGGGAGATTAATACTGGTTCCGGTGATGCAAGGGTTGGCACTATTCTAGCATATTCGAAGAATAACGTAGTGTATCCCTTACTATCCATTCCAGTCATCCTAAGGTTTAAGAACTTATTTGCTATCTGTTCGTTTTCATTGGGAGGGCAGAATTTCCTTTCTACTATATTCTTAAATTCCTCCCATTCCATATTATAAACCCTATCACTTCCCCTAGACTAGAGGATAGTGCTCCACCACTCTAAGGCTGAATTCTTAAACAGATTGGAAGCAAACATTATCTTATCCTCTTCCGCACATTCGCTTATTTTTAAGACAGCCTCAGTCTTTTCTATCCAGCGTAGAGTTGCAATGGGTCCTTCATTGTCCGAGGATTCTATTGGTTTGCAGGACCAGAATTCTTTATAAGAATAACCATAAGGCATGGTTCTTCTTCTTTTGGGAATGGGCGCTTGAAGTAAGGGTCCATTGTTTACGCTGTGTTCCGGTTCAGTGGGTCGTTTACTGCTATGTTTACTTTTATTATCCGCTTCCCTAACAGTTTGAATAATAAATGGCATTGCATCTATGATTCCTTGTGCCACTATGTGTTAGATGGCACCGTTATCCACTTGATTTCCATTGTTATTGTTGTTCGGGTTATCATTATTCAGGTTATTGTCATTCTGGTTTTCCTGGTTCACTTCGTTGTCCATCTGAATTTTAAACATTTACCACGTATTAATATCACAAAATAATAGTTGATACAACCATTCACACAACATGCATATTGATAAAAAACGTCGATCATTGCGACTTACTCTTTTCTTATATATAATATGCATCTAATACAAACCAGTACTGAAATTAAAAATTACAATACGACTGAAATTGAAATTACACTTCTAGTAGGCATCTATGGTTATATATTATAATTATATATATATATATGTATGTATATATATATAGGGGATCGCTAGAATGAGAACCACCACGAGTTATGAGAACCAGGAGAACCGCGCCCCGCGGGTGGCCGTTGACCACGAAATTGTTTTTACACCTAGATCCGTATATTTTAAGACCGGGTGTAAATTTTGGGTTCAAACGGCGCGCCCGAGGGGGTAGTTTTTTACGCCCAAAGTTTGGGTTTTTTTAATTTTTCTTTTTTTTTTACCAAACTTTGGGCGTAAAAAACTACCCCCTCGGGCGCGCCGTTTGAACCCAAAATTTACACCCGGTCTTAAAATATACGGATCTAGGTGTAAAAAAAATTTCGTGGTCAACGGCCCCCCGCGGGGCGCGGTTCTCGTGGTTCTCATAACTCGTGGTGGTTCTCATTCTAGCGGCTCCCTATATATATATATGTATATATATGTATGTATATATATGTATGTATATGTATATATATATATGTATATGTATATATATATATATATTATTACTTCTACCATCACCATCACGGATATGGATTCATCCAGAAATCCATATTGCGCTCGTCTTACTTCCAGACGAGTCGCTCTCCGACCTGCCTCATTCTCTCGCTGCTTTCTAAAATCTCTTCTCCGAAAGTTCGGAGCTCTTGCACATTTTCTGCACTCATTGGGGGTGCAGGTGTTGGGACTGGGACTGGGTTTGGGAATTGGGGTGCGGGTTCCTGGTATGGGTAAGGATTCTCTAAAATTTCCCTAATGTATTCATCGTTATCATAGTAGGGATCTAGAGGGTCCAGACCTGGGTAAGCTGCTAGGTTCGGCATGGGTTCGTTGGTTAGGTGGTAGCGTTGCACATAATCCCTATATCATGGGTTGTATAATTCTCTTCATGTTTCTTAAGCTGTCTAGAGGCATAAGAAATTACCTTATGACGTTGCATCAATACACATCCAAATCCTAATTTAGAGGCATCACAGTAGACTACAAAGTCTTCAGTTCCTTCCAGCAAAGCGAGTATTGGTACATTGGTTAACCTTTGTTTTAAAATCCTAAATGCTTCCTCTTGTTTTGGTCCCCATTCAAATTTAACTGACTTGCAAGTCAGTTTGGTCAATGGAATGGCTATTCTAGAGAAATCTTGAATAAAACGTATAATATTCTGCCAGTCCAAGAAAACTTCTTACTTCTGTTGGTGACCTAGGGACTTTCCATTTGGTAATAGCCTCGATCTTTGTGGGATCCACACGAATTCCTTCATGATTAACCAAGTGTCCAAAAAACTGCACTTCTTGCAACCAGAATTCGTATTTGGAGAATTTAGCGTAAAGCTTTTCTCTTCTCAACAATGTCAGAAGTGTATGCAAATGCTCCGCATGTTCCTCCTTATTCTTAGAGTAAATTAGAATATCAACTATAAAGACAATTATGAATTTATCCAGGTATGGTTTACATATCCTGTTCATTATGTCCATAAATGCGGCTGGGGCATTGGTTAAACCAAATGACATGACTGTAAATTCATAATGTACCTTGTTCTGAAAGAAGTTTTAGGAATGTCCTCTTTCTGTACTTTTAATTAATGATATCCTGAGCGTAAATCGATCTTGGAAAAGAATCGAGCTCCTTGAAGTTGATCGAATAGATCATCGATTCTCGGTAGTGGGTACCGATTTTTAATCGTAACCTTATTCAATTTTCGGTAATCAATGCACATACGCATCGATCCGTCTTTCTTCTTAACAAATAACACCGGTGCTCCCCACGGTGATGAACTAGGTTGTATGAAACCTTTCTCTAGTAATTCATTAAGCCGTTTCTTCAATTCCTGCATCTCTGTCGGTGCTAGTCGATAAGGTGCTTTGGCAGTTTGTGCCGTTCCTGGTATTAGGTGAATTCTAAATTCAACCTCTCGATCTGGCGGTAATCTAGGTAATTCTTCTAGAAAAACGTCTGAGAATTTAGATACTACATAAATATCTTTTAATTCTTTTCCTTTGGTGTTAATGATTACTGAAATCATATACACCATTCCTCCTTTCCTTGCATAACTTGCAGTTTTCATCACATAGATGAACTTTGTGGTTTTCGTTGGCTTGTCTCCTTTAATTTTGATCTTTTCACCATTTGGTGTACTTACTTGTACCGACTTTTGATCACATAAAATACTGGCATGATTGGCTACCAACCAATCCATTCCTAATACGACATCGAATCCGGCTAGATCCATTAGAAAAAGGTTAGCAATAAAGTTATGGTTTAGAATTTCTATTCTTGCTCCCTGCAGGGTTTCGCTTATCTTGATGGAATTTCCATTTGCTATTTCCACCATACAGTTGTGGTGAAGTTTAAGTTAATGGTGGATTGAGAAGTTTGCAGAAATAAGTATTGATAAAACTTTGGTTTGCGCCAGAGTCAAATAATACTTTGGCATAAACATCATTAACTAAAAACGTACCGGCAATCACATCCGGAATCATCTTAGCTTCTTCGACTGTCCGAATGAATGCTCTAACATTTTTCTTGGGTCCTTCGGTTGCCTTAGCCTTGTTGGTTGTTGCTAGAGCTAGTTTCGGCCAGTTCGGCTTAATATGACCAACTTCTCCACAATTGTAGCATATTCTGGCACTAGCTTTCTTCCTACAATCTTCTTCCTTATGTCATGGGAACTTGCAAAGTTGCAGGACACTGCACACTTTCCTGAGTGCTTCTTTTTACAAAACTTGCAATAGAGTGCAGAGGAAGAACCTGTTCCTTTTCCTCGATAACAGTTATCGTAACGTAATTCCTGGGTAATCTTTTGAGCTTGGTTCTTTTTCTGGTTTTCCTCTTGCGTACGTACCAATTCATCTGTAAAAGTGTTAGCAAGTTCTACTGCTTCTTCTATGGTTTGTGGTCTAGCTGTCTTGACTACATGTTGGACTGAAGAATGGTATTCCACCACTCTAAGGCTGCATTCTTAAAGAGATTAGAAGCAAACATGATCTTATCTTCATCTGCACATTTACTTATTTTTAAGACTGCTTATGTCTTTTCTAGCCAGCGCAAGGCTGAAATGGCTTCTTCATTGCCTGAGAATTCTATCGGCTTGCAGGCTAAGAATTCTTTATAAAAACAACCATGTGAGTTGGTCCTTCTTCTTTTTGGAATCAGAGCTTGGATAAGTGGTCCGTTATTTCCATTCACACTATGACTTGGTTCAGTGGGTGCACGTTTACTTCCAATTACACAATTATTTTCTGCCTTTTTTAATAGTGTTGATAATATATTGCATGGCATCAATGATTCCTTGGGCTACTATGTGTTCGATAGCACTTTTATCCACTTGGTTTCCGTTATTATGGTTATTCTAGATTTCCTGATATACTTCGTTTGACATCTGAATTGTAAACATTTATCAGGTATTAATATCACATAATAAAGTTAATACAAACAAACACTCAAGCACATTTAACTAAAAACGTCGATCATTGCGACTTACTTTTTTTTTCATATATCTATACATGCATCTATTACAACTGCAACATGAATTTAAATACTAGTAACTATGCATTGATATATATATATATATTGGTGATATTTATTAGTTTATCTATTTTAGTTGATATTTTTTTACCAAAGTATAAAATACACACACACACACACATATACATATATAGAAACGGGATCAAGAGAAAACGCTCAAAAGTGTGAGAACGCTTCCTGGCCCAACACGTGTCCCGCCGCTTAGAAAAGGGATGAGGGGCTTTTTTGTCCTTTCATCTTCTTCTTTTCCAGTTCCGCTTTTCCCAATATTGTTAGTTTTTAAGATTTTTGGCGTTAACCAAATTCAATATTTAATGGCGTTTAATGGTTTCATTGTATTAACATTTTGGCGTTTATGACATTTATTCAAATTGTTTGCCATTATCTATCTGAATGGCGTTTTTCAAGGCGTTTTAAACAAGTTGGCCCATTGTTCTATTATTTTTTATAAACATTTTGGCGTTTGGGTTATCTTGGCGTTTTACAATTGTTGGATTATATTTCAGCAACAGTAAAAAAATATACAAGCGAAGAAAATAAATTAAAAATCCTAATCGGATCTCTCTTCCCAATCTTCACTGTCATCAGTCTCTCTCTTCTTTAATAGTACCAGAACTGTCACCAAATATATGGCGTTTTATGTAAAACTTAACAAACCCATTGGTTTGATATTTTTGCCTGCTCGTCTGTTGATCTAGCTTTTTTTTTTGTGAATGTTTGGGGACATAGATCTATGTTGTGTGAGTGGGTTTTTTCTCTTTTTCTTTATCTTGGTCTTCATCTTTATAATCAACCCACTCTTCATTGTCATTGATATCTTCTTGTCATCCAAACTTTCTTCAAGAACAAAAAATACAAAATGCCATATGACTGGCATCAGTATATTTTTCTTGAATTTTTGTCCATCTCATGCAGCAAAATCTTTCTGAGTTACTCCCTTCTGATAATAATTCATTCAGTGAAATTTCACGAAGAACTATTATGAATATCTAAGAAAGCATATTAGCCATCTTTGATTTTTTTTGGCGTTTTTCAGTGAGTGGTATTTAGTAGTATTGGCGTTTTTTTTGTTTGATCAAATGGAAGTTGCTGAGACGTATCATTTTATAGGATGTCTTTTTGGCGCCTAAGTTAGGCGGTGCATTATTATAATAAAGTATTCGTCTTTTCAGTTACTGTTTTTAATTATTGTTTTTGATAAGCTTTATCTCTGAAGTCTGTAACACGTCCCATCTTTCAAGTTTGGCGTTTTAGATTCTATTATAATAAATTTTCCCTATCTTCAGTATTACTTATTTGTATTTTTTGTTTCTAGTTACATTTTCAAGTTTGCTTTTTGTTTTTTATTTTTTATTTTTTTGGGTTTTTTATAATAGTTTTTCAAAGTAATTTTATGATAGTTTGGGAGTTTTTGGTGGCGTTTAACGGGATGATATCGTTTAAACAAACATTTTGGCTGTTTTGGCGTTTTTATTATTTATGGCATTTTTATTATATAACAATCAACTGAAAAGGAAAATAAAAGAATACATAAACAATTGATCTTCCAAATCTTCACTGTCACCAGTCTCTTTCTTCTTTTTATTGAAGATTTGTCCATCTCATGTAGCAAAATGTTATTGAGTTTAGACCCTTCTGCCAACAATCTTGAATTTCACAATGAACGATGTTTTATTTTTTTAACTTTTTTGGCATTTACCAATAAAAAGAACGCCATGACATAAGAGCACATTAAAACTCAAAATTTGATCATGCTAAAATCAATAATGTTTTGCTGTATGAGATGGACAACATTGTTAATCCTCTGTTAAGAAAGATAACTGACAATGTTGTCCACCCCATACATCTAAACTTTATTGACAACAAAGCTCAATAATGTGTTTGTATGTTTTGGCGTTATAAATTGGATGGAAGTTGAGGGTTAGTCAATAAGATTTTACTCAATGAAATGAACAACATCCTCACGTAAGGATTTTGTCCATTTCATTAAGGGAAATCTTACAGACAAACAAACTGAATTTCAAAAAATCGTTTAGGGTTAGAAGGTATTTGATGTTTGGGTTTTTTGGCGTTTCTAAGGCGAATGGGATATATGAAATATGGCATTTGGGTTTTTGTGTGTGTTTTTAATTGAAGGTCTGAGATGTTGTATATATATGATTTTTTTGGCGGTGTTGTTAGGCGGGATTTTACTCTAATTAAGTTTGGCGTTTTATATATAATGGCGTTTTTACTGGGAATTGTCTGTGATTTTTGTTTTTGGCGTTTTATTTCATGAGATGGCGTTTTGTGTGGAGAAGTCAAAAGACCATTTTACCCTTAATGAAGCGCGTCCACGTAATAAAATTGATGTTATTTACGAAAACGCCACCGCGCTAATCTAGTCCATAGATTGTTTTGATCGGACGATTGATAAGCGTTCTCACCGTTCTCACACTTTCTACCGTTTTCTTTAAATCCCGACCCTATATATATAATGTAAGTATCTATGAAAAACCCATTTAATCTAGAAAACTCGGGAAACCTGAATTGAGTGGACAAGATTGATCCACATCATATCTTTAAAACACATGTTAAAAGGGCAAATTGGTCATTTGTTCAAGCCATAATTTTACCCTCTTCCCCATCCCATCAAGTCATTTATTACCCATCAACTCATTACCTTTTTAAACCAAAAAATATATACAGAACTTCCATTTCTTTCTTCCTTCTTCATCCTCCATTCCTTTCTTCTTCAAAAACCCTAACTCCATTGCTTTCTCCCATCTTTCATGGCCGATTTTCAGGCTTATTCTCCTTGCCGTGTATTCCGAAACAACTTCATCGGCGATCAATCACCGGCGGTTTACTTCCAGCAGGCATCAGGTTCTTCCGGTATGTGAATGAATAAAAAATTTGTTCTCTTTTTTTTAGAAGACAATCATGTTTTTTTTTTTGTTCATGTTCTTCTTTTTTCAGGAGTTAATCATCTTCTTTTTGGGTAATCATCTTCTTTTTGGTTCCTGTTCTTCTTTTTTTTTGTTCATGTTCTTCTTTATTTAGATGATTTATTTTGGATCCTTTTGTTCAACTTATTTGAAGTTTTTTCACATTTTTAATATCTTGCACAACCAAGCAACCAATTTGTATTTTCTTTTTGTTTTGTTGGTGTTTGAAACCCATTACTATACAAGTTTATGATTTATTGTATAATCAAGTGTTGGACATATTAGAGCTGAGAACATGCAGCCAGAGGTAGAACTTCAACAGTCTCACTTTCAGATGTTTTCACCAAATGAAGAAGGTTTTAACATTTAGATTTAAAAGATTTTTTTTTTCTAAAAAAATACCTTATTCTTGTTTTTCTATTACCGGTGCAAACTTGATTTTCAGATATGTGGAGTGATGAGTATGACGAGGAATCACCGTTACGCACACGAGCTAACGACAGAGGGAATTTCCCGCTAACCGGACCTGATGTTCATGAAGGTTATCTTTAACCTTTTTGGCAGCATGAAACCATAAATATTTTTGAAAAATATTCATTCGTAACATTGTAACATGTGTTAGCATTGAAATAAAAGTGTTAACACTGCAATAAAAATAACTTTTACGTTTGTATTTTTTTAAAAAAATATGCATTCTTTACAAGTCTCATATGCATTGATCAACGTAACACGTACACATTACACATGTAACATGTGTTACAACCTTACAAAAAATAAAAAAAATCCATGATGTTCTTACAAAATGTAGCCCTTATGACAAGGTTTTCCAAAAAATATACATTTCATGTTATTTTTCAAAATTACTCAGTTGTAACATGTGTTAAATATGTAGCCTTTATGTTTTTTTTTTTCAAAAAAGATTCAGTTTTTGTTTAATTTACACATTTTATACACAGACGAACAAGGAACCAAATATTGGACTCCTATTGTTGACAAGGAGTTCCATCCCGTTCTTAGAAAATCATACGACACATTTGAGGATCTTATTGCAATGTATAAGACATACGGATATCAAGCTGGCTTCAATGTAAAAAAAGGCGCAAACAAAGGTTTGGAATGGGTATGCGACGCACAACTACCTGAGGTGCTCGAAAGCTGCTAAACCGCAACAGAAAAGGACGTTCGACACTCTCTGTGAGTCTTCGGTGATGACCAACAGGAAAAGTACATTCACACACACTGATTGCAAGGCGCAGATTCTTGTCCTCATCATGCAAAACCCTACTCGTTTTGTTGTACACAACTGGATTGATGTGCATAATCACCCCCTTATTGACCCATTCAACCGCGACCTTTCAAAAATATCAAGAAAACTCCCATTTGCAACGCAACAATTTATTCACCGAATGAGCATTAATCGTATTGGTCTGGTCAAGGCCCACAGGTGCCTTGTAAGTATTAAAGGTGGTCATCACAACGTGCATGGTACTCCCGACGACTTTAAAAACTTTAGCCAGAAGTTGAGGATTTTTATAGGTAACCGAGATGCTCAACTTTTTATGGATTGCCTTCGTGATCGAAGGGAAAGTCTTCCCAACTTCTACTATGACTTTGTTGTATCTGATGGGAAATTGAATGCTGTGTTTTGGGCTGATGAGATCTCCAAGCTAAACTACAAGGCTTTTGGGGATGTGTTAGCGTTCGATGCTACTTACCAGACAAACAAGTTAGTAGATATATTACACCTAATAAATGGAACATGTTTTGCATGTGTTACACATGTATCTCTCACGTTACAACCTTTTCTGTTACTTCAAAACAATTTGTAACATGTGTTACAGATCTGCCTTTTTTAATTTTCAGATAGTTGTACATGTGTTACACATGTAACCCTTACTCTAAGTGGTTCTGGAAAAAAGATAAATTCATTGTTATTTCAAAACGATAGGCAATTCTAAGATGTGTTACACATGTTAAAATTGTCCATTGTTTTGAAGTAACAATAGGCATTTTAAAAAGATTCCTTTATTCTTATTTCAAAACATTAGGCAGTTGTAACATGTGTTACACATGTAGCTCTTATCTTACAATGTATCCTAACAAACGTTAGGCATATTACATGTGTTACACATCTAAATATTAAGATAAATGGTTGTGAAGAAAGATATCTTTACTGTTACTTCAAAACAATAAGAATTTGTAACATGTGTTACAGATCTGCATTTTTTACATTTATGTTACTTCAAAACATGTGTTAGACATGTAGCTCTTACTTTACAATCTTTTCTGTTACTTCAACACAATTTGTAACATGTGTTACTTGTGTTACAAATCTGCCTTTTTTTAATTATCAGATAGTTGTACATGTGTTACACATGTAACCCTTACTCTAAGTGGTTTTGAAAAAAGATAAATTTATTGTTATTTCAAAACGATAGGCAATTCTAAGATGTGTTACACATGTTAAAATTGTCAATTGTTTTGGAGTAACAATAGGCATTTTAAAAAGATTCCTTTATTCTTATTTCAAAACATTAGGCAGTTGTAACATGTGTTACACATGTAGGTCTTGTCTTACAATGTCTCCTAACAAACGTTAGGCGTATAACATGTTTTACACATCTAACTGTTAAGATAAATGGTTGTGAAGAAAGATATCTTTACTGTTACTTCAAAACAATAAGCATTTGTAACATGTGTTACAGATATGCATTTTTTACATTTCTGACACCTTTACATGTGGGCCTTCTAAGATGTGTTAAAGATGTTAAAATTATCTATTGTTTTGAAGTAGCAATAGACATTCTTACATGTACCTGCATAATGTTGTGAAACAAGATTCCTTCATTGTTACCTCAAAACAATAGGCAGTTGTAACATGTGTTACACATGTAGCTCTTATATTACAATCTTTCTTAATATGTGTAACACATGTTACAATTGCTTATTGTTTTGAAGTAACAGTAAAGATATCTTTTTTCATTGTTACTTCAAAACAATATGTAGTTGTAACATGTGTTACACATCTTAAAATTGTCTATCTTTTTCAGCTGATGACAATCGCTGACCAGACACCAATTTTTGACACGTGTTATGTACGTGTAACAGTATTTTGGACTTTGCACCTCGATGCAGCAGTAAAACTGTTACGTGTGTAACACGCATTATCCAATGGTTGTTTTTGTTTAGGTAAGCTACTTTTTGGAAGTTCATTGGTCAAGCTCAGTATGTTCTCCGTTACTTAGTTTAACGTATGTACGTTTCATGTGAAACATAAACAATATCCCGCTCGTGTTTCAACATGTATTTTGGTTGTAATTTGACAATGGCATGATTGCCCTTAGCTTGTTTTACTAGATGTGTATATTCTTGTGTATGGTACCACTTTTATATGTTACCTTTACCACTTTTTATGTTTAACGACCTATTTTTGTTTTTTTAAAAGGGTGCACCCTTGTAACTAATTCGGTAACCAATTAAACCATCATGTATTACTTGTGTTACACACTGCTTTTATGTGATTACTTCGATTATATTAGATGACAATGATTCTGCTGATTCCAGGATCCGATGAGTTCGACGGAGTTTCGGTCCCTAAACGACGTGTTTGGTGCGATTATTCAACGTTTACAGCACCGCGAGACCAGTTGGACAACATTTCCCCTCTGGGAACCAAAAGCTTGTCCAAATGGAACCCCAAGGTCCCTATTTATAGACATCTCACAACATGGTGTCATCCAATCGGATGGGCATCCGATCGGATTGCCATCCGATCCGGATGCACCTTTACTATATCAAAACCTGTCCAACTTTCTCTTATTCTATACAATATTCAACACACGCTCTATCTAGCTATTTGCACAGTGGCAGACGTACGAAATATGCACCAACAGATTCCCATGTGTTTTTGTAACGTGTGTTACAAAACACATGTACTAGCATGTTTGGATGTATACACGTTACATATACTAAGTGTTTCAAACCACAAAAGGCATACGCATGTTACATGTATACGTATGTTATTCACTACATCGTATGTAACACATGTTACTCATGTTACATGTGAACGTATGTTATTCACTATATATGTGCCTTGTTTTATTCACTGTATCGTATGTAACACATGTTACTTACATGTTCCACCATGTACTACATATACTTACGTAAGATGTGTAACACATGTTACACTTGCTTATTGTTTTCAACTAACAGTAAAGGTATGTACCTTGTTAATGAGTATCACAGGTTACAATTGAAACAATATGTTAACCACCCAATGCTCGTCTACTACTTTTCTTACAATTGGTAATGAATAAAACATGTTAACTAATAACACATGTTAACTAATAAAACATGTTAACTGGTAACAAAATACATTTCCCACCATAACTGTTTAATATAAACAAAATTCGTGGGGACTACGATAGTTACAACATATTACAGAGAAGACCAGAATGGTCATATTGTATTTTGGGTTATGGCCATAATATAAAATAAACAAAATTCATGGTGACTATGATAGTTACAAAAACCACCACACATATATCACCAGCCAGTTGACTTGTTATAAACTAAAGTTGTGGTACCCAAGATAACTACAAAAACCACCATAGATGTTCCCACAAAAACCGTAGAAAAGACCACACTACCACACTCAGCGCCCCCCCCCCCCCCATAAATGAGGTGGCTTCTATCTTGCCTTTCAAAGTGTTAGAGGGCGACAACATAATATGAGTGTCATACTTTGTCTGCAACTTTCTCACCTCCTTTATTTTCCTGCTCCTATTTGTACTAAACCCAGCTTCAAATGGTTCATGCACCCCCTTGAACTTTTCCATGTGCCTCATTAAGAAGATCCCGCAGTCTGTATTGTTCCCATTCGTGGCCCAATCAAGCTTCTTCTTCTTGATTTCCAACCCCTTGATCACCGACCCCCTTGGATGGTTTACCTCCTCCAGGTAACGTACAAACATCTCCTTCTGGTAACATAGAACAAAGATCATAGTGAGTTGGTATACCATGTTACGTACAATCTGATGAATATTCACATTTTATAGTGTACTTACATATTTGTACGGTACTGACTTGTTGATGTAAACATCACTATCGAAGACCTGACGTGTTAAGTTTTCTGCACCATTGTCGATCAACGTAATTGCGGGATTTTTCATCTCAAACACTAGCAGATAGTAGTGGCCGACCTCTAATATCAGAAACAGCACCATGTCGAAACTTCTAAGGTCAAACAGCTTTTTGTTGCCATACATTCCGCCTTGCATAAACTTTCTAAACCTGTCCATATGTTTCTCACGGTGCATATCTTGATCAAGCAGCATCCACTCAAACTGAAAGACAATTCAATTGGCATTAATTATATCATGCTTCATCACACATAAACAATTTATGGCTATTAAAAAATAACTCATAACTATTCTCGTCCACATAAACAAACGGCTGGTCGACCTTGGTGCTTTGAATTTTTCTTCATAGTTCAGCACCTCAGCCCAGCAGTCAATAATTCGATCAATCACCAGGGCCCCTACGCTCAATGTCTTAAACATTCTTCGAGTTGCCTCAACATATGCACTCCTCCTGTAGAGTAGCTCCCTGCAACCCAAATTCACAGTGAAAACACCTACTTTGTTACCCATGTTACTAAATGTTATGTACTCCAAATGTAAATTTTTCTTACTCTGCTTTTGGGTTTGCTCTATATTCTTCATTAGTAAAGCCCCCCGCCCATGTTTTTCCTCGCTTTCTCCTATGACATGGGGGTTATCGCATGTTACACAAAATAGAAAACAACAAAAAAGGTAGCTTTTCATAATTGGTTACATCTGCATAGAGCACTTACAGATTTATTTTCATCGTCTCCATTCGGCTTGAATCCCCATGTAACATATGTAATAACCCTTCATCGTTGCGGATGTAATCCAAGATACGTTTATCATCCTTACTTGTATCTTCATTAATGTCCACTCCTCGTCTAAAGAAAGGAGGTTTGTTAACATATGTTATCCCTTTCTCTCTATCCGGGAGTTTTCTTTTTCTCGCATCCATCTCCGCTAACATCCTTTCTTTGTTCGCTCTCTCTATCTCTTCTGTATAAAAAACCCATGTTCTCTACATAGTTCGATCCGTCAAAGACGGTGATGGGCTCTACCATCAATGGCTCAGCTGACATTACAATGGCCCCTTGTTCATTTGTGATTCCTGTGAAGGTGAAGTAACACATATTAGCATTCCTATTGTTACTTCAAACTAATAGACAATTCTAACATGTGTAACACATCTTAGAATTGCTTATTTGTTTTTTGAAATAACAATGAATTTATCTTATTTCCCAAACCCCTTGGCATAAGGATACATCTGCCACACGTGTACACATGTAACATGTTACAAAGATATGTAACACATGTTACAAGGATCTGTAACACATGTTACACGTGTAACACATGTCACAGAGATATCTTTGTTCACAAGCATTTACCTTAATGGCTAAATGTGTAACATAAGAGCTACATGTGTAACACATGTTACAAGTGCGTAATTTTTTTGAAGTAACAGTGAAGGAATCCTTTTGACAATTTTATTGTTACTTCAAAACAATACACGCTTCTAACATGTGTAATACATGTACAATTGTGACTCACATGAAACGACCATGTAAATCAAGAAGGGTAAACAAGACGTACCAGAAGTGCTTTCACTCCTCGTGCGGACATCCGATGTTCGAGCTTCCTCATCAATAACTATCAATGGCAACATGTGTTACATTCTTGTTGTGAGACCCCTAAATACACTGTCAATTATATCAATGCGTACATGTCTTGTTCTCACTCCCAAATCTCTTCAAGTTGGGTCAACCCAACACTCCAGCTAGGCCCATCAAAATCAAACGAATCCAAGGGTTGTTTTCTCTCAGCATTTAATGTCTCCTCCAGCTGTTCTTTTTCTTGTACATCAGTTTGCTTCCCTTTGGAAACGTTCACATGTGTCGCTAAGTTTTGCCCTGATACCCCTTTAGATTCTATTTCTACCTCAAACAGCTTGTTAAAAGCCGCACCAATCACCGGAACTTCTGTGCCAACCACCTTAGCACTTTCTACCAGCCTCTCCTTAAGTACCTTTGTGCCTTCTTACAAGACATGAAACAAAATTATTAATATCAACCTGCTTATCCACAATAAATTTAAAACAACTGACGTGGTTGTTACACATACCCAAATCTTTGTTGCCCGTTATCAATGACTCCCTTTCACCATCAGCATCTGTCGCAGCATCTTCCCGTATATCCTCATCAACCTTCGTGCCTGTTTACAAAAAAAAAAAGAAAAAAAGAAAAAAAACTAATGGTTAAAATGAACCTATTTTACCAGACTAACTTAGACCGACAGTCTCATCAGAAAATATTTTTATTACTCTAACACGCATACCGAAATCTTTGGTGTCCGTTATATGTGTGTCCTTTTCACCATAACTTTCAACTGCACGAATATCCGGAACTTCTTTGTTCACCGCCTTATCACTCTCTTCCCATTCCATCTCATCATCGTTCGTACCTTTTCACAAAAGAATATAATAATATTAGTTAATATCAACCTGTGCTTGCAACACATGTTACCTATACTTTTACACTTTTTTCTCTTTATATCAATACAAACATACCCACATCCCTTGATTCAATATCATCATGAACATCAGCATCAACAGCAGCATTAACTTCACTGCCATCGGGTACAACTGCGTTCTCAAATTCCTCCATTAAATCTTTCCTCGTTCCGTCATCATTCTCTATCGTCTTCTCAAATTCAACGTCAGTAGTCTCATTGCGCTGGACCTCACTACATCCTGAAAACAAAATTCTTCTTTTTATGAGATAAAGCAAACCCTAAGTACATCAATAGTAATACGTTTCACCATAACAAATGAAAAAAAAATATGTATATCCAAATTTTACCCTTGTCCCCGACGGTTGGTTGCATTGTCGTGTTACTTACTTAAATTTCTTTTTCCTGCACCAAAGACGCCTACATATATAGATGCATTTACATATGTTACACCATTTCAAAATAATATTTTTCGTAAGAAAACATAGTCTACTCATTTACATACCTCTCCACTGTCCTTCGCAATATCAGCTGACTTAGTAGATTTACACCTATGTTTAGTCTTAGTTTTTAACTTCTGTTCGTTCTCAATTGTTTTCCTATATTGGCTTGGAACAATTGGACTGGTAATACTTGGACTTGCAATCTCCACAATAGCTTCATCTGTGTATAAAAAATACTAATAATAATAATAATAAAAATAGTACCCCTGATTTATAGCACCCACGACTTATTTAATTAACTAACAAAGCAACACATTTTTTTGTTACCTTCACACGTTGAATCACCAGCTTGTATATTACCCGTCTCCAAGTTCAACTCCGCTAAAACTTGATTAATCACTTCTATTTCCTTTTCACGCCTCTCTTCTGCATCATTCAACCATGAAGGCTTTTCATTTAGCAGCGTTTGATACTTAGCTTTTAACGTCTGCACATCTACATCCTCTGGGCTCTCACTACACAAACGTCCCAACATGGCTTCTATTTTTCTCTTTGTTCTCTCTGCAACATCTATTAGGGTATGAACCACCGTTGCCCTCTCCTGTTTTCCCACACAACATCAATGATGTTAAAAACTCAGCCGATACATTTACACTCATAAGTATTATTCAATGCTTTTAGATATTTATCCTTACAAACCTGTATTGTTGGTTCATCATCCATCTTGTGTTTACAGACTGTGAAAGATTTCAATTTTCCCAACCCAAAACCGCCCCTACTAATCTCCACCCTTTGTTTAAACTTTTCTTTGGTCCAGAATGTCATGGGATGAATACTATAATCCACTTCCATCCCTCGACACCTGACGTTGTCCACATAAAGCAGCTAAAAATTTCACACCAAACCCGTTACACGTGTTACACATGTTAATCAGTACTTAAAATGCAAAATCATTCAAAAACTTACAATTAGGACTGTCAATGCTCCTGTAAATGGCCTATTTGCGTCATTGCTTTTCCAACCATTCTTGCACTGTTTAAGCTTATCCAACACCAACTGGCACCAATTAACACTTGCAAAATCAAGATCACCCGTGATATGATCTAATATCCATGGACGAAGGCAGCCCTGTTTGTGGCAATCAATCATGACTGTCATAAAACACATTAGGAAGTCCATTCTGAAGTTAAAAATATCCCCTTCATCCGATGAGTCAATCATATCAATCATTCTTATTGGCGAAACATATCTTCCCGGGAACCGATCTTTCCATCCTCGAACAGCTTCATCCATCTCAGCAAGCTTAGGTAGAGAGCTTAAGTTGACACCGGTACGAGGTATGCCCAACAACATATGTATTGCTTTAACATTTACCTTGATATCCCCACACGGTAAATTAATCTCCATTGTTGAAGGATTAAATCTTTCAACCACATAATTTGCCAACTTTGCCGGCATGCCATCCACTTTAAACTTTAAAAGTCGACCAAATCCCATTTGTTTTACTACCATTCTTTGTTCGAAAGACAACATGTTAATGCATCGGGCCAGTTGGATTGGTGATGATCTCGTTCTAAGCCCTGGCCAATTATCACGCTTCGACTTTTTCCTCAACCTACACACGACCTCCCCTTCAGCTTCTTCTCTTTCTTCATCCCATTCATCGTTAGTTTCTTCGTCTACTTTATTTTTCTTTTTCGGTATCTACCATTTTGCGATCTTGTTACTCTCTTTGTAGCTGCAAATAAAACACGTTTAACACATGTTACTTAATTTCATAAAAATAAAACAGGTTACCTAATATGTTTTTGATAAAATAAAGTCAGTTTTAACATATGTTACCTATTTTTATAAAAATAAGACAAGTTTAACACTTGTTAGATAACTTGGAAAAAATATGAGAGCTTAACACATGTTACATAATTTGATAAAAATAAGACAGGTGTAACACATGTTACACTAACATGTTTACCTAATAGGAGAGGTTTAACACATGGCAATAAGACAGGTTTAACACATGTTACATCATTTTATAAAATTGAGATAGGTTTAACACATGTTACACTAATATGTTTACCTAATCAGGGAGGTTTAACACATGGCACCTTAATAAGAAGGTTTAACACATGTTACGCTAGTACGTTTATATGCTTTTGAGTCCGTTAACTTGTACCCTAATATCAGACAGGTTTAACACAGGTTACGCTAATATATTTATGTGCTTTTGAGCCCTTACACTTGTACCCTAATATCATAGGTTTACCTAATTTGTTTTTGACAAAAAACAAGGCAGGTCTAACACGTGTAACCTAATATGTTTTTGATAAAAATATAAGACAAGTTTAACACATGTTATCTAATTTGATAAAAATAAGACGTGTTTAACACATGTTACGATAATATCTTTACAGATGTTTAACACATCGAACCCTAATAAGACAAGTTTACCTAATTTGTTTTCGATAAAAACATGATAGGTTTAACACATGTTATCTAATTTGATAAAACTTTTCATACCTCTATGCTTTTGACTCTGCTCACTTCTGCTCCCCACTACAATTGGATGTTTGGCTACTCAAATGAATAACAACAACAACCGTTACACACGTTACAGTCACCTAGCTTATCATATATACAAAATATAACATACATACCATTTCGCCCCGTAGCCGGCGGAGTAGCGCTGCTGACATCAATAGGAAGCACTCCTATAAAAAAAATTATGAAATGTTTTAATCAACCCAACTTACTACCTACGAAAACAATAGTCAATATAAAAAGAACAAATCAAATCTCCTTTTTTGTATTTCTGCGATTGGTGTGTCCGAGTCCCAATCGTCAATATCTGTAGCTTCGAAAAAAAAAGAATCCGAACCTAATAAATATTCATTCTTTTAAGCAGTGGCTGTACCTATTGTTTGTTGGTTTGCCGGACCCGCTTCCGACGTACTCTTGAACTCGCCGCTGTTCCCGCTACGAAACTTTAACCTACCCATACACGGCCGAACCACCAAATTATTGTCACACATCAATCCCAAATCAATCCCATACATGGCCTAACCACCAAATTATTGTTACAAATCAATAATTTTAACGTGCAGTTGGCAATCAAAAAAAAAAAAAATAAATAATAATAACCCGAGGCAGTTTCTACTCAAAACAACTAACACTTCCTAGTCGCATTCAAAACAAAAATCACCACTGATCGGACCCAAACACCTACCTCTTGAACTCGCTGCTGTTCCCGCCACGTAACTTAAGCCTACCCTTACACGGCCGAACCACCAAATTATTGTTACAAATCAATCCCAAATCAATCCCATACACGGCCGAACCACCAAATTATTGTTACAAATCAATAGTTTTAACGTGCAGTTAGCAAGTTGGCAATCAAAAAAAAAAAACAAATAAATAACCCGAGACATTTTACTCAAAATAACCCGAGACACTTCCTAGTCGCATTCAAATTAAAATCATCACCGATTGAAAAAAAAACATAAAAACCAACATTAACACTTTCTAGTCTCATTCAAAATAAAAATCACACACCGATCGGACAAAAACACCAATCGATCCGAAAAAATAGAAAACCCAACATTTCGGGCGTTCAAACACCTACTGTTCGGAAAAAAACAAAAAAAACATGTGTTAAACCTACTGTTCGGGGGTTCAAACACCGATCGATCGGAAAAAACAAAAAACACCTACTGTTCGGGCGTTCAAACACCTACTGTTCGGAAAACACCTACTGATAAGGAAACCAAATCAAACTTACTTGCTTCTGCATGTTCTTGCTTTCTTCCATTTTCGGCGACTTTTACCGGACGATAACAACTGAAATGTTGATCTCATATCTATTCTTCTCCGGTGGGTTTGCGATTTCGATTCACCGCCGCACCTTCTTTTCCGGCGATTTCGATTGACCGCCGCATCTTCTTTTTTCTCCGGTGCACCTTTTCTTCTCCGGTGGGTTTGCGATTCACCGTCGCACCTTCTCCGGTGTGTCTTTCTTCTCCGGCTTATCTTTCTTCTCCGATGGGTTTGGGGTAGATGGAAGGTCTTGAGAGAGAAAGAGATGATTTCTTATGAGACTTTTGAAATGAGGTTGGGTTTTGAGTAGTTGTTATTGAAAATCGCGCGCCTCCTTTCATATCATTTCATGCATGTCAAATCAGTATTAAAATAATATATAAAATGTACTAATATTATAGTTGATTTTACCTATATGCCCTGCAAGTACTTTTGTTGACCTCATCATTCTATTTAATTTAATTAAAAAAGGCTTCAAAATTTATGAGCCATTGGATGATCTTGATCAATGGTTATAGATTGGGTTTCCTAGGTTTTCTTAGCACAAATAAGTTTTTTATACATCATTCCCCTATATATATATTAGGTGACTTGTTTCTAGTACAGAATCTCGTTCTCGTCATACTTCCAGACGAGTTTCTCTCCAATTTGACAGATTCGATTTCCTTCTTCAACCAACTCTTCACCGTACTAGCGATGTTCTACAACATTCTCATGGCTCATTGGCGGCATTGGGGCTGACACTCGGTCAGGGTAACGTGGTATTGGTACTCTGTAAGCATATGAGTTATTCAATATTTCCTGAATTGACCGGTTATCGTCCCACCACGGATCTTGATCTTAAGGGTTCGGTGCTGGAATTCTAGGTATCTCATTTGGATCAAAGGCTGGGATTGGAAGTTGGTTTTCCTGGTTTGGTTCTAGTTCCATGGGTTGGTTAGGGAATAATGGTAAAAGTTGTGGGTCTCCTACTTGGTTGAGATTAAAATTTCCTTCTACATTTCCAAACATATGAAAGTCAGCTAATTGCCTATCCAATTCTTCTTCCTATAAGGGTCTAGCCTCTAGATTCTGAGTATTTCTCTCTCTATTCGCTATTCTTTGTTGTTGAAAATTTCTCATTCTTTTTCTCCTCTCCGATTTGGCTCTACTAAACCAACCTCTCTTTTTAGGGGGAAAAGGTTCTTCGGATTTAGCTTTGAAAACAAAGATATCCTCCGAATCAGCGGTGTATCCGGGAGTTTGCTGGGATGTTCCTTCATTCATCGGCGAATGAGGTAATTGACGGTAAACGTCAGAAGTACCCTGATCACTCATATTGTAAACTAGAAAATTGTCAAAATAATAAAAAAATAATATTACGCATTTTTACACAGAATAACATATAAGTTATTTCCTAACACAATTGGTTAAAATTTAGGTATTAAATGAACACCTAAATGGCTTAAATCAGTGGCTCTGATACCACCTTCTGTCGCAACCCTCGATCCCTACCCTGGGAGCGGGAGCCGCAAGCAACAGCTGGTGGTATCGGTGTTTATTAATTTGGCAGCGGAAATGAGACATCAGGATCGTAGTTAGGAAATAAATTTTAGAGTTTCAAAACACCAAACTTTTATAATAAACAAATGGGATAAAACCCATGTTTCATTCATAACATCTTTATAGGGATAAACCCTAGTTGCTGAAACTATAAACTTTTATTTAGGTAACTTTTATAGCCACTTTCTTTAAGCCTTCAATGCTCCGTAGCTGGCTTCTTATAGCTTCACATTAAGTTACCTAAAACGCATTTTAAAAAAAATTTATCAGTAATAAATATAGCCGAGTACATTCCAGTTTATGAAAATGAGCTTTTATAACTTTACAGTATAAAGAGCGATTACAATGTTTATATCTACCCAATTACTCATTCAGTACTTGTCACTCGACGGATCTGTGACTATGGTCATATCACACATTGGATAACCATGCCCAATTGTGAAGGTTATCAAGTACTGTATAGAAACCCCATAACACTGGCAGCAATTATAGAATACAAAGACTTAATCACTGTAATTATAACTGATAAACATTTAGAGTTTTGGAAAACATTTGAAATAATGGCTCACAAACTGTGAGAAAAGGGAATGGACTCACTTTGTAGACTTAGGTATTTCTATGGCTTCCTGGTAAATATTTCTTGACTATTTTCTTAAGTTTCTTGTAAAACATACAATGCACACGTGTTAGTAAGATAACCCAAATCACATTAGCCACACATCACGAGACATAACCCCAACGAACTTAGTACGGCAAAGCCTAGACATGCGTTGGTGGGTCCTAAATCAATCGGGTAGGGTAACGAATTAGTGATTGGGGTTAAAATACTTACAATGGGGCAGAGCTTCGTGTTTTAGGGGTATAACATCGAGCTATTATTTTGCACTATAGGGACATAGAGAAAGAAAAGAAATGAACGATGTTGAAAGGCAGTGAACTGCTCAATTTATAGGTGAATTCGGGCTCTCTCACGCCCCGCGACCCACCTCACCTGGTCCTCTCGCATCCTGCGTGGGCACCCTAGCTACAGCTAGGGTTGTCGGATCATAACCCTAGACTTAACAAGTGTTGGACACATGGCCCTAAGATGGTTCTGGCACACAATGGGCTGTCGCGCCCCGCGAGACACCTAGGTCTCCCTGTCGCGGCCCGCAAGCAAAAGAAAATAATGATTTTCTTTGTTTTTAATAAAAATTAAAGTTATGTGGGTCTGGTTTATCGTATACGGAGCGCTTTTTTAGGGTGTTTTCGAGGGTTGTTATAGGCAATGTTCCCGCTCTTTCCCTTATAACTTCTCACTACCGCACCTATCCGTTTTCTTCTTTGCTTGCTCCACAAATCGATGAATACTTCCTGATGTGGACCCTTTTCTTCTGCTCATCTTCCACCCTAGCACCTCTCTGTCCCGATCTCTTGCCTTGGATGTTACTTCTCCCTTACCGTCCACCCTTATTGGTTAAGAAATGCTGGTCACTCTCTCTCTCTCTCTCTGTGTGTGTATATATATGTATATATATAGGAAGGTTTAAATGAGAACGCTAAATATTGTGAGAACCGTGAGAACGAATGAAAAAACCACGACAACTTGATAAAAATAATTCAAATTCAAAATTTTTTTTGCACTTATCATTATTATTGGAATACAATGTTAGAAATTAAATTTACAAATTTAAATTTGCGTAAATTCGTAAATAAAGAAAATTTTGCACATGTGTAAGTTTTCCATTTACACATGTGTAAATTTGTTATTTTTACACATGTGTAAAAAATCTTATAAGAGTGATTTTGAGAGGAGAAATTAACTATTTGATGTTGTAATTTTTTTTTGATGTTGTATTTTAATTATAATGAGGTTTGTATTAAAAAATATGGTTTTGATTTGCTTTATCATTGGTTCGCACGGTTCTCACAATATTTAGCGTTCTCAAGATAACCCTCCCATATATAAAATATAACCGCACATTTAGCCTACCTTAGGCCTTCGATTGAATATGGTGGCATAATAGTAATTAACTTCATAATGGCTATTTGTGAGAAGTATTTAATAAGCAAAAATTCATTTCATTTCTAAATCGGAATTACAATGTTGGAAGCAAATTACAACATCATGTAACAAGGAAACAAAGTACAACACATAAACAAAATTTCTAGTGCGTTTCTAGTCGTCCTACTAGATTTCTTTCAACGTATCATCATCAAGTTCCAGCAATACATATTAAAGTACATAGGGTCAACACATAAAGTATTGGCGAGCATACAAGTTAGAGTTACTAGCATAAGTATAAAACGGTTTAAACGAATCCACATGGCATAATCGTAAACTAAGACATATCAATACAACACTACCATGCATCTCATAATTATCAACCCAAAAATTGCCAGTAGCGTAATCTTTTTGTCGCAACGACAAGACCGTTTTTGTATGACTTAACATGACCTCAAGAAATGGGTGGTGTGTTACTCCTATAGCGCTATACATGTTAAAGGAGGCTTGTACGAAGTTAATGACAAAGTGTAGACCAAGTAAGGATTCTAGCATGTATGAGTTTCTAAGCATCACCTATTAAGCATGTATGATGGATTGTTTATTTGTGTCAAGCATGTTTGTATGCGATTACATGAGTTTGACAAATCATAAGTATTGCACCCAAAAGTGTCGAAAGGTAAAAAGGGGTCATGTACACTCACGATTTGCAAAGCTTTCCAAAGTAAACGTGAGTTGAAGAGTCGTTGAGGGTGGAGCACCAAAGTTACCCTACATTGGGGAAACGAAGGCATATGAGTATATGGAGTTCGTAGAGAGTTTGGATTCGGAATTAACATGAAAGGTATATGTGCATGAAAGTATATATGGTCTAGATACTCGTTTGGACACAAAGTTTTCATGTGTTTTCATGGGTCCTAAGTTGCCCATTAGAATCACAAACGAGGAGTCTAGAAACGAAGATAATTTAACCTAAGTTCTTGACATCTAACCCTAATCTGGTTAGCACCAAGAATTCGGTTATTAACTATATATTATATATTATATAGTATAACTTTTATAGTTTTGTCCATCAAGTATTATCATGTAAGTCAAGCATGCAGGTAGGATGATTTCGATCCATTAAACCTCTTCGTATGATTCACCAAAGCACAAACTCACCACTTAGTTTATGATTTTAGTTGATCATGAATATAAGATTAAATTAAACTAACTAAAACAACCAAGTGAACAAACTAGACGCGTACATTAGGGGTGAGCAAAATGAAAAACCCGACCCTACCCGACCATTACCCGGCCCGACCCGAGAACCGATCAAACATAAAATAAAGAACCGATTCATTACCCTAAATATAGGGTCGGTTCCGGTCCATAGGTCCAAGTCGGGTTTCACCATGACAAAACCGAGAACCAACCCGACCCTATTTTATATGAAAAATTGGAACCGATCTAAATACCTAGGTACTTCAGTTCGGGTCGGTTGGGTATATTTTTGGTTCGGTTCTCGGTTATTTTTGGTCCGGACCTAAACTTGCTCACCCCTAGCGTACATCTCGAGCATGGAAAGTGTTCGAGGACGTGATGTAGCCTTGTCACTTTGTAGAAGTTGTTTTGTACCAAAACATACAAGTGAGGTAGTGGAACAAGTTTGGAGAGCCAAGGCTTCCATGGTTCACACATCACACATACACAAGCCTTCCAACATTGAAGGTTGGAAGCTTGGTTGGTTTCAACACTTAGAACATTTTGGGCATAATTTTAAAGAAGTTTTGAGCCTTATTTCTTGGTGAAAATCAACCATACACAAACCCATAACTATAAGCTTAGTTGGAAGCAAGGTAGGTACAAGATTTCACCAAGTTTTAATCAAAATATACAAGAAATAAGAACATAAATCAAAGCAGAATTTTAACACTACTTTGGACTACAAATATGGTGAGGTTCCACCTTAATTTTCCATGGCAAACTTGTAGAAACCTTCCTAGAGGTTATCCAAGTAGTTTAGGAGAAGAAAGCATGAAGAAATGCAAAGAAAAGTGATTGAAAACTCACTTAGAACACTTGGAACTTTCTGCCAAGGATTTGAAGAATAGAGACAATTAGAGAGGTAATGAGGGTGGAAGGTGATTGGAGGAGAAAGGAGGTGGAAAACGGTGAAATCTAATTGCCTAAAGAAGGGTGGAAGGTGATTGGAGGGGAAATGAGGTGGAAAAGCTTTTGGTTTTGCTCACTTTTAGTCCTTGCACTTTGTAACTAGATTATTTTATGCCGTTTTCTTGTATTTTAACTTCTTTTTAGGTATCCAAAGTATAGTTTAAGTCTCGGTTTTGCGTATAAACACGTATTTAAAGAATGATTGTGTATATAACACAAATATGAAAAGGTAACATATATATGTATAAAATGAATTTCCCTTATGAACAAAGACTCGGATTACAAGATTGGAAATGAACCACGAATATGACACGATTACAAGTTTCTTAAAATAGAAATGCGAATACAACTTTCTAAATATGGAAAGTATAGAAATGCGAAGCGTTACAATCCCCTGGGTCGTCTCAAAAGATATAAATTGGTTTTATAGCATTCGATCCCTCGCGTGCTTGGTCGCTCATCTGTCCGGGTCCAGTCCAGACAAAACCTATCATAAACACTAATTGTTAAATTGTCCACGCGAGTTAAAACGATGAAAGAAAACATTTTTGTTGCTGAAATAGGGTGCCCTCGCGTCGCATGATGGCCAACCCTTTATTCCCTCGCATGACGCAAGGGAAGCCTTTTTCCAGAAAGTTTTAAGCGCTGGCAGTTTTTACCATTGCACGGAATCTTGCTCAATTTTCACAATTTTTACACCGAACTTGACTCAACTTCAAGTTTATCATGTTTAGGACTTTTCCCCATAACTATAGGTTCAAACCAATGACAAGAACCCGGATTATTTAGTCTTTTTAATCATTCTTTTATTTCGAACTTAATCACCCATACCGATCCGTTAGCAGGCATTTCAGGATTTAATTCATACCTCCTACTTTTACATTAGTATTTTCATTGTATCTTCTACCACAAATTCACTTGTGGTGGGTTATTCTAGCAAAATCTTTATGTTCCAATTTACCCTTTTGTATGATGTTTTACCAAAAACTAGCTGTTAGGAGACATTAAGCCAAAAAGCCCAAGCCTCTCACTTTTATATTACCAAAAAGATCAACCCAATTAAAGGACTCATTTTTTATTTACCCTTAGGGGTAGTTTGCCTGAATCATCACCCCAGGGGCATTTTAGTCAATTTAGTCCTTTTTACATCCGGAGAACTTTTAAAGGTTTAGATTAAACCTAGTGGGCACTTTTAACCCGTTATCTCATCTAAATTCGTTATAACCCTAAGATCGTAAGGGTTTCCAATCATTTAGTATTTTAAAACTTAGTCATATTTTCGTGTCAAGCACATGTCCTCGGCTCTAATGGCCATTTTACCTAAATATTAGACATACCTCACCTGAGGTGGTCTAGTGTCCACCCTTAATTCAACCAACTCTATTCGGACCATAAACCCTCATCAAGAGTTTGACTCATTGCACATACCTGGCGTGGGTCAAAGCATTGACTCGTTATCGATACCTTTCGATTCTTACTTTCTAATTCATGCAATGTATGCCCATACATTATGTTTACCTGTAAGCATGAGACATAACAACAAAGCATTAAATATCATACTCAAATGGTGATAACATCACCATTTGACCTGTTTGTCCATTTGACCCGTTCATAGCTTACCCTTTTAGCGATTCAACTAACCATGTAATGTTTGTTGCCAAAAGGTGCATACTTACCATCTTACTCATTTGACCCGTTATAGTTCATACAATAGGGATCTATTTTAAAAATTCATTGGTCTACTACCAAAGATTCATTTTTACTCGTTCGACCCATTTTGGTTCGCGCTAGAAGGTCTTATTTTGAAATTTCATTGATTTACCACCAAAAATTCATTTTACTTGTTCGGCCCATTTTGTTTCACGCCAGAATGTCTTATTTTGAAAGTTCATTGGTTTACCACCAAAAAATCATTTTTTACTTGTTCGATCGATTTTGGTTCGCGCCAGAAATGTAACTTTTCGTGTTCTCATACTTTCTATTATTCGAAAGTTTTTATTCGTATTTCATTCCAATCCTTGTAATCTAAGATTTTGATAAAAGGAAATCACATTTTTTATCATATATATTTATTCATGTATACTTAATACGTAATCAATCATGAATATACGTCTTTTGTACGAAACCGAGGCTTACATTACGTTTATACCATGTTTTGATTATAATCATACTCATGTCACAATTATAGCATGTCTAAATTACATCTTGGAACCCTATAATCATGTTTATCATTAAGCTAAAGACCCTAAATAACAAGCTACACAAGTCTAAGGGTGAAAAATGAAAAATTTATTTTTTTGGAAGCCTTACGGACCATAAGGCAAAAGCCTCACGGTCCGCAAGGAGGTCTAACAGGCAGAATTCCCACCAACTCATGAATTAAGTCTGGTTTTCACCGTTTTTCAACCTCTTAACACCCAACTAACTTCATTAAAACCCTAAACCCTAATACCCACTAATAAATACCCTTCCTCCACACCTCCTAAACACTTTACACTCCCTCAAATCACTCTCAAATTCTCCTAAATCTTCAAAACCTTCAAGTTGGGCAAATTATACACAAGTCCAAAACAGTGAGTTTTGGACCTCATTCTTCGCCATTGCTTCTTTCAATCCACTTGGATAACCTCTAGGAGGGTATCCACAAATTTACCATGTTAAAATAAGTAGGAACATCACCATATTGAGGTCCAAAGTTGGTTTTAATTACGTTTTTTGAAAACTTTCAAAAACCTTGTTCATCCTTCCTCATTTCTTGAATATTCTCAAGTTGCCACAAATCCCATTGTTGGGATAGGTTGGATTAATGATTGTTACAGAAATGATAGGTGTTTTAGCTCACTTCCTAAGTCACCAAACTACTTCCAAGTAACAAAGTGAACAAGACTACACCAAGTCTTCAAACATTATCCATGTTTGGAATGCACTCGTCTAGTCAAGTCATTTGGCTGTTTAGGTGAATTAAATGTTTTAGATACTTTCATTTAGATCCGTGTACTATATTCCACCAAAAACCACCATCGGAGATCGCCGCCGCTGTCGATTGCCACCAAAATCACTTTTGTTCGGTTAATTGTTTGTTGAGATGTTTTTAGGATTTGATTGTTAATTGTTTTTGTAATTTGATTGTTAACTATTAGGAGAGAGGGAGAGAGTGAGATAGAGAGAAAGATGATTGGGTTGGGTTGGAGGTGATGGCAGCAGGTGGTGGTAAGTGGTGGCGATGAAGTGGATGGTGGTTGTTTTTTTTTTAACAACCAACTAAATTACCGGATAAGCATCATGGGATGCTCTCAATCGAGTAAATGCATCCCCTCCTCTATAATGGTCAAAGTTGGATGCATACCCGAGCCACCAAGCCACCAGTTCCGGGGAAAACCCGCCGCCCGAGGGCCCACTGCAATAAAACCCGGTGCGGCTTGGTTTCAAACTGGTGACCTCCAAAGAGGCGTAGTTCTAAACTTCATTGCCACCACTAATGTCCTTCAAAGTGATGCTAATGGGAGTTGAACTTGGGATCTCAAGTAAAGAAAACAAGTGACTAACCACTAGACCAACTTGACAGAACGTGTGGATGGTGGTTGCGGTAGATGGTTTGTGGTGGTTGTAATAATATATAAATATATTTATTTAAACCTATTATTTAAACATGTTATTTACATAATTAGTCCTTGTAATGGTGAAATGATAAAAATGTCCTCACATGCAAGTCACATGACTAAATTTAACAAAAATAATTAACTGAGTTATGGCTAAAGGACATATCGTGCAAGATCTTGAAACAATAAGTACAAAACACGTCAATTTTAAAGACAAAAGGCACTGCTTGAAATCAGGTATATAGATAAAGGACAAACTTTGTGATTCACTCAAATAATAAAGAAAAGAGTTAAATGTCATTTTAGTCCCTGTGGTTTGAGCTATTTTGACAGTTTAATCCAAAGGTTTCATTTATCGCCTGTGGGTCCAAAAATGTTTCATCGTTGCCATTTTTGTCCACTAGGCTAACTGCATTCATTTTGTCTGTTAACAAAAAGGACAATTCGGTCATTTTATATGGCCGAATTACCCTTCTAGTTAACAGAGCTACATAGAAAATGACCGAATTGCCCTTCTCGTTGACAGAAAAAATGGGTGAAGTTAACCCAGTAAACTAAGATGGCAACGGTGAAACCTTTTTGGATCCACAGACAAAAAATGAAACATTTGGACTAAACTGCCAAAATAGCCCAAACCACAGGAACTAAAATGACATTTTAAAATCTTAGTAAAAAATAATATAATATATAGTAAGTGGATTAATTATACACATAATATATTAACTCTATAACATTTAGCAACTGCGGTGAATAGTAGTTCACCTGCTTCCCAGTTTCTTTTTCCCCCCTCCACCTGCCTTGCACTTGATAATTGGGCATTTTGGGCGGCGACTTTTTGACATCGTTCCAACCACTTCGCACACCACCGTTTACAAGACTAATACTTTTGTTTTGAAGAAATATCGCTTCCACATACTGGTGAGTCATTAGAAGACATGCCGCCACCGGCAGCGGCGATAATCGAACCCAACCATCCCCGATCTATAACTACATTACAGATTGGGGCTCCATTGTTTCAGCCATCTCTTAATCGCCGTCAAAATCACGAGCCGTGGAGCACCATCAATTTCGATTTGACAAAATAGGCGACATGAAGTCGCGGGAAACCCTCGCCGGTAAACTGATTCACCATCGTCGTCCTATGGTCATACCCTAGCGGCATAGCCCAACTGTTAAGATGTTGAATGGTGGATGACAGATGGTCGCTGGGATATTTGCGGCTCTTAGAATGGTGGATGATAGATGGTTTTGAGACTAAAATAAGGAATATAGATCGGTGGTATAGTGTGCACCCAGGGGCGGACCTACATGAGAGGTTGGGTGGGCGGGCGCACCCCTTAAAAAAGAAAAGTTTAGTGTATTTTTAGTCTAAAATCTCGATCGCACCCCTTGAATGTTTGCAATCGCACCCCTTAATTGCAAAAACTGATATATGTGACTGGATTTTTTCTCCGGGAAGTAACGCCGGCCGTCGGGAGGTACCTGCAAATGAAATGAAGAAGAAGACCCCTTTGAAACTTAAATGGGTTTTCCTATTATAGTTTTAAAAGTTATGATATTTTATTATTATTATTAATTTTTTTTTGCTTATCTAAGGCTTGCAGCAAAAGCCTGCAACTTTTATAGGTTAGACCTATCCTTATTTAGGGTGAAGGGAGTCGATGCGGCAAACCCACATCACCGAATCGGCAATGGGCGGCAAACCACCGCCAACCCATTTGCCGCATGAGGTGTTTGTCGAAATGGGGTGTTTTCGGTGAGGCATTACCGAATCGGCAAGGGGAGGAAGAAGAGAGAGAGGGGGTGTGGGGGTGGGGTCCATTCCTATCTCAACCAATCACAACTTTTTCCTTTTTTTTTTTTAAATAGTTTACCACTTCACCAAGTGTTTAAACCATTGCCAACACTTTTCACCAAAGTTTAAACACTTTTGACTGATTGACATGGCGCGCTCTGATTGGTCGGTTTTTTGGTTTGCCACTCCAAAGTGTTTAACCACTCCCTTCACCCTTAGTTGTTAAGATAATAAATACACAAAATTATGAATTAATTCTGTTAACTATCTAATTTTAAAATTTTGTGGACTCTTTATTTGATTAATGTCTGTTATATATATTAGATATAAATATAACATATATGGTTATAAATTAGTTACATTCTTTGTATTTTAAAATTTTAAAAAGAATAAATATATAAATAAAACATAAAAGACTGTAGTACATATGCATAGTTTTATCGTATTCAGAAAGAGATTTTTATTGTGATCAATCTGACTTACTTGAACTGTTTAAATGATTCTATGAAACTGAGCATCCAAAAATAACGACTATATTGGAATAAATTCTTGGATCCGCCCATGTCGGAGGCTTTTCTAGCAACGTTGAAGAGCTATACAAGTAGATTTTTCTGACCCGACTCGAATCGGACCAAAAAGGTATTATATAGCGATAGACAAAAGACACCTTTAAAGTTCCGCACCCCATGAAAAAAATTGCTGGGTCCGCCACTGTGTGCACCTGTTTTACTTTAGTGTCTAGAGAAGGTTTCTTACCCACAGTTTTGTAATTGATGAATGGATACGTGTACCATCCTCATTTAGCCAGGTTGTAGAATGCTTCTAAATAACCCTTGAATTTTAAATTTTAATTTAGAACTTTTAACTTCATAATTTTTATCATTTACCCTTATATTTAAATCTAATGAAATACCATCCTTGAAACACTATAATAAAATCGTTGAAAGTAGACACATATCAATACAATAATTAATTTATTATTTTAATTTTTTTATATTTAAAAATGTTATTCCTTCCACTTTACCATCCCGTGTAAATTTCTTTATATGGTTTTGATCGATGTAAAACACAGATATATATTTTCTTGACATTTCTTGAGGTTACTACTATACTGAGGGTCAATGTCGCATCAAATTAAACCGATATCGATTAAAGCCCCGTTGCGTAGCGCGGACATTTTTACTAGTTATATTTATTTAGTAATACTTGCCTTTTCTTAACTTATTAAAACCTATATAAATTAGCAAATTTTTCGTGAATAAGCACTTGTAAGTTGTGCTTTGGGTGTTTTCCAAAAAGAAAACTTGATTTTTTAGTTTTAAGCCAAATGTTTGTACCTTTTTCAATTTTAACCCTACATAATTTGTTTTTTTAACTTTAACCCAAAACTTTTCATTATTTGCAATTTAACTTCACAACTTTTGTCACTTATACTTTTCATCTTTCGCAAATTTTCGTTTTACGTATAGTTCTAAATTTTTCGAGTTAATACGACGCAACGTGCATGTGTGGTTCAACGTTTTTACCTCTATTTTTCCATATTTGACAGGTTCGTCGCAATACGCATATTATAGGTCGAGTCAGTGTTGGTTGTCAATGACGGTTGTGTGACATTAGTACTATTTTTAAATTAGCAAACTTTTTGTGCATAAGGACTTGTAAGTTGTGCTTTGTGTGTTTTCCAAAAAAACTTGATTTTTTAGTTTTAACCCAAAGGTTTGTACCTTTTTCAATTTTAACCCTACATAATTTGATTTTTTAACTTTAACCCAAGACTTTTCATTATTTGCAATTTAACTTCACAACTTTTGTCACTTATACTTTTCATCTTTCGCAAATTTTTCGTTTTACGTATAGTTCTAAATTTTTCGAGTTAATACGACGCAACGTGCATGTGTGGTTCAACGTTTTTACCTCTATTTTTCCATGTTTGACAGGTTCGTCGCAATACGCATATTATAGGTCGAGTCAGTGTTGGTTGTCAATGACGGTTGTGTGACATTAGTACTATTTGACACCGTTTTACACCCCGCCGCAACACGGGGTGTGCTTTGGGGATTTTTCAAAGAAAAAATTGTTATGCATATGGTTGTCGTAACATTGGCTTTGGAGGTTTTCCAAAAAAAATTGATTTTTTTTACTTTTCACCCAAAAGTATTTCATAAATTACTTTTAACCTAAAACTATTTGTTTTTTACTTTTAACCCAAAACTTTTTATCTTTTACAATCTATCCTCATAATTTTTTTACTTTCAACTTTGATCCTTTATAGTTTTCATTTTCCGCAAATTTTGCGCTCTATGCTTGGTAATTTTGTGACTTAACACATCACAGCGTGCGTCTTTGGCTTAACGTTTTTACGTTTCGTTCTAAATTTTGCGAGTTAACACGACGCAACGTGCGTGTGTGGGTGAACGTTTTTACATCGTCTATTTTTAGCCCGTTTGACAGGTTTAACATAACGTGTGGGTCATAGATCGACTTAGTTATAAATAAAGAATCCCCGCCGCATTGCGGCGGGTTGTAATCCTAGTTGTTATTCAATTTACAAATTTTCTTAAAAGATATCTTAAAGTAGTTAAAAGTAGTTATCAAACTCTTGAAACTAGCTTATTTAGCACCTCTAGCTCGCAAATACAAAACCAATTGATAGTCACATATTTTATAAATTTAGTCACTTTGTATAACAATTTTTTTTTTTTTTTTTGAAAATCTACGTAACTAAAATTATTTTCTACCATAAGTATATAACGCAAGTTCCCAATGGCATCTTGGTCTAATGTTATCAGGTATTCATCCTATGATAGTGGTTTAGGTTTAAGTTCCACATAGTAGACGATAAGTGGATTTTAATAGTAAATTTTACAGGGATGTGCGCTTATAAAAAAAAAATTACAAAACATTCAATAAAGTCACTAAATTTGTAATTTTTCACATTTATAGCGGACAATGATTGAGCAAATTACATATTTTTTTCAAAAAAAAGAGTTGCTTCTACTTTATATACATATTTTATTCTATAAGATTTTTTAATAAATATACGTCATCTTATTTATCAGCAACTCACCTGTTAACAAATTGGACATTTCCTGAAGTTTATGCAATCTTTTCTTCACAATTCATTGTCTCCCCAGACACTCCATCTTGATCAATTTTTCACCAGCCAATAACCAAACCTCTTCTCACCATCATCCTCATCAAGTTTTTCTTTTATGGCCTTTCATCCTAACCATCTCTCACAACAGTTGGGCCTACAACAATTCTCCGATACCGACAACAATTCCGACCTCCAGACACTTCTCCCTGACCACCACCCCCCCATCCCGGGCCAGCCTTCTTCTCCTCGTTCGTCCGTAAAAGATCACTGGCTCAATAGCCCGACTCTCCGCCAGTACGGAGGTCAGGCTACTGAGAATAATAATAGTAGTAATAGTAATAGTAACAGTAGCAGTAACCCTATTAATAATAATAATAATAATAATAATTTTATCAACTTGCAAACCAACAATAATTCTGATTCTGCAGTGACAACAACTTCCCAGCAGCAGCATCGGGCCGGGGCGAATAATAACAACCAGTGGCTATCGAGATCGATGATGCAAAGGAACGTTGGTGACGCTAGAGGAGACGACATGGTTTCACAAGTCTCCAATGATTCAATTATGGCCTCAGCAGCCGCGATGTCATCTCATGGTTCGCCGGATTTGAATACTCAGTCCGGAAACATTGCTGCAAGCCAGGTTACATTCCTCCAAGATTTAGAGTTTTAGTTTACATTATTTGTTTGTATACTCAATTTTTTAGTTTCTTTTGGAAATTTGCAAATGTTTTGTTTTATTTGGTGGATATTCTGTGTCAAGAAAAATACATAAAGGGTACAGGAAATAAGTGTTCATAGTGTCGGTTAGTTAATTTATGACAAACATGGTAATTATATAAGAGTGGAACAGTAAATCAAACTTCATGACTTTATAGAGAAAAAAAAGATTAGTAACTTTAGTGGAATAGAGGAAAAACTTGATTAATATTATGTATACTTTTGTTTTTTTTAATTGAGTCGGGGGTCTAAGTTGGAGCAACTTCTCTATGAGTGGATATTACTGAGTAGGTTTGTTTGGTTATTATGTAATCGATTTTTTACTGTGCATCTTGGTTTTAATGTTTGAACTAAATCTCGTCGCGAACATTGTGCCCTGAATAGGGTCAGACACACAGGCAGTATGATTCTTGTGGCTGTCTTTACAGGTGGATAATAATGGAGGAAGTGAGGCAGGTGGTGGGGATGGTGGGGGTGAAGTTGCGTGGCAAAATGCTCGGTACAAAGCAGAGTTACTATCACACCCGCTCTACGAGCAGCTGTTGTCGGCTCATGTGTCTTGTTTGCGAATTGCAACTCCTGTGGATCGGTTGCCGAGGATTGATGCGCAGCTGGCTCAGTCGCAGCATGTGGTATCCAAGTATTCCGGGCTTGCTGGTCATGGTAATGTTGGTTATGATAAGGAGCTAGATCAGTTCATGGTATGCTTCTTAACACTTGTTTATTAAAAAAAGAAAAACTTGTTTTTTAAAACGGATGATGACTAATGTAAAGATAGCAACTTTAGAGTTGAACTCGCTCTCTTATAGGGCGACTTCACTTTGCAAAATCTAGTCAAGTTCCATAATTTGTCTTCTTGTTGAAGTCACTATCTATGGCGACTTCAACAACACAAAGACAAATTCTAGACACTTGTCTCATCTCGTCTGATTTGTATACTCCAAGAATCTAAAGTTGCTATCTTAGATAACAACTTACCCAAATTGAAGTTAAAAAAAACAACCATTTGTCATCATGTGATTTCAAAAGAATTTAAAAAAAAATTTGATTCATAACCTATATTTCTGCTCAACAAAGTCTCAAAAACTTTATCATAATCCTAAGGGGCATGGTTGGATATGGGTTCTGAATTTGATTGATTATATATTCTTATATCCATTGTATCTACATGTTGCAATGCAGACTCATTATGTTCTGTTGCTATGCTCTTTCAAAGAACAATTACAACAACACGTTCGGGTTCATGCAATGGAAGCTGTTATGGCGTGTTGGGAGATTGAGCAGTCGTTACAAAGCTTAACAGGTTTGAACATCTGAAATTCAATTTATGTTGTGTTTTTGTTATAAGATGAAGGCTAAGTTTTGTTTGCGGTTGGTTGGGGAAACAGGAGTGTCACCTGGAGAAGGAACAGGTGCAACAATGTCTGATGATGATGAAGATCAAGTAGACAGCGATGTCACTTTGTTTGATGGGAGTCTTGATGGACATGATAGCATGGGGTTCGGGCCTCTTGTCCCGACTGAGAGTGAGAGATCGTTGATGGAGCGTGTGAGGCAAGAGCTAAAGCACGAGTTGAAACAGGTGAGGCTAACGCGTTTAATAAAAAAAATGGTTCTATTTGGGTTATGTTTCGGTTCAAATGAGTAATAAAAATCAATGAAACAGGTTGAAACAAAATAGAGAAAGAGTCCTAATAGTATAGTTTTTATAGCTATACTATTTAATATGGTTTGTTATTTATAAAATTTTAATTTTTTTTTTGGAAAAAAGCGTCGGAGAGTAGAACTGACCTATCATGGTTTATACTTCCCACTGGACCCGAACATGTTGTGACCTTTAACCCAACCCGCTAATTTTGCCACTGTTGTGGACCGCGGTAATGGAGGAAAGTGATGCTACCTTTGTCCTAAAATAGTGAAACCGTTTTTTTTATAAAATAACGTAGCATTTTTTTATTGTTAGTTTTATTTCAGTTTACGTTTTTACCACTCATTTAATCACTACTAAATTCTATTGACGTTGATTTGCATTTGTAAAATGAACATTTCTTGTCTTTACAAAGGGTATTTTTCCTACTATAGTTAGTTTTATTTTAGTTTTCGTTTTTACCACTCATTTAATCACTACCAAATTCTATTGACGTTGATTTACATTTGTAAAATGAACATTTCTTGTCTTTACAAATGGTGTTTTTCCTACTATTGTTAGCTTTATTTCAGTTCGCGTTTTTATCACTCATTTAATCACTACTAAATTCTATTGACGTCGATTTGCATTTGTAAAGAACATTTCTTGTCTTTACAAAGGGTATTTTCCGACAAAGGCACTATATTTTAAATTTTAAGCATGGTGTTTTAGATTCTTCTGGGATTGTATAATATAGGAAAACACCAAACACACCAATTTAAAACACGCTCATATGTATTATAGGTGTTAAATTTAAAACACACTGATTAACTTTCTTCGCATGGTATTTTAGATTTCATGCCTATAATACATTTCATTATGTTTTAAACTGTTACGTTTGATATTTTTTGTACTATTCCATGCCAAAAGAATTTAAAACATTATGTCTAAAATTTAAAACATAATACCTACATAAACTTCTCACACTTTGTAGTACAAAACGAACCTTTATAAAGGAACCTTACCTATATAAATATATTCTGGACATATAGTTGAACTATTCAGTTATCTCGGATAGAGGAAAGACTGTAAGAGTAGGGTATCGTGTTGAATAAGTGAACCCTAAAATGACTAGTATATCTATTTGTGATAAAGATATCAGCCCATTTAAAATCATGTAACCCAAAAATGGATTACTTAACTTATTTATTTAAATGAGTCAAACAAGTTGATGAGTTGTTTAATTTTAAAAAGACTGACAAACCAATATGTTTAATTGAACATGTTAAATAGGTCAACCCGAAGAAAATTCGTTTAGTTAAACTTGAGCACAACTTATTTATTAAATGAGTTAGATACTCATTAATTACCTGATCAATGCAACTACTTTGATCATATAATTTGCTCTTATTGTGGCGTTATTAGGGTTACAAGGAGAAGCTTGTGGACATTAGGGAGGAGATATTACGTAAAAGACGGGCAGGGAAACTGCCCGGTAACACCACTTCGGTTTTAAAGTCATGGTGGCAATCCCATGCCAAATGGCCGTACCCTACGGTCAGTATGCTTCATCTTATTAATCTTTTATACAACGTAACAATAACAATAACAATAACAACAGGAAGAAGATAAGGCAAGATTGGTACAAGAAACCGGCCTGCAGTTAAAGCAGATAAACAACTGGTTTATTAATCAGAGAAAACGAAACTGGCACAGCAATACTTCTTCTTCAACCGTCTCGAAGAGCAAGCGTAAAAGGTATTACATGTTCAGACGATAAAATCTCGAATATGAAATCATGCCTGTTAGTATATTTATAACATGTTTCTATCACAAACCCTAATCAGATAAAGAAGCAATGCAGGTGACAAAAGCAGTGATCATAACATGTAAATCAAGAAACTACCATCTGAACAGATCGAGATGATCTTGCATGCATGCAATTGCAAGATTATATTCTGGAGTGGGCTGCGGTCATGAGGAGGAAAGGATGGATGAAAATGATGTTGCAATGGTATACGTTTAGAAGTTTGACTCTTGAAAGTCATATTTGTGACCAAAACTAAATTTAAGATACATTAATTAATTTAATTATTTCATGTTTTTCTGAACGACGAATTTCTTGCTTCTTGTGAGACTTGAATCAAGACCTCACACTTGTGTTTTAAAGGGCTTTGCGTTACCAATGGACCACCAACCCCACTGACATGTGATGATGTATCTAACTATCAGTTTTGTGATACTTGTCTAAATTTAAGATTCAAGATTATCCAAGGAAGATAATCTCCTAGTTTATCGGTTTTGTTCAATTTTTTTAGTTTATCTTTATTTACTCTAGAGTTATCCTATTAAGTCTTCTTTTTTTCTTTTCTTTTTAGAATTTTTAGAATGACTAACTCACACACCTACTAAATCAACTCCTAAATTTTATACCAAGGTCCACCACGAGACAAGTACCCAAACTGAGGGGGGGGGGGGGGGGGGGGGGGGGGTTACACTCCTTGGAATTTATATTGTTGTCTCTGTAAATGTTTACATCATGATTTTTGTTTTATTAAAAAAGAGTTCTGATTGGGGTGACCTTAGATACCTGCATGTTCATCTTTATTCTGATCAGAAAGTATTAAGTGATACCTTTCAATTGGTATCAAAGCTATTCGATCAAGAACTAGCAGCCAGAGTGAAGCCACTCAATCAAAGGATCACAACCAAAGAACCATACTCTTAGCCGACACTGATTTAGGAGATAATTATATTTTTGTATAGTTGATATTATCTTGTAATTGTGTATATATGTTCCTAAAATAGGACTAGGGTTATTTTTGTATTTATCCCTATATAATGGGATCGCTGGCTTTGTATCTTTGATTCAGAAATAATACAACAGAGAAACTTTCATCACTTTCATGGTATCAGAGATTCGGTTCTGACTACCCGGTTTCTCCTTTTTATTTCTTTTTCGATCAAGTGCCTCGGTTATTGACTTGTTTTTCATTCGATCCCTTTTCTGGTCCACTGCAGCCGATAACCTAGCAACCTTTGCCGATCCCTTCTGATTCAATACCCTGCAGCCCTAATTTTTCAGCCTGTTTCAGCCGCATCCATGGGTTCCAAAGCTGATGATAAACCAGAATCCTCTCAAACAGAAAATAACACTGCAGCCAAAACCTTACACCCAGCCTATTCTGTCTCTAACATAAACATCAAGATCCGTACTCTAGACGGAACAAAAGTCAAATACTTTTCTTGGGTGAAACTTTTCAAGTTTCACGCCATAGCCTATAAGGTTTTAGATCATCTTGACGATACCCCAGCCCCCACCAAAACAGACCCATCCTATGATTCATGGAAGGAACTAGACGCTCTAGTTTCTCAATGGATTTATAGTACCATCTCAGATGATCTTCTAGGTCGGTTCCTGGACACAGAGGCGTCTGCACGTCAGACCTGGCTTCGGCTCGAAAAACACTTCTTGAGCAACAAGCAAGCCAAAGCCGCAGCCCTTGAAACCCGGTTCGTCAATCTAACCCTCGCTGCCTGCAGTTCAGTTGATGATTATTGTCAACCACTTAAAGACTTGGCGAACCAACTTGTTGACGTTGACCAACCTATTACCGACCAACGACTCATGCTGCAACTTGTTCGGGGATTATCCCCAGAGTTTGATACCACCGCTGCTCTTATTCACTCTCAAGGGGCCGATTGGGATCTTGCACGGACAACGCTTACTGATGAAGTAATCCGCCAAGAAGCACGAAACAAACAATCATCTTCCATTCTTGCAGCCCCCACAGCCGGCTCCAACCAGCCACCGCTTAATCAACAGCCGCAGACAAATCAGCCTCAGGAACACTGGCTGAATCAGCAGCAGAACAGTTCCCAACAGCAGCAAAACTCTCAGCAGAATTACTATCGGGGCAGGGGCAGGGGCCACGGACAGCAGACTCTCGGGCGCGGACGCGGTAGGGGAAATCGGAACTCTCAAACGAGCTGGGCTTTTCAAAACAACTCTTACCCCCAATGGGCTTGGTGGAACACTCCACCCTGCCCTTATCAAACCCAACAATCATGGAGGCCCAACCAACCACCGTCCTACCCGTCTCATAATACTAACCCAGCGGTCCATTATGCAGGTTTTCCCTCGGGACAGTTAGGCAGCCCTCAATACATAGGTTTTGATGCTCTCAATCCATCAACACTGAGCACCGCGTTCAATGCAATGCCGCTCCAATACACGGACCCGAATTCTTACTTTGACACTGGTGCTGAGAAACATATCACTGATACTCAAGGTATGATCAAACACCCTAGTTCTTTTCCTGTACATACTAAATTACTTGTTGGCAATGGTCATGTTTTACCAATTGAGGCCTCCGGTACGGGCTTTCTCCCGATTCATAATCGGACTTACATCCTACCCGACCTACTTTATAGTCCACAAATAATTAAAAAGCTTTTATCTGTTCGTAAATTTACCCGTGATAATAACGTTTCAATAGAATTTGACCCCTTTGGTTTTTCTTTGAAGGACCTCAAAACGGGACGCCTCCTCTCCCGCCACAATAGCACGGGAAACCTTTATCCAGTCACTCCACCAACACTTCCGCCTCAAGCTTGCTCTATCACCACAACTACCTTACCATGGCATGATCGACTTGGACACCCCGGCGCACAAGTCTTAGATCTTCTTAGTAGTCGTTTTATTTTTTCATGTAATAAAAACCATGGTTCTAATTTTTGTGATTCTTGTCAACTGTCGAATAGTAAACGTTTGCCATTTTATGAATCTAATTCCTTTACTTTTACTCCTTTCGACATTGTACACTGTGATTTGTGGACCTATCCAATACCCAGTAAAACCGGATATAAATATTATATGGTTTTAATAGATAATTTTTCCCACTTTATCTGGGTTTACCCATTAAAATTCAAATCCGAAACCTTTCCCACATTTGTTAAATTCCACAAGATGATTGCCACCCAATTTAATCGAAACATCAAAACCTTCCAGTGTGATTTGGGTGGTGAATTTGACAATCATGCTTTTAAAAACTTTGCAATTCAACACGGCCTTTTATTCCGTTTTTCTTGCCCTCAAACATCATCCCAGAATGGCCGTGCCGAACGAATGATTCGTCGCTTAAACGACATCATTCGTGCCTTACTCATACACGCACATCTTCCACCTTCCTTTTGGGTGGAGGCCTTACACACTGCCGCTTACCTTCACAACATCCTACCCACCAAACGCCTTAACTTCTTTACACCAACATTTGCCCTGTACCTTCGTCACCCAACATATGAACACTTACGAGTGTTCGGATGTGCGTGTTACCCCAACTCTTCGGCTACCATACCTCATAAACTCCACACCCGTTCCGTTCGTTGCATCTTCCTTGGCTATCCTCCTGATTTCAGGGGATACCGGTGTTTCGACCCTACAACCGGCAAGGTCTCTATCTCTCGTCATGTCACCTTTGACGAGCACACCTTCCCTTACACAATCCCTACACCCCCACCACTTACAACTTCCTTGATGACCAACCACCACCCGACTTCACATTTTCTCGGCCCAACCCATCACCACGTCCACCCAACATTCATCCGGCCCAACCTAACCTACGTTCTACATCACCCTTCCCCATTACCTATACTCGCCGTCCCAAAAACCGCCCTCCACCCGGTCCCACAGCAGCTGCACCAGCTTTGGCTGGTCCCACATCAGCTACAACAGCTTCGGCTCGTCCCACATCAGCTGCATCATCTTCGGTTGGCCCCACAGCAGCTGCGACAGCCCCGTTTACGGCTGTTCCTTCTGCTCCTACAGCCCCACCACATCTTAACACCCATCCCATGACCACCCATTCTAAGTCAAAACATACCCTCCTGACCACACCAATCTCTCCCGTGCCTACCTCCTACTCGAAAGCTTTTACCGATCCTCATTGGTTACATGCCATGCAGGAAGAATTTAGTGCACTACAGGTAAATGATACTTGGGAATTGGTCCCCCGCCCAGTTGATAAACCGGTCATTCGATGTATGTGGTTATTTCACCACAAATTTAAATCTGATGGCTCACTTGAAAGGTACAAAGCACGTTTAGTCGTTAACGGGAAATCTCAAACAGTAGGTGTTGATTGTGATGAAACCTTTAGTCCGGTTGTTAAACCGGCAACTATTCGCACTGTGCTATCAGTTGTTGTTTCCCGTTCGTGGCCTATTCACCAGCTTGATGTTAAAAAAGCTTTTCAGCATGGTAATTTGAATGAGACTGTTTTTATGCATCAGCCACCTGGTTTCGTTGACAAACGATACCCCACATATGTCTGCAGGCTTAAGAAGTCCTTATATGGACTTAAACAGGCCCCTCGTGCTTGGTACACCCGTTTTGCCACATACATCTTATCACATGGGTTTCAGAGCAGTGCCTGTGATAACTCTCTTTTCATTTATAGCAGGGGTCCTCACACAGAATATTTGTTATTATATGTTGATGATATTGTGCTTACAGCTTCCTCAGACGTATTTCTACAGGAGATTATTCGCTTGCTCTCACGAGAGTTTGCTATGATAGATTTGGGTCAGTTACACCATTTTTTGGGTATAAAGGTTACTCGTGAGTCTCATGGTCATTTCTTAGATCAATCTCAGTACGCGCGTGACATCATTGCTCAGGCTTCCATGTCCACGTGCAAACCATGTACTACTCCTGTGGATCTCTCTACTAAATTAAGTGCTACAGATGGGGCTTTGTTTTCGGATCCTACTTTGTACCGAAGCCTTGCTGGTGCTTTACAGTACCTCACCTTTACTAGATCGGATATCTCATATGTTGTGCAGCAGGTGTGTTTATTTATGCACGAGCCTCGTGACCCACATTACGCTTTTCTTAAGCGTATACTTCGGTATTTACAGGGTACAATCGACTACGGAGTTCGAATAATTAAATCTGCAGCGCATTCATTGGTTGCATATTCGGATGCAGATTGGGGTGGGTGCCCTGATTCACGTCGCTCAACGAGCGGTTACTGTGTTTTTCTTGGAGATAACTTGATTTCTTGGTCTTCTAAACGGCAGCCAACAGTTTCTCGATCCAGTGCTGAAGCAGAATATCGTGGGGTTGCAAACGCAGTTGCAGAGGCTACTTGGATTCGAAATTTATTACTCGAGCTACAGATCCCTCTCAGGCAAGCTTCTGTGATTTATTGTGATAATGTCTCAGTGGTATATTTATCTGATAACCCAGTTCAACATCAACGGACTAAGCACATTGAGATTGACATTCATTTTGTGCGAGAAAAGGTTAAAGTTTGGGACATTCGTGTGCTTCATGTTCCATCTTCACTTCAATATGCTAATATTTTCACTAAAGGACTCTCAAAGCAGTTATTTCAGTCCTTTCGATCCAGTTTAAGCGTATGTCCGCCGACCGCTCAAACTGCGGGGGAGTCTTAGCCGACACTGATTTAGGAGATAATTATATTTTTGTATAGTTGATATTATCTTGTAATTGTGTATATCTGTTCCTAAAATAGGATTAGGGTTATCTTTGTATTTATCCCTATATAATGGGATCGCTGGCTTTGTATCTTTGATTCAGAAATAATACAACAGAGAAACTTTCATAACTTTCACATACAACAATAGATAACTAATCCTATATTCAATCATCAAAATAGCCAGAGTGGCGTGTTCGTTAATCATGAAGATCCAACATAAGGACAACAAGCGATGTTTCTACTGTCATTGTGTCTGCAAGAGAAGTTGGCGGGGTGTCACTTCAAAATGTAGTGGTTTTCTTGAATTAAGAAAGGGCAGTACCCCCAATGGGGTGGTGGTCCATTGACAAAGGCAAAACCTTTAAACACTTCGGTTGGGAGGGAGAGGTCTTGGGTTCAAGTCCCACAGACAACAAGATTAAAAGAAATTAGTCGTTCAAAAAAAAGAAAAAAAAAAAGAAAGGGTACTACCGAAAGTGTTTGAGATTGATCCAAAAGAAGATGGTGCATGTTACTTCGACAATGGTGCAAGTAATCACTTGATAGTAACACGCTCTCACTTCACTGAACCATATGAGAAGATAGTCGGTCAAGTATGGTTTGGTGATGGTTCACGCGTGAAGATTAAAGGTACGTGATTCATGCTCTTGGATGCACAAATGGTGAGAAACGGGTGGTGACAGAAGTCTAATACATTCCACATTTATCTAGCAGTATACTAAGCCAGTAAGCCTTAGCCAATTCACATAAATTAGATGAAAGTGGTTATGATCGGGAGATTTTATAGGTGCATGACATGAGTGGAAATTATTAATGAATTTAATCTGTTCCATATATAGGTTATACAAAATTTGACTCTACATAGCCACACCTTTCTCTTTACATGCAAGGAAGATCAAGCATGACCATCATAAGCCATCCCACATAGGTCTGTGACACGTGCCTCACATGTATGCAGAACATAGCTTATTTTCAAGATAAAGCCACGTTTCGATCCATTAGACTGTCTCAATGCATCGGCCTGCATTTACTACATGCATCCTAGTCATCACTACCACATCAGCCTTTTACCAATTCTTAACACATCCACTCTCTCTCCTCTTTTTAACTCCAACCCATTCTCTCTCCTCTATTTTTCTTTTTTTTAGCTTAAAATTGATTTATTAATGAATGGGTCCACCTTCTCTCTCTGCACTTGGATACACTTCCCCACATACATGCACCCCACTTTAATCTTCACTCCACTCCATCCTTCCAAAGTGCAGCATGCCAACTCATCAAATGCATCCCCCCACATGCGCATTGGAGCCAGTCAATGTTGATTTATGTGGTTCAAGCACACTTTCCACACAAACAAGAAAGTGATAGATTTACCATTTAGTCAATGATCATAGTGAATACACATCTCCCTATATGTTAAAATCAATGGATGATGCACTTGGGGCGTTCAAGAAGTTCAAGGCATTAGTGGTGCTTGAAAGCCTGTACAAGTTGAAGACGCTAAGAATTGATCAAGGCGGAGAGTTTACTTCTCTAGGTTTCAAATGATTGTGGGTGTAAAATGGAATTCATCATCAGTTCACAATGGCATATACTCCATAATAGAAAGGAGTTGTTGAACGACGAAGCTGATCGATTCTAGGCACTATAAAAAGTACGATGAAGGTGACGGTGCTTCCTCAAAACTTATGGGGTGAGGGATTAGGACATGCAATGTATGTTTTAAACCAAATCCTAACCAAGGTTTTGAACAGTTTAGCAGTATGAAGCCTGAAAAAAAAAGACAACCAATTCTGGCCCATCTAAAGGCTTTTGGGTGTGTTTCACGTGTGAAAATTTTCTTAGTCCAACTGATAAAACTTGATGATTGAAGCACCACAATAGTTTATTTAGCGGTAGAATTAGGAACCAAAATCACCTCCTCTACGACCCACATCTTGCTAAAAATTGTATGATTTGAGACGTGGGGTTTGAAAAGAACCCTTTTCTATATGAAGAAATGTAGTAATGACAGTACGGGTTGAAACAGTTTCATCGTGGGTTCTATTAGAACTGATAATTAAACTTAATTATGTATATGTTAACTTATAACTTATAAACTCGGTAGTTATGATAGGTTATGGTGATGATGATAAGCGGCTGTATTTAAACTGCCAAAGGCAGTTATTCCCGCCAACATGAAACCGCCAAAAATCATCACCTATATATATGTATGGTCCGGCGATGTATTCCGGCACCAAGACAATTGCTTGTTATTCGAATTGTCCATTTCCTTTCATTTCAGTTTTCTTATTCAATACCATCTCTGCATATTCATTTATCTGATCATCATGACTATCGAATCTTCGATACCAAATTTCTCTGCTGCAAGTGTGGTTGAAGACCAACAATGTCACACCCCCCCCCCCAAAGTACCCCATGCGGTGACCCCGCTAGGCGTGTGACGTACCAGGATTTAGCCACCAATCACATTGAACTAATATCAGGTTATAAAACAAAGTTTCCATTCATAAAGATAAAACATTCATAATCATATCCAAGTTTAACATGTTCAGCGGAAGCAAATAGTTAATCACTATTTAATCGTTTCAAAAACCAATGTACGTGAAATCATTAAACTAGTCTTGCAAATCTAAGCAATACGACCTATGACCACTCCAGCTATCCAGATAGCAAGTTCCTTATCCAAAGTACCTAACGACCTGCGAGCATGCAACATGTGTATCAGACAACGCTGGTGAGTTCATAGTTTTACGAAAACGTTGGTTACCAAGTGTTTAGTTTAGTTCATTGACAATAATGTTGATAATAACTCGATACCGTACAAGATGGCTACAGACTATTTTTTGCCCTTCCCCAATGCCCCTATCAAAGCATTGGGTATGACTGGGTCATTAGTTCACACTCGTCCTCTCAGGTACGGGGTGAGGGTACCAAACCTAGATAGCGCTACAAACTAATACCCCGTTACCTATCAGGTAACAAACAAGATGGGACTTAATGGTGATAGGAGTGAGTGTATTATCCAACATCCCAGTTTTACCCAAATGACTTACTCCTCTCAGGAATACCCAATGATTGTCCTACCCACCGAGACGCATGCTCAAAGGAATGAACTCACCTTGGATTGCTCGGTAATGAAATTACTCGTTCACAGTTGATCAACCACGTCATAACATGGTTATCAATCTTAATCAGTTTCGTTCACTATCATTCATGTGTTTAACAGATAACGTCACATAGCACGTAACAACACTCATAGCATCATGAAGTCATTCAGCAATATTTGATCTAGTATACAAGTCTAATATCATGTTCTTCATAACAGTTCATAACATTAAACAAATCCATGTGAAGCCCAAACATTCGGCCCACATTGTGCGACCCGATTAACCTTGTGCGATCCAAATGACACCCAAAGCCCAACTGTGCACAAAGCCCAAATGGCTTGTCCGACTGCCACCCGATTGTGCGATTGGTACTGGGCCGAGAGCCAACAGCTTGTATGACTGTTTTGTCCCCGGCCCATTACCTTGTGCGATTCAACCTATAGTTGGCCCTAAAGTCTACTTGTGCGACTCGTTTGGTCTTATGCGACTCAGCTGGTCTTGTGCGATTAGTTATATTTTTGGCCGTAAATCATGTCAATCGGTTACAATCATCCAAACAGTTTCTATTTTGCATTTACTCGATCAAATTGAGGAATCACTCGTCAATTCTTATGTTTCCTAATCATTCCCTTAATCAAGAATCATCACTAATAATTTGGCATTCAAACCATTCAACCAGCCTATCCTCCTAATAAATTCGAACACTAACATGAAATCCCTTGTTCTTGCATAACATCAAACCAACAATAAAACACTACCTATATTCACGAATCATAACTTTCAATAACATGAACTCTATTACAACATCCAAAGCATATTAAGTCCTGCGGTTATCATCATCTAAATTCATGTATAACAATCATACTAGTTTCTCATAACCTATGATTCAATCATCACACAAACAGTTTCATCATGTGTAAATTTAAATCAAACTTCATGATCACACTATCCATGAACCCTAGTTTTCATATATAAAAATCATAGCAAATTGAGATCATGATAATCATTAAGAGTGTAACACTAACCAGAAATCAAAGAGACTAGTTCGATCGAGATAGGAGGACTTCGAGTGGGAGGGTCTGCCGTCGGGTTCGAGTAGAGGGGAGAGAAAGCTAGGGTTTAGTGTGTGTTTATGTTTTGCAAGGTTATGAGGGGTAAACACCCACCCCCATGTTGTTATGCGCATAAAGGAAATGGGCCGAACCCATTCGTGGGTTGCCCTTTGGCCACGGGTTCAAGACGAGTGGAGTTGGCCCAATTGTTTGTGCATTTAAACTTACTTATTCACATTACAACTATGTAACACATAACATATAAAATTATAACATTCATTGTAATCAAACACATCAATTAATCACGTATGTTCATACAAGTTACATTAAAGCACAATGAAAGGTTCGTAAAATACGAGTTGTCACATCATCCCCAACTTGAAAGAAATTTCGTCCCGAAATTTGACAAGCAATCACAGAGGAGTGAAGTGATACATGGGGTGGTAAATCAAGATGACTGTGGATTTTCCGCAGGTGCCACATCATCCCCAACTTGAAAGGGAATTTCACCCCGAAATTCACCAGTTGCATCAGATTTAGATTGGTCAGTTGGGAATAAGTGAGGATACTTGAGCTTCATCTGATCCTCGCACTCCCACGTGAACTCCGGTCCACGTCTTGAGTTCCAACGGACTCTCACGATTGGAATTCGACTATGCTTACGAACTTTGACTTCCCGATCCATAATTTCTATAGGTTCCTCAACAAACTGCAATTTGTCATCAATTCTCAGCTCTTGAAGTGGTACCACAAGTGTTTCATCGGACATACACTTCTTCAATTGTGAAACATGGAAGACGTCATGAACGTTGCCCAACTCAGCAGGCAACTCGAGCTTGTAGGCCACTTTACCAATTCATTCCAAGATTTTGAACGGCCCAATATAGCGTGGGTTAAGTTTACCGCGCTTCCCAAAGCGCACCACACCCTTCCAGGGTGAGACTTTCAACATAACGCAATCGCCTACAGTGAACTCCAAGGGTTTCCTACGCTTGTCAGCATAGCTTTTCTGTCGATCACGTGCTGCCGCATATGATTTCTAATCTGGACAATCTTTTCCGAAGTTTCAAGAACAACTTCTAGACCTGTGATTTGGTTGTCACCCACCTCAGCCCAACAAAAGAGGAGAACGATACTTCCGCCCATACAATGCTTCGAACGGAGCCGCCTGATTGCTAGTATGGTAACTATTATTGTAGGAGAACTCAATCAACGGCAAGTGTTTCTCCCACCCTTTACCAAAATCGATCACACATGCTCGCAGCATGTCTTCAAGTGTCTGGATGTTTCGTTCGCTTTGACCATCCGTCTGTGGGTGATAAGCAGTGCTCATGTCGAGACGTGAGCCGAATGATTTATGCATTGATTGCCACAAATCAGATGTGAAACGCGGATCACGATCAGATATAATAGAGGTTGGCACCCCGTGCCTAGAAACCACTTCCTTCAGATAAACAGCAACAAGTTGAGAGAACTTATCAGTTTCCTTGATCGCAAGGAAGTGCGCAGATTTCGTGAGGCGGTCAACGATCACCCAGATGGTATCGTTTCCGTTTTGAGTTCTTGGCAAACCAGTGATGAAATCCATAGCAATCTGCTGCCATTTCCACATGGGTAATTCTGGTTGTTGAAGCAGGCCTGAGGGCTTCTGATACTCTACCTTGACTTTCGCACAAGTCAAGCATTTACTCACATACGTCGCAATGTGAGCTTTCATTTTCAGCCACCAATACAAAACTTTGAGGTCCTGATACATCTTATCCGAACCTGGGTGAATAGAGTATCAAGACTTGTGCGCTTCGTCCATCACAAGCTCCCTAAGATTACCAAACAAAGGAACCCATATCTGTTCCATAAAATAATAGATGCCATCTGACCTCTCCACGAGTCGTTTCTCCATGCCCCACAATGTAACACCTCGAAAATTTCGGGTTAATAATAAAACGACACGTGTCAAGTAAGACAAAACGCGTGGTGAACCCGAATTTAATAAAGATAAGTCGGTAGGATTTAAAGTGGCGTCATGTTAAATTGTTACCTCTGAACGACCTCAATTATAAATCCCAAGACCCGATATAATATTACTACACATCTTTCATACCAAAAATTCAGAATTTGGTTCACAATAATGGACTTGCAAAAAGCATGATAAGATCTCACGAAGAAAAGCAACGATAAACCTTTGTTTTCGGGTCTTGTTATTGAATCCAAAGCAAACAAACCAATGTGGTGGGGTATCATACAGTATTAGGTACTTTGTGAAGGTCCCTAGATGTAAAATGAGGCCACAAAGTCGTGCAAGTGGGCTGCCTTTTCGAATAAATGAAGAAACAAGCAAACAGCCCCTGAAGAGGCCATACGCATCGTAGGCCTAATGTCCCTACGATGCGCAGGGGGTGCCCAGTTCCAGAAAAACGGGCTGTTGCCTGTTGTGCGCGTTTCTGACCCACTAAACCGGTTTTTAACATTATTTAAAGACCCCTAACTGTGCTAGAACATTAGGGACAAGTGTTGGATGGTTGTGGTTAGTCCTAGTATTAGTTGTCAACCAATCATGGTGAGTTCTTCACTATATAAAGCACAACATGTTGCAACATTCATTCCCACACTTGCAACTGATCATTGGAGCATTCCTGGAGCTAAGGAACTCTCCCTTCTGATCATAATTCGTGCATTGGACTATTGTAAGTCTTCTAGTTCTTATTTGGTTGTGTTTAGCTTAGTTAATTAGCTAAAAGTCAAACCGTCGTAATTACGGTTTGACTTCGAGATTAGTCACTAATGACTCAGTCTTATCTCGAATTAAAAGTATTTTTAGAATGGTATTTATGTGGGTAATAAAACCCCAAAAGGGTTTCCCCTGATCACCATCCTAAGCAGGTCAAATGTCGGGTCAAACATTTACTTAAAAAGTCAACATATTGCTTAAAATGTCAATTATGCATGATTAGCTATCTAGAACATTTGTAACCTGTTTGAACATTGTTATAAACTAGAAATAAGTGTAAGAACATGTCCCAACATGTTCAACCCGACTATTTCCTGTTTAGACCCGGTTCGGAACCGAAAGTCACATAGTTTGACTTTTCGGTTGACTTTCAGTTCTGACCCGTTTGGGCATATTTTAGAAATGCCTCAGAGCTTTAATTGGATTAGGATACATGTTAGAACAACCCTCTGTGATCATACACCTTGGTTCACTAGTTATCCAATTAATATGCAAGTTTCCGTTAAATGCTCATACGTGGACCGTTATGCCCTTATTACCTTAAATCATGATTTATGAGAATGTAAAAATGTAGAAACCTTAGTTACTGATAAATAGACTTGCATGCAAAGTTTGACATCAGTTTGACTTGTAGATTAAGAGTTATGCTCAATATCGCAAAACTAATGCTTTATGTTAACATAATGGCGTAATTAGCGTAAAGCCTAGTTAAACATACTTTTTGATATCAAATATTTTACCCACTGATGTTATATATTATTTTGGGATTTTTAAGGATTTTTAATTAATTTTAGGTCGAGCATAACTAGTAGTCGTAGGCTTAATCCGGTAATTGTCGGTTTTGCCCTTACGGGCCATAAAATGAGTTTTACACGTCTAAACGATTCCAAACCTTTTGCTACTGATTAATTATGATAAATAAATTATACTAAGCCTTCTGGAAATATAAAAATATCAGATTTAGGTATAGAACCCGGAAATGGCCTTTAATCGCCATAATTAGCGTTTTTAGCGCATAGTATGTCTTAGAATCATATTGGACATACCCGGGTCGATACCTACTGATATATGAGGAAAATTATGATAATTTAACAGTAAGCAAAGGTTGATAAACTCGGACTTCGTTTTTGAGCTTTTCGGCTTATGCGAAATTACCAAAATACCCCTACGGGGCATAGTTTGGTTAAATATGATAAATTTCACATATATGCCTTAGCCTACTGTTATAACCCATCAAAATGAGTATGTTTGCTGTTTACATCAGACCTGTAACTCAGTTGAACATATAAACGCTTTTACAAACTTTAAAATGACCAAACTACCCCTACGGGGCATAGTTTGTGTTTAAATTAGTTCGGGGCATAACGAAAGACCTCCTACTGATGTTACAACATAATTGAAGCATATTAACTTAGGAAACCTGTATATGGCTCTTACGGATACCCGTTACGCATACTACGCGTTCGGCTCGGTTTATGTAACAAGTTTACATAAATTAGCCGAAACGGGTCAAACCTTATCGGTTTTATCTCAAAATCCAGAGTGTGACTAATAAACCCATATTAAACAAGTCTTCAAACTTGTCGGGTCTGAATCACATTCTATCCGGTCTTCGCTTAATCGTGCGTACGAACCGTATCTTTGAAACTAGCCGGTCTAAGCTTAAGCATAATTAAAGACCCGCTAGGATTCTAATAGGTTATATTTAACCTTCATTCCAGATTAGGAGAAACAGTAAAAGCTACCTGCTATTTGATTATTGTGACTATACTTTGCATCAAGGTAAATACTTTTAACTTATTTTCCCTATACGGGCTTGGGTTACGGTACATAGCGTACCGCTTGATCGAGCATCAAATCTTCCACGCTTAGTGGTTAATTGAATAATTTGATCGGCTCGTTTTAAACAGATATGTTTACTTTACAGCCTTTGGGGGGTTAATGACCATGTCCCGGATATCCTCGGCATTATCTTACGAGATAGCCACGACCTGAGCACGGGGTGTAGGCGTACTCCCGTGTATAACTCACTTAAAGTGGTGTGTCTATTGATCTTTAACCCGGATATGTTCCGGGCTACTGAACGCATAAGTAACATGTAATTCGTTCACAAGATTATAATATTAAATAATTCTCCCAAGTTAATAAAAATGTTTATGCCATGTGCATCCAAACCAATTTTCAATCATTTTATAAAATGAGTCAGTTGAATGTATTTACCAGTGTAAACTGACGTATTTTCCCAAAAAGATTAAATGCAGGTACTAGGCGAAATAGGCTGGGAGTCTCCTAAGCATCACTAGAAGTCTCGCAAACTTAAGATGCCGAAGTCTGTTGAACCATAAACAATATTTTATTATTCGATCCTACTGTGGATAAACACCGGATAATTGTGACCTTGTTTACAATAAATAAATTCGGTTGTATCTTATTTTAAATTTGCTTCCGCTGTGCATTATTATATTGTGTTGTTTGACTATTACGTTGCCAACCACGTCACGATACTCCCCCACCGGGCCCACCGGTGACACGTGGAAATCGGGGTGTCACACGCAAATACTCCGCTTTAATGTTCTCTTCTTCAACACTTCAGCCTGAGCCGAACGAATCTGATCAGGAAGATTTGAGTGAATAGTGGGTTCTAAGGCTCGTACACGTTTGGGTTTCGTTTCCTTTCGACTAAAGGAATCAGCTACAACGTTAGCCTTACCTGGGTGATACTTGATTGCACAATCGTAGTCGTTTAAGAGTTCTACCCAGCGGCGCTGTCGCATGTTCAATTCCTTCTGATCAAAGATATGCTGGAGGCTCTTGTGGTCGGTATAAATAGTGCATTTAGTACCTGATGTGTGTCGAGTGTGATATATATTTATGTATATTTTTAGCCCTTTTTACACTTTAGTCAAGTTTTAAATTTATAAAACACGATATTTTACTAACACTAAACACACATATGGGCAAGTGCACCCATCGTGAGCGTAGTATAGCGTTGGTAAGATACCTAGGTCGTCCAAGGACATAAGAGCTTTTAGTACCGGTTTATCCTCAACTAATCAAATCAAAATTTTAGAAAAAGGTTTAAACATGAAAATAAAAACTAAAAAATGCTGAAAAATAAAAAAAATAAAAATAGATAGACAAGATGAATCACTTGGATCTGACTCGCCTTTAGTGTAACCTTTGATTATTTCCGCACTTTTGCACTTTTTAAGAGATTATCTTAGTTATAGTGGTAGGCCCCTCTTTTGAAGGTGACGTTACCCTCAACCCAGTAGTTTGAGTCAGCAATGATACAATCCTAAAGGGTTGGATTATTGAAAGATAATTAATTAAGTTATTAATGCGTAATGTGGTAGGCCCCTCTTTTGAAGGTGACGTTACCCTCGGCTAAGTAGTTTGAGTCAGCAGGGATACAATCCTAAGTAGCCGGGTTAATGTATTAATAGTAGTTTACATATGATGGGATCAAGGAGTTCGGACCCCCGCTATCCAATACTAGTGGGTATTGAAGGAGGTCCTACTAAACTTGACCCAGGTCCTTGGAGGATCTATACACTGAACAAGGCAAGACGCTTACCAAACCATTCCCTTAACCCCCGACCAGGTAGCCAACATATCTCCATATAGACCGTGGAGATATGAATGGTGAAAATCTTTTATTTTATATAGACAGTAAAATAACGCCAAGACTGTCACACCCCAACCAATGGCGGAAACATCTGGGTGCGAGCACTAAGCGTTCAGATTGCTCATGAGAATTCCATAACACTATTGTTTCGATAAAGATTAATTGATTTCATGCAAATGTCTAACAAACGTCATCACATGTATCACATTACAGACCAAATTATAAATTGTTCGAATTGTTCAAAAGGCTATTATTATCTAGGCGACGTTTCTAGCATCTCCTAACTGTATTCCATGCATTCCAAGCATCCTATCAGCCTGCCACATGTATTAAAATATCAATACAAAAGTATTGGCGAGTATACAAGTTTGATAATAGAATAATAGGTTAAAACAACTCATATCCAATAGTGTAAACAATAAAATAGTTTCAGCTGTGCTAGTGTCGCAGTCCACGCAGTGATAGCCCAAGTATCCCGATGCTTTAGTGTTTACCCAAGACTCAAGGTAAACTAGAATCCTCCTAACAATACCCCCCGAGAATAATGGGAGAGGTGCATCTCCTATAGCGCTACTATTGTTAAGGCGGAACTACACACTCTGGATTAAGCGTCACATAGCACAAAGAGTCAAGAATCATGAATTACAAGTTTCACATAGGATAGAGTATAAGTTTCAAAGATTCAAGTTTAAGTTTCATAGAATACATGTTACACCCCAAAAGTTTTAAAGTAAAAAGGGGATCGAGTATACTCACAGTGATTGCTTAACAGTACAAACTGCTATTGGATCAAAGGGAGCTCTTTTAGGATTAGCCTGATTAGATTACATTAGGGTAAGAGTTGGACAGAATAACGAGGTTGAATAATGTGTCAAACCAATCACCGAATTGAATGGCTGTCCGATCGGATAGCTATCCGATCGGTTTGCCGGTCGTTCGGGTGGCTTAGGAGTGTGAAGGGCAGATGGCTGCCCGATCGGATGGCCATCCGGTCGGGTTGCCCCTTGAGTTTAAGTGTAGGGACAAGGTGGCTGCTCGATCGGATGGCTGTCCGATCGGGTTGCCACTCGATCCGACTGTACACAACCTGGTCCTCTTAGTCGAATGGATGCTCGATCGGACGGCTATCCTATCGGGTTGTCATTCAATCAGGCTTCCAAGTTTTGATTGTTTTCCATGTGTTTGATAATTCAGAACAAAAGGGCAAGTGTCACCTGATAGGGTGGTTATCCGATCGGACGGCTGTCCGATCGGGTTGCCACTCGTTCGGCGACCCTTGTTTTTGTTTAACATTTTGTAAAATCTCTAAGTTTGAAAATTGATGGTGACGTCATGGTACAGACTGAGACAACAGTAACTTATCGTTTCACAGCCATTCCGATCGGTCGGGGATCACCCCAGTCCGACCCGTTTGTCTGTTAGTGACGGGTTCATGCCGGAATCCATCCCGTGATCGTCTAAATCAGTGATCAATCCGTCCCTAAACCAACTCTAGACCACCGATCAAGTCTACAGCCCGTTCAGTCTCGTTTATCACCGAAGTAAGTCAAAAGTTTGAAGAAAGATGAAGGATAAGCCAAGTTTTATATGAAAAGTATAGATTTAGTGTATAATTAATGTCAAAAACACATGAAATACCTTAGCTCTGAGCTAGATCTTGCTCAGAATGACATCACGTGATAGTTTGTACGAACCCTTATGATGACATCACCCTCAAGAACTCAGATCCGAGATATTTCATGGCGAAAAGTGTGATTTCCAGTGAGAATCACGTAGAGAATGAAGTATAGATCAATAAAGTACAAGAATCTAGCCTTAAACGTACCGGAATCGAAGAGAAAAATGAAGAAAATGAGGGTGCGCGTGTCTTGGTCGAGCAGAGCTGTCACATCACTGAAAAGGTGATGTGATAGGTATATTTATAGTGGGAAAGAGGAGAGAAGAGGAAAAAGGTGGTGCAAGGTGGGTGCCGTTCGATCGAGTGGTCGTTCGATCGAACGGCTGTCTGATCGGATGGCTGTCCGACTGGACGGCCACTCTTGGCCAATCCTTTCTTTCCACGTTCCGGACTTAGATTCGTTTAGCGAGTTAGATTAAGCGTTGCGTTGCGTATAGTTTGGATAAAGTATCTAGATTACATTACAAACCAAAAGTTTCCAAGTTTCATAGAGTCCGCCAGTGAGAAGGCTCCAGTCTCTCATTTAACCAAGAATCAAGTTTTTACGAGTCCAAGGAGTCAAGCACCAAATTAGTGTCAAGATTCACGAATCATAGTTTCTCAAGCATCAAGAGTCAAGAGTCCAAGTATCAAGTATCAAGAATCAAGTGTCTAGATTAAGTGTCAAGAGTCAATTATCTAGATTAAGCATCAAGTCTCATAGTTTAAGTGTCAAGAATCATGCATCTAGAATAAAGAATCAAGCATCATAGTATCAAACATCAATATCATGCAAAAAGTATCAACCTCACAAACTATAGGGACTAAAACTAACAATTACTAGGAGTTCAGGGACTGATCTTGTCAAGTGTCTAAAGTTTAGGGGTGCTGGGCGTTACAGTCTCCCCTCCTTTAGGAGATTTCGTCCCCGAAATCTTAGAAGAAGATTGCTCGAAAAGGTGCGGGTACTTGGCTTTCATATCACCTTTTAACTCCTAAGTGAATTCGGCACCACGCTTTCCTTCCCATCGAACCTTAACAATGGGAATTTTGCTGCGCCTCAGACGCTTGACAGTTTGATCCATGATTTTGACCGGTTTCTCCACAAACTGAACAGCTTCGTTTATTTGCAAGTCTTCAAGAGGAACCTGCAGTCCCTCGTTGGCTAGGCATTTACGTAAGTTGGATACGTGGAACACTGGATGCACGTTGTTTAGTTCTTGTGGTAAGTCGATTTTGTATGCTACCTTGCCAATCCTTTCAAGTATCACAAAAGGGCCTACATAGTGTGGAGCAAGCTTTCCTTTCTTTCCAAAACGAACTACTCCCTTCTAGGGAGATACCTTGAGAAGAACTCGGTCACCAACAGCAAATTCCAAAGGCTTCCGCCTATTATCAGCATAGCTCTTTTGTCTGCTTCTAGCCTTGATCAAGTTATCATGGATTTGAAGAATCTTATCCGTTGTCTCTTGAACAATCTCAGGGCCAGTGAACTGCTTTTCCCCAACCTCATGCCAGCTGAGAGGAGATCGGCACTTTCGCCCATATAAAGCTTCGAAAGGAGTCATCTGAATACTTGAATGGTAGCTATTGTTGTACGAGAACTCAATCAATGGTAAATGTACATCCCAGTTACCACCAAAGTCGATGACACAAGAATGGAGCATGTCCTCTAGGGTTTGAATAGTATGCTCGGTCTGCCCATCCGTCTGAGGATGGAAGGCCGTGCTAATATTCAAGTGCGAACCCATAGCGGACTGAAACGTTTGCCAAAGACGTGAAGTAAAACGACCATCACGGTCCGAGATTATGTCAAGAGGGATGCCATGACGGCATATAATCTCATCAGTATAGACTCGAGTAAGTTTCTCCACCATGTAATCCTCACGAATGGGAAGAAAGTGAGTGGATTTGGTCAAACGATCAACAATCACCCAGATACTGTCGTGACCTTTAGAGGTACGGGGTAGTTTTGTAATAAAGTCCATAGCGATACTATCCCATTTCCAAACTGGGATCTTGGGTTGTTCTAAGAGCCCAGAGGGACGCTGGTGTTCAGCCTTTACCTTCGAACAAGTAAGGCACTTAGACACATATACAACAATGTCCCTCTTCATGCCAGGCCACCAATAGGTCGTACGCAGATCCTGGTACATCTTATCAACACCTGGATGGATAGAGTAACGGGATCTGTGAGCCTCGGTCATAATGAGCTCACGGAGGTTATCGCGATCTGGCACCCAGATGCGATTTAGATAATACTGCAGACCATCAGATTTAGTTTCGAGCTGGTCCATCCTAGCGCCGTGGATTTCTTCCTCTAAGCTTCCATCGTTTGCTGATGAATACTGGGCTTCACGAATGCAAGCATGCAGATCACTAGAGATACGAATAGCCTTGAAATGGGTCTTACGACTAAGGGCGTCGGCTACTACATTCGCCTTGCCTGGATGATAGCGAATTTCGCAGTCGTAGTCGTTAAGCAATTCTACCCAACGTCTCTATCGCATGTTCAGCTCTTTTTGGTCAAAGATATGCTGAAGGCTCCTATGGTCGGTGAAGACCACATACTTAGTACCATAAAGGTAGTGTCGCCAGATCTTACACGCAAAAATAACCCCACCAAGCTCCAGATCGTGAGTAGTGTAGTTTTTCTCATGTATTTTGAGTTGACGAGAGGCATAAGCGATGACCTTGTCCCGCTGCATGAGCACACAGCCCAATCCACAGTTCGAGGCATCACAGTATACCACAAAATCATCATTGCCATCAGGTAGGGTTAACACAGGAGCATTACACAAAAGGTTCTTAAGAGTTTGAAAGGATTCCTCTTGTTCGGGACCCCAAACAAAAGGTTTCTCCTTTTGGGTTAGAGTAGTTAGCGGAACAGCGATCTTAGAAAAATCCGCGATGAACCGACGGTAATAGCCTGCCAATCCTAGAAAAGAACGAATCTCGGACACGGATTTAGGCGTACACCAATTCTTCACTGTCTCAATCTTAGAAGGGTCAACATGAATACCCTGACTACTAACAATATGACCAGGAAATTTCACTTCATCAATCCAAAACTCACACTTAGAAAATTTAGCATACAAACGCTCACCACGTAAAAGTTCAAGCATAAGACGTAGATGGCGAGCATGATCCGCTTTAGTCTTAGAATAAATAAGAATGTCATCAATAAAGACTATCACAAAATGATCCAAATAGGGTTTACAAACACTATTCATAAGGTCCATGAACACTGCAGGTGCGTTGGTCAAGCCAAAAGCATGACTACGAACTCGTAGTGCCCATATCGAGTACGAAACGCCGTTTTAGGAATATCATCTTCGAGGACACGTAGCTGATGGTATCCAGAACGTAGGTCAATTTTAGAGAAGCAGGACGCGCCTTGTAGTTGGTCAAATAGGTCATCAATACGGGGAAGCGGATAACGATTCTTCACAGTAAGCTTATTAAGTTCACGATAGTCGATACACATACGGAAGGAACCATCCTTCTTCTTGACGAATAAAACGGGAGCACCCCACGGGGAGGTACTTGGACGAATAAAACCCTTATCGAGTAATTCCTGTAGCTGACTAGATAACTCTTGCATCTCGGAAGGTGCAAGACGGTAAGGAGCCCTGGCGACAGGAGTCGCACCAGGTACGAGATCTATACGAAAGTCAACGGATCAGGGAGGAGGAAGACAAGGAAGATCTCCAGGGAAGACATCAGTGAAGTCACACACAACTGGAACGTCGCTTATGTTCTTCCCCTTGCCTTTTTATTCTACCACGTGAGCCAAGAAGGCAGGGTTCTGTTTACATAAGCTTCGGCTCGCTTGTGTGCATGACATCAACCTCAGCCCTTTTGAAGGTCGGTCTCCATAGACGATCAAAGTATCACCAGAGGGAAGAGGAAGACGAACAAGTTTCTCGTGATACACAATTTCAGCATGGTTCTTACGCAACCAATCCATGCGGATGATAACATCAAAACTACCCAATCACATGGGTATAAGATCAATAGAGAAGACGTGATCGTTAAGGATCAAAGAACAATCACGCACGATAGAATTCACAAGAATCGACTTACCATTAGCGACCTCAACAGAGAATGACTCAGGTAACTTGGAGCGTGTACAATTTATCAAAGACTCAAATTCCACGGACACAAAGCTTTTATCGGCACCAGTATCAAATAGTATCAAAGCATAAAGGTTATTAACGAGGAACATACCGTTGACAACGTCATTGTCATTACGAGCCTGATTCACATTAAGGTTGAACGCTCGTCCACGAGCGGCTGGCTGCTGGTCCTGGTTCAGCTGAGGACACTGGTTACAGAGGTGGGTAGTATCTCCACACTTTTAGCATGAACGAACATCGTTGATTGGTCTTGGGTTCTGCAGAGGTGCTGGAAGTGCAGGTAGAACTGCCTGAGCTGGGGTTTGCTGAGCTTGCGGGGCCGGGTTAGCTTGACAACAATAAGGGGTCATGTGACCATAACGATTACAGTTGGTGCATAGACGACATGCAGACGCAACAGGATGATGGTAGTTGCAAGTTGCACACTTGGGATGAGGCACAGTGTATTGCTTCTTAGCTTCGAGAGCAGCAGGGTTAGCAGCAGCAGTAGCAGGAGCGGGTTTAGCGACAGGGTTTGCAGCAGGAGTAATAGCATTACATCCAGGACCCTGAGCTTTCCTTTTCTTGTTCTTACTGCCGCCTGACTGCTGGGTAACTTGATTCGCAGACTTGGAGGGTGCAGGAGTAGCAAACTGCTTATCGCGCACGCGATTGTTGTTCAAACTTGCTGCCAGACGATAGACTTCTTCGATAGTTCCCAGTTGAGCCGCTTCAATAGAATCAGGCATAGCAGGGGGTAGACCATTGATGTACTTGGTTATCATTCTCTTAGGATTCGAAACCAAGTGAGGAACGATCAGACTCAGCTGCTTAAATCGGGTAGTATAAGCCAGGTTATCATCACCAACCTGCTTCAGATGCCAAAACTCTTCTTCAAGCTTCAACTGCTCATGAGGAGGACAGAACTCAAGCATCATTAGTTCTCGCACCTCAGCCCATGGAAGAGCATAGGCTTCTTCATTTGAACGGATGTTTCTCTCATTCGACCACCACTCCAACGCTCTTCCTTGAAACATTCCAGTTGCGCTCCTAGTCTTTAAGTGGTCTGGGCACTCGCTGTTAATGAAGGTAACCTCGATGCTGTCGAACCACTCGAGCATAGCAGTCACCCCATCACTGCCCGTGAATGACTTAGGGTTGCAAGAGATGAAATGCTTATAGTTGAACTTAGAAGACTTTTTCTCCTCAGCCTTGGAGTCCTCAGAGGATGGAGGCGTTTTTTGATCCTTGGAGCTCAGTGACGATCTTTGGCACGACTCGAGCAATCTGGTCGGCCATGAATGACATCATCTTTTTCTGAGATTTCTCCCTGGATTTCCTGAGAGAGTCGGATAGCTTTTGAGAAGACATCCTAAAGATCCAATAAGAGGATCGTATAAGTCTAAATTAACACATGTAAACATAGATTCACGCGTGGTAGACTAAGTCTCAAGATTCACAAGGTTCTCATAGATTCCGTAAACCCACGACCTTCGCATGGCGCGTTGTATGGAGTTTGGCAACAGGTCAGAAGCGTTTATATATAGGAAGTACCAGCGGCGTATCCACCACGCTTCGGGCACATTGCTTCCATCCCGCACTCAGCGTCATGTTACGTGTCGCAATTGCCAAACAATACACTCATCATTATCACAATACACATAGAGACTAAACCAATGGGTTCCAATAGATTGCACACTTCAACCACTACCCTTACATGGCATGTTGTACGGAGCTTGGCAGTATGTCGGATGCGCTTATATATAGGAAGTACCATCGGCGTATCCACCACGCTTCGGACACAATACTTCCACCTCGTACTCGATGTCATTATCCACACTTCTCATAGATTATTCCCAAACAGATTCAATTAGTCTCAAGTAGATTCCAATAGATTCAATAGTTACCCATAGATTCAATAGATTCAATAGACTCCAATAGATTCAAATAGATTTCAGTAGATTCACATAGACTCGTGCTAACAATCCACAACCAACGAAACCCCGCATGGCATGTGTTACGAAAGTTCAGCAGCATGACGGAAGCACTTATATATAGGAAGTACCAGCGGCGTATCCACCATGCTTAAATCATGCCACGTCCGTCTCGTCGTCGGCGTCATGCCTCGTTAACTACCGCTTTCGATTTCACCACTTCTCAAACATAGATTAACCAGATAGATTCAATCACATAGATTAATAAGGTAGATTCAATCACTCAAGCCGAGTCTACAAAACTACGAGTTTCACTTAGCGCGTGGTACGAAGGTTTGGTAGCGTGCCAGTAATGCTTATCTATAGGAAGTACCAGCGGCGTATCCACCACGCTTCGGACATGCCACTTTCCCCCTCGTCTTCGGCGCTAGGCTACATTTCGTATTTTGTTCCTCCTTCAAACATACGTAGTTTACACATAGATTCCACTATAGTACAAGATAGATTTCACATACGTTGCTCATAGAATACACAAATAGTCCTTCCATAGCTTTTGAATCCTTCACCAGACACTAAATTTCGCATGGCACTTGGTACAAAAATTGGTAACATGCCAGAAACACTTATATATAGGAAGTACCAGCGGTGTATCCACCATGTTTCGGACACGTCACTTTCCCTTTGTATTCCATGCCATGTTACTTCTAGTGTCTTACAATCACATCACCACTTAGATTACACATAGAATAAGGCCTCATAAATTTAGTTCGATCTGAGATTAGAGCTTATGTTTTAGATTGCGGACAACGTGTGATTCGTGCAAAAGCATACCAAATGATCGAAGAATCAAGTTAAAACCATATTCATAAAATTGAGATGACATAAAAGCAAGATAGGCTCATAAAACATAGGATTGTTCCGGGTAGAGGAACGGCGACTAACCAAAGTGATTCGAGCCCCTTTCGAATTGAGGTAGCGTATCTTGACCTTCTTAGACAAACACATCATCGATGTTAGGCCTACGATATTCGTCCTTTTGGTCATTTCACGTACTTAATTGATCGGAAGTTACGAGACTTTGGCGAAACATGAAAATCAAGGAGTGGGACTAGTTATCAAGATCTGAGTTTCACCTCTAACTTGACAACATCGTACCCTAGTAGCGTTGGTACTCATCCGCAGATAAGACCTACTAGAATATTATGTAGATTTTCCATCAAGGTTTGGATGTCACTCCTGTCTTGAAGGCGAATCCCGTGCAAAATACAAACACCGATGAATAGTGTTTTTAGAGTATCAAGTGTATCTTATGTTAGCCTTAGGAAGGGCATGTGAGTTTAACAGAAGCAAGTGCTGCTAGGAAGCAGATATGGTAGAATACATAAGTCTTAAACAACACATAAGAGTCAAGATTCCTAGAACTATAGACTAGGGCAAGTATTCCTAATTATCCTAATTCCCTATAGTTATGGCTCTGATACCAACCTGTCACACCCCAACCGATGGCAGAAACATCGGGGTGCGAGCACTAAGCATTCCGATTGCTCATGAGAATTCCATAACACTCCTGTTTCAATAAAGATTAATTGATTTCATGCAAATGTCTAACAAACATCATCACAAGTATCACATTACAGACCAAATTATAAATTGTTCGAATTGTTTAAAAGGCTATTATTATCTAGGCGACGTTTCTAGCATCTCCTAACTGTATTCCATGCATTCCAAGCATCCTATCAGCCTGCAACATGTATTAAAATATCAATACAAAAGTATTGGCGAGTATACAAGTTTGATAATAGAATAATAGGTTAAAACAACTCATATCCAATAGTGTAAACAATAAAATAGTTTCAGTTGTGCTAGTGTCGCAGTCCACGCAGTGATAGCCCAAGTATCCCGATGCTTTAGTGTTTACCCAAGACTCAAGGTAAACAAGAATCCTCCTAACAATACCCCCCGAGTATAATGGGAGAGGTGCATCTCCTATAGCGCTACTATTGTTAAGGCGGAACTACACACTCTGGATTAAGCGTCACATAGCACAAAGAGTCAAGAATCAAGAATCACAAGTTTCACATAGGATAGAGTATAAGTTTCATAGAATACATGTTACACCCCAAAAGTTTTAAAGTAAAAAGGGGACCGAGTATACTCACAGTGATTGCTTAACAGTACAAACTGATATTGGATCAAAGGGAGCTCTTTTAGGATTAGACTGATTAGATTACATTAGGGTAAGAATCGGGCAGAATAATGAGGTTGAATAAAGTGTCAAACCAGTCACCAAATCGAATGGCTGTCCGATCGGATAGCTATCCGATTGGTTTGCCGGTCGTTCGGGTGGCTTAGGAGTGTGAAGGGCAGATGGCTGCCCGATCGGATGGCCATCCGGTCGGGTTGCCCCTTGAGTTCAATTGTAGGGACAAGGTGGCTGCTCGATCGGACGGCTGTCCGATCGGGTTGCCACTCGATCCGAGTGTACACAACCTGGTCCTCTTAGTCGAATGGATGCTCGATCGGACGGCTGTCCGATCGGGTTGTCATTCGATCAGGCTTCCAAGTTTTGATTGTTTTCCATGTGTTTGATAATTCAGAACAAAAGGGCAAGTGTCACCTGATAGGGTGGTTGTCCGATCGGACGGCTGCCCGATCGAGTTGCCACTCGTTCGGCGACCCTTGTTTTTGTTTAACATTTTGTAAAATCTCTAAGTTTGAAAATTGATGGTGACGTCACGGTACAAACTGAGACAACAGTAACTTATCGTTTCACAGCCATTCCGATCGGTCGGGGATCACCCAAGTCTGACCCGTTTGTCTGTTAGTGACGGGTTCATGCCGGAATCCATCCCGTGATCGTCTAAATCAGTGATCAATCCGTCCCTAAACCAACTCTAGACCACCGATCAAGTCTACAGCCCGTTAAGTCTCGTTTATCACCGAAGTAAGTCGAAAGTTTGAAGAAAGATGAAGGATAAGCTAAGTTTTATATGAAAAGTATAGATTTAGTGTAGATTTAATGTCAAAACACATGAAATACCTTAGATCTGAGCTAGATCTTGCTTAGAATGACATCATGTGATAGTTTGTACGAACCCTTTTGATGACATCACCCTCAAGAACTCAGATCCGAGAGATTTCACGGCGAAAAGTGTGATTTCCAGTGAGAATCACGTAGAGAATGAAGTATAGATCAAGAAAGTACAAGAATCTAGCCTTAAATGTACCGGAATCGAAGAGAAAAATGAAGAAAAGGAGGGTGCGCGTATCTTGGTCGAGTAGAGCTGTCACATCACTGAAAAGGTGATGTGACAGGTCTATTTATAGTGGGAAAAGGAGAGAAGAGGAAAAAGGTGGTGCAAGGTGGGTGCCGGTCGATCGAGTGGTCGTTCGATCGAACGGCTGTCCGATCGGACGGCCACTCTTGGCCAATCCTTTCTTTCCACGTTCCGGACTTAGATTCGTTTAGCGAGTTAGATTAAGCGTTGCGTATAGTTTGGATAAAGTATCTAGATTACATTACAAACCAAAAGTTTCCAAGTTTCATAGATTCCGCCAGTGACAAGGCTCCAGTCTCTCGTTTAACCAAAAATCAAGTTTTTACGAGTCCAAGGAGTCAAGCACCAAATAAGTTTCAAGAGTCATGAATCATAGTTTCTCAAGCATCAAGAGTCAAGAGTCCAAGTATCAAGTATCAAGAATCAAGTGTCTAGATTAAGTGTCAAGAGTCAATTATCTAGATTAAGCATCAAGTCTCATAGTTTAAGTGTCAAGAATCACGCATCTAGAATAAAGAATCAAGCATCACAGTATCAAACATCAATATCATGCCAAAAGTATCAACCTCACAAACTACAGGGACTAAAACTGACAATTACTAGGAGTTTAGGGACTGATCTTGTCAAGTGTCTAAAGTTTAGGGGTGTTGGGCGTTACAAAAACACCACGGACAAATGATAAGGAAGTTTCACCTTCAACATAAGAAACTAGTTATTAAAGTCATTAATACATAACCAAATAAAAAGTGCTAAAAGATTAAAAATAAAAAGTATTACACTAAATGCTTGTCTTCACCAAGTGATGTAAGAGACTTAGGCAAACATGGCCTTTGATTGTCAAGAACTCTTACGATCAATCTTGGATCCCGAGACTACTACACACACTTTATGATGGATGATGGATGATGGTGGTGGATGTGGGTTGTGATGGTGGTGGTGGGTGGGTGAAGTGTGAGAGAGGTGGTTTGCCTTGGGATGATTTGCAAGTGAGCCAAGCACCCCTATTTATAGCCTGCATAGAAGCCCGGACACGGCCCCGTGTCCGTTGGGCATGGCCCCGTGTCCATCCATCTTCTCTTTCTTCATTAATTGCAGTTTGTTTGCATTAGTTGACCACGCCCTCGTGTCCGCTGGGCACGACCCCGTGTGCAGAAGTGTATCTGTACTATCAAGATTTGCCTAGATTCTACGAATCTTAGCGTTGACCACGGCCCCGTGTCCGCTGGCCACGCCCCGTGTTGGGAAATAGAAGCTTCTACAACTTTGTCTTTTCTGCAGACACTTGGGCACGCCCCCGTGTTCAATGAGCACGGGGCGTGTTCAGCCTTCTGTTTTCTTGTTTTTGCTTGGGGAGATGCTGTTGAGGGGTCGGGCATGCCACGTTTATTCCTTTTCTTGTATTATTGTTAGATTTAGCTGCATTTTTGCTTCTTTTGTTCATTTAAGCTCTTTTAACCCTGAAAATACAAAAGGAAAACAAAAGCACACTTTTTCCAACATTAGTACTAAAAAGGGGTTAGTTTTATGCCACATTTGATGTAATTTATATGTTGCATTTTACACATATCAAATACCCCTACACTTGAATCTTTCCTTGTCCTCAAGCAAAACTCCTTATAATGTGGCTTACACACCCAAATGGAATGGGTAGAAGAGAATGTTTTTGGGCTTGTCTTGAGTGTCGGGAATCCAATATTTTTATTAGGTTTTATTTTTATTTTATTTACAATCCTATTCGTTATGATTTATTTTGAATTTTACATAAGAAAAATTACTTATTTGGGCATAACATGCCTCTTTAAAATTCCATTTATATACAAGTTCACATACCTCACGGGAGATCACTCAACACTAGGCCGAAGATGTATTTTCGTGAAACACTCGAGAGCGGCATGGAACTTACTTCTACCATATGCTTGCCAAGCAATCAATCCTCCTCCTTTTTAACTATACACCTTTGTAAATATCAAGAGGACTTTGGGGAAGGGTTAGGCTTGGGTTAAAGGTAGGTGGTTGGGTTAGTGGTTAGTAGAAAAGGGCGAAAGGCGTAAAAAGCGTCGGTTTTCGTAAGACTTTTTATTTTTATGACTTTTTATTCTAATGAATCAATTCTGCAAACAAAGTTCTTTTTGATGAACTTGTTTGTTTATTTCTTGACTTCATCATTTTCATCATTTTTTTAATAAGGAATGTCATATGAAAAACCGAGCTTTTTACTAAAATAAAGGTTTTAAAATAAAAAAAAGGTTTTGGTGGGTAAAGGGTGTTTGTTTTGTGGGTTTAGAAATGAAAAGGTTTAGGCTCAATGGGGTTAACTAGAGGGATTTTGGGTAGGTGGTAAAAAAAAGAAAAATAATGTTGTTGAAAGAAAAAGGGTTAGTCCTAATGCCTCCATCATTTACTTACTTGGGTTTAAGTTGGTAAGGACCGGGAATGTATCGTCATGGCAAGTTCTAGAGTCGTAAGAAACCAAGCGGCTATTCACACAAGAAACGAAAAATGAGCATTTAGTTTAAAGATGTGTATTTGTATGCTCAATAAAGGCTCAAAACTCACTTTTTGTGGGAATGGGTTTTTATGTGATCAAGTGTATATAATCAAATTTTAACTAGATTTGTCATACCGTTTTATAATTTTCTTATGTTGGTTCTTTTTATCACGACGCTATCGGTTGTAAATTTGTAAAAATATAACCTTTTTAGAACTTGTAATTCCCAAATTAAACCAAGACAAGTAAAAAAATGAAAAGTTTTTAAAAAAATTTGGGGTGTTTAGCAGTTCCAATAGAGTTTTGTGTAAGGCTTGTAATTAGGACTTGCAAAATTCAAGGTTTTAGCATCCTCCCCACACTTAAATTACACATTGTCCTCAATGTGTCCCAAAAATAAGTTTTTAGGTTGATTGAATGTGTAAAAGGTGTGTTAAAAACAAAATTTAATGTTACTGGGCAGCTGGACACGGGCCCGTGGTGTCCGGGCACGGCCCCGTGTTCAGATTGCCAGTAACTGAAATTTTTAGAAAGTAACAGAAGCCTGGGCACGGGGGCGTGTTCAGTGAACACGCCCCGTGTCCAGTTACCTGAACTGGGCGATTTTCAACAGATCTTTCAAGAACTCTTACGATCAATCTTGGATCCCGAGACTACTACACACACTCTATGATGGATGATGGATGATGGTGGTGGATGTGGGTTGTGATGGTGGTGGTGGTGGTGGGTGGGTGAAGTGTGAGAGAGGTGGTTTGCCAAGGGATGATTTGCAAGTGAGCCAAGCACCCCTATTTATAGCCTGCATAGAAGCCCGGACACGGCCCCGTGTCCATTGGGCACGGCACAGTGTCCATCCATCTTCTCTTTCTTCATTAATTGCAGTTTGTCTGCATTAGTTGACCACGCCCCCGTGTCCGCTGGGCACGACTCCGTGTGCAGAAGCGTATCTGTACTATCAAGATTTGCTTAGATTCTGTGAATCTTAGCATTGACCACGGCCCCGTGTCCGCTAGCCACGCCCCCGTGTTGGGAAATAGAAGCTTCTACAACTTTGTTTTTTCTACAGACACTTTGACACGCCCCCGTGTTCAATGAGCACGGGGCGTGTTCAGCCTTCTGTTTTCTTGTTTTTGCTTGGGGAGATACTGTCAAGGGGTCGGGCATGCCATGTTTATTCCTTTTCTTGTATTATTGTTAGATTTAGCTGCATTTTTTCTTCTTTTGTTCATTTAAACTATTTTAACCCTGAAAATACAAAAGGAAGACAAAAGCACACTTTTTCCAACATTAGTACTAAAAACGGTTAGTTTTATGCCACATTTGATGTAATTTATATGTTGCATTTTACACACATCAGTACCGTACAAGTAGTGCCTCCAGATTTTTAGCGTAAAGACCACAGCCCCTAACTCTAAGTCGTGAGTCGTGTAATTCTTCTCATGAACCTTCAACTGCTGATAAGCATAAGCTATCACCTTCTCGCGTTGCATTAGCACACAACCGAGTCCCTGAATAGAAGCATCACAATACACCACAAAATCTTCAGTACCTTCAGGTAATGACAGGATGGGTGCACTGCAGAGTTTTTGTTTCAAAAGTTGGAAAGATGCTTCCTACTTTGTTCCCCAGGAGTATACCACACTTTTCTGTGTCAACGAGGTAAGAGGTTGAGTGATCTTCAAGAAATCTTTAATAAATCTTCGATATTACCCAGGGAGACCGAGAAATTCTCGCACCTCCGAAGGATTCTTTGGTGCCGCCCAATTTCTGATAGCATCAATCTTAGCAGTATCTACGTGTATCCCCAATTCATTAACAATGTGGCCAAGGAAGTGCACTTCTCGAATCCAGAAATCACACTTAGAGAATTTCGCGTAGAGTTGCTCCTTCCTCAGAAGCTCCAAGATGAGACACAAGTGTCGCTCGTGATCCTCCTTGCTCTTAGAGTAGATCAAGATGTCATCGATGAACACAATGATGAAATCATCGAGGTACGGTTTGCGCACGCGGTTCCTGAGATCCATGAAAATTGCCGGTGCGTTTGTCAACCCGAACGGCATAACCAGAAACTCATAGTGGCCATACCGCGTCCTAAAAGCTGTTTTAGGGACATCCTCCTCTCGGACTCTCATCTGATGATAGCCCGATCTTAGATCGATCTTCGAGTAGAAACTTGACCCTTGCACTGGTCAAACAGATCATCTATACGTGGTAAAGGATAACGGTTCTTGACTGTCACCTTGTTGAGTTCCCGATAATCAATACACATACGGAAAGACCCATCTTTCTTCTTCACAAACAAAACTGGGGCTCCCCAAGGAGAAGAACTGGGTCGGATAAAACACCTATCCAAAAGTTCTTGGAGTTGATTTGACAGCTCTTGCAACTCTCTTGGTGCAAGACGATAAGGAGCACGGGCCATCGGGGCTGCTCCTGGTGCGAGGTCGATCTGAAATTCCACCTGACGGTGTGGGGGTAGACCAAGAAGTTCTTCAGGAAACACATCAGGATACTCGCGAACCACTGGAAGGTCTTCAATCTTTCTTTCTTCTGGTTGAGTATCAGTAACAAGAGCTAAAATAGCAGGGTAGCCCTTTCATAGACACTTCTGGGCTTTCATGGCTGAGTTGACGCCAACCATTGCACCACTACGGTGACCCTGAACCGACAAAGATTCTCCACTGGGGAAAGGGATACGTACGATTTTCTCTTTACAGAGAATTTCCGCTTGATGCCTAGACAACCAATCCATGCCAACGACCACATCAAAACTTCTAAGAGTAACGGGGAGCAGGTCAATGTCGAACACTTGACCCATAAGATCGAGTTTACATCCAAAAATAACATGTGAAGCTTCAATCGTTTTACCATCGGCTAATTCTACAACGTGTTCGTTTACAAGAGGTGCAGGACTCAATCCTAACTGACGACTGAACTCTAACAACACATAACTCCAATCGGCGCCAGATTCGAATAAAACAGAAGCAAATACATTGTTCACAGAGAACGTACCGATCACGACGTTCCCATCATTGCGAGCTTCCCCAGCACCAATGGTAAACACTCTCCCACGCGCACCGTTCCCTCCATTGTTCTCATTGTTGTTATTCCCAGTGTTAATATTTTTGTTATTACAAGCATTTTGATTTAGCTGAGGGCAATTCCGCCTGAAATGACCCTCGTCACCACACTGGAAACACCCCTTACGATTTCCCTGATTCTGTTGAGGCTGCTGCCTCTCCTGTTGCTGTAACTGCTGTTGTTGTGGGGGTTGCTGCTGCTGCTGCCTTGGGAGTGAGACTCTACAGTCTCTAGCCATATGGCCCACCTTGTTGCACCTGTGACAGACTCGGGTGCACGGTCCACGATGATGAAAGTTGCACTTGTTACACTTCAGTTGCTTTCCCGCATAGGAACCCTGATTCGAATTGTTGCTCTGATTCTGATTCAAAGAAGATGACTGGCTAAAGCTGCGGTTGATACTGTTTTCTGGTTTCTTCTGTGACTGATTCGAGTTGGACACCTTGTCCATATCATTCCATTTGCATTTGATATCAGTAGCAGGAGTAGTAGCTGCAGCAGTAGTGGCAGTAGTAGAAACAAGCAGTGGTAGCGAGCCACGCTCCACCTCCTGATCGGTGATCTTGTGAGCTAAGCGGATGATCTGGGGTAAGTTGTTGAGGTTCGCTACAGAAACCAAGCCCTTAACCTGTGGGGCTAGTCCCTTGATGTACAACTCGATTCTTTGGTGTGGAGGTCGTGATAAGTTCGGGAACATATTAGCTAACTCATGGGACCGTTTCGTGTATGCCTCAATCTCAGACCCCACCATTTTCAGATCATAATACTCGTTCTCTAGTTTCTGTACTTCATCACGAGGACAGTACTCTTCACGCATCAACTCCTTAAAATCGTCCCAAGTAGTCGCATTCGCCATTTCAATACCCAGCATCTGAACTTGGGAATTCCACCATGTCAAGGCACCATCCTCAAGTGTGCCTGAAGCATACTTCACTCTTTCCCCAGCAGGACAGTTACACATCGCGAATACCGATTCCTCCTTCTCAAACCAACGCAGTAGTCCCACAGCTCCTTCAGTCCCACTGAACGTCTGGGGCTTACAATCCATGAGCGTCTTAAACGTACAAGCAGGCGGATTGTTTTGATTCTGATTCACTTGCTGACCTCAGGACGAAAGAAAATACAGCGCACGGGTAAGAGTTGAGTACGCGACACAAGAATAAAGAGTAATTGGCACATATCGTACCCGCTTGATAGGCTACCAAAGCCTCAGCCACACGTGTGTTAATCAAGTTTGTCAACTCGGCCTGAGTCATCGCAATGTGACCGCGTCCATGGCCTCGTCCACTCATGATTCTATATAAGAGAAGGGAAAAGGTTAAGAATCAAGATAAGGTAGGTGTCAAACCTCACGATGACTTCTACAGACTACCAAGTTTACATCAGACAACGGAGCGGAACCCCTCTCACACTCGTTAGGCCTCACTGGGACTCACATGCACCCCTCATTATTATTATGTGTGCACCCATAATAACAATGCGATTTGCATGTTTATCTCAGCTCCTCCCAACTCATGCTTAAAAGGTTCCTCAAATTCGAGTAGTTAATCACAACACCACCACATAGATTCAGGAAGGTTTATCAATCACGTAACATAGGCTAGTAACACAAGAACTCGTACTTTAACACTGGGTGTGCATTCACATACAGTGTCATACTCAAGTGCTCACTAAATATAATGTGCAATAAGTAAACGAGAGACGAACCTTGCAATCTGGAGCTGAGTATCATGGTCGCTTTCTGAACTGTTCGATTATAGTCTGGTTTTATATAAAAAACATTTTAAAACCTAGTTCACTATAACCAGTGGCTCTGATACCAAACTGTCACCACCCCAAAGTACCCCATGCGGTGACCCCGCTATGTCACACCCCAACCGATGGCGGAAACATCGGGGTGCGAGCACTAAGCGTTCAAATTGCTCATGAGATTCCATAACACTAATAGTTTCGAAAGATATTAATCAAGATTTCATAATAGCTTATCTAAAAACATCAAACATCCAAATTTATCAAGTACAATCATCCAAAGTAGTTTCAAGTTTCTAGATTTAACTAAGATGTTTTTCTAAGCAGCATCCTAGCAAGTTCTTGATTCACATCATCCTATCAGCCTGCAACATGTATTAAAATAGAGTCAGTACAAAATGTACCGGCGAGTATACAAGTTTGAATAATAGCTTAATATTATAAAACAACTCATATCCTTATGTAGTGTAACAAAAATAGTTTCAGCCATGCTAGTGTTCGCAGTCCAACAAGTGATAGCCCAAGTATCCCGATGCTTTGTTGTTTTCCCAAGTCTCAAGGAAAACTAGAATCCTCCTAACAATACCCCCGAGAATATTGGGGAGGTGCATCTCCTATAGCGCTACTATTGTTAAGGCGGAACTACACACCCTGGATTAAACGTTCACATAGCACAAATAGAATACAAGAATCACAAGTTTCACATACACGTAGGATAGAGTATAGTTTGCAAAAGTCTCAAGTATCATAGTTTAATAGAATACATGTTACATCCCAAAGTTTAAAGCAAAAGGGATCGAGTATACTCACAGTGATTGCTTAACAGTTCAACTGTTATTGGATCAAAGGGAGCTCTTTAGAATTAGCCTGATTAGATTACAACGGATAAGTGTCGGACAAAACAACGAGATTGCACAAGTGTCGGATCAGTCATTGGATCGAATGGCTGTCCGATCGGATGGCCATCCGAGCGGATTGCCAGTCGATCGAGTGACAAGTGTGAGTGAAGGGACGAATGGCTGCCCGATCGGATGGCTATCCGATCGGGTTGCCACTCCATTCTAGGTTGACATAAGTGAGGGAATCGAATGGCTGTCCGATCGGATGGCTATCCGATGGGGTCACCACTCGATCCAAATTTAAGTTTCAAGGTTGCCTTGATCGGATGGCTGTTCGATCGGATGGCTATCCGATCGAGTTGCCACTCGACGATCAGGGCTTTAAGGTTTCAAGAATGCGTAGGATTAGGGGCAAGTGTCACTCGATCGGTTTGTTGTTCGATCGGATGGCTATCCGATCGGATAGCCACTCGATCGGGTTACCTTGTCCCGTTCTAAATTTTGTAAAAACTCCAAGTTTCTGATTTAAATAATGGTGACTCGTTACGTATTAAGACAACGGTAAACTCATCAGTGTTCAACCAATCCGATCGGGTGGGAATCACCCCAGTCCGTTCCGTCGTCAGTTCGTGATGATATTTATGTCAGAATCCGTACTCCGGTCACCTTCTCCGGCAACAAATCCCTTTTTCCAAGCCGAATCTAGACTAATAATCAAGTCTACAGTCCGTTCGGATCTGGATCTTACCGTTTCATGTAAAAGTTCAAAAATAGAAGAAGATAAACATGGATTTTAGCTTGAAAAGTGTAGATCTAGCTTAGATTTCGTGTAAAACGCATGAAATTCCTTAGATCTAAGCTAGATTTCATCAGGAGTGACATCATATAGTAGTTTGTATAAACAACCATTGATGACATCATCCTTAAGAACTCAGATCTAAGAGATTTCACGGTGAAAAGTGAGATTTCAAGGGAGAATCTCGTAGAGAATGTTGTGTAGATCAAGAAAGTACAAGAATCTAGCGTAAAACGTACCGAAATCGGTGGGCCCGGTGGGGAGTATCATGACGTAGTTTATATCATCATAGTAAAATAATCACAGTTCAATGCACAGCGGAAGTCTAAAGTAAATATATTACAAACCGATTCGAAAGTAACATCAAATATTACAAACGGATTGTAAGATGGATCCACAGGCGGATCTTAAAACAGAAACATAAACACTGTTCAACAGACTTTAGACGTTTAGAACTTGCAAGATTCCCTATTAACGCCCTGAGCTCCCAGCCAATTACGTACAGTACCTGTCACTTAATCTTTTTGGAAAATACGTCAGTATACACTGGTAAATACAATTAACTGAATCTTTTGAAAATCTTTATGAAAATTGATTTGAATGCACAAGGCACAAAAATTCTTTTATAACTTGGGACAATTATTATAGAAATAATCTTGTATACATATTTACATGTTGGTTATACATTCAGGGCCCGATGTAGAAACCGAGTCAAGATTAACATACACACCACAAGTATAGGCCCACAAGAGAGTGAGATACCGTTTTTCCTATGCAACTGTCAGGTGTATGCCTACACCCCGTGCTTAAGACGTGGCCATTTTTAATAATGATGCCAAGGATATCCGGGACATGGTCATTAACCCCCAAAGGCTTTATTTCAAACAAGACAGATTAAAACGGGTTACCTCAATAATTTAACCACTATTCGATTAAACATTTAATACCCGACCAAGCGGTATTATAATACCGTATCCCAAGCCCGTATAGGGAAAATAAGTTAAAAGTATTTACCTAAGCTAAAATGTAATATTATTCTCAGCCATACAATCAAATCAGCAAGCACAAGTACCTTTACTGGGGCTCTCAATCTGGAACGAAGGTTTTATTAACCTATTAGATTTCTAACGGGTCTTATTTAAGTTGTAACTTAGAGCGGTTAGTTTTAAGGAAAGGTTTATGGTTCAAACGCAAGATTAAGCGAAGACCGAATTAAAATGTGATTTAGACCCGTAAAGAATGGAGACTTGTATAATATGGGTAAACTAAACACATTTTGAATTTTGAAGTGAAGATGATAAGGTTTGACCCGTTTCGGTTAATTCATGTAAACTAGTTACATAAACCGTACCGAACGCGTAAGATGCATAACGGGTAACCAAATGAGTCATGAACATGTTTCACAAGTTAATATGCCTTAAATATCTTGTGATATCAGTAGGATACCTTCCACTATGCCCAAAACGAATTTAAAACCAATTTATGCCCCGTAGGGGTATTTTAGTCATTTTAATGTTTATAAAAGAGGTTAAATAAAAATCTGAGTTTCTGGTCTAAATAATCAGTAAAAATAATTATTTTATCAAGTTATGTCAGTAAGATACCTCACATATGTGAAATTTATCATTCAAGGCCAAACTATGCACCGTAGGGGCATTTTGTTCATTTCACATATGCTTTAAGGGTTAATTTTGGAAATCTGAGTTCAAAACTTTTATTTACTGTTAAAGTATAAAAACTTATTCATAACATCAGTAGGTATCAAGCTTTAGGTGCCTAATATGGTTTTAAACCATACTATGCGCCTAAATCGCATAAAAGTCGGTATTTGACGATATTTGTTTTAAATAAGGAAATATGAGATTTTGAACAGCCTTTACGGTTTAAAATAACATATTTATTATATAAAATCAGTAGAAAAAGGTATGTCGTGTAAAGGATGTATAAAACTCATTTTATTAGCAAAGAGGGCGTTATCGTCAATTACCGAGCCTATGCGAGAACCCTATGTTATGACCATCTTAAATTTTAATAAAAACTTCCAAAAATTCCAAAATATTATATTACATTAGTAGGTAAAATGTTTGATGTCCAAATTTGAGTTTAAATAGGATTTATATCAAATATGCCGTTTAATTAATAAAAAGGCATTCATTTACGATATCAAGCATAACTCTCATTTTAGACCATGGACTGATGTCAAACTTTTTGGACATACTTAAATATCAGTAATAAAGGTTTTTTTCCTCTCACATTTTCAAAAATCTTGTTTTAATATCAAAAGGGCATAACGGTCAACTTTTAAGCATATAACGGAAACATGCATATGAACTCTAATTCTAAAGGATCAAGTAGTATAACTTCAGGGGGTTATACTAACATTTAATATGGTCACAAAGGAACCCTAAGGCATAATTAAACTAAGCTAATTCGGGTCAGAACTGAAAGTCAAAGCAAAAGTCAACTTTTGCGACTTTCGGTTGCGAACCGATTCTAAACTTAGAATTGTCGGGTTGAACATGCTTAGGCATGTTCAATTAATATTTACCAAGTTATTAAAGTGACCAAACTGATTTTATAGCCTCTATATTATCAGTTATGAATTTTGTTTAAAAATTGACCCGTTTGACTTTTATTTTAGTTACTTTGACCCGACAATTAGTTAAGTAAACGTGGTATTTAGGAGGTGCCCTTTTGAGGGTTTAACACCTACCTAATTACGATCACGTAGCCATGTTCGTTGCGAACAATGGATTGACCATACAAGGTCTAACTTAAAGTCAAAGCGTTTATCGCAAATGCTTGACTTTTCAGCTTTAAGAGCCAAACAAAATAACTAAGCAAGAAAGGAACACTTATAAGTGGTCCTTAGGATAGAAGGGAACTCAAAAGGAAGTTCCAATGATCAAGATCCACAGATTTGAGTGATAGAGAGCAAAACTCAAGAAATGGTGAATTTTCAAATGAAGTTCAAGGCCTATTTATAGTGTTTGGAGTGTGATTGGATGATTGACAAGTGTTAGGGAGGTTTAACAAGATCATAACAGGTGTAATACCATTTTTCTAAACCATCAAAGGCCCCTAGATTCAAATGTGTGAGACAAGAAGGTAAACCAAAGCAGGTTTTTAATTTTCTGCTGCTGGGCATTGGTATACGGACCGTAAGGTCCTGTATACGGTCCGTAAGGACTTGTACAGCACATACACACTTTCAATTGTTGTCACATTTGGCCCCTGCACTTCCATATTCTTGCGTAACGATGTTTCTAGTATACGAGGGCTTGTATTTTCAACCTTAGGTACATACAAGGGTATAACCAAGCATCAAAAACTTCTCGACATGTTAAACGAGTCAGTCAAAGGCCTAGTTTGACATATTGACGCTTTTAATCCTTTAATTTGCGAATTTGCGCGTATTATCACGAAATGGCATAAAAGCCTTACAAGGTTAATAATAAGCATTCCCAAGGGTATAATGGAGTGTAATGGAGTATTACGACACTCCAGTTCACACCAGTTCGCTTAAATGGTCGCTCAAAGGTGCAGTTTTAAATATTGACGCTTTTGGTCCTTTTAACGCGCGAACTTGCGCGTATTATCGCTTTATTGCGTCAAAGCCCTATGTTATCCATATTGGGCATTCCCGAGATTATTATCGAATATTACGATTCCTCAGGTTCGTTAAAGGTCACTCAGAAGTAAGAATTAACATGTTGACACTTTTAACCCTTTTTAACGCACAAACTTGTGCGTATTGATACTTATTGACATTAAAGCCCTAATTGGCCAATGTTTTGCATTCCCAAGAATATGATTAGATATAATAATGTTTTGGGTTCATTAAAAGGTCATTCAAAGGTATTATTAAACATGTTGACGCTTCTAACCCTTTTACCGTGCAAACTTTCGATTTATGCAAACGGTTTTGATTATCCAACAAGTGGCTTAATATGAGAATACGAATATCATGTGAGGTTATTCCGAGACTTGTTTTAAGCATGGTATCACTTCCAGTCCTTCCATAATCAAAGTTTTTGATCTTTCACAAAATTAGTCCCTCATAGTCAATGTTTGACTTTATTAGGGTTTAGTACACGTGTCAACACATCATTGGACGTGATTTTACGAGGTGTTACATCCTTACCCCCTTAAAAGAAATCTCGACCTCGAGATTTTCTCAAAAGATGGAAGTACTTTCTGTCTTATAATGGACTTAATCTTTCACAGCATATCTGGGGTCTCTACAGGCACCCCAAATGACCTTTATAATAGGTATATGTATTCTTTTGGAGCTTCTAATCTTGTCGACCCTCAATCGATGCTGATTTCTCCACCAACCATAAGTTTTCATTAATCCTTACATCATCACGTGACATTGCTATAGACATATTGTCTAGCCATACCTTTAAATCGCAAGTGTGGGACACATTGCGAGTTCCATCAAGGTCCTTAAGTAAATTTTAGCTTATAAGCTATTGATCTTGACATATTCGATTTTCTCGAATGGTACAATTTATCCATTGTTTAACTTGCCATGCTACATCACAATGTAGTACACCTCTTCTAGGGTGGTACTTTCTGTTGAATCTTATCCCTTATTAAGAACTTAAGAGGTTTACGACTTTTATCAATCCTTGATTTTCCGCCGATTACTGGAAACTTTCAGTTGACTACGGGTTCGTACAATCTTATTCGTTGTTTTCCAAGGTAATTTCAGGTCCTGCTAATTTGGACTTACTGCACTTCTGTCTAACAACAGATGTTTAACATCCCATCTATACAAGGTCTCCAAAGGAGCAGCCTTGATACTTACATAACAACTATTATAGAAAATCTTATTTAAGGTGAGATGGTTATTCCAAATACAGCTTAAAACCAGTCTTAAGGAATAGCTAATCCTTACAGCTAGTCGAACAAGTTGACGATCCTAGGCAGCTGATGGCGATTCTTAATTATTTCCTAAATAGGGTTGCGGTAATCAATGCATAAGCAAAATGAACCGTCTTTCTTAATTAACAATACCGAATTCTCATAATATTGAGTTAGGCTTTATGAACCTCTATCTTAAAACTCACTTAATCAGGGTTTCGATTCTTCCAATGATGGTACTAGCCGTCCTGGAGATTTCATAATAATGCAGCCCAAAGTGGGATGTATATCTTAACTCTACTTGCCTTTCAGGAGGTAAACATGGTAGTCCTTGGAGGAGATAATCAAGGCACAAGGAGGTCACAGAGATTTTCCAAATCTTAGGCTCCAGTTCATCCATCACTGCATGTGTCAGATAAGTTTCACATCTACTTTACGAGTCCACAGATTCCTTAATCAGAGACACTTACTTGGACAATTCCATTCTGGATATCTTCTTTGAATACCGTTAGCTGACTTTAGTACAATATGACCATTGGGATATCTCAGTGGTTCCATGCATTAAACCTCCATACTGATCAGGCATGGAAGCAATCTATGGAACATATTAAGATACACCAATCCTCATATGGCTCTTTTATCATGCAGTCTGGTATTCGCACTTGATAGAAATCAAAGAGATATCAAGCTAACATATACTGACGTACTCCATCTGGAGAGAGAGAGTACTCTAGAATTTTTACGAATGAAGATTTCTGACAGGAACAGAAGAAATGGTTCCTATGATTTTTGTCTGTAAGTTTTACCTTACGCTTAATATCTAGGGTTCTTGTGGGAGATTTTAAAAGTTTGCTATACTTAAAATTTATGAAGGATTTATTGGTACCCGAGTCAAAACCGAACTCTTAGCACTTATATCCCAATAAATGTTAAAGAACGTACCTGATGTCATTATTGATATGAACTACCTCTGGCACTCTTCAGGAGAGTTTAAGCGCTTTCATTCTTAGGCTGTCCATTCTTAGCCACACTTCCCTTGATAGATGTAGGGCATGTAGTCTTGATGTGGCCTTTCTCACCACAGCCGAACCAGACTGCATTCTTCATGTCCTTGCAATCCATCGTTCTATGCTCTCTTGATTTGAAGATCCCACAAGCCCTAGGCTGCGATTCGGATTTTAATTCGAACCTGCACTTCCCTAGATGGCGCTTCTTGCAGGTCTTGCATACAGGTTTCTTATTGGACTCTTGCTTACCCTTTTTTCTTAGAACTCTGGGGGTTATCCTCCTCCCTTTTTCTTTTTAGTTCATCCTTTGCAATTGAGGCATGAACAAGATCCTTCTTATGAGTAAGGAAGTGTGGTCTTAGATGAGATTTGGAGCAAGTAGCATTGGGCTCCTTGAACTTTTTCACGGCCTTTCTCACAGCCTTTCCGACAGCTGTGTCTATCATAGCTTGGAGAACATCTTTGTTAATTCTGAGCTTCACAATTGTAGCATCATTAGCATGTGTTGCGTCGTCAAGGACGCGATCGACGGTTGTCTTATCCGAGTTTGTCATACTCGAGACTTGGTTCCTAACACCAAATGAAACATTTACTTAGTTGCAATCCAGTAACCGCTATTCATCATCCTGATGACCTAACATATACTAACCATGGTATCATTAAACCCTACAGGCTAATATAGTACGAACATTCTTAATGAATGTTATTTAAATTTATATCCATTATATTTAGCCTAGGCCATAAAAGACCATCAATGGCATTTGAGGTTTGGACCTAGTCCATCACCTTTTGACATGGGATCAAAATGTCACATCTATCTTTATCATATGAATTTTGATAGCTTGAAAGCTTGCCATAAGGATATCAGAAAAGAGTGATTCCTAATAGATATAAAATATCTATCTAAGATTGTGGAAGCAGCCTCTAAAGTATCATCGGCCAATTCTACTTCGCGTTATATGTCTAGAGTAATCAGGCGGATACAACCGTTTACAACATTTATTGTCCATGATAGACTTATCTGCGCCAGAATCAAACAAATTCCCGCATAAAACATCATTGATAAGGAAGGGTACCTGTTATGATGTTATCTTTCTGTACTGCCTCCTGAGTGTTCATCTGGAACACTCACGCGTTTATTTTCTTGGCCTCCTCAGGCTTCTTCTGATTCCTAGGGCAGTTAGTCTTGATATGCCCCTTCTCGTTGCAACCATAACAGTTTGCATCTTTCAACTTCTTGCAATCCAAGGTTTTATGTTCCTTAGACTTGCAGATTCCACAAGGTAGAGGCTGAGATTCAAATCTGCATTTTCCGAGGTGGTATTTCCTACAGATTTTGCACCTTGTCTTTTCACCCGACTGCTGGTTGTCCTTCTTAAACCCGGAACTCTTCTTATGATCAGAGTTCCCCGTTTTCTTCTCATCGGAGAGATGAGAATCCTCATCCTCCCTTTACTCTTTCCATCATGGGAAGCTTTGGCAGCCTTGTTTCTGACCACATCAAGTGTGAGAGATAGTGACAGATCTGCCGCTGACCTAAACGTTGTAGGTCTCGATGCTTTCCCACTTGCCTTGATTTCTGGGGCTAGACCCCCAATAAAACGAGCTATACGCTTTGGTTCCGGTGTGATCAAGTAAGGAACCAATCAAGACATGGTATTGAAACGTGTAAGATATGCCTGACAATCTAAGTTCATCATGACCAATGTTAAGAAATCATTCTCAATTTTCTTAACTTCATGTTGAGGACAGTAATTTTCTTTGATAAGAGCAACAAACTGATCCCAAGTCAAGTTGTACAATGGGATTTTCCCTGTAGCTTCGATTAGTGACCTCCACCAAGCTAGAGCCTCTCCTTTAAAAGATTGTGAAACAGACTTCACAGTGTCTTGCTTTGCACATCCACTAATATCAACAACGGTATCCATCTCATCGAGCCACGTCATGCAATCGATGGCTCCCTTCTCTCCTGTGAAGTCTCTGGGCTTGCAGGAGACAAAATATTTATATGAACAGGTTTTAACACGTGGCTCTTGGTTAAGCATAACCTGTCCAGATGGAACACTCCTCTGATTCGATGAGTGATGAGAATCGTCCTTATGAGATACATGTGTCTTAGAAGGTGGCTCCGTATGAGGTGCAGACTGATTCCTGGTGTGAGCACCACTTGATTCTTTAAATTGCCAGTCAATGGCTCGAGTGACAACATTATCTATCATTGTCTGTAACTCTGCAGCCGTTACATTCATCCTTGTATTGTCATTCCTCATATTGGGATGACTATTGAATTCATCTGACTCAGACATACTGAAGCTTGTTTTCTATAAAACAATCGCCAATAATTTTGATTTGGAGTTTATTTTGGAATCATCATCTTCGATGATTCATTAACCATGGTATAAATAGACCATATTTGGTTAATTTGATAATCAGTTTATTTTAAATTTTTCATTATAATTAATCCAGCTATAAGCTATTAAGGATATTGAAATGGCACAAAAAGCCTTGTCACGAGGACAGTTTTGAATTTATAAGCCATGATCTTCTAGGATCGAGGCATTAAGGTTTGAACATAGTTTGTTACCTTTCTTGACAGGGAGTCAAAGACTACAATTGTCATTGCTTTGAAAGGCGACTTATTTTGCCACATAGGCATATCAATGGACATCACTAATGGATTCTTATACTTATGTGTATATATATTTATCGTATTTGAGGATATTAGTCATGATCTTATCGATCTTATAGACTCTAAGGCTTGGGCATTGCCTATCCCCTTTAACAATGAACCATAACGGTCACATTTGTCAATGTCACTAATGGACAATATAGTATATAGCCCGTAGGCAAAACATCACTTAAGGATGTTAAATAATATGATCATTGTATCAGATGATATTAGTCAAGATCGCATTGATCATACAGACTGTCATGCTTGGACGTAGTCCAATGTCTTTAGACAGGGGGTCAAAGACCACCACTGTCGTTGTCTTATCGGACAACAAGTTTAGCCCGTAGGCACTTCATCACTAATGGATATTTATAATATGATCATCTTTATTTGATGATTTGAGCCATGATTTCTAAATCACTAGGCTAGATAAGAAAATTGGAAGGATCCAATATAAGGATGACTATTGTGATTTTCTCGAACCACATTTGTCAAGAGTGTTAACACGTTCTTAGGTGTTAACAAGGATCTACTATCTTAAAAAAGGCTTTACCATCTTAGCTATGTCGAAAATGACATATAGGCTAGGTTATACCTCTAAGATTTTCTTTGATACACAATGGCAGAGCAATCATAAATTGAAATGACGTTCTGATATAGGATATAATACATACGTATACTGTTTAATACCAAAGTAAATTTTCAAAATAGGAAACTTTTCATAGAAAATCCTTAAAATACAATAATTGCCCTAAACGGGTCTTATACGAAGAAATTCGCCCACGCGGGGACTTAAGAGATATATATGTCCTTATAGGGACTACTATTGAAATGAAATATAACAAGGAAGTTACTTCGTCATTCTAATTCTGAAAGTTTTCTCCTTGGTTCCCAATGTGCGGTATGAATACTGAAGGTTTTGGTATGCAGTCGGAATCCTCCATTTTAGGAATCTTTGTAAAAGCGGAATCCAAGGATTTTTATGGTTAATGAATAATATGAATCATGGATAAGGTCAGGACAGGTATAATCCAAGTTGGGGTTCTAAGACTTGGGGGTAAGAAATATGAGTCCTTTGAATCCATAGGTATTATCTTTGAAGCTGGATCTTCAGGGACAGCTGGTATGAACTCCTCCGATGTTGGCTTCTCATTTGAAGTTTCCAAAAGTCTTGGGTATAGAATTTGAAATATGGTTAATGGGTTTAAAAGGTCATTCCTCCAAACTGGTCGTGAGCTTATTTGAGCGGTGGTACGAAGCTTATCATTCGTATACTTCGGGTCTGGAGAGCTTCCACCAATGGCAGCTTCGCTTGGCGACACGATCCTGGGATGCATAAGTATTGAAAACAATGTATACATATAATAGGGATGAGATCATTCCTGGTTCAAGTCTAGACTCGGAAGTTAAGGAATGTGCTATTGTGTCATTGAGATTAAACACAAAAGGCTAGTGTTTAATTCACTCAATGTTGGCTCTGATACCAACCTGTCACACCCCTATATTTCCACGTATTACCGGTGGGCCCGGTGGGGAGTATCATGACGTAGTTGATATCATCAAAGTCAAATAATCATAGTTCAATGCACAGCGGAAGTCTAAAGTAAATATATTACAAACTGATTCGAAAGTAACATCAAATATTACAAACGGATTGTAAGATGGATCCACAGGCAGATCTTAAAACAGAAACATAAACACTGTTCAACAGACTTTAGACGTTTAGAACTTGCAAGATTCCCTATTAACGCCCTGAGCTCCCAGACAATTACGTACAGTACCTGTCACTTAATCTTTTTGGAAAATACGTCAGTATACACTGGTAAATACAATTAACTGAATCTTTTGAAAATCTTTATGAAAATTGATTTGAATGCACAAGGCACAAAAATTCTTTTATAACTTGGGACAATTATTATAGAAATAATCTTGTATACATATTTACATGTTGGTTATACATTCAGGGCCCGATGTAGAAACCGAGTCAAGATTAACATACACACCACAAGTATAGGCCCACAAGAGAGTGAGATACCGTTTTTCCTATGCAACTGTCAGGTGTATGCCTACACCCCGTGCTTAAGACGTGGCCATTTTTAATAATGATGCCAAGGATATCCGGGACATGGTCATTAACCCCCAAAGGCTTTATTTCAAACAAGACAGATTAAAACGGGTTACCTCAATAATTTAACCACTATTCGATTAAACATTCAATACCCGACCAAGCGGTATTACAATACCGTATCCCAAGCCCGTATAGGGAAAATAAGTTAAAAGTATTTACCTGAGCTAAAATGTAATATTATTCTCAGCCGTATATTCAAATCAGCAGGCACAAGTACCTTTACTGGGGCTCTCAATCTGGAACGAAGGTTTTATTAACCTATTAGATTTCTAATGGGTCTTATTTAAGTTGTAACTTAGACCGGTTAGTTTTAAGGAAAGGTTTATGGTTCAAACGCAAGATTAAGCGAGGACCGGATTAAAATGTGATTTAGACCCGACAAGTATGGAGACTTGTATAATATGGGTAAACTAAACACATTCTGAATTTTGAAGTGAAGATGATAAGGTTTGACCTGTTTCGGTTAATTCATGTAAACTGGTTACATAAACTGTACCGAACGCGTAAGATGCATAACAGGTAACCAAATGAGTCATGAACATGTTTCACAAGTTAATATGCCTTAAATATGTTGTGATATCAGTAGGATACCTTCCATTATACCCAAAATGAATTTAAAACCAATTTATGCCCCGTAGGGGTATTTTGGTCATTTTAATGTTTATAAAAGAGGTTAAATAAAAATCTGAGTTTCTGGTCTAAATAATCAGTAAAAATAAATATTTTATCAAGTTATGTCAGTAAGATACCTCACATATGTGAAATTTATCATTCACGGCCAAACTATGTACCGTAGGGGCATTTTGGTCATTTCGCATATGCTTTAAGTGTTAATTTTGGAAATCTGAGTTCAAAACTTTTATTTACTGTTAAAGTATAAAAAATTATTCATAACATCAGTAGGTATCAAGCTTTAGGTGCCTAATATGGTTTTAAACCATACTATGCGCCTAAATCGCATAAAAGTCGGTATTTGACGATATTTGGTTTAAATAAGGAAACCTGAGATTTTGATCAGCCTTTACGGTTTAAAATAACTTATTTATTATATAAAATCAGTAGAAAAAGGTTTGATGTGTAAAGGATGTATAAAACTCATTTTATTAGCAAAAAGGGTGTTATCGTCAATCACCGAGCCTATGCGAGAACCCTATGTTATGACCATCTTAAATTTTAATAAAAATTTCCAAAAATTCCAAAATATTATATTACATCAGTAGGTAAAAGGTTTGATGTCCAAATTTGAGTTTAAATAGGATTTATATCAAATATGCCGTTTAATTAATAAAAAGGCCTTCATTTACGATATCGAGCATAACTCTCATTTTAGACCATGGACTGATGTCAAACTTTTAGGACATACTTAAATATCAGTAATAAAGGTTTTTGTCCTCTCACATTTTCAAAAATCTTGTTTTAATATCAAAAGGGCATAACGGTCAACTTTCAAGCATATAACGGAAACATGCATATGAACTCTAATTCTGAAGGATCAAGTAGTATAACTTCAGGGGGTTATACTAACATATAATATGGTCACAAGGGAACCCTAAGAAATAATTAAACTAAGCTAATTCGGGTCAGAACTGAAACTCAAAGCAAAAGTCAACTTTTGCGACTTTCGGTTGCGAACCGATTCTAAACTTAGAATTGTCGGGTTGAACATGCTTAGGCATGTTCAATTAATATTTACCAAGTTATTAAAGTGACCAAACTGATTTTATAGCCTCTATATTATCAGTTATGAATTTTGTTTAAAAAGTGACCCGTTTGACTTTTATTTTAGTTACTTTGACCTGACAATTAATTAAGTAAACGTGGTAATTAGGAGGTGCCCTTTTGAGGGTTTAACACCTACCTAATTACGATCACGTAGCCATGTTCGTTGCGAACAATGGCTTGACCATACAAGGTCTAACTAAAAGTTAAAGCGTTTATCGCAAATGCTTTACTTTTCGGCTTTAAGAGCCAAACAAAATAACTAAGCAAGAAAGGAACACTTACAAGTGGTCCTTAGGATAGAAGGGAACTCAAAAGGGGGTTCCAATGATCAGGATCCTCAAATTTGAGTGATAGAGAGCAAAACTCAAGAAATGGTGAATTTTCAAATGAAGTTCAAGGCCTATTTATAGTGTTTGGAGTGTGATTGGATGATTGACAAGTGTTAGGGAGGTTTAACAAGATCATAACAGGTGTAATACCATTTTTCTAAACCATCAAAGGCCCCTAGATTCAAGTGTGTGAGACTAGAAGGTAAACCAAAGCAGGTTTTTAATTTTCTGCTGCTGGGCATTGGTATACGGACCGTAAGGTCCTGTATACGGTCCGTAAGGACTTGTACAGCACGTACACACTTTCAATTGTTGTCACATTTGGCCCCTGCACTTCCATATTCTTGCGTAACGATGTTTCTAGTATAGGAGGCCTTGTATTTTCAACATTAGGCACATCCATGGGTATAACCAAGGATCACAAACTTCTTGACACGTTATACGAGTCAGTCAAAGGCCTAGTTTGACATATTGACGCTTTTAATCCTTTAATTTGCGAATTTACGCGTATTATTACGAAATGGCGTAAAAGCCTTACAAGGTTAATAATAAGCATTCCCAAGGGTATAATGGAGTGTAATGGAGTATTACGACACTCCAGTTCACACCAGTTCGCTTAAAGGTGCAGTTTTAAATATTGACGCTTTTGGCCCTTTTAACGTTCGAACTTGCGCGTATTATCGCTTTATTACGTCAAAGCCCTATGTTGTCCATATTGGGCATTCCCGAGAGTATTATCAAACATTACGATGCCTCAAGTTCGTTAAAGGTCACTCAGAAGTAAGAATTAACATGTTGACACTTTTAACCCTTTTTAACGCACAAACTTGTGCGTATTGATACTTATTGACATTAAAGCCCTAATTGGCCAATGTTTTGCATTCCCAAGAATATGATTAGATATAATAATGTTTTGGGTTCATTAAAAGGTCATTCAGAGGTATTATTAAACATGTTGACGCTTCTAACCCTTTTACCGTGCAAACTTTCGATTTATACAAACGGTTTTGATTATCCAACAACTGGCTTAATATGAGAATACGAATATCGTGTGAGGTTATTCCGAGACTTATTTTAAGCATGGTATCACTTCCAATCCTTCCATAATCAAAGTTTTTGATCTTTCACAAAATTAGTCCCTTATAGTCAATGTTTGACTTTATTAGGGTTTAGTACACGTGTCAACACATCATTGGACGTGATTTTACGAGGTGTTACATCATCTGATCGGATGGTCATAGGATCAGGTGGTCATCCGATCGGATTGCCACTCGGCCAATCCATCCTTTCCGCGTTTCCGTCTTTGGTTCTTTTCGCGCGTTAGATCAAGCGTTGCGTTTCGTATTTATTGGGTAATAGTATAACTAGGTTATAGCAATAACACAAAGGATTTCAAAGTTTCATAGTTTCCGCCAGTGTCAAGAATCCAGTCCCTCGTTCAACCAAGTCTCAAGTTTCACGAGACTCAAGAGTCAAACACCAATGTGTATATTACAAGCATATAGAATTAGGCATTTCTAGTATATAGAATTAGGCATTTCAAGTATATAGAATTAGGCATTTCAAGTATATAGAATTAGGCATTTCAAGTATATAGAATTCACCAAGTTCCAAAAGTATAATTGACTACATAACTTAGGGACTAAAATTGACAATATGCAAAGTCCAGGGACTAAACTTATCAATAGCCTAAAGTTTAGGGACGAAGGGCGTTACAGTCTCCCCTCCTTTAGGAGATTTCGTCCCCGAAATCTTAGAGGAGGACTGCTCGAAGAGCTGCGGATACTTTGCCTTCATCTCACTTTTCAATTCCCAAGTGAATTCGGCGCCACGCTTTCCTTCCCATCGAACCTTGACAATGGGGATTTTGCTGCGCCTCAATCGCTTGACTCCTTGATTCATGATTTCGACCGGTTTCTCCACGAAGTGTACAACTTCGTTTATTTGCAAGTCTTCAATGGGAACCTGCAGTTCCTCGTCGGGTAGGCATTTACGTAGATTGGATACGTGGAACACTAGATGCACGTTGTTTAGTTCTTGTGGCAGGTCGAGTATGTACGCTACCTTGTCAATCCTTTCGAGTATCTTGAAAAGACCCACATAGCGAGGAGCGAGCTTTCCCTTCTTACCAAAACGAACTACTCCCTTACAGAGAGATACCTTGAGAAGAACTCGGTCATCAACATCAAATTCCAGAGGCTTACGCCTATTATCAGCATAACTCTTTTGTGTGCTCCTAGCCTTGATCAAGTTATCACGGATCTGAAGAATCTTATTCGTTGTCTCTTGAATTATTTCAGGGCCAGTAAACTGCTTGTCACCAATCTCATGCCAGCTGAGGGGAGATCGGCACTTGAGGTCATACAAAGCTTCGAAAGGAGCCATCTGAATACTTGAATGATAGCTGTTGTTGTACGAGAGCTCAATCAATGGTAAATGTACATCCCAGTTACCACCAAAGTCGATGACACAAGAACGGAGCATATCCTCTAGGGTCTGAATAGTACGCTCGGTCTGTCCATCCGTTTGAGGATGAAAGGCCGTGCTAAGATTCAAATGAGAACCCTTAGCGGATTGAAAGGTTTGCCAAAGACGTGAAGTAAAACGACCATCACGGTCCGAGATTATGTTAAGAGGTATGCCATGACGGCATATAATCTCATCATGTATAGATTCGAGCAAGTTTCTCCATTTTATAATCCTCACGAATAGGAATAAAGTGGGCGGATTTGGTCAAACAATAAACAATCACCCAGATACTGTCGTGACCAAAAGGTGTTCGAGGTAACTTAGTAATAAAGTCCATAGCGATGCTATCCCATTTCCAAATTGGGATTTCAGGTTGCTCTAAGAGACCTGAGGGACGTTGATGTTCAGCCTTAACTTTCGTACAAGTGAGGCATTTAGAAACATACACAGCAATGTCCCTCTTCATGCCAAGCCACCAATAAGGTGTACGCAAATCATGGTACATCTTATTAGCACCCGGATGAATGGAGTAATGGGATTTGTGGGCCTCCTTCATAATAAGCTCACGTAGATTTTCGCGATCTGGTACCCAGATGCGATTGAGGTAGTATTGTAGCCCATTAATTTTAGTTTCAAGCTGATCAATCTTAGCGCCTTGGATTTCCACTTCTAGACTTCCGTCATTTGCTGACGAATACTAAGCATCACGAATACGCGCATGAAGATCATTAGAGATACGGATAGACTTCACGTGAGTTTTACGACTAAGAGCATCGGCCACTACATTCGCCTTGCCAGGATGATAGCGAATTTCGTAGTCGTAGTCGTTAAGCAATTCCACCCAACGACTCTGTCGCATGTTCAGCTCTTTTTGGTCAAAGATATGTTGAAGGCTTCTATGGTCAGTGAAAACCACACACTTAGTACCATACAAGTAGTGTCGCCATATCTTTAACGCAAACACAACTGCACCAAGCTCCAGATCGTGTGTAGTATAGTTTTTCTCATGCACTTTGAGTTGGCGGGAGGCATAAGCAATAACCTTGTCTCGCTGCATGAGCACACAACCCAAGCCACGGTTCGAGGCATCACAATATACCACGAAATCATCATTCCCATCAGGGAGAGTAAGAACAGGGGCATTACACAAGAGAGTCTTAAGAGTTTGAAAAAATTCCTCTTGTTCGGGACCCCAAACAAAAGGTCTCTCTTTCTGAGTCAACGACGTGAGAGGGACATCAATCTTAGAGAAGCCCGAGAGGAATCAACGGTAATAGCCTGCCAATCCTAGGAAGGAACGAATCTCAGATGCGGATTTAGGCGTACTCCAATTCTTCACAGCTTCGATTTTAGACGGGTCAACATGGATGCCTTGCTTACTAACAACGTGACCTAGAAATTGCACTTCATTAATCCAAAATTCACACTTAGAAAATTTAGCATACAGACGTTCACCACGTAAGAGTTCAAGCATCAAGCGTAAGTGTCTAGCATGATTAGCTTTAGTTTTAGAATAAATTAGAATACCGTCAATAAAGACTATCACGAAACGATCCAAATAAGCTTACAAACACGATTCATGAGATCCATGAACATGGCGGGTGCGTTGGTCAATCCAAAAGGCATGACCACGAACTTGTAGTGTCAATAACGAGTACGAAATGCGGTTTTGGGTACATCATCTTGGAGAACTCGAAGCTGATGGTAACCAGAATGAAGATCGATTTTCGAGAAATAGGACGCGCCTTGTAGTTGGTCAAATAGATCATCAATACGGGGAAGTGGATAACGATTCTTAATGGTAAGCTTATTAAGTTCACGGTAATCGATACACAGACGGAACGAGCCATCTTTCTTCTTGACGAATAGCACAGGAGCACCCCACGGGGAGGTACTTGGACGAATGAATCCCTTGTCGAGTAGTTCTTGAAGCTGACTAGATAACTCTTGCATCTCGGAAGGTGCAAGACGATACGGGGCCTTGGCGACAGGAGTCGCACCAGGTATAAGATCAATGCGAAAATCGACGGTTCTAGGAGGTGGAAGACCGGGTAGATCTTCAGGAAAGACATCGGGGAAATCACACACCACTGGAACATCGCTTATGTTCTTCCCCTTGCTCTTTTGTTCCACCACGTGGGCCAAGAAAGCTAGGTTCTGTTTACGTAAGCACCTGCTCGCTTGTGTGCATGACATCAAACTCAGCCCTTTCGAAGGTCGGTCTCCATAGACATGCAAGATATCACCAGACGGTAGAGGTAGACGGACAAACTTCTCGTGACAAGCAATCTCAGCATGGTTCTTACGCAACCAATCTATACCGATAATGACATCAAAACTACCCAATTGCATGGGTATTAGATCAATAGTAAACATGTGGTCGTTAAGAATCAAGGAACAACCACGGAGGATAGAATCAACTAGAATAGACTTCCCATTGGCAATTTCCACTGAAAACGACTTAGGTAACATTGAGCGTGCACAGTTTAGCAAAGATTCAAACTCCACGGACACAAAACTTCTATCGGCACCAGTATCAAATAGGATTGAAGCATAAAGGTCATTCACAAGAAACGTACCATTAACGACGTCATTTTCGTTACGAGCCTGGTTAGCATTGAGATTGAATGCTCATCCACGAGCGGCTGGCTGCTGGTCCTGGTTCAGCTGAGGACACTGGTTGCGGAGGTGGGTAGTATCTCCACACTTGTAGCATGCACGAAAAACATTGACCGGCTTTGGATTCTGCGGAGGAGCTGGGAGAGCTGGTAGGGCTGCCTGAGCTGGTGCTTGCTGGGGTTGCTGAGCTGAGTTAGCTTGACGATAGTAGGGAGTCGTGTGACCATAGCGATTGCAGTTGCTGCACAAACGACATGCAGAAGCAACAGGATGATGAAAATTACAGGTGGTACACTAGGGGTAGGACCCAGTGTACTGCTTCTTAACTTTGGGGGCAACAGCGTTCTTAGCGGTAGCAGCAGGAGCAGGCTTAGCAGCAGGATTCGTAGTAGGAACAATAGCATTGCATCCTGAACCCTGAGACTTTCGCCTCTTGTTCTTGCTGCCACTTGGCTGCTGGGTAACTTGATGTGCAGACTTGGAGGGAGCAGGGTTAGCAAACTGCTTATCACAAACGCGGTTGTTGTTGAGACTGGTTGCAAGACGGTAGACTTCCTCAATATTTTCAAGTTGAGCTGCTTCGATAGAATCACGCATAGCAGGCGGTAGACCATTGAGATACTTGGTTATCATTCGCTTAGGAGTAGAAATCAAGTGAGGAACAATCAAGCTGAGCTGCTTTAAGCGGGTAGTGTAAGCCAGATTATCATCACCAATCTGCTTCAAGTGCCAGAACTCTTCTTCAAGCATCAGTTGTTCATGAGGAGGGCAGAATTCAAGCATCGTTAATTCTCGCACCTTTTCATTTGAACAGATGTTTCTCTCATTTGTCCACCACTCCAATGCTTTACCTTGAAACATTCCAGTCGCACTCCTAGTCTTTAGATGATCGGGGCACTCGTTGTTGATGAAGGTAACCTCGATGCTGTCAAACCACTCGAGCATAACAGTCACTCCATCACTGCCTGTGAAAGACTTAGGGTTGCAAGAGATGAAATGCTTATAGGTGAACTTGGTGGACTTTTCCTTCTCCGTTTTAGAGTCAACCGAAGAGGGCGGAGTGTTCGATCCTTGAATCTCAGAGACAATCTTTGGCATGACTCGAGCGATCTGGTCGGCCATAAAGGACATCATCTTTTTCTGAGACTTTTCCCTAGATCTCTTGAGAGTGTCGGAGAGCTTTCGAGAAGACATCCTAAAGATCCAACAAGAGGATCATTAAGTCTAGATTAATATAGATTCACACACGATAGACCAAGACTCAAGATCCACACGGATACCGGAACCCATGACCTTCGCATGGCACGTTGTACGAAGTTTGGCGACGTGTCAGAAACGCTTATATATAGGAAGTACCAGCGGCGTATCCACCACGATTCGGGCACAATCGCTTCGACCTCGTACTCGGTGTCATGTTACGTGTCGCAAAACAAACTCATCATCATAGATTCGCATAGACTACTCCAATAGTTTCACATAGATTCCATTAGATTCCATAGATTCAATAGATTCAATAGGCTCATAGTCTCTAATAGATTCAATAGTTTCCAACAGATTCCATAGATTCATAGATTCATGTTAACAACCTACCAACAACGAAATCCAGCATGGCATGTGCCACGAAAGTTCGGTAGCATGACGGAAGCACTTATATATAGGAAGTACCAGCGGCGTATCCGCCATGCTTCAATCATGCCACGTCCCCCTCATCATCGGTGTCACGCTTCGTTAACCACGACATTAGATTCCATCACTTTTCACAACATAGATTAACCCAAATAGATTCAACAGAGATCATCCAAATAGATTCAACATAGACTAGTCAAATAGATTCCACAACTTCAACCCGAGCCTACAAAACTATGAACTTCGCTTAGCGCGTGTTGCGAAGATTCGGTAACATGTCAGAAACACTTATATATAGGAAGTACCAGCGGCGTATCCACCATGCTTCGAACATGCCACATTCTCCTCGTCTTCGACGCTAGGCTACGTTTCGTATTTTGTTTCTCAAAACCACACATACATAGATTACACATATATTTCGCTAGCGTACACATAGATTTCTCATAGATTACTCAAGCAGTCTCCAACTGATTAGATTCCAACAACTCATCACCGGTCTGCAAAACACTAAGTTTCGCATGGCACTTGGCATGAAAGTTGGCAACATGTCTGAAACACTTATATATAGGAAGTACCAGCGGCGTATCCACCATGCTTCAGACACGTCACTTCTGTCTCGCATTTCTATGCCATGTTTCGTTCAGTGTTTTACAACCACATTAACGCATAGATTTATCAGGTAGATTCACATTGTATCTTAGTTGATCAGGATTCCCACATAGGCTATCATGATAGAATAAAGCTTCATAAATTTAGTTGATTCTGAGATTAGAGTTAACGTTTTAGATTGCGGACATACGTGCGATTCGTGTGAATGTCCCAAAATAAACAAAGAATCAAGATAAACGAAGAATTAAGTCTAAAACCACATGTAAAATCGAGATAACATAAAAGATAGGCTCATGAAATATAGAGTGTTCCGGGTAGAGGAACGGTGACTAACCAAAGTGATTCGAACCCCTTTCGAATTGAGGTAACGCGTCATGAATTATTTAGACAAATACGTCATCGATGTTAGGCCTACGATATTCGTCCTTTTGGTCATTTCACATACCCGATTGAATGGAAGTTTCGAGACTTTGGCGAGACATAAGTAAAACATCAAAGAGTGGGACTAGTTGTCAAGGTCTGAGTTTCACCTCTAACTTGACAACATCGCACCCTGACTTGAGGGCAAATCTCGTGCAAAACTCGAACACTGATTAACGGTGTTTCCGAAGTATCAAGTGTATATTGTGTCAGCCTTAGGAAAGGCTTGTAAACTTAACAAGAAAATGTGCTGCTGGGAAGCAGATAAGGTAGAATGCATAAGTCTTAAACAACAGATAAGAATCAAGATTCCTAGAACTATAGACTAGGGCAAGTATTCCTACTTATCCTAATTCCCTATAGTTATGGCTCTGATACCAACCTGTCACACCCCAACCGATGGCTCATGAGATTCCATAACACTAATAGTTTCGATAGATATTAATCAAGATTTCATAATAGCATGTCTAAAAACATCAAACATCCAAATTTATCAAGTACAATCATCCAAAGTAGTTTCAAGTTTCTAGATTTAACTAGGATGTGTTTCTAAGCAGCATCCTAGCAAGTTCTTGATTCACATCATCCTATCAGCCTGCAACATGTATTAAAATAGAGTTAGTACAAAATGTACCGGCGAGTATACAAGTTTGAATAATAGCTTAATAGTATAAAACAACTCATATCCTTATGTAGTGTAACAAAAATAGTTTCAGCCATGCTAGTGTTCGCAATCCAACAAGTGATAGCCCAAGTATCCCGATGCTTTGTTGTTTTCCCAAGTCTCAAGGAAAACTAGAATCCTCCTAACAATACCCCCGAGAATAATGGGGAGGTGCATCTCCTATAGCGCTACTATTGTTAAGGCGGAACTACACACCCTGGATTAAACGTTCACATAGCACAAATAGAATACAAGAATCACAAGTTTCACATACACGTAGGATAGAGTATAGTTTGCAAAAGTCTCAAGTATCGTAGTTTAATAGAATACATGTTACATCCCAAAGTTTAAAGCAAAAGGGATCGAGTATACTCACAGTGATTGCTTAACAGTTCAACTGTTATTGGATCAAAGGGAGCTCTTTAGAATTAGCCTGATTAGATTACAACGGATAAGTGTCGGACAAAACAACGAGATTGCACAAGTGTCGGATCAGTCATTGGATCGAATGGCTGTCCGATCAGATGGCCATCCGATCGGATTGCCAGTCGATCGAGTTACAAGTGTGAGTGAAGGGACGAATGGCTGCCCGATCAGATGGCTATCCGATCGGGTTGCCACTCCATTCTAGGTTGACATAAGTGAGGGAATCGAATGGATGTCCAATCGGATGGCTATCCGATCGGGTCACCACTCGATCCAAATTTAAGTTTCAAGGTTGCCTCGATCGGATGGCAGTTCGATCGGATGGCTATCCGATCGAGTTGCCACTCGACGATCAGGGCTTTAAGGTTTTCAAGAATGCGTAGGATTAGGGGCAAGTGTCACTCGATCAGTTGGTTGTTCGATCGGATGGCTATCCGATCGGATAGCCACTCGATCGGGTTACCTTGTCCCGTTCTAAATTTGTAAAAACTCCAAGTTTCTGATTTAAATAATGGTGACGTGTTACGTATTAAGACAACGGTAAACTCATCAGCGTTCAGCCGATCCGATCGGGTGGGAATCACCCCAGTCCGTTCCGTCATCAGTTCGTGATGATATTTATGTCAGAATCCGTACTCCGGTCACCTTCTCCGGCAACAAATCCCTTTTTCCAAGCGGACTCTAGACTAATAATCAAGTCTACAGTCCGTTCGGATCCGGATCTTACCGTTTCATGTAAAAGTTCAAAAATAGATGAAGATAAACATGGATTTTAGCTTGAAAAGTGTAGATCTAGCATAGATTTTGTGTAAAACGCATGAAATTCCTTAGATCTAAGCTAGATTTCATCAGGAGTGACATCATATAGTAGTTTGTATAAACCACCATTGATGACATCATCCTTAAGAACTCAGATCTAAGAGATTTCATGGTGAAAAGTGAGATTTCAAAGGAGAATCTCGTAGAGAATGTTGTGTAGATCAGGAAAGTACAAGAATCTAGCGTAAAACGTACCGAAATCGTTGTGAAATTGAAGAAATGTGTGTGCGTGCGTCTGAGTCGAGTAAAGTTGTCACATCAGTGAAGGACTGATGTGACAGCTCCTATTTATAGTCTAAGGTGGGTGAAGAGGGTCAGTGTGCACGGATCGGGTCGCAGCTCGATCGAGTGGGCATCCGATCGGGTGGTCATCCGATCGGATTGCCCCTCGGCCAATCCATTTTGGTTCTTTTCGCGCGTTATATCAAGCGTTGCGTTTCGTATTTATTGGGTAATTGTATAACTAGGATATAGCATTAACACAAAGGATTTCAAAGTTTCATAGTTTCCGCCAGTATCAAGACTCCAGTCCCTCGTTCAACCAAGTCTCAAGTTTCACGAGCCTCAAGAGTCAAACACCAATGTGTATATTACAAGCATATAGAATTAGGCATTTCTAGTATATAGAATTAGGCATTTCAAGTATATAGAAGTAGGCATTTCAAGTATATAGAATTCACCAAGTATCAAAAGTATAATTGACTACATAGCTTAGGGACTAAAATTGACAATATGCAAAGTCCAGGGACTAAACTTGTTAATAGCCTAAAGTTTAGGGACACAGGGCATTACACGCTAGGCGTGTGACGTACCAGGATTTAGCCACCAATCACATTGAACTAATATCAGGTTATAAAACAAAGTTTCCATTCATAAAGATAGAACATTCATAATCATATCCAAGTTTAACATGTTCAGCGGAAGCAAATAGTTAATCACTGTTTAATCGTTTCAAACACCAATGTACGTGAAATCATTAAACTAGTCTTGCAAATCCAAGCAATACGACCCATGACCACTCCAGCCATCCAGATAGCAAGTTCCTTATCCAAAGTACCTAACGACCTACGAGCATGCAACATGTGTATCAGACAACGCTGGTGAGTTCATAGTTATACGAAAACGTTGGTTACCAAGTGTTTAGTTTAGTTCATTGACAATAATGTTGATAATAACTCGATACCGTACAAGATGGCTCCATACTATTTTTTGCCCTTTCCCCAATGCCCCTATCAAAGCATTGGGCATAACTGGGTCATTAGTTCACACCCGTCCTCTTAGGTACGGGATGAGGGTGCCAAACCTAGATAGCGCTACCAACTAATACCCCGTTACCTCTCAGGTAACAAACAAGATGGGACTTAATGGTGATAGGAGTGAGTGTATTATCCAACATCCCAGTTTTACCCAAATGACTTACTCCTCTCAGGAATACCCAATGATTGTCCCACCCACCGGGACGCATGCTCAAAGGAATGAACTCACCTTGGATTGCTCGGTAATGAAATTACTCGTTTACAGTTGATCAACCACGTCCTAACATGGTTATCAATCTTAATCAGTTTCGTTCACTATCATTCATGTGTTTAACAGACAATGTCACATAGCACGTAACAACACTCATAGCATCATGAAGTCGTTCAGCAATATTTGATCTAGCATACAAGTCTAATATCACGTTCTTCATAATAGTTCATAACATTAAACAAATCCATGTGAAGCCCAAACATTCGGCCCACATGTCTTGTGCGACCCGATTAACCTTGTGCGATCCAAATGACACCCAAAGCCCAACTGTGCACAAAGCCCAAATGGCTTGTGCGACTGCCACCCGATTGTGCGATTGGTACTGGGCCGAGACCCAACAGCTTGTACGACTATCTTGTCCCCGGCCCATTACCTTGTGCGATTCAACCTATAGTTGGACCAAAAGTCTACTTGTGCGACTCGTTTAGTCTTGTGCGACTCAGCTGGTCTTGTGCGACTCAGCTGGTCTTGTGCGATTAGTTATATTTTTGGCCGTAAATCATGTCAATCGGTTACAATCATCCAAACAGTTTCTATTTTGCATTTACTCGATCAAATTGAGGAATCACTCATCAATTCTTATGTTTCGTAATCATTCCCTTTAATCAAGAATCATCACTAATTATTTGGCATTCAAACCATTCAACCAGCCTATCATCCTAATAAATTCGAACACTAACATGAAATCCCTTGTTCTTGCATAACATCAAACCAAAAATAAAACACTACCTATATTCACGAATCACAACTATCAATAACATGAACTCTATTACAACATCCAAAGCATATTAAGTCCTGCGGTTATCATCATCTAAATTCATGTATAACAATCATACTAGTTTCTCATAACCTATGATTCAATCATCACACAAACAGTTTCATCATGTGTAAATTTAAATCAAACTTCATGATCACACTATCCATGAACCCTAGTTTTCATACATAAAAATCATAGCAAATCAAGATCATGATAATCATTAAGAGTGTAACACTAACCAGAAATCAAAGAGACTAGTTCGATCGAGATAGGAGGACTTCGAGTGGGAGGGGCTGCCGTCGGGTTTGAGTAGAGAGGAGAGAAAGCTAGGGTTTAGTGTGTGTTTATGTTTTGCAAGGTTATGAGGGGTAAACACCCACCCCATGTTGTTATGCGCATAAAGGAAATGGGTCGAACCCATTCGTGGGTTGCCCTTGGGCCACGGGTTCAAGACGAGTGGAGTTGGCCCAATTGTTTGTGCGTTTAAACTTACTTATTCACATTACAACTATTTAACACATAACATATAAAATTATAACATTCATTGTAATCAAACACATCAATTAATCACGTATGTTCATACAAGTTACATTAAAGCACAATGAAAGGTTCCTAAAATACGAGTTGTCACAAACAATGTGGTATCAGAGCCACATTGGGAAAGAGTGCAGAAATCAGATCAACGTCAACAACGTTACCCTGTCAACACTGCATTGATGAAAGGAATGATAAAGAAAGAAGGGTTCACCGAGTGAGGCTATGTTACTATTGCCACCAGCCCGGACATCAAATATACTCGTGTAAATCAAAAGAAAATGACGAAGCCACTCAACTAATAAATCAAGCGGTTAATGCCGGAATTCAGAATCAGGGGAGCGATGCAGTTTGCCATGAAGAAATGATTGTCATCGGAACAGAGGGCGGCCAGTGGGGCGATATATGGTACGTTAGTTCTGCATTTTCTCATCACTATGCCGGAAACTTAAATGTATTCGAACGTATAAAACATTTCGTTGGGGTCGAAACCAAGTCAGGGGAAAGTGACTTCTTGTTCATTCGGGGCATAAAGGCGGTTGAAATAAAATCAAACAATGAACGATTAAGAATTCAAAGTGTTTTCTATACACCGGAACAAGATCGGAATGTTTTGAGCATGAATCAATTAACTATGCAAGGATACACGGTTAATAAAACCGGTGACACTTGTAAGATCTTTCCGATGTTCTCGGCGCCGGTGGTGAACACAGTTAATGAAATGAATGGATTGTCAAAGGAGGAAGAATTAGGTTTAAAGAAAAAACATAGGGTGGGGATCTGAACGATGTGAATGAAAAACACAAAGAAAGTTATTTAGACTCCTATTTTGAGGATTTAAACTTATCCTCTCAAGAGCCCGAATGGAGTGTGATGATCATAAGAGCAATGGAGTTTCATGATTTCACCGATTGTAAATCATTACTGGAGATGATGGAAGACAGTAAATTCATGTTTAAATACAAACACGAATTGGAAAGGAAATTTGAAGAGATGTTGATGTGGTTCATTACCATCAAATAAGGAATCACAACAAGGCCAATTCCTCCACATGCGGCTGATAATAAGAAGATGGATCTGTTGGGCCTGTATATGATAGTGGAACGAGACGGTGGATACCGGAGTGTTACTAACAACAATATGTGGCCGGTGATTGCGAAAGATATGGGATACGAATATCATGACGGTGAGTTCATGAGAATAATTTATGCTATGTATCTCGATGTCTTGGTGTACTACTACAGGTTTAAAAGTGTTCAAGAAAAGGTGATTGATAAAGAGGTGATGAAGGAAGGGGTGTCCTCATCGGCCGGCTGCCATGAGAGAAGTTTAAGTGCAGATGCAGTTAAAGACGAAGTTGCAATGGATCACTATGCTCTGTATGCAGGGAATGATTGGGAGGGAGCTTGGAAGATGCACAAGAAGCGTAGAAGATTTGACTTCAAGCAGGCGATGAAGGCCACTGATGAAGCAAATCGGAGTGTACTCATGCATGCAGCCAAACACAATCAAGTTTAGGGGAAAGGATTAGAACTGATAATTAAACTTAATTATGTTTGTTATGTATATGTTAACTTATAACTTATAAACTAGGTAGTTATGATAGGTTATGGTGATGATGATAAGCGGGTGTATTTAAACTGCCAAAGGCAGTTATTTCCTCCAACATGAAACCGCCAAAAATCATCACCTATATATATATGTATGGTCTGGCGATGTATTCCGGCACCAAGACAATTGCCTGTTATTCGAATTGTCCATTTCCTTTCATTTCAGTTTTCTTATTCAATACCATCTTTGCATATTCATTTATCTGATCATCATGACTATCGAATCTTCGATACCAAATTTCTCTGCTGCAAGTGTGGTTGAAGACCAACAGGTTCATGACTAAGCCTAATACCGTTGACCTCGTTGATCCAGAAGCCGAAAGTTATGACTTTGAGGCCGAGAAAAGGGGAGCACCACAAATTAGAGCTCAATCAACGAATGATCCAGGGTCGCCTATGACCCAAAGCCCATCGATGAACTCCAAATTGCAAAACACCCCAACGCATTCAAAGTTTGGTGATACTCCACTACATGGTTTATGATGTCTTAATAATATTAGAGCCAATCTAAATTGATTCTAATGAGCATTAGGATCTACTCAGAACAGTTCGAAACAAGGAGTGGATTGAAGTTATGGATTGGGGTTGGAACAAATTGAGAAAAGTGGAACTTAATAGTTACCCGAGTTATCGATAGGTACCAAACCCATTGGTCTCAAATAGGTCTTTAAATTGAAAAAGAGTGTGGATGGTTAAAAAAATTACATATGAACGGCGTAGACTTCAATGAAGTGTTTTCTCTAGTTTGTCAGATTGAAACCATTCGACTCATCCTAGCTTTAGTCGGTAGAGAAGACTAGGAGGTGCATCAACTTGATGTAAGGTCAGATGTCCTACACGGTGAACTTAAAGAAGATGTGTATGTTTCTCAACCGAAAGGTTTTTTTTCAAAAAGTAAAGAACGATTAGTGTCCAATCTCGGCCCACTCTTGTATTATCTTGTTATTGAAGCTAAACAAGGAAAAACGTGCATCACTTTGAAGCGAAGCGCCTATGCGAGGAAGATATTGTAGAAAACATGTATGTTGGAATGCAATCCGTCAAATAGCCTATGGAACCTTAGTTGGCTTTGCCAATAGATGAAAGTGGAGAAGCGATATATGCAACACAATATAGACGTTTAATTGGGTGCTTACGTTATCTTACTTTCCTAGACTTAAGTTATTTGGTCAGGTTATTAAGTAGGTTCATGGAGACACTCTAGACTTGAGTTATTGGTCAGGTTATTAAGTAGGTTCATGGAGACACCGACACAAAACCATATGCAAACAGTCAAACATATCCTAAGGTATGTTAGGCTAGAGGGTATGGTGATGGTCCTCCAAGGGAGGATGATCCGCCAAGTAGGCGCCACGTCATAGTCCTCCCAAGGATGGTCCATCCCACAAAACTAGAGGGTATGGAGGATGGTCCTAGTCATAGTCCTCCCCACCACTTTTATGTTTTTTTTTTAATCTTTTACTTTTTTTAACATTTAACAAATAAACTAACACAATATTTTCATTAATATTAAAAAATATTACTGAGATAGGAAAAAGGGAAACGCACTGTATCAGATCAATTTAATAAGAACATCTAGGTACTGAGATAGGAAAAAGTGAAACGCACTGTACCAGATCAATTTGTTTTGTGAATCGAACATTGAATCTGATCGTCTTCAAAGGGATCACTGTATTGCATCGGATATTGAATCGTCTTCAAATTGATCAATTTGTTCTGTGATGTACCTACCATCATAATCACATATCCAAATTCAGTGCAATTATAAGATCATGAAAGAAATGTATCAAATATTCCTTATTGTGATTCTACACAAAATAGCAAAATAAGCATCCGCAAAGCTTGTTTCAAACTTTCAATGTAATCCATAACACACAGTTTATAACACATATATTTACCAGCACAAAATGGAGGTACGCAACTTAAAAGTATGTAAAGTATCACTCAGAGTCTCGGACTGTCCTTACATCTGCTTCTTGTCCATAGAACCATAACGCTTTCTGACAAAGTCTCATATAGGGCATCAGCTAATTGTTAATAATCAGGTGAAGAACTTTTGAACTTTATAATTGTTAACAAAATTTACACTTATAAACACATACACACATAATAATGCTTCTAATATATCATTCAGCGTTCCAATTCCTACACCACTAAGCTTACTCTATTAGCCTCTACTAGTGAATTTGATGAACCCTACAATCTGTAGCTTAGCGGGTTTTTTTCGATTGACTTTCGCAACCCTAAAATCGTCATCAATACAACAAAACTACAGTTAATTTCATAATAGATCATTGTTTTAAGGTAAATTATAGCGTCGTAATCCAGTTTGCCACATTCTAGTTAAAAAAACACAACCACAGTAACTTCGAAACCGAAGAAAACACAACCAAAGTAACTTCAAAACTGAAGAGTAATACACTTAATTGAGACATGAAATATGAACCGAGTACCTGTTCGACGTAATTGGCAGGCAAAACAACAAGAATACAAATAAAGCGATGGCAATCAATACTCGAGAGAATCGGTCTTCATGTCATCGATCAGATGTAGAATTAACCAAAATTGAGCAGATTGATGATTCAATTGTTCTTCGAAGATCTGCAAATATCCATATAGTAAAACTGTAGCAGTTCATAACATATAAAATCCTTGATCCATACAATTTTAAACCAACTTAACACTACTTCAACAATGCAGAATCATAATCATAACAACAATACAATTACAAACAGAACCCTAAACCAACAACAAGATTGATGCTTTGCATTTGATCAACCATCACAAAAAACCCCAATTTTGGTTCTTAATCACACTCACAAAGAGTTTATAACAACAATCGGCAAAAGGAAGAACCACCAACTTTCATTTAACAATTATCTATCTCTAGCCAAGAATCACAAAATATAAATTATCAAAGATAACATATGTTGACCGAGGGTTTCTGTTGAATGCTTGCCGCCGCTGCTACGGGTCATGAGCCGGAGCTTCCGGCGGCCGCTGCTGCCGTCGGCTCCACCACCATCTTCTCAACCACTACCACCCTTCTCCATCACCATCATCAACTCAGTCAATCGGTGCCACGAGACAACCATTTAAGCTGCAACCCCACCGGTTTTATTTTGGATTTGGGAGAAGGGTTTGATGTTGGATTTGGGGGTTTAACGGTAACAATTGAAGGGAGGCCCACCATTGGAGGATCGTCCTGAACGTCCATTCCTCGACGTTGAAGACGGGGACGGAGCTCGACGGAGGGGGGCGGGATGGGCCGTAGCCGAACCAAGACGGGGATGGGGACAGTCCCCATACCCCATAGCCTTAAAGGGACAATCGAGTATGGTATTCAATATCAAAGAAGTGACATCAAAGATTTAATTGGTTGTAGTGATAGTGATAGTTGCCATGCTAGTGATTAAAATGACCTAAGGAGCATTATCGAGATGGTATTCTACTTCTATAGAGCAACTGTTGATTAGATCGGGTGTTTACTCTCTCATTTTGCACTTGAGGACTTAGGCACACTAAGCTATTTTTTCGGGATGCATGCCACATTCGGTAGTGACGTCTTTCATCTTTCCCAGGTACAGTATTTACATTTTTTTTAATATAATATAATAGTTTACATTGAGATAGTTGGTAAACGGGCAACAAGCTGCGTCGCTACCCCTTGTCTATTCTCGTCTCTTCAGGACAAAAAACTCTACCAAAGTACTTATGGATGATCCTTTGCTATACTAGATGGTGCGTTGCAATATAATATATTGACTCACCCATAGATTACCTATTCATTTTGTAATTCCTCTATACATAGAAGGGTTTTTTTTTTTTTTTTTTTTTCAGATTTATCTTACTAAGAAATTAAACACAATATTCTTCTCTATAGTTTAATCTCCATATTCCTTCACCACTCTGGCTAATTTAAAAGCAGAAACTCGTCAATGGAATGTGGACATACAAATTGTCAAAATTTCGGAGAACTGATAGACACGAACAAAACACATAACAACACCTAGGTTCAAGTGATTTGCTATTACGATTAAATTATTACCCAAACCTTTCCCAAGAACTCTAAAAACCTTTCATCCCAATCAGAGAACTGTTGAGTAAAAAAATACAAAAGAACAGATGAAACTGAATACTAAGATGATCAAAACACAACGATCATCATACAACAGACTGAAATCTATCAAGACAAAATACTGAAGAAGGAGACCGAAGACGACCAGAGCGAACAAGAAGCAAGGACCATAAATTTGTGCGAGAGATGAACCGATAAAGAAACCATGGTTGGATCTCGTTCGTACTCTAATATGAACAAGATGCCTTATACCATCAAAGTTAAGCTAAGCCATCTTGGTTTCTTAACTTCTTGAATTTTAATCACAATTTCATATAATATGTTTGCAACATTAAATTGACACATTTTTTAACATGTATTTAACAGTATCATCAATTTCTCACTCTAAGAAAAATAAAGGCTCTTAAGTCTTAACACATCACAAGAATGACAAAAACCATATGAATAATTAACTTACCAAGTACCAACTTTTCCTTGGCTTTTTTGTCAACTTCTTCACGTGTTAATGTTGGAAAGGTACATATAATTATGCTCATAAAAGTTATTCGTATTCTGGTTTATATAATATGATATGATATATGTTTCTAGGGGTGGTCATCACTTGTATAAATTTCATGACTCACAACTTCCAATCAAGTTTCGCGATGTCATCAAGCATTATTCCATTACTCACAACCTTTTTAGTGGAAATGCCCATCGCTCACCACCATACCCAACAATCCCCCCCCCCCCCCCCCCCCCAACCAACAATTTCCCTCACAACAATTAAAACATCACGCGTCAAAAATAGCACGCCTTATAAAAATTGTAGCGTGAAAAATGGAGGTGGCGATGGTGTTTTGTAGTTTTCCACGCGTTGAAAACTTTCATCACGGCCAACTTTCCCACTGCCCCGGGTGGCCTTAACCTAACACACAAAACCACATATAAGGTTTGACTGGTTTTGCTCCCGAATTGCTCATAACTAAAACTCCGTTAAAAGTAGGGATGAGTATTTGGTACCGGATACCGGTACCCATTTTTCCCGTTTTTCGGTACCGGTATCGGTTCGGTACCAAATGGGTACCGTGCTCATCCCTAGTTAAAAGTTGTTTGTAATTTAGGTTGGGCTGTTAGGGTAGCTACTTGTCTCGTATAAACTTCGAGCCGAATTTGAAGACGGTATTATGGACTCAATTGAATAAAATGTGTGTGTGTGTTTTTTTTTTTTTTTTTTTTTTTTTTGTATATTGGTAGTTTGGTAGTGTGTTTCTTGAAAGTTGTATTATTTTAGATTGGTGATTACTTGTATAAAACATATAGAAAATCAACAAAATCAATAATAAACAAGTCAATGCGTAGGGTTATGAGGTGGCTCTAGTTGAATATAGAAAATCAACAAAATCAATAATAAACAAGAACAAGTCAATGCATAGGGTTATGAGGTGGCTCTAGTTGAATACTAGCTTACTTTCTAGCTTGGTTGAAGTTAACGACCCAAGCTAGCTTGGTCTGAATTGTTACGAGCAATGAAGAATTGTTCGTTTGAACTTCGAACGAAAGAGAGGAATGAAGATGTTGAAGAAGAACCGTCCATGTGCTACTATTTGAAAAGTGCAATTTCAAACGTATACGTCGCGTATAGACCTATACATGGCTTAAACCCTTTATTCATGTGCTAGAAAACATTGTATCATAGTCAAATCAGTCTTCGTATAGGGCTATACGTGGCATGTAAAAGACATGTATAGCCCCCCTCCCCTTCGTCTAGCCCTATATGTGGAACGTTATAAAATGAAAAGTTAATACCCTAAAATGTGATTTTAAACTATTAGTACCTAAGTATGTTACTTTGTGCAAACCACAGGGACTAACTATGTAATTAACTCGCTAATTAATTACCATATATAGGTTTTAACAGAACAACAGTTTCAAATGGTTAAGGTTAAACAAACCAATAACAAACAAGAACTCAATTCCAATTGTTAATTATTACAATTCGAATAACATATGAGATCAAATTGAAGTTTAATAACTCAAACTGTTTAATTAAACAAAGTAGCTATAAAGATTTAACCAACCGAATGATTAGAACGATATCAAAATGCAAAATAAAGATTAAGCCAACCGAATGATTAGAACGAAATCAAAATGCAAAAGTAGGTAAGAACATGTTAAACACGATTATTAATGCTAACTGTACACCCAAGGTTGCTCACGAAAAATGGGTTAGCCAGTCATAATAATCAATAAGAATTCAAATATTGTCACTACTAAATTCATAAAATAAATTAAAATACCAAACTTTCCTTTGCTACTAGTCTTAGTTATCGTGCACGAACAACAATTGCAAAACACCATAAAGTGGTCGTATGTTTTCTCTGTTGTCTTTGGAAATGTTTTGCTCTCTTGTGGCCCAGACCAAAACGATTTAATTCAGCCCATTAGCTAGGTTTATTTGTGAACTCGACCCTTTTTTTTATTGTTGCTCTTGATTCTCGAAGTAACCTGCATAAGTGTCAAAAACAAGTACTTTTAGTTTAGCCATCATTTAATTTATTTCATTTAATAGCTAAGTTTATTTTTGTTCTTGCTCGTGATTGTCGAAGTAACCACCACTGATGCATAAGAACCGTCTCTAGGATGTTCATAGGCAAAGATGTGGGCATACCCACTCGTCACTGTTTTTAATATTACATGATTTTTAGTAAAATGCATTTGTAATTGTGAAAGACCATAGGGTGTTGTTTGGGTAGTCCTTTTGGAAACTATCTGCTACGTAGGTGCCACGTCATATGGGATGGAGGACCATCCTCTTGGGGACTACCCAAAGATGTGAAGGATGGATCATCACCATATTTTTTATATATAAAAGTAGCTTTGAGGGGGCCCACTTTTTAAACAATCAAGCTCGTCTCCAACGTCTGAAATGGGCCGCATGCGACGCGACGAAGAGGAGGGGGGCGGTGTGGGAAAAACTAAAGAGATTTATTATTGATAATAAAATTTGATGTGACATGTCATTTAAAAAGGTTGTAGACTACATACTTTAGTGTCCTAATTCATATTTGATTCTTGGATAAATTACACTTTTCGTCCTTTATGTTTGTAGCTAGTTGCAATGGATGACTTTTACCTTTAATAATTACAACCACAGTCCTTTATTTTGAAAACATGTTAAATCTTTCGTCATTTACCCCAAACCCAGTTAGAAAATTAAGTTAAGTTACATCATGTGCAGAGCACGTGAGGGCATTTATGTCCATTCACATAGCAACTACCCCACCATATAAATACCACTCTTCTCCCCCAAATACCTCATTTTAGGGTTTATCCAAACCTGCATTTAAGATCATCACCTCTGTTGCCACAACATCATCTGCTTTCGGATCTTGTTGAGCCGATGATTTCACCCACCAACACCAACCCACCACACAAGTAGCACTAACCACCACCTGCAACCACCACTAACCACCCTCACACAAATCTTAATGATGATCTAGAAACCCTAAACCCACTACCATTTGCACAACCGCCCTAGATCCGGCTATAATATCAGATTGCAATGGTTAAATCTGGCCACAAATATCACCAACAACCATCACCGCCACCAGACCACCATCACCACAATCTCTAAATCTGAAAACCCCATCCTCCACCAAACCACCATCACCACAATCTCTAAATCATTTGTTTAGAGAGAGAAGAACAACAAATGATTTTCTATTTCTAAAAACAGAATCTCTCTCTAAACACGCACAAATGATTTTCTTCACACAAATGGCGAGAGAAGAGAATCAGATTGTACCTGCGTCTCCATCTTTCTCTCTGTACTTCACCGTCGTAGCCACTTCGCCACCCACCACCAGATTCGGGAGTCACACCTTCATCTCTTTATCTACCTAAACCCTAGATCCGGCAATCGATTGCAGATCTGCTAAAACAGATTCGAGATGGGGCGATGGGATTGCACATATAGTGGAGATTTCTGGGTGTTTTAGGAATGAGGGAGTGTCTAGAGTGAGTGATGGCTGGAGTGGTTGTGGTGAGGCTTCACGTGGTGGTCGACGGGCAGGACTGGTGGTGATCAGAACTCAGAAGCTTCTGGGTTTTAGAGAGAGGGGGAGAGTTGAGAGTGTGAATTTTGGTTTATAAATATAAATAAACAAATATAATTTCTTGTTTTTCATTTTTTTAGTATATTTTTTTAAGTAAATAGGTAAAATTACAAAACTACCCTTGTGTGAATAGACTTAACATAAAATTTTAACCTTGTTAGTGTTAAAGGACGTAGGGTGTAACGTGTTTTACAAATAAAGGACTGTGACTGTAATTATTAAAGGTAAAGGTCATCCATTACAACTAGCTACAAACATAAAGGACGAAAAGTGTAATTTATCCTTGATGCTTTATCTATCTCTATATAACTACACTAAAAATTACTACTTTTTCTTTCTTATTTTTAATTAAATAATATTTTTATATCATTATCATTACCTTTTATTTCTTCTCTACTCATAACCACCTTTAAAAATATTATAAAATTATAAGGGATGAACAAAGTTTTTCATCTATTATTCCATATATAAATAAGCAAGTTTTTTGTGCATAACCACTTGTACCTTGTGCTTTAGGAGTTTTTCAAAAAAAAAAAACTTGATTTTTTACTTTTAACCAAAAGGTTTTTAGCTTTTGTAATTTTAACCCTACATAATTTGTTTTTTTAACTTTAACCCAAAACTAAACTTGATTTTTTACTTTTAACCCAAAAGTTTTTAGCTTCTGCAATTTTAAACTTACATAATTTGTTTTTTTTGAACTTTAACCCAAAACTTTTCATTATTTGCAATTTAATTTCACAACTTTTGTCACATATACTTTTCATCTTTGGCAAATTTTCGTTTTACATATAGTTCTAAATTTTTCGGCTTAATACAACGCAACGTACGAGTGTGGTTCAACTTTTTTATGTTTTGTTTCAAATTTTGCAAGTTAACATGGCGCAACGTGCATGTGTGGTTCAACGTTTTTACCTCTATTTTTTCATTTTTGACAGGTTCGTCGCAACACGCAGATTCTAGGTCGAGTCAGTGTTGGTGGTCGGTGACGGTTGTGTGACATTAGTACTATTTGACACCGTTTTACGCTCCGCCGCAACGCGGGGTGTGCTTTGGGGGTTTTCTAAGGAAAAAATGGTTATGCATATGGTTGTCGTGACCTTGGCTTTGGAGGTTTTCCAAAAAAAATTGATTTTTTTTACTTTTCACCAAAAAATATTTTATAAATTACTTTAACCCAAAACTATTTGTTTTTTTTTACTTTCAACCCAAAACCTTTTATCTTTTGCAATCTATCATCGCAACTTTTTTTAGTTTCAACTTTGGTCCTTTATAGTTTTCATTTTCCGCAAATTTTTCGTTTTATGCTTGGTTCTAAATTTTGTGACTTAACACATCGCAATGTGCATCTTTGGTTTAACATTTTTACGTTTCGTTCTAAAATTTGCGAGTTAACACGACGCAACGTGCGTGCGTGAGTGAACGTTTTTACGTCGTCTATTTTTTCCGGTTTAACATTATGTGCGTGTCCTAAATTGACTTAGTTATAACTAAAGAATCCACGCCTTATTGCGGTGGGTCTCAATTCTAGTTTATAGATGAATAATAACATTCTCATATGTTTTCTCTCTCCTTCACTCATAACCACTCAAAACCACTCAGAACTATTGCTTAGATCATGTGTAGTGGTGAGTGAAGATAATGCCCCTCCCTTGGGCATGATCCGCCATGTGGCGATCCAATCAGCATTGGGGCATTAAGGGGCATTTGTTTAAAATGTGTGTAGTGGTATAATGCACAATAATGCTCATTCAATGATTACCCAATTATTTTTTATTTTTTTCTTTTAAAATTAAAACTAATAATATTTTATTAAATAAAAAAATTACATTACGCCTATGAAAAAAAAAAGGAAAACTGCTAAAAGACATAAAATCTAAAGTCCATATTTATCACGAATTTGTTGCCGACGCATTTCCGCTAGGATCAACGCGTCACCTACGAGGTGATCGATCGGTTTAGACAAAAATTCTATGTCTTTCTCCATTTGCCTAGATTCTTGTAGCGAGACAATTTTTTTCGTTTTCGGCGTTTCTTTCTTGCATTGTCTCCAAATGCCTATGACCGATGTCTCGTATGTCTTGTAGGCGTCGGTTCATGTCTTTGAAATATTGCTTCATTTCGAAATTTTCCGAAGACGACTCCGCCTTTCCCCTTTTTTACCACTTCTTCAACCGGGCGGTCGGACCAACTTCTCACCCTCGTCGTCCAAATTAATGTTTAAGTCGACGTTTCGAGCATCAGAAGTGGGTGTTTCCGGATCAAGTGAGGATGATGTTTTGGATCGTTTTGCTTTACGTTTACCACTAGGCGTCATGCTCGGTATGTTAAACCATTATGGACTTCCATGTAGAAGCTCCCAACAATTCAAATATGTAAAAGCGCCTCTCGTTTGGTTGTACTCCTCCAACGCTCTTGTTAATATATTCCCGTCGTTTTAACCGCTACCCACGTTATCCCTCGTGCGTTGGAAAACTTCTTAGAACGAATGACTTTTCTGGTTGATATCGGTCCATTTGCTTAATATCGAATCCTTGTCCAGATACTCACCTTTACCCGCTGCATTAAAAAAAAGTTTCGTGAATTTTATTCCAAAAAATAGGTAGGGTTTGATAGTTGGCTACAAAAAATAAAACAAATATATTGTTATATCTTTAAAAAAAATATAGTACAATATATATATATATATATATATATATATATATATATATATATAGGGGACCACTAAAATAAGAACCACCTCCAGTTGTAAGAACCGTGAGAACTACACCGTACGGGGCGAGGTGGACCAAAATTTTTTTCATAAACGTAGATGCATGTATTATAAACACATTTGTAAAAAAAAATTCAAAAAAAAATGTCGGGTGTGTAGTTTTGAGCACCCAAAGTTTGCGTTTACGGGACCCGTAAATTTTATTTAAAATTTACGGTACCCGTAAACACAAACTTGTGGTGTTCAAAACTACACACACGACATTTTTTTTTGAATTTTTTTATTACAAATGTGTTTATAATACAAGCATCTACGTTTATGAAAAAAAAATTTGTCCAACTCGCCCCGGATCAAAAAGTTCTCACGGTTCTTACAACTGGAGGTGGTTCTCATTTTAGCGGTCCCCTATATATATATATATATATATATATATATATATATATATATATATATATATATATATATATATAATACAAAGTATTTAAAAGGTTCATACTATTTAAAAGGTAAATAACGCTTACCAACTTCTAGATCCTCCGAGATGTCGAGCCACGCCCATGCTAGCGCGTACTCCTCATCTTTGAACAAGCTTGGTAGGTTCGATTCCTGTGTGGAGCGTTAGGCTCTTTTTTTATGAGACCGTTTACCACGTCGAGACGCCTCGGCAACGGGCTCAGGTTGTGTCTTCGGCACCATTTCGATGTCGGGCTCGGTTTCTTCTTGAGCCGCATGCGAACCGCCCATGGATGCAAACCCGTGTTGTAACACCCCGTGTTTTCGGGAAGTCAAAGTCAAAGTCAAGGTCAAAGTCAACGACCGATTTCACGCAACTCGACTTGTAGAGAATTTCTTTTATGTGTTTATTTTAGTTGTATTATATGGAGTAAGTGTCAATAATTACAACAATCGACGTATTACAATCGCCATCTAATCGACTTACGACTGTGAACTGTAGGAAGTAACAATGCGATAAAGTTAACGAAACGATAATCAAAGTATGCTAATCAAATCGACATCGAATCGAATCTCAACTCGAACTACGTATTTTAATTATTGTTATACGTGTATGTGTGCCTTATGTGTTACCTGCGCATGTTTAAATTTTGTATGTTGAGGAAATCAATCGAAACACGAAATGCAATCGAACTCAATCGACATCGAACTCGAATCACAATCGAACTATGATAATTAGTGGAGAAAGGATAGCGCAAGATATGAGTGGTTGGGATTAAAAGTAATTTGACTAGGAAACCCTATCGTATCGAACCGCTCGCAACCGAAATCGAAATATCAAAAATCCTCGCACCAAACAGTCGAAACAAGCAGCTGATCGATCAGGCTACCAGCCGATCGAACAGCCAGCCGAACGGACTGCTGTCCGATCGGACAGGCTGTCCGATCGAGCTGCCTGGCCGATCGGCCAGCACTTTCCTCATTTGGCATCCTATAAATACCCCTGTCATTGCCATCCTTTCCACTTTTGGAAACCTCTGTTCGACCAGCACGCTTAGCTCATCCTTTTCTCAGATTCCTCTCGATTCCGGTAAGATTTTGTCCTAAATCTTGTACTTTCTTAATCTACACGCACTCCTACACCTTTCTATCTTTCAAATCTTAACTTTTAACCGTGAAATCATCAAGATTCAAGTGTTCTAGGATGATGTCATCAAGGGTTCTTGAAGAACTTCATGTTTCGGTCTCAACCCACCAAGAATAACTTGGATCTAGCCGATTTCCACATAAACAAACAAAGATCTTTCATAGATCTAAACTTATACCCGGTGAGAAGGATTGAAATATGGATTTTCCAACTTTCTTTCAACTCTTTTCACTAAATGCCTTCAAACCGATAGAAACGGAGCCTGTGCCGGCTTACAAATCACTCCGGTGGTTGCATGGCACAAGATCCGGATTCTATCCACGAGGATAACCGATTTCAGGTTAAACGATAAACTCCGTTCCGAAAAGTTCACCAGCCGGATTTGGGTGACTCCTGTCCGACCAGGGGAACCAAGTAAGGACGAGGGATCTATGGTTCGACTCGTTGCCAAAATACCCCAATAAAACGACAAACAAACAGAACAACCAAGTGTTAGACGAATAGGCTGATCAGGTCAGAATGCTGACCGATCGGACTGCTGTCCAAACGGACAGCCAGCCGATCAAACAGTCAGCCGATCGACTGGCCAGCCGATCGGTTAACACATGGTCCCACACTTAATCAATTTATTTTGAAGACTAGTATTGAACGAACTGTTGTTCGATCGGACTACTATCCGATCGGATTACTCTTCGGATCATGAGATACTATACTTCAACACTTAATCGATTTTTCAACATGTTCGATGCACTAGGAGTGCCACCCGATCGAACAGCCGTCCGATCAGGTGACACCTTGCTAAGAATTTAAAGTTGTTGACTATTGTTGACTCGCCAACCGATCGGTCAGCAAATCATTAAGTTTTTAACTTGTTGACATGTCCGATCGAACACCTGTTCGATCCAAGGCAAATCACTACAATTCATTAAAATACCTAACCGATCGGGTTGTCGGCCGATCGAACATCCGTCCGGTCGACCGACCTGAAGGGTAAAGGTACTTCAATGTTTTCTAATGCTACAACGAAAACTTCAAAAGTCAAGCCATCATACACAAACACATCCTTCTCAAAGGAAGAAACAATCCACTCGAACAGCCATCCGATCGGCCTACCGACCGACCGGACAGCGGTCCGAGCGGACTGTCAACCGAACGGTCAGCCGTCCGATCGAACTACCGTCCGATCGACCAACTGTCCGACTCTCCAACACTTGTTTTCCGTTTTACGCGTCTCTTACTATTATGCTATCAATCCATTCAGGCTAACTTTACTCGCTAAGCGCTCCCTTCAATCCATCAACCGCTGTGAGTATACTCGATCCCTTTTTGCTTTATGCACTTTTGGGTGTTACAACTATTCAAATCACATCACACTACTCAATACTGTTTGAACGCTAACCGTTAATGCATGTTATGCGTGGCTTATGAATGCTTGTTTGTTATGTTTATACATGGAATGCTGTCTACCTGCCTTAGCAGCGATAGTACTATAGTTTGGACTCAGCACCCGTTCACACGGGGGTTGTTAAGGACAATTACTTGCATGGATTACGGTGGTAATCATGTATTGCGAACTGCCCCGGGCGGTCAACTCGTAGTCATTGGTATCGATGGATCTATGTCGATAACTAACGTGCTTCGTTTCACTATGTGTACGTGCTGGTTATGCGTAAACGAATTCGAACTCTATATGCTATTATCAAACTTGTATGCTCACCTTTACATTATATGTATTGACTTTATTTTAACGTATGTGACAGGTGCTTAGGATGCACATCTGGTAGGAAACTGAAGCTAGAATAAACCTTTAGAGCCCAACAAATAGTTGTCTGTAGTAAATGAATCACGGGTCTTTAGAAACATATAAACAATTGCTCTATTTTAAATCTGAGTTGTCGGAACAGAATGATTTGCCTAGACTTTATCTGTAATAGTTTGTTTACTGTTTGAGACATGGTATGGGACATGTTATTTTAAATTGAATAGTAATTATAATTGTTATGGAAACTTCTGGACAATCTGTTTCGCGCAGTGCCATGCCCCGATGTTTCCGCCATCGGTTGGGGTGTGACAGATTGGTATCAGAGCCATAACTATAGGGAATTAGGCAAGACTCGACCTAGTCCGGGTCGACGTCTTAGAGACCTAGTCTATAGTTAGGAACCAACAGACCGACTTGTGCGTATCCGTTAGGGATTATGTATGAGCTTACTGTTTCTCGCTATTCTCGCTTATGTTGCACTATCACTGCACTCGAATTTTCAACTATGAAGGAGTAACTAAGCCGAGAATAGGTGTGAAAACCCCAAACTCTCGACTAAAGTTGCTTAATCAACCCGCATTTTATCTAGAAACGAGGAGAATTATGCCAAATCAGGAGTGAAATCCGTATTTTGATGAATAATCTCCTCAATTTTTATCAAAACAAGGACGAAATTGTTAAGCTAGGGGTGAAACCCTAACCTTGACGACTTTTTCCTACTATTACTTGATTTTACAAAGCTCTTACCAAAGTTTTGATGGATTCCAAGGACTCAAGTGCCTAAACAACCGAAGGGACGAGTGCCATTCACCGCATGACGGTGATAGAACACAGTCTATTAGGTCAATAAGGACTTGTTGTGCATCCTTGTGAATAGTTGAACCACTTTGGGTAGTCGAAGTCTACTAGCCGCAGACAATCTATTTCTCGATTTTTATGTGTTTCGATTCTGAGCCCGCAACTGCCGACTCTGATGATTCGTCGATTTTATGTGCCATATGTGTGTTTACCTGTTTGTGAGTTTAAATTTTGGAGATTTACTCGATTTTTACTTCACTTCGATCGACACACACAACTCGCCTTACATTTCTATCTCAATACGCTAACAAATCGCTAAATTATGGACGACCATATGCTATATTATACGCTTATACTACACGACTCGATATATCAAACGCGATCGCTATATTCGAACACTCGCGAACTGTGAATGATAGGTTTCTGTATTCTGACTGCCTCTTATGACTACATGATTAGGTGCCTCTGTGATTACATGCGTGTGTGGTTTATGTGTTTCTGTGCTCTACGTGCTGATGTGCTTATGTGACTATGTGGTTCTGTGTTCTACATGGTTATGTGTCTATGTGTTTACATGAGTATGCGTGTTCCTGAGCTTTAGTAAGTGGTAGACGTGTGAGGTGAGATTCGAATACAAATGTGTTGAGTCCTGTGACGATGTCTGTTGCAGACAATGTCATCTGGATCCCGTCATCCCTTACTTTCTCGTCAAGAAAAGAGAGACAAACGCCTTGCTGCCATCATCGCTAAAAGTGTAGCAAAGGTCGTGAGTGATGTTTACGAGAATGCCAGCAAATCATCTAAGTAATCGAGGACCAAAGCTCCTAAAGCTACCACCAAGGCTTTCAATTTCAAGCAATTCAAGTCGTGTGGGCCAAAAGAATTCACTGGCGAGGGAGGTCCTACTGCACTATTCCAATGGTTTGATTCCATTGAGGTCACTCTACGGCAGAGTGGTTGTCCCGATGACCTCCGAACTCTGAATGCTACCGGCGTTTTCCAGTCCCGTGCACTAGACTGGTGGACGGCCGAGAGGAACAAGCGAGGGAACGATGCAGCCTACGGTCTGTCGTGGGACGAGCTCAAGGAAGTCATGCTGGAGGAATTATGCCCTCCTCATGAACGTCAGAAGCTAGAGGATGAATTTTGGCACTTATAGCAAAAGGATGGTGAAAATGCTGCACTCACTACTCGCTTCAAACAGCTTAGCATCATTTGTCCCGATCAGGTCAAGACTCCAGATATGGCAATCAAGAAGTATATCCGAGCCCTACCTGACTGTGTTGCTGATTTCGTGCAAGCGGCTAAGACTACGACGATCGAAGAAACTTATCTACTGGCTGCTGAAATCAATGACAAACGGGTCAAGGCTGGTGTCTGGGATAAAACTTCAAAGCACCTGCATCAGGCTACCACCACTGCACCAACTGCTGAAACCACCACCTCATCGAGCAACAAGAGGAAGAACAGCTCAAGCAACAAGAACTGTGCGATTACTGCTGCACCGATTCAAGCTGTACCAGCCCAACAGCGTCAAGTAGCGGCGCCTGTGGCTAATGCACCGCCTGCAAAGCATGCATACACTGGGCCACACCCGCTCTGCCCTACTTGTACCTACCACCACCCGACTGCCATTGCTTGCCGTTTTTGTGCTCATTGCAATATGTACGGCCATTTTACTACCTACTGCTGTGTTCGACAAGCTCCTGCTCATCAAGCTCTACTCACCGCCCCTCAGGGTCAACAAGCTCCTCCGGCACCCGCGGTCAAAGCCAGAGCCTGCTTCGCATGTGGCGATCCTAACCATTTTGCCAACATGTGCCCGAACAGGGTTGTGAAACAAGAGCCCCAGCAGCAGCAGCCTCAGCAGTAGCACCAGCAAAAACAGGCCGCACGCGCCAGAACTTTCAACATCAACGTGCGTCAAGCCCAAGCCGACAACAACGTGGTCAATGGTACATTCCTTGTGAATGGTATTTATGCTTCGTGATTATTTGATACTGGAGCCGATAATTGCTTTGTGTCGTTCGAATTCGAGAAACTCCTTAGTCGTAAACGCTCCCAACTCTCCTCGACATTCGATGTTGAAGTCGCTACCGGAAGAACTGTCGCCGTCAATTCTGTTCTTCGTGATTGTACTCTTGAGCTCAACAATCACATCTTCCCAATCGACCTCATTCCGATGCAACTCGGAAGTTTTGACGTCATTGTAGGCATGGACTTTTTTCGTGAAAACCATGCTGAAGTTGTGTGCTTCGACAAGATGATTCGATTCTAGCTTGCGAATGGTTATTTCTTGTGTGTTTACGGTGATACTACTTCGAAAGGTCTCCAGCTCATGTCATGTGTTCAAGCTAGCAAGTATCTCCGCAAGGAATACAGGGCTTTCTTGGCTAACATTGTAGTAGCGGAGAAGGAAAAGAAAGAGAAGAAGGAAGTAAAAGACGTTCCAGTGGTTCGAGAATTTCCTAATGTTTTTCTAGAGGATCTTCCCAGACTACCGCCAAGTTGTGATATCGACTTTCGTATCGACCTCATTCCTGGAGCCAACCCTATTGCCAAAGCTCCCTATCGACCCGCGCCGTCCGAAATACGCGAACTTTCAGACCAACTCCAGGAATTACTTGAGAAAGGCTTCATTCGCCCGAGTACCTCTCCTTGGGGCGCGCCGGTTCTTTTCGTCAAAAAGAAGGATGGGTCGTTCAGGATGTGCATAGACTATCGGGAATTGAATAAGCTAAATATCAAGAACCGCTATCCTCTACCCCGCATCGACGATTTGTTTGATCAACTACAAGGTGCTACGTGTTTCTCGAAGATCGATCTACGTTCAGGCTATCACCAACTACGCATTCAAGAGGAGGATATACCCAAAACCGCGTTTCGCACTCGTTACGGCCACTACGAATTCGTTGTTATGCCCTTTGGTTTAACCAACGCACCTGCGGTTTTCATGGATCTGATGAATCACGTGTGTAAACCATATCTCGACCGTTTTGTCATCGTATTCATCGACGATGTCTTGATCTATTCCAAATCGAAAGCCGAACACGCGCAACATCTACGTTTGGTTCACGAGCTACTCCAGGGGAACCAACTCTATGCCAAGTTCTCCAAGTGTGAATTATGGTTGGAGGAAGTTCAGTTTCTGGGTCACATTGTTAATAGTCAAGGTATTCACGTCGATCCTGCGAAGATTGAAGCTGTTAAGAGTTGGATTACGCCTAAGAACCCGTCTGAAGTTCGTTCTTTTCTCGGACTAGCGGGCTATTATCGACGATTTATCGAAGGATTCTCAAAGATCGCTGTACCACTTACCGCTCTCATGCATAAAGACAAGCCTTTTGTTTGGGGAACTGAACAAGAGTCTGCCTTTCGAACCCTCAAGCATAAGCTTTGCAATGCTCCTGTTCTCACATTGCCCGACGGAAATGACGATTTCATTGTCTATTGTGATGCTTCAAACCTGGGTCTTGGTTGTGTCCTTATGCAGCGGGACAAGGTTATAGCGTACGCATCTCGTCAGCTCAAAATCCACGAGAAGAACTATACAACCCATGACCTTGAGCTAGGCGCAGTTGTTTTTGCGTTAAAGATTTGGCGACACTACCTGTATGGTACCAAGTGTACGATCTTCACCGATCATAGGAGCCTACAACATATCTTTAATCAGAAGGAACTTAATATGCGTCAACGCCGATGGGTAGAACTTCTCAACGATTACGATTGTGAGATTCGTTATCACCCAGGCAAAGCAAATGTTGTTGCCGACGCACTTAGCAGACGTAGCTATCTGCTTAGCACTCGTAATGTTCAAGCCCAATACGATCTCGAATCCCTCATTCGCGAAGCTCAGCACCCGTGTTTCAACGAACGCACTCTGAAGAAAGAAAGAATCTACCACGATGGAGCCCAACTTGTGAGCAAGTCAAATAGGATATTCCACTTTCTAGACCGAATTTGGATCCCTAAACGGACCGATTTGCGACAAATCTTGATGGACGAAGCCCACAAATCCCGGTATTCTATTCATCCCGGTGCCGACAAAATGTACCAGGATCTTCGCTACAAGAACTGGTGGCCCGGCATGAAAAGGGACATTGCCCTCTACGTTGGAAAATGCCTGACATGTGCAAGAGTCAAAGCTGAACATCAAAGACCCTCTGGCTTACTCGAACAACCACCGATCCCCATGTGGAAGTGGGAGAGTATAGCTATGGACTTTATAACAAAACTACCGCACACGTCATCAGGTCACGACAGCATTTGGGTTGTGGTTGATCGATTGACTAAATCAGCTCACTTTTTACCAATACGGGAAGACTACAAGGTAGAACGATTAGCCCAAATCTACACCGACGAGATCATTTGTAATCATGGTACGCCTCGCGACATCATCTCTGATCGTGTTGCTCGGTTTACCTCGCGACAATGGGAAACGTTTCAAACGGAACTCAGTACATCACTTAATCTAAGTACCGCTTTCCACCCTCAAACCGACGGTCAGACTGAAAGAACGATTCGTACTCTTGAAGACATGCTCCGTTTGTGTGTCATAGACTTCGGTGGTAATTGGGATAAATACCTGCCGTTAGTCGAATTCTTGTACAACAACAGCTATCATGCAAGCATTCAAATGGCACCATTCGAGGCTTTATACGGAAGAAGATGTCGATCGCCTATTGTGTGGCACGAGATCGGGCATTCGCAATTAACCAGTCCTGAGCTATTACAAGAAACGATAGACAGAATTTTCCAAATTCGAGACAACCTGGTAAAAGCTCGGAATCGACAGAAAAGTTATGTCGATAGATGATGCAAGCCCCTTGAATTTGACGTTGGTGACTACATACTCCTAAAGGTATCGCCTTGGAAGGGTGTGGTCCGATTCGGCAAGAAAGGAAAGCTCGCGCCTCGATATGTTGGACCTTTTAAGATTCTGTAAAGGATCGGTAAAGTCGCCTACAGACTCGAACTACCGGAGGAACTTAGTAACGTCCACCCGACTTTCCACGTGTCAAACCTCCGAAAATGCCTAGCCGACCACGACTTACACGTTCCACTCGATGATCTGCAAGTGAACGAAACATTACATTTCGTGGAAAAGCCAGTCAAAATCATGGACCGCCAAACCAAGCAACTCAGAAGCTCTCGCATTCCTATTGTGAAAGTCCGATGGGAAGGCAAACGAGGCGCAGAGTTCACTTGGGAACTCGAAAGCGACATGAAGGCGAAGTACCCGCAGTTATTTAAGGAGAAAGTCTAGAAAGAGAAAGTTCTCAAACGTGATTCACAGAGTTGTACAACTTTCAGCTTAATTTCAGGACGAAATTCCCTAAACAAGGGGAGGCTGTAACACCCCGTGTTTTCGGGAAGTCAAAGTCAAAGTCAAGGTCAAAGTCAACGACCGATTTCGCGCAACTCGACTTGCAGAGAATTTCTTTTATATGTTTAATTTAGTTGTATTATGTGGAGTAAGTGTCAATAATTACAACAATCGACGTATTACAATCGCCATCTAATCGACTTACGACTGTGAACTGTAGGAAGTAACAATGCGATAAAGTTAACGAAACGATAATCAAAGTATGCTAATCAAATCGACATCGAATCGAATCTCAACTCGAACTACGTATTTTAATTATTGTTATACGTGTATGTGTGCCTTACGTGTTACCTGCGCATGTTTAAATTTTGTATGTTGAGGAAATCAATCGAAACACGAAATGCAATCGAACTCAATCGACATCGAACTCAAATCACAATCGAACTATGATAATTAGTGGAGAAAGGATAGCGCAAGATATGAGTGGTTGGGATTAAAAGTAATTTGACTAGGAAACCCTATCGTATCGAACCGCTCACAACCGAAATCGAAATATCAAAAATCGTCGCACCAAACACTCGAAACATGCAGCTGATCGATCAGGCTACCAGCCGATCGAACAGCCAGCCGAACGGACTGCTGTCCGATCGAGCTGCCTGGCCGATCGGCCAGCACTTTCCTCATTTGGCATCCTATAAATACCCCTGTCATTGCCATCCTTTCCACTTTTGGAAACCTCTGTTCGACCAGCACGCTTAGCTCATCCTTTTCTCAGATTCCTCTCGATTCCGGTAAGATTTCGTCCTAAATCTTGTACTTTCTTAATCTACACGCACTCCTACACCTTTCTATCTTTCAAATCTTAACTTTTAACCGTGAAATCAATAAGATTCAAGTGTTCTAGGATGATGTCATCATGGGTTCTTGAAGAACTTCATGTTTCGGCCTCAACCCACCAAGAATAACTTGGATCTAGCCGATTTCCACATAAACAAACAAAGATCTTTCATAGATCTAAACTTATACCCGGTGAGAAGGATTGAAAGATGGATTTTCCAACTTTCTTTCAAATCTTTTCACTAAATGCCTTCAAACCGATAGAAACGGAGCCTGTGCCGGCTTACAAATCACTCCGGTTGTTGCATGGCTCAAGATCTGGATTCTATCCACGAGGATAACCGATTTCGGGTTAAACGATAAACTCCGTTCCAAACAGTTCACCAGCCGGATTTGGGTGATTCCTGTCCGACCAGGGGAACCAAATAAGGACGAGGGATCTATGGTTCGACTCGTTGCCAAAATATCTCAATAAAACGACAAACAAACAGAACAACCAAGTGTTAGACGAATAGGCTGATCAGGTTAGAATGCTGACCGATCGGACTGCTGTCCGAACGGACAGCCAGCCAATCGAACAGTCAGCCGATCGGTTAACACATGGTCCCACACTTAATCAATTTATTTTGAAGACTAGTATTGAGCGAACTGTTGTTCGATCGGACTACTGTCCGATCGGATTACTCTTCGGATCATGAGATACTATACTTCAACACTTAATCGATTTTTCAACATGTTCGATGCACTAGGAGTGCCACCCGATCGAACAGCCGTCCGATCAGGTGACACCTTGCTAAGAATTTAAAGTTGTTGACTATTGTTGACTCGCCAACCGATCGGTCAGCAAATCATTAAGTTTTTGACTTGTTGACCTGTCCGATCGAACACCTGTCCGATCCAAGGCAAATCACTACAATTCATTAAAATACCTAACCGATTGGGTTGCCGGCCGATCGAACAGCCGTCCGGTCGACCGACCTGAAGGGTAAAGGTACTTCAATGTTTTCTAACGCTACAACGAAAACTTCAAAAGTCAAGCCATCATACACAAACACATCCTTCTCAAAGGAAGAAACAATCCACTCGAACAGCCATCCGATCGGCCTACCCACCGACCGGACAGCGGTCCGAGCGGACTGTCAACCGAACGGTCAGTCGTCCGATCAAACTACCGTCCGATCGAGCAACTGTCCGACTCTCCAACACTTGTTTTTTGTTTTACGCGTCGCTTACTACTATGCTATCAATCCATTCAGGCTAACTTTACTCGCTAAGCGCTCCTTTCAATCCATCAACCGCTGTAAGTATACTCGATCCCTTTTTGCTTTATGCACTTTTGGGTGTTACATACGTTACAACTATTCAAATCACATCAAACACACTACTCAATACTATTTGAATGCTAACCGTTAATGCATGTTATACGTGGCTTATGAATGCTTGTTTGTTATGTTTACACATGGAATGTTGTCTACCTGCCTTAGCAACGATAGTACTATAGTTTGGACTCAGCACCCGTTCACACGGGGGTTGTTAAGGACAATTACTTGCATGGATTAGGTGGTAATCATGTATTGCGAACTGCCCCGGGCGGTCAACTCGTAGTCATTGGTATCGATGGATCTGTGTCGATAACTAACGTGCTTCATTTCACTATGTGCACGTGCTGGTTATGCGTAAACGAATTCGAACTCTATATGCTATTATCAAACTTGTATGCTCACCTTTACATTATATGTATTGACTTTATTTTAACGTATGTGACAGGTGCTTAGGATGCACATCTGGTAGGAAAGTGAAGCTAGAATAAAGCTTTGGAGCCCAACAAATAGTTGTCTGTAGTAAATGAATCAAGGGTCTCAAGAAGCAGATAAACAATTGCTCTATTTTAAATCTGAGTTGTCAGAACAGAATGATTTGCCTAGACTTTATCTGTAATAATTTGTTTACTGTTTGAGACATGGTATGGGACATGTTATTTTAAATTGAATAGTAATGATAATTGTTATGGAAACTTCTGGACAATCTGTTTCGCTCAGTGCCATGCCCCGATGTTTCCGCCATCGGTTGGGGTGTGACACGTGTGGACCGTAAAAAAATTGCAGAGACATGCCTAATATTTGCGCGTACGCCATCACATTCAGTCCATCTCTTGGAAATTGAAGGACAGTTTCATTTGGGTGGTATTCGGGCGATATGAAGTTTGGTTGCCGGTTCTAGACGTAAAACCGAAATGGGGTCGGAAGAGATTTATGATATATTTCATTATCAAATTTTAAGAAGTATTAAAGAGAAGATGGTAAAGTTTATAAAAAATGGAGTGGAAAGTGGGGTTTTTACAGGTAAAAAATTGGATTAAAATAAAAAAATATTTATTTCGTTACCGTTGGACCCAACGATCCGCTCTTGATCACCGCGCAAAATCAGGCGTTTTAAATAAAACGCTGGAGCCTTTTTTTGGAAAAAACGCCCTTTGGTCGGTAGGTGGGGCGTTATTAGGGGGAAAACGCCCAAAACCCCTCTACTACGGGTGATCTTTAAAATATAATTACTCACTCACACAAATATAAGGGATTCATTCTGAATGCTACACTCCCACATACTTGGGAATCTCATTATCAAAGGAAAAAACTATATATGAAACTAGTGCAAAACCAATTTTTTGGTGGTGTAAATCTCATGCTTTTGGTGCTATCTTATAATAGAAAGCATCAAATAACTAAACAGACCACTTAAAAATACATTACACATCATAATTAAATGCTTACAAGTTATACACCACAAAATAATTAATTATTTGAGGCTAAGGTTGCTAATGGCACCAAAATACAAAATAAAATTGATTTTTTTTACTTGTAAATACAAAATAAAGTTGATTTTTTTAGGCTTAAACTTTTAAATAGCACCAAAACACCAAAATAATTATCTTTCACTTTAACGGTTAAAATTCAAAATCTACATCTAACTTCTTTCTTCTTCTCTTTCTCTGCAACTCATTTTTTTCCTCATTCTAATCTCATAAAACCTATAAGCCCTCATTCTCCTTCAATCTACAATACCATCAAAATAAGCCATTATAATTAAAGGTGTCATATTTGTAATATGGTTTCATTTCATATTTTAATTTTATGCTTTAATTGAATATAAATTGTTCTATGTAGCTAAAGGTGGAATTATTCAAGTTTCTTTAAATCTCATTTAATCATCACTTTAAGGTAAGAAATTTAAATTCTATTACCTTTATTATGATTTCTTTATGTATTATATGATTATGTATGTACGTGTTATGTATGAATAATATGTGTGTATGTTTATGTGGATATTTGTATGTATGATATGTCATGAGTATACGCATACTTGGAGATTTAAGGGGAAATGCTACCCATTTTTTCTTAGATAGTCAACCCGCTAAGATGTATATATATGAGATAGAATATTCAAATAGTGGGTTAGGATCCACCATCTTAAAGCGTTGGTTTACATAAGTTTACATCATTTGTCTGTTTATTTTAATTTTTAGATGGCACGTGCTTATTGGATGTACGAAATTTCGCATGCTTCATCAATATATATGGAGGGTGTTAAAAGTTTTCTAAAGTTTGTCGAAGCTAATCGGGCGAATAAAGGAAGCGGGATGATTTATTGTCCTTGTCAAGTTTGTAATAATTTTATGAGCTTTAATGATATCACAGTCAAAGAGTTTCATTTGGTGAATAATGGTTTTATGTCTAAATACACTTGTTGGTTAATGCATGGAGAGTCACTACTTGATCATAGCACATCGTCGATCAACTCACACATTAATGATAACAGAGAGAACGATACATACCTTGATGCTGATTATGACCATTCAAATTCAAATGAACCCGATGGCAATTTAAATGAAATGTTACATGATATGGAGACTAATATTACTGATGATGAGCAAGAAAATTTACAACACCTATTTGAAGAAGTAGAAAAACCATTATATACCGGTTGTAAAAAAATTAAAAAGCTTGATGCTGTGTTGAAGTTGTTTAACATAAAGTCGAAAAATGGATGGAGTGATAAAAGTTTCACAAATCCATTAGTGCTTTTGCATGACATGCTTCCGGAAGGCAATGAGTTACCAATTTCGACATACCAAGCGAAAAAATTGATGTGTCCAATGGGATTGGAAGTTGAAAGAATACATGCTTGTCCAAATGATTGTATGTTTTATAGAAAGGAGTTTGAGGATCTGCATGAATGTCTTATCTGCCATGCATCAAGGTATAAACGTAAAAAAGAATCAGATGAAGATGAATATGAATATGACAATGATGTGACAAAAATGGACCACCGGCTAAAATGTTGTGGTATCTCCCCATTATACCGAGACTCAAAAGATTATTTTCAAACGAAAAAGAAGCAAAATTATTACGTTGGCATTCAGATGAGCGTGTATGTAACGCCCCAAAAATTTGAATTATCAAATTTGCTAGTATGTTACCATGTTTTATAGAATGGAATATAATAACTAGGTTAGTAAACTTAGTTAAATGCCTAACAAGACAAGTAAAGGAATGAATTGGGTGACAATTAAGATCAAGTAACAAACTAGAAGGGGTAAAGTTGCCAAAAGGGGGAAACTTGTATTTAATTAAAATTAAAACCCCACCACACACTAGGTGTGTGTGTGTGTGTCGACTTCATGATCAGGAGAAGAAGAAAAAGGGGTTCAAACCCTAGTTCAAAAGAAGCTTCAATTGAAGGGAAATTTGGAGCTTAAACCTATGATTGAACTTGAATTAATGATCACCTACACAAGGGGATCATGAGGTATGTTTTAAAACTTAGATTGGTAATCTTGTATGAAATGGGTTATGTTTAATCTGTGAATTTTGGTTGAAATTAGAATTAATACTTGTTGATGCTATCATGTTGAAGTTCAATCATGGTTAAATTTTAGTGAATTAGATGATTTAGAATGAAACCCATTGCATGAGTGTGAAGATGATGATCAAGATGAACTTATAGATGTTATATTGTAATGTTGTGATGTATAAGGTGTTATGTGATAGATAAACTTAGTGTGGAATTGATGATTATGAGATCTTGTTTGAATATGATGGATTATGAGATGAAATTGGGAAGAATATGCTAAAAACACTTGTACATTATGCCTAGAAAGTGGTATGCACACCAAGTGTTTGATGAAATGCTTAGGTGAAAATGATAAATGAAATTGTATGCTAACGATGGATAAAAATATGTAGAATGTGATAACGATGTTGTAAATAATAGAACTTTCATAAGGAATGTGGTTTAGATGGATTACAAGTGGGGAATTAGTTTGATAAGATGATATGTTAAGAACGTGCATTAGAAGGTTGTACTATATGCTTTGAGGGCGTGATGCACGCCGTAAGTGGGATTAAGTGTTTGACCATAGCTAGTAAACGATCATGTACTAAATATGAAGCGTGTGAGCTCACTAGTAAGTAAAGACGGTAAAGTCACGAAATTAGACTAACTTTGAATCCGTAGGATCATGAAGAATTAGCATGTGTAGTTTCAATGTGGTTAATGTTCTATGTAAAAATTTGTGAGAATTATTGTATCATAAGGTCTCTAACATGTTTATGATGCTTAGCATAAATTATGAAAATGAATTGCTGATTTAAAGTCGAGTTTGAGTTCATAATTCCAAAAAATTACAAAGCTGATTGGAAGAAATTATTGTTGCGCACCTGTTTTGAAAAATTCGTATAAAATCAACCGTAGCTCGGTTTAAGGCATATGATATGTGGTTGGAAAGCCATCAGAGCATATTACGTTTTTCATGTGAACATGTTGAGCTAATTCAGATCGTATAAAGGTGAAAATGGGTCGAGAACAGCTGCTGTACAGAAAGTGCAGCAGTGAAAAGAATGTGTATGATGAACTTAACATGAATGATTGTCCATATATCCGTTGCCTAAACACTATATGTTGTTTTGGATGAGTGATTAGGATTGTTAAGGTGTGTTTAAAGTGTCTATATGCATGAAAATGGAATGTGCAAGTATTTTCTTAAATGGGTCGAACGGGTTGACTATATAGTCAATAATCTAGTTTAAAAGTATGTGGATTATTATCAATCTATTTGAATGGCATGTATAACCACAAGGTATATTCTAATGATTAAAGGAATGAACTTGTTTCCATCAAGGTGTAGCAAGGCTTGGAAGACAATATGGCAAACAAGTGGAAATGGTGATAACTTTCTTACGGGCAAAGGTAAGTGATTTCGATTCACTTCTTAGTATGTATAAAGAATTTTGATGTTTATAAATGTGGGGAAATCATGTAAGGTTGTGTAATGAATGAGAGTACTAAGATAAGTATTGATTTAATGAGAAAAAGGGAGTTATCTAAGACGAAGGTAAATTGGTGGGATTAAACGGGTCAAATAAATACGTACAAGTAATGTATCAATTTTGAAATTCGAAAAGATTAAGGATCCGGGATAAAGATTTTTAGTCAATAATGTAAGGTTATGTTTTACGGATAAATAGAAACAAGTTTCGAGTGAATTAGATGTGATATGGTTGAGTTATGAAAGGTTTGGCATTAAAAATGAAGGCTGAACTATGGCAGCCATCGTAGCTTACAGTGGAGGCTGTCGCGCCCTGCGACAATATTGTTCTAGTCTCTCGCGGCCCGCGAGAGACCCTGTTGCTGGCAATTTTGTTTAATTTTATTTGTTTGATCTTGGAACTCGTTTAGAATGTTTTATTAAGGCCTCATAGCAATTGTTTTAAATGATTTTGAATGTAAGTGAATGATATGGGTCTTTGAGTAGCATAAGTATGGATGAATTATTATTATTTACGTATGACCAAGGTAAAACAATTGAATGTGAATAAGTGCATAAATTGGATATACATGTATGATGATATTTAGTAGTAGAGTATGAAGGTTAGGTTTTGTTGCTAACGAGAGATGTAGGAATGGGACGTGTATAGCATTTGGTGGATACATGGAAGAGTTCCCGCTCGATGTTCTCTAATGATAATAGATCAATGTTATGTTTTTATGCGAGAATGTAAATCTTCAATACGTTGGAGGGTATGTGTTGTTAATTGTTTGTTATTGAGAATGAAATTAAGAAATGCAGGTACGTAAGTGTTCGTCTCTCATGGATTTGAGGCTCGGTGTAAGGAATGAATCCGAGGAACACCATTCGGAAACTTTATACAACAATAGATGGCTATGTGTTTATTGGTTATTATGTGTTCATTTAAAAATTCATGATGTCACCATTTACTAACATGTTGGTTATTTATGGTGACCGCAGATAATCGGATCGTCATGATGAACGAAGCAACAGAGATCGAGTCGAGACCAAGGATTGTACGGGGATGTGATCACATGCTTGAAATCATTTGTAATATAATTTTTCTTGATTATGAATGAATGTTGTAAAAGATTTAGATTAAGTTGATTCGAATGGATTATTAATCAGCTGTATGTCTTACAAGGAAAGAAATTTTATGACTCATATTTTCCGCTGCGACAAATTCGGTTAACAAGTGTTTGGGTGTTTCAAGTTGGTATCAGAGCCCTGGTTTGAGCGAAATCAAGTATGAGGAGGTAAATACTTGAACTCAAACCCGTTTGCTCTTGTGACAAGGAACCCGTACAATCCAAGACTCGATCAAGATCTAAAGGTAGAAGCGAATGTAAGTATGTATGTGAAGTAAACTAACCGTATGTTATGTGTATGGTAAGCATAATTATTTGGAGAGGATGATCTGCGAATGCGGTCTGGGACCGACACCAAGGCATGTAATAAGACAAATTGACCCCAGGTACGTAAATTCAATATGTGGGTACATGTAATGGTAAAACCTATCAAGGGAAGGAAAATTTTAAATGAAATATAATGATGGTATAGTAATGAAATTTTGAAAATGTTACACGTGCCGAAACATAAATCTTCGGACATAAGGTGATGATTACATGAAGGCACGAAACTAGTATGTGGATTACGTACCTGGCCAGTACACTAGAAACATATGACGTTCGTGAGACCGTGATAATTGTTGCAGGTATGTCCGGAAGAATTGGGTACTAGGTGGACATGTGGGTGAAAGGAGTAGTAAGACTCTCAAGAAATTGAGAGTACTAAATATGAAAGAAAAGTATGAAAAATATGTTTGAATCCGCGAGACGGATTCAAAACATAGAAGCAATTAAAATTATGAATGGTATGTTTGAATCCGCGAAACGGATTCAAAACATAGAAGGAATGAAAGATACGAATGATATGCTTGAACCCGCGGGACGGATTCAAAACATAGAAGAAATGAAAGGTATGAATAATATGTTTGAATCTGCGAGACGGATTCAAAACATAGAAAGGAATGGAAAGTAGAATGAAAAGTTTGAATCCGTAAGTAAGTACGGATCAAACAAGTAAGAATGAATGATGAGAATGAAAAGTTCGAATTTGTAAGTAAGTACGGACCAGGCAAGTAAATATTCTTTAAAGCGGATATTATCCAAGTTATGTTTTAAACTTTTACATATATTTATATATATGCAAATACGTTGTATGTGAGAATGGTTGAAAGGACAAATGAGTCATACGGGTCAAATGGTGATCGCCATTTGAACCTGGTATTTAATGTTTCGATTTGTCAAGTTTTATACTTATAGGTGAGCATAATGTATGGGCATGCAATGTCACAAATTGGAAAGAAATAACCATTGCAAGGTATGGATAACGAGTCAATGGATTTGACTCGCGTCAGGTATGTATAAAAAGGTTATACTCTTAATAGGAGCTTATGGCTCGACTAGGGAGGGATGTGTCGGAATAGGATAACTGATACACATATGTAAGAATGTATTTACAAATTAGACTTCCGAAAGGTCAAACAGAGTAAAATGATAATTAATAAGGCAAGTAATAGAAAAAAAGAAAGAAAATTTTGGTCCCCTAAATAAGTAAGTATAACCGTTGAAAACGGTTGTTGTAGCAAAATTTTAGTTGAAAGAAATAAATTTTGAAATAAGTTACGTGTTAGACATATTATTAAATGACTCTTGAGAGTCAGAATGAATGACGGGCTACGACCCGGACAATAACTTAAGAGTGGACGGGAAGGGTAGGTTTTGACAAGAACAATGAAATAATGTAATGAAGTCTCAAGTATGCATGAATGGAAAAGAAGTACGAACGTGTACTTCGATACGTCTACGATAAGTAAGAAGTGCCAGTTTGACCTTGAAAAGTCAAACTGCAAAAGTTGACGAAATAACCAATAAAATGAAAAGACTGTATGTAAGAAATGAAATGTGTGATATGTTTTAAGCATGTACGTAAGAAATTTGTGAAAGAGTCTTAGGCAAACAACACCATGTAGAATGCAATTATGAAAGGTTATGTGCTAACTGTTAATTTTACAGATAAGAATGATGGAATTCTTAGTGTGATGATAGTAGTAAAGCTGACGGAAGGATGCTCACGAGTGGGAGCATATTACACGAGTGAATGAGACCAATTCTGGTATGGAAGGTACCTATAAAGAAGCGGATCGATCCGGCTAACGGATCACTGATCTATGCAAAGAAGGCGAGGTTAGTAAAAAAGTTTAATGCTTGATTTATAAGTAAGAATCTGTAAATTTATTTGTACGTGTGAACAAAATGAATGGTAGGATAATTATGGTATGATATGAAATAATCGACTTGTAATGGTCAGCATAAAAAAAGTATTTATGTCATTAAGAGGAAGATAATGAAAATTTGGACTAATTGATTAAACGCTCGTATGATGCTCTTGCACGACAAACCCGGGTAGTATAATAAGTAGTGCATGCAAGGAGCTAATAATAAATGATGTGAATGATTTAAATCTGAGGCTAGACCTAAAGTTGTAAATAGTTCAGGTAACGGTAGAAGATGTAGATTGATGTTTAATCCTAGCGAAGAGTATGGACAAGTGAGTATGAAAATGGTAGTTATGTTAGTGTATTAGTATCTGAATATTCTCGGTAATATGTACTATTATATGCTCACCTCTCCTGAGGAGATGAAAGAAATTAGGAGGAATGTAAGTAATGGAATGTTCAGGTTCATTCAAGATTGTCGAAAATGAACTAATAACTACCTAGAGGTAATGGAAACCCCAAACAAATGTCGGTAACACGTGTATATACACACGGTTTAAAATTACCATGTGCCAATGAAAATACTTGGACGGAATGCTAATAATAGAATACCGAAGTAAGCTCATGATAAGCACTCATATGACTAATGCTAGAATGAAATATCAAGTATGTGATATGTGTGAAAGGGAAATAAAATGACCCACAACAAATGGTAAGCATATGAAGGTCCAATGATTAATTAAAAAGGCAAGGAACAAGATATATGCTTATGATGGTAAGTGAATATTACCTCTTAAACAAGTCACAAGTGTTTGCGGGATATAGTAAACAACTTGAATGAATTAATTCAAGAGTGAGAATATAATTGGTCTATTAGGAATGAGAAAGGTTTCGGAGACGAAACCTTCATTAAGGGGGTAGACTTGTAACGCCCCAAAAATTTGAATTATCAAATTTGCTAGTATGTTACCATGTTTTATATAATGAAATATAATAACTAGGTTAGTAAACCTAGTTAAATGCCTAACAAGACAAGTAAAGGAATGGATTGGGTGACAATTAAGATCAAGTAATAAACTAGAAGGGGTAAAGTTGCCAAAAGGGGGAAACTTGTATTTAATTAAAATTAAAACCCCACCACACACTAGGTGTGTGTGTGTGTCGACTTCATGATCAGGAGAAGAAGAAAAAGGGGTTCAAACCCTAGTTCAAAAGAAGCTTCAATTGAAGGGAAATTTGGAGCTTAAACCTATGATTGAACTTGAATTAATGATCACCTACACAAGGGGATCATGAGGTATGTTTTAAAACTTAGATTGGTAATCTTGTATGAAATGGGTTATGTTTAATCTGTGAATTTTGGTTGAAATTAGAATTAATACTTGTTGATGCTATCATGTTGAAGTTCAATCATGGTTAAATTTTAGTGAATTAGATGATTTAGAATGAAACCCATTGCATGAGTGTGAAGATGATGATCAAGATGAACTTATAGATGTTATATTGTAATGTTGTGATGTATAAGGTGTTATGTAATAGATAAACTTAGTGTGGAATTGATGATTATGAGATCTTGTTTGAATATGATGGATTATGAGATGAAATTGGGAAGAATATGCTAAAAACACTTGTACATTATGCCTAGAAAGTGGTATGCACACCAAGTGTTTGATGAAATGCTTAGGTGAAAATGATAAATGAAATTGTATGCTAACGATGGATAAAAATATGTAGAATGTGATAACGATGTTGTAAATAATAGAACTTTCATAAGGAATGTGGTTTAGATGGATTACAAGTGGGGAATTAGTTTGATAAGATGATATGTTAAGAACGTGCATTAGAAGGGTGTACTATATGCTTTGAGGGCGTGATGCACGCCGTAAGTGGGATTAAGTGTTTGACCATAGCTAGTAAACGATCATGTACTAAATATGAAGGGTGTGAGCTCACTAGTAAGTAAAGATGGTAAAGTCATGAAATTGGACTAACTTTGAATCCGTAGGATCATGAAGAATTAGCATGTGTAGTTTCAATGTGGTTATTGTTCTATGTATAAATTTGTGAGAATTATTGTATCATATGGTCTCTAACATGTTTATGATGCTTAGCATAAATTATGAACATGTATTGATGATTTAAAGTCGAGTTTGAGTTCATAATTCCAAAAAATTACAAAGCTGATTGGAAGAAATTATTGTTGCGCACCTGTTTTGAAAAATTCATATAAAATCAACCGTAGCTCGGTTTAAGGCATATGATATATGGTTGGAAAGCTATCAGAGCATATTACGTTTTGCATGTGAACATATTGAGCTAATTCAGATCGTATAAAGGCGAAAATGGGTCGAGAACAGCTGCTGTACAGAAAGTGCAGCAGTGGAAAGAATGTGTATGATGAACTTAACATGAATGATTGTCCATATATCCGTTGCCTAAACACTATATGTTGTTTTGGATGAGTGATTAGGATTGTTAAGGTGTGTTTAAAGTGTCTATATGCATGAAAATGGAATGTGCAAGTATTTTCTTAAATGGGTCGAACGGGTTGACTATATAGTCAATAATCTAGTTTAAAAGTATGTGGATTATTATCAATCTATTTGAATGGCATGTATAACCACAAGGTATATTCTAATGATTAAAGGAATGAACTTGTTTCCATCAAGGTGTAGCAAGGCTTGGAAGACAATATGGCAAACAAGTGGAAATGGTGATAACTTTCTTACGGGCAAAGGTAAGTGATTTCGATTCACTTCTTAGTATGTATAAAGAATTTTGATGTTTATAAATGTGGGGAAATCATGTAAGGTTGTGTAATGAATGAGAGTACTAAGATAAGTATTGATTTAATGAGACAAAGGGAGTTATCTAAGACGAAGGTAAATTGGTGGGATTAAACGGGTCAAATAAATACGTACAAGTAATGTATCAATTTTGAAATTCGAAAAGATTAAGGATCCGGGATAAAGATTTTTAGTCAATAATGTAAGGTTATGTTTTACGGATAAATAGAAACAAGTTTCGAGTGAATTAGATGTGATATGGTTGAGTTATGAAAGTTTTGGCATTAAAAATGAAGGCTGAACTACGGCAGCCATCGTAGCTTACAGTGGAGGCTGTCGCGCCCTGCGACAATATTGTTCTAGTCTCTCGCGGCCCGCGAGAGACCCTGTTACTGGCAATTTTGTTTAATTTTATTTGTTTGATCTTGGAACTCGTTTAGAATGTTTTATTAAGGCCTCATAGCAATTGTTTTAAATGATTTGGGTCTTTGAGTAGCATAAGTATGGATGAATTATTATTATTTACGTATGACCAAGGTAAAACAATTGAATGTGAATAAGTGCATAAATTGGATATACATGTATGATGATATTTAGTAGTAGAGTATGAAGGTTAGGTTTTGTTTCTAACCAGAGATGTAGGAATGGGATGTGTATATCATTTGGTGGATACATGGAAGAGTTCCCGCTCGATGTTCTCTAATGATAATAGATCAATGTTATGTTTTTATGCGAGATTGTAAATCTTCAATACGTTGGAGGGTATGTGTTGTTAATTGTTTGTTATTGAGAATGAAATTAAGAAATGCAGGTACGTAAGTGTTCGTCTCTCATGGATTTGAGGCTCGGTGTAAGGAATGAATCCGAGGAACACCATTCGGAAACTTTATACAACAATAGATGGCTATGTGTTTATTGGTTATTATGTGTTCATTTAAAAATTCATGATGTCACCATTTACTAACATGTTGGTTATTTATGGTGACCGCAGATAATCGGATCGTCATGATGAACGAAGCAACAGAGATCGAGTCGAGACCAAGGATTGTACGGGGATGTGATCACATGCTTGAAATCATTTGTAATATAATTTTTCTTGATTATGAATGAATGTTTTAAAAGATTTAGATTAAGTCGATTCAAATGGATTATTAATCAATTTGATATTGATGTGTATTTGTCTCCTTTGATTGACGACTTAAAAACTCTATGGAGTTCAGGTGTCGATGTGTATGATGCTTATATGAAAGAACGCTTTCAGTTGCGGGCCATGATTTTTTGCACTATAAGTGATTTTCCAGCATATGGTAATTTGTCAGGATACAGTACAAAGGGTAAGAAAGCTTGCCCTGTTTGTGAAGAGGAGACAAGTTCAATATGGTTTAAAAAATTGCAAAAAAAACGGTATACATGGGATATCGAAGATTCCTTTCGGCTGGTCACATTTTTCGGAATAAAACGATTGAGTTTAACGGAAGCACCGAGCTCGGATCGGTGAGGAAACAATTTGATGCATTTTCACGAGTTGAAAAATTAACTACTGTGTTAGGAAAAAGAACTCGTGTTAACAAAAGAGCCATTGAAAAAAGAAGCCGGTAAAAGAGCCATTATCAAAAAAGCCGATAAAAGAGCCACTATGAAAAAAGCCGATAAACGAGCAATTGATACAAAAGCGATCCGTAAAAAAGTCATTTTTGGGATTTATCTTACTGGAAGCATTTAGATGTTAGACATTGTCTAGATGTTATGCATATTGAAAAAAATGTATGTGATAGTTTGTTGGGCTTATTGTTAGACATTCCTGGAAAAACTAAAGATGGGCTTAATGTTCGTAGAGACATGGAGAAAATGGGAATACGTAAGGAGCTTGCCCCCGTTGAAAGAGACAACCGTTTATATCTGCCACCTGCTTGTTATACTATGTCAAAGGCAGAAAAAGAAAAGTTTTGTAAATGTTTACATGATATCAAGGTTCCATCAACTTATTCGCCAAACATTAAAAGGTTGGTGTCGATGAAAGACCGTAAATTGCTTGGAATGAAGTCTCATGATTGTCATGTTTTGATGACACATATGATTCCCATCGCTATTTATAGACTGTTACCAAATAACATCCGACATGCAATCACAAATCTTTGTTTGTTTTTTAACAACATCAATTCAAAGGTTATTGATTCAGAAACTTTGGATGAATGGCAAAAGGACATTACTGTTACCCTTTGTGAACTAGAGATGTACTTTCCACCGTCGTTTTTTGATATAATGGTTCACCTAATATGTCATATCGTACAAGAGATTAAGGCTTGTGGTCCTGTATTCCTACGATACATATACCCTTTTGAAAGATATATGGGTTTCTTAAAAGGTTATGTAAGAAACCCAAATCGACCTGAGGGTAGTATTGTCGGAGGATATACTTGTGAAGAGGTGACTGAGTTCTGCCAAGGTAATTGTGTCACAACAAGTATAATATATTCAAATATTTTATATACATATTAGTGTTATGAAGTATAACTTACAATACAATATTTTGTTTTTTTCACAGGCTATTTTGAAGGTGTCGAAAGTGTTGGTGTCCCTAAAAGTCGTCATTCGGGTCGACTTGATGGTAAAGGAGTAGTTGGTATGAAAACATATAAGCCAACTCACGATAATCAACAACTAGCACATTTAGTGGTCCTAAAACACATGACATGTCTTTCTCCGTATGTTGATGAACACTTCAACACATAACGGTCGACATACCCGGGTAAGGAACAAATGTGGTATGTAACGAAGCATAACAAAGAGTTTTCGAGGTGGATGAAAAGTAAGGTAATGGGATCTGATATTGATAAAACGGTGAAAAGGTTAGCACAGGGCCCAAACTTTACAGTTAAATCTTACCAAGGGTATGACATTAACAGTTATACGTTCTACACCAAAGATCAAGATCTAAAAAGTACAATGCAGAATAGTGGAGTTACAATAATAGCACCAGCCACCGAATTCGATAGAGTGGATCATAATATAATGAGACAAATCGCCAACAAACCTTATTACGGTGTTATACAAGAAATTTGGGAATTGGAATATTATGATTTCATTCTCATTAACCCTTTCTCACAACCCGCCCAAATTCTCAGACCGTACTGCTGCCGCTGCTTCAACACCAGCCACCGCTCGTTCTCACGCCAGCCCTATTTGCTTGTTCGCCACAACTAGGTGTGATTCCTCGTTGATTTTCGATTGCATGAGTTTTTTTTTCTCAATAGTCTACCCTTTTGATAAATTTATATGGATTTGAACCTAGTTGATATATAAAAGTGCAAGTGGTCCCATATGTTGGATTGTCTTTTGTGTTAAATAATGTAGTATATTCAAGTGTAGTTTGTTGGATTATGATTTTTTATATGTTAAAGTATTTACACGTGTTTACCTAAGTATCCATGTGTTTATATATGCATTTATGTGTGTATATAGTAAATATGTGTGTATATGGGCATTAACTTTTGCAGACAACACATCTCATATACATTATATGAATATAAATTTTGTGTAGTTGTGAGACAAGTAAATAGGTACTTGATAAGTAGGTATATATGTTTTAAAGTGTTTACCATACTTATATGCTTTATATTTTTAAGGGAATTGTATTGGGTTAAACTAATAGATACTTGATAAGTATGTATATATGTTTGTGTATGTGTATTATTAGTGTAGTATTTGGTAACTAGTATATAAATTTGATCGTTTTAGTTGATTAACTATAAGTATGTTATATGTTCTTGTTTAATGCTAAACTAGATATGTCAAAAAGAGGAAGAGGTAAACGCGGTTGTGCTTCTTTTTCAAAGAAGTTAGATGCGAGTGATTATCACGTTAATTTTGGTAAGGAACATTTGTTGGTTGGTCATATGAAAGGAAAGTTTATATCATGGTTTGGATTATCGGTTAAAGAAAGATTGCCATTAGATCTTGACACAAAGGAACTTCATGTAAATTGGTTTGATGAGCTATGGTTGGAAGCAAAGGTATTATATATTTTTTTGTAGATTATGAAAAATATGAGATACTTGCTAATTAATTATTTTGTTTAAATTATTGTTTTGTACACTCTAGTTACAATGGAATATTACTAGTGAAAAATATGAGTCGGAAGAAGTTAGAAAAGTTATGAGGGAGAAAGCTATCAGCATTCGAACAAATTTCAAAAGTAGGATTTTTAATGCATATCAAAATGAAGGTAAGGATCCTACTGTCATACATACATATCTAGATTCTGAGCAATGGAAAAATTTTCTTAAAAGGAGTACCGATCAAGGAAGCTCAGAAAAGAAGTAAACGAGCAAAAAATTGTGCAACAAAAAACAGATGCCCGACCCACCTAGGACGAACTGGATGGGCGGGTTTTGAAGATAAAGTTGACGGAATATGGTCTTCACTTGAAGCAACCAACAAATCCCTTGAAGGCGTAAAACATTCTTTCACTAAAAAATTTATATCTGGTCGAGAAAAAAAACACATTAACAAACTCGTATGAACTTCCACCGAATGTAATTGAAGAATCCAAAAAAGGTAATGCCTATATATACACACACACATTTATAATTTATAAATTGATATACTTTGTGTGTGCATATATATACATAGAAATTGATTTAGTTTTAATATTGAGTTTATAGGTGCAACAAAGCTTCAGAAGAAGAAGAAGAAAACTGGTAGAAAACAGGGAAAAATGACTCGGGTGTCGATGTGAACCATGATAGAGTCCCATCACCACGGGTGGACACGAGTCTTGGTGGACCGTTTATCGACTATCCACCTATCCAGGTAATATATAATTATAGTTTGTTCAATAAAATGTTATATATTTATGCATATTAAAAAATTAATTATGGTTTTGCAGAACCCGACCAAATGTGAGTGTCTATCTCCCTATCACAGTCGCGAGGTTGTGACGGTGGCTAAAGGTATGGCATGGCCAACCCCTCCAAATATGATTATGAATGGAAGTTGTATCAAAATACAGGTTCATTATGTTGTTGATGAACATTCGGGATTGCGTGTCCCAGATGAAACACGCACTGAAGTTTTCATAACCATGGGAGATATGCTTCATAGTTATGTTCAGTGGCCTAGACAACATGTAAAGGTATATTTTTGTTTTATAATTTACATTATATTTTAGCATATCAATATTTACTTTTAATATTTATGGCTAAATTGTAGCTTCTGAACGAAGATGCACCAAGCAAATCATGTGCCTCGAGAATGGCCTCGAGTTACGGATCACCTTGTCATAAAAGTTCCTCGTCACAAACACAAGCCAATTACACCACGAAGACTTCAGATTATCGTCCACATGTAGTTTATATTAATTTAGATTTATTTGTGCATTTTATAACACCTTTTTTTGTTATTTTAGCTTGAAGCCGACCCATTTATGCAAATCCAACCTTCGGGATATGTGATGCAACCTCAAGGCAGTTTATATGAGTTTGGTAACTAATTAAAGACTTATTTATATAAGAATCCAATATATATGTGTGGGTGTATATATATATATCTGAGTACTAATGTTTTTTTATAATTGTTTTAGTTAATGAATGTGAACAACCTACAAACTAGGGCTGTCCAAACTGCTCGACGATCGCTCGAAAAATGCTCGTTCGATTCTCGCTCAGTTTGTAAATGAGCCGCTCGAATCGGTTCGATTCAAATTCAATCCAAGCATGAGCATAGCTCCGCTCGCTCGTCGATCGCTCGGTTTCGCTCGAATTATTTTTATTAATAATATATATATATTATAGATTTTAAAGATTAAAAACCCAAAAAATATACTAGCCCAAAAAAAACTAAAAGCCTAAAAACTATTCAGCTCAACTTAATATTTAATATGAAAATCTAACCCTAATCGTCGGACTCGCCGCCATAATCGAAGATCTGATTGTGCGAAGATCTGAATATCGTCGGATAATCAATTATTGTCGCTCCAGTCTTCAATCTGCAACATATCGTCGCTCCAATATTCAATTTGCATAATCGTTTGAGGTATGTTTGTTTGTTACTTCTGCATAATGCGTGACTGGCATATGGATACGATATGGTACGTATCACAAAGTTGGTTATACTTGGGGTGATTTGGTTTCCTGGATATAAATATCTTGGTCTCCGGCTCTCTGCCAGTTCTGTTTATTTAACTGTTGTTTGTTTACTTCTGTTTGATTACTCTTATGAGAATTGATAACCTGGCTATAAATATCTTGGTCTCCGGCTCTTCGACACTTAATGGTTGTGTTTATAGGTTATATGTTGATTTAAAGTTGAATTTTGTGGATGAAGATGATCAAGCTTAAAGAAGAAGTTTATGGCTTTTGAACTAAATGACAATTTGTATTCGCACTGTATTTTGTGCTTCTTGATATTGTTAAGAACATTTTTAGAATCATATTTGAGTTATGTATTGCCTTTGTTAGTAAAGTGTTGGACATGTTTTAATTAAGTTAGAATTTGTTTTTGTTGAACGAAGCCTTATAATTCAATCGAGCGAAAACGATTCGCTCGATTTTTTTTAGGATTTGATAAAAACCGAGCGAAACCGAGCCGATCGATTTAATTCAATCCGAGCATGAGCATCACTTTTGTGCTCGGTTTTGCAAATTTGATCCGATCGGATCGGATCGGTTGTAATTCAATCCGAGCATGAGCAGACCCTCGATCGGATCGGATCGGCTCATGAACACCCTACTACAAACTGCTTCACAAAATTCATTTGAGTTGCATGATTTCAATCTTGAACTAAATCTTAATCCCCTCCCCGAGCCGGAGCCGGCGCCCGAATTCGAGCCCGAGCCAAAGCCCAAGCCCGAGCCTGCATTTAGTGATCCTGATGTATGTCTGGCCTTGGAAAGGATAAAGCTTAAGCCTCCATGAATTCAAGAATTAGTTGATCAATTACAAATTGGCATTGGTAAGAACCATTACATTCGGGTCAATTCACCTGACCGGATGTATCCCCGGCCGGGTTTATGAGAATATCTTGTATTCCGAATTGTTAAACATGCTCTAGGAGGGTTGGCTTGATGTCACAATATTACATTGGTTTGCCATGTAAGTTGCTATTATTGTTATTATATGGTACCATAACATAAAATAAAGCATAAAATACAACACCTAAAAAGTTATTTTGTACTAGTTTGAATAATCCAAATGTATAAGTTTCCACATAAAAGATTAGTGACACATAAAATATAGCGTGACAATGGACAAATTATTTTGTGTGTAATCTTGTAAGTGCACTTCACATTGTCTCTTTTCCGTTTCTTTTCCATCACTCTAATATCTCTCTCTTTCAAAATCACCAATGCCCCAAATGTGTGTATAAAGGAAAGCCTTTATTACATGTCAATTCTTAAAAAAAAAAAAATCATTCTTGGAGCAAATTCCAGCCCCAAATTATTTTGTATGGCTCAAGTGTGTTCTTGAAAGCACACCATTTCAAACCCAAAATCAGACCTTTTAAAATCACAATGCTAAAAAGATTTTCATTCCCATATTCGTTTCTTCTTCTTCTTTTTATTGCCCATTTCTTCTTTTTATCTAATGCAGAATCACATTGTACCATCTCCCAATCAAGACCCCTTTTAGGTTCATATTTTTTTTTTCTTAAGTTGTCTTAGATTCATCTAAAAAATGTATCCATTTTTTTATTGCATATATGAACTTTGGATGATTTTAGAGGAGGTGCTAAATATTTCTTTTCTTTTAATTTTTTAGGGAAGATTCAAAGGGTGAAATATGATTTGGTGGATTTATGGGGGAGCAAGAGGTTACTTGGTGATGCACAAAAGAATGAGAATGTATCACTTGTGTTGGCTCAAGAAAGAACAACAAGAAAAGATCCTCTTGATAAATTTAAGATATATAGAGGAGGATGGAACATCACAGAAAGCCATTATTGGGCTGTAAGCTTTTGATTATATTTTAATAAAATTCAAATTTAATTGTTATTTGTAAGATTGGAAAATGCTCATCAAAACCCTTCAATCTTTTTTTTTATATGGCAAAAAACTTTTATATGGCAAAAAATAACGTTTAAGAACAGAAACATGATTCATACCTATGTAGTTAAAAGCGCGCACCTAGTCGCCCCAAACGAGACCAGTGAGGCACAACAAAGCCGCATTAAAAACAGAACCGGAAAAAATCAACCTAAACCGTCAAAAATAGTTTCAAACAGTTTGAACCAACCAAAACCTAGTCTAAACAAGTCAATAAGTAGTCTAAACCAACAAAAAAAACAAGTTTATAACTGCTAAAAATAGCTTTCACTAGGCGTGCACCTTGATTGTGCTAGGTGTGCGTTCTTTAAGCGCCTTGCACCTGGCGACAGTCTCACCTTTTGCGCCTTACAAGAACCTTTGAGTAACTAGATTTATGCATGTTTCATTGTGTATCATTGCTAATAACAAAGAATGAAAGAAATTTAATTCATAGCTAAACATTTAGTTAAGACATTTTGTGACTAATCTCATGCATGCATGCATGCACGTATGCTTATATGGATGCAGTCAGTGGCGTTCACGGCTGCACCATTCCTCACGGTGGCTGCAGCATGGTTCGTGATTTTCGGTCTATTCTTATCGAGTTTTTTGCAGGAATAGGTGGTTTGACCACCAAAAGATCACCTCTAGGTGGGCTTGGAATAAAAGAGTGAAAGTAGGTATATAGTTATTTGATATGGCGATATTCAGGGTGTTTCTGACACAAATCTGGGACTTTATTTAATATCGCTATATCATATACATATATACATCAATATCGCTATTTGATATACATATATACATCAATATCGCCAACTAGAGCATATATATATAAGAATATCGCTATCCCATGTATACATATACTTTAATATCGCTATTTGATATGAATGTATATATCAATATCGCTATCCCCTATCTATATATTCTTATATTGATTTTTAGCATATATCGCTACCCCCTATCTATATATTCTTATATTGCTTTTTAGCATAAACCACTATTACATTACATTGAGAAAAAAAGACAACCAAATAAATACATAAGCGTTGACTGTACAAGTCACCATGGAATTTTTAAACTTAACAAAATCTCATAGTTGGAAATTGAAATTCGAGTATACATTTTTTTAACAGCAACTTTTATAAAAAAAACGGCCATTAGCAAATCGCTAGGGCCAACAAAACACACACGACTTACAAATTAAAGTTACACCAATCCCTCCACGTAATACTCTTATACATCGATCTATTTTTAATCCACAAATAACCCAACGCCTTGATATCTTCTTTTATGTTCGCCACATTGACGCTTTTACTAGCGAAAATGACTTTGTTCCTAGATTTCCATAGGCACCACGTAGCCGTGAAAACAATCGCCTGTATCGCCTTCCTTTTCTTGTTATCCCAATAAGCATTCTTGTGAGCCGTGATGACATCTTTAACCGAAAAAGCAAAAAAAAAAAAAAAAAAAAAAAAAATCGACACACCACACCATTGGCTAATAAACTCCCAAAACGAATGAAGAAAAAAAAAAAGATACGCGAAGTTGATGTATTTTGAAGCAATCGCAAGCACGAGTATAAAAGGATGATACTCAAATTTGATTGTCGTAACATTATATTATATTATACTATATATTAAAACCCAACGTCGGGGCTATAGTGCCAACGTTATTTTAGGTATTTACTATTTAACACATTTTAGGATTGTTGGCCCTAGCGATTTAGGTATTTAGTTGGAAAGAAGCCAACAATCCTAAAATGTGTTAAATAGTAAATACCTAAAATAACGTTGGCACTATAGCCCCGAAGTTGGGTTTTAATATATAGTATAATATAATATAATGTTACGACAATCAAATTTGAGTATCATCCTTTTATACTCGTGCTTGCGATTGCTTCAAAATACATCAACTTCGCGTATCTTTTTTTTTTCTTCATTCGCTTTGGGAGTTTATTAGCCAATGGTGTGGTGTGTCGATTTTTTTTTTTTTTTTTTGCTTTTTCGGTTAAAGATGTCATCACGGCTCACAAGAATGCTTATGGGGATAACAAGAAAAGGAAGGCGATACAGGCGATTGTTTTCACGGCTACGTGGTGCCTATGGAAATCTAGGAACAAAGTCATTTTCGCTAGTAAAAGCGTCAATGTGGCGAACATAAAAGAAGATATCAAGGCGTTGGGTTATTTGTGGATTAAAAATAGATCGATGTATAAGAGTATTACGTGGAGGGATTGGTGTAACTTTAATTTGTAAGTCGTGTGTGTTTTGTTGGCCCTAGCGATTTGCTAATGGCCGTTTTTTTATAAAAGTTGCTGTTAAAAAAATGTATACTCGAATTTCAATTTCCAACTATGAGATTTTGTTAGGTTTAAAAATTCCATGGTGACTTGTACAGTCAACGCTTATGTATTTATTTGGTTGTATTTTTTTCTCAATGTAATGTAATAGTGGTTTATGCTAAAAAGCAATATAAGAATATATAGATAGGGGATAGCGATATATGCTAAAAATCAATATAAGAATATATAGATAGGGGATAGCGATATTGATATATACATTCATATCAAATAGCGATATTAAAGTATATGTATACATGGGATAGCGATATTCTTATATATATATGCTCTAGTTGGCGATATTGATGTATATATGTATATCAAATAGCGATATTGATGTATATATGTATATGATATAGCGATATTAAATAAAGTCCCAGATTTGTGTCAGAAACACCCTGAATATCGCCATATCAAATAACTATATACCTACTTTCACTCTTTTATTCCAAGCCCACCTAGAGGTGATCTTTTGGTGGTCAAACCACCTATTCCTGCAAAAAAACTCATTCTTATCTATAATACTCTTGTGCTACTGTTGTTGCCGAAAAGAACAATACTCCTATTCAAAAACCGCCTACACTCTATCCCTCATCCTCCTAATTCTCTTCACCATCACAGCAATGTAATCACTTTTTCAAATCCTCATTTCTAACCACAAACCATATCATCACTCTTTATTAAAACCCCTTGTTTTTTTTTCAGTGTTGGATCGATTGTTTTGTACACGGGCCAAGGGAAATTTGACCAAAGTACAAAGAAAGCGTTGAAATATATCGTTCATCAAGCCGAACTAACTGCTGAGAGACTCGGTAAGGTCTGTAATGATCTTGCAGCGGCGAAGAAAATAACCGTTGCACAAGTGTTCTTGCCAGTTAATATGCAAGATGACATTGATGAGATACAAACCAAGCTTAATGTTTCGGCTGTTGAACTTTCACATAGGACCAAAGAAAATAGAGAACACATCCATGATATCCTTCAACGTGTGTAAGATTATACCCTTCCTAGCTAGCAACTTTTTTAATACAGTTAATATGGTTAAACCCATAATTTTTTTTTTTAATTTGGCTTAAAATGGTCTGTTCTCAAAACCTATGATAATAGATAGCGATTTCACCCTTAGTTTTGCTATTCAAAAAGGGGTAGTGACGTAGCCTGTTGCCCGTTTACCTTCTATCTCGATGTAAATATTACTTTACCAAATATTAAACTTTATGTTAGCATAATGAATTTTAATTATATTTTGGTTTTTCCCCATATATACATATGATTTAGCTTAGTTTAAAATGGGAAATTGGCCTGTAATAATCCACCTAGACCTTATTGGCCATTAATAATCCCACCTCAGAATATTCCCCCCACTAGTCCCACCTTTCACCTATTTTTCCTGCAATGGTCCCCCGTTAAAAAAACTTAACGGAGTTAAGCTTTTTTCCAAATTATAAACAAATTTTTTAGGGCTTTTGATTAGAACGACGATACGAGTCCATTGATGTAAAACTTGCCTCGAAACGGTGCTCCAAACGATGAAAACGGCGCTTCAATTCGGATGTTTAAATTTCCAATTAACCAAAATCAAGTCACTTGGAGCACCATTTCGAAGTAAATTTTACATCAATGGACTCATATCATCGTTCTGATCAAAAGCCCTAAAAAAATCTGTTTGTAATTTGGAAAAAAGCTTAACTCCGTTAAGTTTTTTTAACGGGGGACCATTGTAAGAAAAATAGGTGAAAGGTGGGAGTGGTGGCGGGAATACTCTGAGGTGGGATTATTAATGGCCAATAAGGCCTATGTGAGATTATTACAGGCCAATTCCCCGTTTAAAAATATGTAATATCTACTATTTTCAATATATAATTAAATATATAGTTTTTTTTTCTCTGTTTCAATATAAACTTTATTGAAAATCAATTTGTAAACAAAATAAGTTTTTATATTACGATAGAGACCAAAAAGTATTTTGCTTTTCAATAAAAAAACTTATAGAAATTTACAAAAAAGATAAAATAAAGTTATGTATCTGGTTTTCGAAGTATCACATATTATATATTGAGAATAACTAAATTGTATGCTAAATGAAAATTGAAATTTTAAGGAAATTAAAATTCAAAGAAGGTGACATCGTTTTCTTTTGAATAGTGACTAACTTAGAAATCAAATTAAAACGAAAAAAGACTCATTTGAAATTATGGATTTTAAAAACAACCCATTTAAAAAAATGTTTATTTTACGTACACGTTCTTATAGGAGTATAGCGTTGATTGTTATATCCGCTGTGATGCTGCTTTGGACATTTCTTGGATTCAGTAAGTTCCATTCATCACTAGATAATATTTTCCTTAGTAAAAAAGATAGAAACTTTGATTTTTAATTTTTATCTAGCAAATTGGATTTAAATAAACTTAACTTTCTCAATTTGGCCGATAATAATCTCAACTCAGTTATTTGCCGATAATAATCCGAACTGGTTCACTTTTGGCCGATAATAGTCTGCCGTTAAAAATAGCTTAACGAAGTTAAGCTTTTTTCCGAATACGAAACCGACATTTTATGGATTTTGATCAGAACGAGGATACGAGTCGATTTATGTAAAACTTACCTCGAAACGGTGCTTCAAACAACTTGATTTTTGTTAATAGGAAGTTTAAACATCCGAATTGAAGCACCGTTTTCATCGTTTGAGCCAGTATTTCGAGGTAAATTTTACATCAATCAACTCGTATCCCCGTTCTAATCAAAAGCCCTAAAACATCGTTTTGTAATTCGGAAAAAAAAACTTAACTTCGTTAAATTATATTTAACGCAGACTATTATCGGCCAAAAGTTGACCAGTTCGAATTATTACCGGCAAATAACTGAGTTGATATTATTATCGACCAGATTGAGAAAGTTGGGATTATTTAAATCCAATTTTCCTTTTTAATAAAAGAAATTTGAAGGTCAATTAGTGACGTATTTCCATTGTCTCCTTGCAGTCTTTTCAATTTATGGCTTGCAATGCATGGTTTACATGTGAGTAAAATGCTAATTTTCTGCTTATAAAACTTATGTTTATGACATGTTTTTATGCTATAATACTCAATTAATACATTAATATTCACAGATTGGTACTTTTTGGATGGCTTTTTGTGACCATAACGCTTATATTATGCGGCGTGTTCCTCTGTCTCCACAAGTAAGGTCGTTTTCATCGGTCACTAATCATACATTTCGTCACAAAAAACGATTTACTGACATAACATCTCGCGATCACTAGTGTGACCGCGGACAGTTGCGTGGCAATGAGCCAGTGGGTGGCGAACCCAACGGCTCGTACAGCTCTAGACGACATCCTACCATGTGTCGACAACGCCACAGCTCACGAGACCTCAAAGCGGGCCATAGAAGTCACTATCCAAATCGTAACGGTGATCAACCAGGTTATAAAAACGGTCTCGAATGGCAATTTTCCACCAAGCTACGCGCCACTTTACTACAACCAATCAGGCCCGATGATGCCGCCCCTTTGCAACCCGTACAATTCCGACTTCACAAACCGAACGTGTGACCCAAATGAAGTGGCTTTAAGTGAAGCCACACGCGTGTACAAAAAATATGTTTGTCAAATTTCATCTAGCCAGATGTGCACCACCACGGGCAGGGTTACACCTGACTCGTTTAGCCAAATGTCGGCCGCGATAGAACTAAGCTACACATTGTACCTATACGGGCCGTTTTTGGTGGATCTTCAAGATTGTACGTTTGTCCGCCAAACTTTTACGGACATCTTGGAAGACCATTGCCCAGGACTATGTCGCTACCTCAACTGGATCTATATCGGGCTGTTGATGGTGTCGTTGGCGGTGATGTTTTCGCTCATTTTTTGGGTTATTTACGGAAGAGAAAGGAGATATCGTGTTTATACAAATTAGCTATAGTTAGAAATGATCCTGAAGGGGAGAAAGATATGTGAAAAAAGAATGTGAACGACTTGTTTAGCGATAGAGGTTTGTAAATATAAGCGTAGAGAATGATAGTGGCTGAATCTTTTTGGGTCACAAATGCACAATATTGTTTGTTACTTGTGTTTGAGGAATCAGTTAACAAATAGTTAGGGTCGTCCCTGCTAATTCAGGGGTTCTTGAGGGCTTTGTACAAGTAGAGAAAAGGGGGCCATCAAAAATGAACTTATATATAAAAGAGTTAACGGCGATTTTCGTCTAGTGGTTTGTTTACTTTTGTTATTTCAAACTAATTTTAGAAAGTGCACTAGTTTTCTCCCCGATATACTAGAAACGTGCCACTTCAGTTCAAAAATTAAAACTCAGTTAAGTTAGACATGTCAAATGACAGGTGGGCCATCAAAAATAAACTTATATATAAAAGAGTTAACTGTCATTTTCGTCCATGTGATTTGTTCACTTTTACAATTTTAGAATAATTTTAAAAGATGCACTAGTTTCCTCCCTGACATACTAGAAATGTGTCACTTCAGTCCAAAAATTAAAACACAGTTAAGTCGGACAGGTTAAATGACAGGTATTATTGTCAATTTATAAAATAAGGTGAAAATAAAAGATATATGAATGGACAATAATAACCTTCATTTAACCTGTCTGACTTAACTGAGTTTTAATTTTTGAACTGAAGTGACACGTTTCCAGTTTGTCATGAAGAAAATTGGTGCATTTTTGAAAATTGGTCTGAAATTGCAAAAGTAAACAAATCACAGAGACGAAAATGACAGTTAACTCTATATAAAAATAAGTACATCGTAAACATATTTAAATTTTGTAACTCTTTATATTTAAAAAGATATCAAAAATGTTTTTAATATTAATAATAAAGAATATTAACAAGAAATATTATTAGCCCTAAAACTTAATGGTCATTAGTGAGGATCAAACAAAAGAATATTATTATACATTGGGCCCAAAACTTGCTACGCGGAACATTATTGAAGGAAGCATTACGAATCAGTTAAAAAAAATTGAACAGTTATAAAAGGAAAAGGAAGAAAGAAATTGGGTATCACTAAAAAAGGTTGGAATCATCACTAGTGCTCTAGTGGTGGTATAAGTTCCACCTGTTGTAGGTTCGGTTGAGTTTTTCACTTCAGATCTTAAGTTTGAGTTTGGGTGATAAAGGTGTCTCATTGAAAGTTTTAAATTGGGAATCTATTGTGTGAGGGGGCTCTGTAGTGAGGACCCGGTTAAGCCAACGTATGCTAGACCTCTGACATTTATGAATAATTCACACCTTTCAAAAAAAAGGATGGGAGGACAATTAAAAAACATATAAAGTCTTTCATCCAGGGAGTCGAACCTAGGTAACTTCTGTACACGCGGCTTTGTTTTAACATATGAGTTTTATTATATAACTAGTAATAACGCCCGCGCGCGTACGTCACAAACATCGAATGGATTTATTCAAGTATTAGGTGATGCGTTAACCATACGAAAACGCGTGTTTCGACATATCTGATTCAACTCAGTGCAACCTATATAAATATTGCCATTGGATCATAACGTAAAGTAAACTGAATCTATCCCGTACAACCATAACTTATTCTATAGGATTAATTAAAGCTTTGGAAAAAAAATAAAAAAGAAACCACAATTTGATTCCACTTTGTTCGGAACAAAATTTATGAAAACGTACATAAAATAAGTAAGAAAACGTATGATATTAAAAAAAAAAGTATATCCAAATGTAGAGCAACTCGAATTGATACATGCGCATACATAAAATTATGCACGTAAAATGGTTTTTTACATAAAAACGTGTTATATTTGATCTAACTCGTTTCCAGAAAAAGTTTATGTCAAAACGTATACACCCTTAAATTTAAACGGATACGTACGTAAAATATGCACGGAAAAATAGTTTTTTTTTAAGTAAAAAATGATATTGGTAAACAAAAGAAATTGACGAACGAAAGTTGTCGAAGGAAATATAAATTTGTAAAAAGCTAGGGGCTAAAAATATCAATTGTTAAAGTAGAAGAATAGTAAAGTTAGATTAGTGACTAAAATTGATTACTTCAAATGTGAAGGGGTCGTAACAAAGCTGATGGGCTTGAAATGCAATATTGTAAAAGCTTAAGAGATAAGGGAAACCAGTGAAAACCCCCTTCTTTTTTTAAATAGTATACAGTATAATTTATAACAACACAGTGTAAAAAGGTTATTTATGTTTGAAAAATAAAAGTCAATAATGGCTGACTTTTCATTTTTACTCGCTCCCTTTGATTCAAAAATCCCAAACAGAGAAAGTTGGTCGGTGGCAAGCCATCGACTTTCTCTTTCAAGAGAGTACTAGTAATATAACCCGCAGGCGATGCGCTGCGGGCTCGTTGCAAACATCAAATGGATCAGTCCAAACGTTATGTGTGTGACAACCCGCACAAAACCAGGTATCCGTACAACTTAATTAATGATTAATTATTACTTGATTACTGTGCTTGATTGAAACTAGCTGATAAACTGCTACCTGCATACTGATACATGCACTTACTTGCATCATACTTTATTTGCTGTCACTACATTATTTACGTGCTGAACCCTAGTGACAAACATGATGCACAAAAAGCACAGTAGCACCAAACGGATACACAGTAAACATGCTGATATAACCAGCATCAGGCAAATACTGCCTCAAGGCCTGTTAAGAGCCTCATATATTTTGGCTACACTGGTAGTGAGTGTAGGATATAAGGGTTGTGTTACCGCGTCTCTAGGGGATAAGATACACTGATTCGGATGTGCCAAAACGTACTTTAAGTACCAAACACAGCACTTTAACAATTTAACCAGCTTCTAGCTGACTAGTAAAGTGCCAGAAATGAGAAAATATTACTAGACACTTTCTAAAGTGTCGGGAAAACAAATTGTGTCACTAAAGATGTAATAACGACACTTTAAAGTCTTTTGTAACACTTTAACGGATTACTATCCAACCGGACACCCGGACTTTACCCGGAACATGAAAATATTAGTATTTTCACTATTATTGTTTTTTTTTCTGAGCCAGTTAGGGTCCCTGATTACCCTAACACCCGCCATAACATGTTACGCGTAACTAACGGAGTTTAACGCTAAACTAACCTACATTAACGTAACTAAACTCCCTAACTAACACTCAAAATCGAACAAGGACCCCCCCCCCCCATGACCGAACTCGGTCACCCATGTGACCCCACCCTTGTACTTGGAGATTTAGTTGATCTTGTTGTCTAATATCATCACTACATATGATCCAATGGATAATGCACATGACTTTGCCTATAAGTACCCACTAAACACAAGAGATTACATGATTATCACCAACTCAAAAACCAACTCTCTCTCTCTTTCTTTGGGGCTCTCGGCTGCACCTCACACACCCACCATCATAATTTTCGGCTCTTGATCTCATCATTCCAAGCACATACAAACATCACAAGTTGCATTTAAGGAGCTTTGGTGCAAGCGGAATACGAAGGACCTCTCTCGTTATCTTTTATCCACGCGTTTTTCGTCAAAGATCTTCCCTAGCCTTGAGCTAGAGGTATAACCTTTAAAACTCGTTTTCACACATATCTAAAGTGGTTAAAAGAACTTTCGTCGGTTAAATATCGTTAACATGCGTTTTGAATCTTTAAAGTCTAGTAAAATCACTAAAATGGTGGATAATAGCACATGTCTTGTGTAAAAGTCGTAGGACTTGAAATTTGTGTTTATCTAGACCCGATCTATAATGTGGTAGCTCGAATCTTCGTTTAACCCGACTTTGTTAAATCACGTATCACCACATAAGCTTGTTTTTGAAAGATACAAGGGTTAAAAGTGAAACACTACCACATTTTAGAGACATGAACTTGTAAAGAATTATTTTACTTGTGTAAAAGTGTTTTAACCGGTAAAAGGGTGTTTAAAACTAGCGGATCTACGTATCCGCAAGTGGTATCTTCAAAGGACCACACATTTAAGAACCATGTATTTTTAAAGAAACGGATCTTACAATGTTAAGAATGATATTTAGAGCACACAAGTGTGTAAACACTTGTGTGACGCATATTTCGACAAAATGACTATTTTTGGGAAAAATAACTAGAAGTTGTAAAGTCGGACTTCTCTAAAAACGAGGTTTGTACAAGATTGAAAGTACTTTATATAAAGATCTACGTATATAAATGGGATTTATAATATAGATTCGGAAAAACTACAAGTTCATGCGTTTATGCAAATTTACATATTTATTGACTAGTTTGATGTGTCGGAAATTGTTTGATGGAATAAAGAAGTTGATTGAGTTGATTTGTTAAAAGAAAATGATACGCTTAAAAGCGTGGCCACCTCCAGTTACAGAGGAAACTCTGGCGAAATTTTCTAAAAACCTAACACTTAGACTTTTTACACAACAAGTGTTAGAACTATTTTTGGGCATACTTTTGAAACATAAATTTCGCCAGTACTATATTTTACTAAACATTCGGAGGTGGGATTTTCACAAAGATTAACGTGATAAATATATTAGTCACAACACTGTTTATGATTATTTTGTGAAATACATAAATATTATTTTAGAGTGAAAATAATATTTACAAGCGTTAATGATTCCAAAACTTTGCGAACGCTTCCATAAACATATAAGTTACACCGGTAATTACATTACCACAAGATTGATAAAACGTAACTTACGCACATGTATTGTATCCCCCATCCTTGGGAAGAAGAATAACTATCAAGCATATACAAAATGTAACACGAAATAGTTGTCTAACTATTTCCCGCAAACATAAACTGTAAAGCTAAAGCACGGCCGTCCGTCTAATAGAATTAGCACTTGTAGGTCGTTGCACAGATTACTGCTTCAGAGACGCTTGATAGAGTTTACGCATCCACTGTGAGTTCATGTCCCCCTTTTCTCTAACTGTTTTCAGTTTTCTTAACTGCGGGGGTGAAATACATGTTACTTTGTTTACAAGTACTTTATACACGGTATGAATAACGTAAGGAGGTTTAGATCATGTGAATGGGTAGTTAGAACACCGAGGGACTCGAGCGGTAGATCTATCTGGGTGTAGCGAGCCCAGCTCCCGGTCCAACAGAACAGGCCTCTCGGAGGACTAACAGAACGGATCCGGAGTGACTTGGTACCCAACGCAAAATCGGCTAGGGTTGTGTCTTACTTACTTGCTTTTCACAACATGCTAATGGCCTTGCAAACCATTGGTGATCACAAGTCCTCTTACACTGCTACATACCAGGAAACTTTTATACTTACAAGTGTTTTACTTACTCACTTGCACATGAACTCGCTCAACATTATTGTTGATTTTTCAACTCACATGTATTTCAGGAAATTAACGGATTCTGGCACGGTATGAACGTTTTCCGCTGCAATCTTCATGAAGTCATCAAGGATTAGGGGTTGTGTTCTCTTACCTGGACAAGACACAATCCTTAACCCTCATTTATGTTTTGTCATTAGATGTAGTGTTACTGAACATGGATTATGGTCGTATGTTTAAAACAATGGTATTGTATGTTGATTTCTAAACTTAATGATGACTTGCATGGTTTTTAAATTCATATAGCTTTGTTATGATTAAGCTATGGTATTAAGTAGTCACACCAAAACTAACCACGCTTCCGCAAAGCCAGGGTGTGACAGCTTGGTATCAGAGCTCTGATCATAGCGAACTAGGATTCTGTCTCGAGTCTAGACTATGATCACTAGGGCTCTCACGAAAACATTTTCTGAATACCACTTAAGTCCAGATCCACACTTTTTACAAACAAATGTTGAGCACATTTTATTAATTATAAGTTCAGCTTGGAGGGCTGAGGATCGATCTGGAGGATCGAGATGGTTAAAGGTAGTTGAGCACGTTGGTTTGTTGTAGGATCGATCTGGAGGATCGAGGTGAATAAGGTAGTTGAGCACGTTGATTTGTTATAAGGTTCGATCTGGAGGATCGAGGTCTGGTTTAAGTGAAGGATAGAACAGTCTGGTAGACTAGAGGTGATGGCTAGTGGGACTAGGAATATTGGCTAGTGGGACTAGGAGGATGATTTGAATGCTTACTTGGTGACTTATGTGATTACTTGATTGACTGGTTGTGCATACTTGTGTTTGTGTTACAGGTACATGGACTCGTCAGATTCAGGTGGTTCAGGCCCCACCGGACCCAGACCCATAGTGTCGGATGATTTAGAGTCCTCGGAGCACGAGGTGTACACGTCAGACTTTACCAGTACAGACGATGACGACTTCCAGCCATTCGCCCTACCTGATGGCGACGATGAGCTCCCTATTGATATTCCGGCCGGGGATTTGCCACTAGCGGTGATCCCTGCTCCCATACCCCTCGCTTCTTACCCTGTTCAGGAGTTACCATTCGACGACGACGAGGACGACGTCGACTTGTTTGAGGTGGAGCCTATGGAGGACGTTCAGGGCGAGGCCCTACCCGCTGTTGCCCCTCTACTGATTGCAGATGCTCCGGCTGCGGAGGCACCTGCACATTCCCCAGCCCAGGACTCCTCTGAGTCTGTGACTTCTGCACCGACACATACCCTTAGTGCGCAGCACTTTTCGCACGAGTCCGATTCTGACCGGGCTCTTTCTGTCACTCCAGTGCCTGGACTTGGTTATGCTCTTGACGATGAGGGGGATTCTGACCCTGTGTTTCCCCCAGGCTTTGATCCTGACCGCGATTTGGAGTTTGTCCCTATGGACGAGATGATGGAGGATCCTGCTGATCCTATTGATCCTTTCGACCCGATTGATCCTGATTTTGACTTTGATATGGCATTTGATGACTTGGAGCCTGCCCTTGCCCCTGAGCAGGCAGCTGCTCTTGATGTGTTACCGGAGCATGACCCTATGCATGCTGATATACCCCTTGAGCCCATTGCTGATGATCACCACATTGACGTTCCTGTTGATCCCATTGATCCGTTACCCGTTGTTGCTATACCAGTTGACCCCCCTATCGAGCACTTGGCACCTGATCACCCTGTTGTAGCCCCTTTATTTGATCCCGTTCCCATAGAGCCCGGACATGCACCATTCGCAGCTCATATGGATCCACCGGCCGAGTCTGCCCAGCATGGCTGGATACCGGCAGACGAGGACGTTCCCCCATTCCCTCCACAGGTTTCTGTTGCACCACACGTTGACTTTTCGTTTCAGGTCCCTATGTTTATACCTCCAGCAGGGCCTGGAGAGGGCTCTTCAGCTCACCCGGATGGACATGTACCGATGCCCATGCCTTTCGTGCCTCAGACTTCTTTTGTTCCACCCACTACTGCACCTTTTCGTGTGGCACCCTTTGACCCCACACGTGAGCCACTGCTGTGGTCACCATTTTCCCCTATGCCACCCACTGATCCATACCACAGGTTCCACGTAGGACACACCATCGAGGATGTATTGATGTCATTTGTACACCAGCATGAGTCGCATGAGCAGCGACTACAGGAGTTGGAGAGAGCCCGCCTGCAGCCATGTCAGTGCCATGGCCGGGTACCCTCTCCATTACAGCCATATCAACCATTACCCCCTGATTATGCTGCTCGTCTTGCTACCTTGGAGCAGCAGATTGCCTCCGTTATTCGCACGCAGCAGGCAATGGAGGCAGATTGGTTAGAGATGCGCCGCTTGTTTTATACCCGTTTTCCCCCTCCTCCACCACCATCTGCTTGAGCTCATCGATGCCACATGGGTAGGCGAGTGAGAAGGCGGCGATTGCTTTTACTTGCACAGCATTTTTGAGGAGACTACGTTATGATTTGACTTTTGTTATGTACTTGATGTTGTATTGATACTGATGTAGCTTTTGACAGGGGTGATGTAGCCCCAGTGATTGATGATTGTATGTATACACTTACGATGTGGTCTCATTTATATAGCAATCGCAGTTTTCTCACCATATTTTGGATTCACTCGATTACTTGTTTATATTTTATGACATGGGATGTTGTGTGATTGATATTTGTGATGTGTGATAACATGAGATGTTATGTGATTATACTATTACTACCGTTATATACGTACACTATATTACGAACTGATTTACGTATCGTAACATCGGAGCCTTCTATGGCCTAACCAACTTAAACCATCTTTTAGAAAGATGCCGCCAAGACGACAACAACAGCCTATGCCTACCACTCAGGAAGAGCTACAACAAGTCATTGCTGCTGCCATAGCGCAGTACGCAGCTTCTCAGCCAGGAGGGAGCGGAAGTGTTAATCAAGGCAATAACAATCCACCTCACGGTAATACTACGCCATTCGAACCTACCATGAACTAGTTGGAGATTTTAGCGATGATGCTAATGCCAAACACATGTTTTAACATACGTGCAGGATGCACCTACAAGCAGTTCTTAGACTGCAAACCAGTTAACTTCGATGGCATGGGAGGTGCAGTTGCCTTTACCCGCTGGGCTGAGAAAACCGATTCTGTCTTACGCATGAGCAAGTGCGCTGAGGATCAACAAGTCACATACATTTCAGGGCTATTTCTCGACGGAGCCCTATCTTGGTGGAACTTACAAGTCCAAACCTTAGGCGAAGCTGCCGCCTACGCCCTGACTTGGGCCGAATTGAAAGAACTGATGCGCAAGAAGTACTGTTCACGCGCAGAAATTCAGAGGTTGGAGACTGAATTCTGGCACTTAAAAATGGATGGTCCGAAAGTAGCAGAGTACGTTCAGAGGTTTCATGACCTATCTCAAGTGGTTCCTTACATGGTTACGCCTGAATACAAACGAATCGAGCGCTTCATTTGGGGTTTGGCTCCCCAAATAATAAGCATGGTAACCTCCTCCAAACCAGCGACTATCACTGAAGCCATCGATTTGAGCGTGGCTCTCACCGAGGAGGGGATTCGTTTAAACAAGTTTGGTGATGTAAAGGCAAAGGAGAAAGAGACGCATGTTGAGTCGTCCGGAAGTAACAAAAGAAAGTTTTCAAACTTCAAACAAAGTGTTAGCAGTGATGGTAAGAGAGGAGCACCAAGCACGCCAGCTCAGGGTGCAGCTGGCAGTGGAAGGAGAGGAAAGGGATATATGGGCACCCATCCCAGGTGTAATGCCTGCCAGCGTCACCATTCTGGTCATTGTGGGCTAAAAGTGTGTGAAGCATGTGGGAAACGTGGTCACTCTAAGGACACCTGTTGGGTTGGCACTGGCCGGGGAGGCCAGGGAGGATATGGAAATAGGAATGATAACCGTGGTGGAAATGGGAATCGCCAGCAAGGAAATCTTGGAGGAAACAGAAACCGAAGCAACAATGCAAACCAGGCTGGCAATGCCAACCAGAACAACACCCCAGCTGGAAATGGGGATGGTAATGGGCAAAGGCTCGGATGCTACAATTGCGGGGAAATCGGGCATTTTAAGAAGAATTGCCCAACACTGAATCAAGCCCGTGGTAGAGTGTTCCAACTTGAAGCTAGAGAAGCACGTCAAGATCCAAATGTTGTTACCGGTACGTTCCCTATCAATCAACGCTATGCATCTGTTTTATTTGATACTGGTGCCGACTATAGCTTCGTATCGTTAGAATTTAAGGATATGCTTGGTTTAGCCACAAATAAGTTAGATATTCCGTACTCGATTGAATTGGCCAATGGGAAATTAGTAGAAGCAAATGAAGTTATCAGAGGATGTGTGATTGAGTTAGGAGAACGTGAATTTTCTTTGGATCTACTACCAGTCCAATTGGGAAGTTTCGATGTGGTAGTAGGAATGGATTGGTTATCTGGCAACAAAGCTGAGATAGTTTGCCACGAAAAAGTGATTCGTATCCCAACTGATGATGGTGAGACCATTGTTGTACATGGAGAGAAGCGTGAGACGCCATTAAGAATTATCAGCTGTTTGAAGGCAAGGAAGTGTTTACAGAAAGGATGTGTTGCTTTTCTGGCACACATCGTAGATAAGAAGGCTGTTGAGCCAAGAATCGAAGACATCCCTGTCGTGAGGGAGTATCCAGAAGTCTTTCCAGAAGACTTACCCGGACTGCCACCTCAGAGACAAGTCGAGTTTCACATCGACTTAGTTCCAGGCGCCGCACCTGTAGCTAAGGCACCTTACAGACTTGCTCCATCTGAGATGCAGGAACTGTCAACACAACTTCAAGAGTTGTTAGACAAGGGTTTTATTCGACCAAGCTTCTCACCTTGGGGAGCTCCAGTCCTGTTTGTTAAGAAGAAGGACGGTAGTTTTCGGATGTGCATTGACTACAGAGAGTTGAACAAGCTGACGATCAAAAATCGATACCCTCTGCCAAGAATTGATGATCTGTTCGACCAACTACAAGGCTCAAGTTGTTACTCCAAGATCGATCTTCGGTCTGGATACCACCAGTTGAGGATTCAAGAAGAAAGTATCCCGAAGACGGCTTTCAGAACTCGCTATGGGCACTATGAGTTCCTTGTTATGCCGTTTGGTTTGACAAACGCACCTGCAGTGTTCATGGATCTGATGAATAGAGTTTGCAAGCCATACTTAGACAAGTTCGTGATTGTATTCATCGACGACATCCTGATTTACTCTAAGACGAAGGCTGAACACGAACAACATCTTAGAACCATACTAGAGCTGCTAAAGAAGGAACAGCTGTACGCCAAATTCTCCAAGTGTGAATTTTGGCTACGCGAAGTCCAATTTCTTGGACATGTGGTTAATGGGGATGGAATTCACGTTGATCCCACAAAGATCGAAGCAATCAAGAACTGGGAAGCACCTACGACGCCAACCGAGATTCGGCAATTCTTGGGTTTGGCTGGCTACTATAGAAGATTCATAGAGGGCTTTTCAAAGATCGCTCAACCCCTTACCGCGCTGACCCAGAAGGATAAGACGTTTGATTGGGGAATCAAACAGGATGAAGCATTTCAGGTATTGAAAGATAAGCTCTGCAACGCGCCAATCTTAGCTCTACCAAAAGGCACTGATGACTTTGTGGTATACTGCGACGCATCGCGTCAGGGATTGGGTTGTGTGTTGATGCAACGCCAGAAGGTCATTGCTTACGCATCACGCCAACTGAAAGTGCACGAAAAGAATTATACCACACATGATTTAGAGCTTGGCGCAGTGGTTTTCGCTTTAAAGATCTGGAGACACTACCTGTATGGTACGAAATGCACAATCTTCACAGATCACAAGAGCTTACAACATATATTCAACCAGAAAGAGCTGAATATGAGGCAAAGACGTTGGGTCGAATTATTGAACGATTACGACTGCGAGATAAAGTATCACCCAGGGAAGGCGAATGTGGTCGCCGATGCCCTAAGTCGAAAGGAAAGAATCAAGCCCATAGAGGTTAGGGCTCTAGAAATGATCATACGAACCGATCTTCCCTCGCGCATTCGCGCTGCACAAAAAGAAGCTCTCAAGGAGGGAAACCTTGAGGAAGAATATCTCCGTGGGATGGAGGAGTTACTAGTACCAAACAATGAAGGAACGTTATGTTTCGAGAAAAGAATTTGGGTTCCTTTGTTTGGCGATTTGAGGAATGTTATTTTCGACGAAGCGCACAAGTCACGGTACTCTATACATCCAGGGGCGGATAAGATGTACCACGATCTCAAGGATTATTATTGGTGGCCTAGGATGAAAGGCGACGTTGCTGTTTACGTGAGCAAATGTTTAACGTGCGCTAAAGTCAAGGCAGAATACCAGAAGCCTTCGGGGCTGCTGCAACAACCTGAGATTCCCAAATGGAAATGGGAACAAATCTCAATGGATTTTGTTACAAAACTGCCAAGAACGCCAAGAGGCCATGATATGATTTGGGTGATTGTTGACCGCCTAACAAAGTCCGCACACTTTCTGCCAATCAAGGAGAAAGACAGTACTAGTAAACTTGCGGAAATTTACATGAGAGAGATCGTAGCACGTCATGGAGTACCTCTCTCGATCATCTCTGATAGAGACGGAAGATTTGTGTCAAGAATATGGCAATCTTTCCAAGAATCTTTTGGCTCACAATTAAATCTGAGCACTGCGTTCCATCCGCAAACTGACGGCCAGAGCGAGCGAACGATACAAACATTGGAAGACATGCTGAGGGCATGTGTTATGGATTTAGGCGGTAGCTGGGATAAACACTTACCCTTGGTCGAATTCTCATATAACAACAGCTACCACACCAGTATTGGTGTTGCGCCTTTTGAGGCCCTATACGGACGCAAGTGCCGATCCCCACTATGTTGGTCTGACGCAGGTGATAGGCAGCTTGCTGGTCCCGAGATCGTCCAAGAGACGACAGATAAGATCGCGCAAATACTTAAACGCATCGAAGCCGCTCGCCACAGGCAAAAGGCCTACGCGGATCCAAACCGGAAGCATGGGGACTTCCAAGTCGGAGAGATGGTATTATTGAAGGTTTCACCCTGGAAAGGGGTAGCACGCTTTGGAAAGCGTGGAAAGTTAAATCCACGCTACATTGGTCCCTTTAGAATTCTGGAAAGAATTGGGACAGTAGCATACAAGTTGGACCTACCTGCTGAACTAAATGGTGTTCACGATACATTTCATGTATCCAATTTAAAGAAAAGTCCAACTCAAGTTGACGTTGCCATTCCTATCGACGAGATTCATATTGACGACACGCTCCACTTCGTTGAAGAACCTGCCGAGGTCACAGATTGGAAAGTTAACAAGACCCGCCGGAGCAGTGTCAAACTCGTCAAGGTACGTTGGAATGCCAGACATGGTCCTGAATTCACATGGGAGCGTGAGGACCGAATGAAAGAAAAGTACCCCCACTTATTTCCCAAGAACACTGCATCTACAAGCAGAACTTAAAATTTCGGGACGAAATTTATTTAACGGGGGGAGAATGTGACAACCCGCACAAAACCAGGTATCCGTACAACTTAATTAATGATTAATTATTACTTGATTACTGTGCTTGATTGAAACTAGCTGATAAACTGCTACCTGCATACTGATACATGCACTTACTTGCATCATACTTTATTTGCTGTCACTACATTATTTACGTGCTGAACCCTAGTGACAAACATGATGCACAAAAAGCACAGTAGCACCAAACGGATACACAGTAAACATGCTGATATAACCAGCATCAGGCAAATACTGCCTCAAGGCCTGTTAAGAGCCTCATATATTTTGGCTACACTGGTAGTGAGTGTAGGATATAAGGGTTGTGTTACCGCGTCTCTAGGGGATAAGATACACTGATTCGGATGTGCCAAAACGTACTTTAAGTACCAAACACAGCACTTTAACAATTTAACCAGCTTCTAGCTGACTAGTAAAGTGCCAGAAATGAGAAAATATTACTAGACACTTTCTAAAGTGTCGGGAAAACAAATTGTGTCACTAAAGATGTAATAACGACACTTTAAAGTCTTTTGTAACACTTTAACGGATTACTATCCAACCGGACACCCGGACTTTACCCGGAACATGAAAATATTAGTATTTTCACTATTATTGTTTTTTTTTCTGAGCCAGTTAGGGTCCCTGATTACCCTAACACCCGCCATAACATGTTACGCGTAACTAACGGAGTTTAACGCTAAACTAACCTACATTAACGTAACTAAACTCCCTAACTAACACTCAAAATCGAACAAGGACCCCCCCCCCCATGACCGAACTCGGTCACCCATGTGACCCCACCCTTGTACTTGGAGATTTAGTTGATCTTGTTGTCTAATATCATCACTACATATGATCCAATGGATAATGCACATGACTTTGCCTATAAGTACCCACTAAACACAAGAGATTACATGATTATCACCAACTCAAAAACCAACTCTCTCTCTCTTTCTTTGGGGCTCTCGGCCGCACCTCACACACCCACCATCATAATTTTCGGCTCTTGATCTCATCATTCCAAGCACATACAAACATCACAAGTTGCATTTAAGGAGCTTTGGTGCAAGCGGAATACGAAGGACCTCTCTCGTTATCTTTTATCCACGCGTTTTTCGTCAAAGATCTTCCCTAGCCTTGAGCTAGAGGTATAACCTTTAAAACTCGTTTTCACACATATCTAAAGTGGTTAAAAGAACTTTCGTCGGTTAAATATCGTTAACATGCGTTTTGAATCTTTAAAGTCTAGTAAAATCACTAAAATGGTGGATAATAGCACATGTCTTGTGTAAAAGTCGTAGGACTTGAAATTTGTGTTTATCTAGACCCGATCTATAATGTGGTAGCTCGAATCTTCGTTTAACCCGACTTTGTTAAATCACGTATCACCACATAAGCTTGTTTTTGAAAGATACAAGGGTTAAAAGTGAAACACTACCACATTTTAGAGACATGAACTTGTAAAGAATTATTTTACTTGTGTAAAAGTGTTTTAACCGGTAAAAGGGTGTTTAAAACTAGCGGATCTACGTATCCGCAAGTGGTATCTTCAAAGGACCACACATTTAAGAACCATGTATTTTTAAAGAAACGGATCTTACAATGTTAAGAATGATATTTAGAGCACACAAGTGTGTAAACACTTGTGTGACGCATATTTCGACAAAATGACTATTTTTGGGAAAAATAACTAGAAGTTGTAAAGTCGGACTTCTCTAAAAACGAGGTTTGTACAAGATTGAAAGTACTTTATATAAAGATCTACGTATATAAATGGGATTTATAATATAGATTCGGAAAAACTACAAGTTCATGCGTTTATGCAAATTTACATATTTATTGACTAGTTTGATGTGTCGGAAATTGTTTGATGGAATAAAGAAGTTGACTGAGTTGATTTGTTAAAAGAAAATGATACGCTTAAAAGCGTGGCCACCTCCAGTTACAGAGGAAACTCTGGCGAAATTTTCTAAAAACCTAACACTTAGACTTTTTACACAACAAGTGTTAGAACTATTTTTGGGCATACTTTTGAAACATAAATTTCGCCAGTACTATATTTTACTAAACATTCGGAGGTGGGATTTTCACAAAGATTAACGTGATAAATATATTAGTCACAACACTGTTTATGATTATTTTGTGAAATACATAAATATTATTTTAGAGTGAAAATAATATTTACAAGCGTTAATGATTCCAAAACTTTGCGAACGCTTCCATAAACATATAAGTTACACCGGTAATTACATTACCACAAGATTGATAAAACGTAACTTACGCACATGTATTGTATCCCCCATCCTTGGGAAGAAGAATAACTATCAAGCATATACAAAATGTAACACGAAATAGTTGTCTAACTATTTCCCGCAAACATAAACTGTAAAGCTAAAGCACGGCCGTCCGTCTAATAGAATTAGCACTTGTAGGTCGTTGCACAGATTACTGCTTCAGAGACGCTTGATAGAGTTTACGCATCCACTGTGAGTTCATGTCCCCCTTTTCTCTAACTGTTTTCAGTTTTCTTAACTGCGGGGGTGAAATACATGTTACTTTGTTTACAAGTACTTTATACACGGTATGAATAACGTAAGGAGGTTTAGATCATGTGAATGGGTAGTTAGAACACCGAGGGACTCGAGCGGTAGATCTATCTGGGTGTAGCGAGCCCAGCTCCCGGTCCAACAGAACAGGCCTCTCGGAGGACTAACAGAACGGATCCGGAGTGACTTGGTACCCAACGCAAAATCGGCTAGGGTTGTGTCTTACTTACTTGCTTTTCACAACATGCTAATGGCCTTGCAAACCATTGGTGATCACAAGTCCTCTTACACTGCTACATACCAGGAAACTTTTATACTTACAAGTGTTTTACTTACTCACTTGCACATGAACTCGCTCAACATTATTGTTGATTTTTCAACTCACATGTATTTCAGGAAATTAACGGATTCTGGCACGGTATGAACGTTTTCCGCTGCAATCTTCATGAAGTCATCAAGGATTAGGGGTTGTGTTCTCTTACCTGGACAAGACACAATCCTTAACCCTCATTTATGTTTTGTCATTAGATGTAGTGTTACTGAACATGGATTATGGTCGTATGTTTAAAACAATGGTATTGTATGTTGATTTCTAAACTTAATGATGACTTGCATGGTTTTTAAATTCATATAGCTTTGTTATGATTAAGCTATGGTATTAAGTAGTCACACCAAAACTAACCACGCTTCCGCAAAGCCAGGGTGTGACAATGTGATGCGGTAACCATATGAAAATTCGTGTTTCGACGTATCCAATTTAACTAAACGTAACTTGTATAAGCATTAACATAACTCGTATAATGATGCGTGTGAAGTGTCGTATATTTTAGGTGTATATTTTAAGCCCTTTTTAACACTTATTTTTGCCAAGTTTTAAATTTATAAAACACGATATTTCACTAACACTAAACACACATATGGGCAAGTGCACCCATCGTTGAGTGTAGTATAGCGTTGGTAAGATACCGAGGTCGTCCAAGGACACAAGAGCTTTTAATACCGGTTTATCCTCAATGTCTAACCAAAATAAAAGTTTAGAAAAATGTTTTAAACTAAGAAAAATAAAAACTAACTAAAATGCTGAAAATAAAAATAAAAATAAAAATAAAAACAGATAGACAAGATGAATCACTTGGTTCCGACTCGTATCTAGTATAACCTTTGATTATTTCCGCACTTTTGCACATAATTAAGAGATTATCTTAGTTATTGTAGTAGGCCCCTCTTTTGAAGGTGACGTTACCCTCACCCCAGTAGTTTGAGTCAGCAGGGATACAATCCTAAAGGGGTGGATTATTGGAAGATAATGAATTAAGTTATTAATGCAGTATTGTGGTAGGCCCCGCTTTTGGCGGTGACGTTACCCTCGACTAAGTAGTCTGAGTCAGCAGGGATACAGTCCTAAATAGCCGGGTTATAGTATTAATAGTAGTTAACTTATGAGGGGATCAAAGAGTTTGGACCCCCGCCATCCAATACCGTGAAGTATTGAAGGAGGTCCTACTAAATTTGACCCAGGTCCATTGCAGGACCTCTAAACGCTGAACAATGGCAAGACCTTTACCAAACCGTTCCCTTAACCCCCTACCAGGTAGCCAACATACCTCCATATAGACCGTGGAGATATGAATGGTGAAAATCCTTTATTTTATATAGACAGTAAAATAATGCCAAGATACCACGGACAAACGATAAGGAAAGATCACCTTCAACATAAGTAACTAGTTATTAAAGTCATTAATACAAAACCAAATAAAAAGTGCAAAAGATTAGAAATAAAAAGTATTATACTAGACACTTTGTCTTCACCAAGTGATGTAAGAGACTTAGGCAAACATGGCCTTGATTGTCAAGAACTCTTACGATCAATCTTGGATCCCGAGACGACTCACACACTCTATGATGGACAATGGATGATGGTGGTGGATGATGGTGTTGTGATGGTGGTGGGTGGTGGATGAAGTGTGAGAGAGGTGGTGTGCCAAGGGATGAGATGAAATGAATCCAAGCACTCCTATTTATAGGCTGAACAGAGAGCTGGACACGGCCCCGTGCCCGTCTGACACTCTCTCTCCTCATTAATTGTAATTCGCAATTACAATAAATGCGCCTGCTGTACTTTCGACACGCCCCCGTGTCCACTGAGCACGGCCCGTGGTGGGCAATAGAAGCTTCTATAGGTTTGTCTTTTCTGCTGCTTCTTGGGCACGGCCCCGTGCTGGCTGAGCACGGGGCGTGTTCAGCCTTCTGTTTTCTCTATTTTGCTTTGGAAGGTGCCGTTGAGGGTTCGGGCAATCCACTAATGTTCCTTTTCTTGTATTTATGTTGGATTTAGCTGTCTTTTTGCTTCTTTTGCGTTTTTGAGCTCATTTAATCCTGAAAATACAAAAGGAAGACAAAAACACTCTTTTTCCAATATTAGTACTAAAAAAGGGTTAGTTTTATGCCTCATTTGATGTAATTTATATGTTGCATTTTACACACATCATATAAGCATTGCATTTGGATCAAAATGTAAAGTAAATCAAATTTGTATCGTACAATCGTAACATATTTATATGTGACATGACCCATACATAGGAACCGTACCCAAAAAAGAAAAACATAAAAACGTGTATAAATAAAAAATGACACGTATAATCAAAATGGATTAATTAGAGCTTAAAAATAAACCACAAAAGAAAACACATTCACATCAAGGGGACATCATGAGTGTTCTGCAAAGTAAAATTGTACGCGTTGCGGAGGGGGGGGGGTCGAAGCGTAGAGTGACTCGAATTTATACCGTCGAGTGAAAACGTATTATATTTGATCTCACTCGTTTTGTAACAAAATTTAATCCGAAACGTTGACCAACCGAAATGTACAAAAAATAAGCATAAAAGTATATTATATTTGACATGATTCGTTTTGAAAAAAAGTTAGCGTCAAAACGTAGACGAACTCGAATTTATACCTACACATACGTAAAAATACGCACGCAAAAAAGTAGTTTTAAAAAGTAAATGAACGATAGGGGTAAACTCAAAACTTTAAAAACTTGAGAGGGCCAAAATTGTATTTTATAAAGATTTTAAAGACAGCGAAAAATTAGTTTATTAAAAGGGGACATCATGAGTGTTTTGCAAAGTAAAATTGTACACGTTGCGGAATGGGGATCGAAGCGTAGAGTGACTCGAATTTATACCGACGAGTGAAAACATATTATATTTAACCTCACTCGTTTTGTAACAAAATTTACGCCGAAACGTTGACCAACCGAAATGTACATAAAATAAGCATAAAAATGTATTATATTTGACATGATTCGTTTCGGAAAAAAAGTTAGCGTCAAAACGTAGACGAACTCGAATTTATACTTACACGTTCGTAAAAATACGCACACAAAAAAGTAGTTTTTAAAAAGCAAAGGAACTAAAGAGGTAAACAAAAACTTTAAAAACTTGAGAGGGCCAAAATGGTATTTTATAAAGATTTTAAAGATAACGAAAAATTAGTTTATTAAAACAAAAATTAACAATCAAGTGCTATGGAAGAAAAATTAAATTAGTTAAATACTAGAGGGTTAGTATGCCAAGAGAAAATGAGAAGGGGTTAGGATTGTCGTTGAAGACGAATGTTCTTTGTAGCAATTGGATTGAGTGACAAGAGCCTATAATATGGTAAAACTACAATACTGCCCTTTTTATCAAATTTGTAAAAACGGAATCCAATCTTTGCATGTTGGTAGGTTCCAGAATACTACAGATGCAGTGGCAGCTCAGTTCTTTTTAAAGAATGTTCACGTTGAGATGAGAAAGGCGGCCTCTGAGCTCTTTGGGCCAGCCCAAGACCATAACAGGCCCAACGTATTTGGGAGGCAAAGCCGGTGGAAAGCCCACTGACTTTATCTTTTAAGATTGTATACAATATTTGGCTTTGATTTAACATATGAGTTTTAATATATATAATGTAAGTATCTATAGAAAACCCACTTTAATTTAGAAAACCCGGGAAACTCTAACCTCCCGATGTTTTTTTTTTTTTAAAAAATATACACATGTTATATACATGTTTTTAAGGTATTTGGGCAAAAAAAATCAAAAAAGCGCCGAGTAGATATTTTAAAAAAAAAATAAACAAGTTTTGGTGTAACACGTGTTACAAATATGTCAGATGAATGTAACACGTGTTAGACCAAAACTTGTTTATTTTTTAAAAAAATATCTAGTCGGCGCTTTTTTGATTTTTTTGGCCCAAATACCTTAAAAACATGTATATAACATGTGTATATTTTTTTTTTTTTAAAAACATCGGGAGGTTAGAGTTTCCCGGGTTTTCTAAATTAAAGTGGGTTTTCTATACATCCTTCCCCTATATATATATATATAGGGAGCCGCTAGAATGAGAACCACCACGAGTTATGAGAACCGCGAGAACCGCGACCCGCGGGTGGCCGTTGACCACGAAATTTTTTTTACACCTAGATCCGTATATTTTAGGACCGGGTGTAAATTTTCGGTTCAAACGGCGCGCCCGAGGGGGTAGTTTTTTACGCCCAAAGTTTAGTAAAAAAAAAAAGAAAAATTAAAAAAACCCAAACTTTGGGCGTAAAAAACTACCCCCTCGGGCGCGCCGTTTGAACCGAAAATTTACACCCGGTCCTAAAATATACGGATCTAGGTGTAAAAAAAATTTCGTGGTCAACGGCCACCCGCGGGTCACGGTTCTCGTGGTTCTCATAACTCGTGGTGGTTCTCATTCTAGCGGCCCCCTATATATATATATATTGGAGGGTTCAAATGAGAAGAAAAATTTTGTAAGAATAAAAAGAATAAGTTTTAAACCAATAGAAATGCTCTATTTTAGTTCATTTAATATGTGTATTTAATGTTCTTAATAAGGGCATATAGGTAAATTTCTAATTGTAATTAATTAGCTAACTTATTAAACTTGTAACTCCCATTTTAAATATACTCTTTCAAGGTAAAATAATTTAGGGTGAAGGATAATTTTTGACATGTGTAGGATAAATTTTAGTATGTGCAGGATAAATATTTGTATGTGTAGGATAAATTCTTAAATGTGTATGCTAAATTTAGATATGCGTAGGGTAAATTTCAGTAAGTGTAAAATATATGTAGGATAAATTTTGAAATGTGTAGGATAAAATGTTTTTTGCTTTATTAATGAGAGATAACATAATTAATGGGAGGAGTTATAAACTATTTAATGTTTTACCATTATGCTCTTTCTTTTTTTTTTTTCTCACATTAAATTTCTTCTCAAATGAACCTTCCCCTATATATATATATATATATATATATATATATATATATATAACTAGGTCAGAAACCCGTGTATTACATGGGCTAAATATATACAATTTTATATACTAAGTAATAAACAATTATATCTTTAAAAACTCGTGCATTGCGCGGATTGTATAAATAAAGAGATGCATGATCATTTAGATATTTCTTAGCTAAAAGAGCACACAAAAATACGCAGGGTTAATATAGCATGGTTTCACAAACCCAATAATAGTGTGTCACATCACCATCCAATACAATATTAAAATGTGTATCCTATACATATATCTAGCATGGTTTCACGAACCCGGAATCCATCCTACAAGCCAACCCCATGGTGGTTGCAACGGTGTTCCCATGGTACTCGTTTCATCCCATTCTACCCTTATAGGCTAACTACTCACTAATGAGTTATTTCCAAGATATTATTAGACATAGTTAACCAAATCTTAGGTGTATGTGTTAAATTACCTTAGTATTTGTTATGTATATATTTTGTATTTTTGTTATTCTTTATGTGTGTAAAGTGTAAATTATTCCAATATAAATATTCATGCTACCCTCATAATTGGGTAAGCAAACAGTTCATATTATCTCATGGTATCACACGCCTGAGCCATCCTTTTCCCTCCCTAATACCCTGTTGGTTCCCTTTTCCTCATCTCCGTCTTGTTCATCTCTCTTCTCCCATCCGATTTAACTCCATCCGATCTAACCCCTTTTATCATTCCAAAATCTGTTATCTTATATGGATGGTTGTTCGATTGCTCCGGCTGTCGAATCACTCTAGGGGAGAAAATTGTACCAAATCCATGTCATACTTCATGGATTGCTGACGGTCAAAAGGCCATCCTAATCCTTCATGCTTCTTTAGCAAAAGAAGCCACGGCCGAAATCCTTGCTCTCTCGACTGCACGTCAAATAAGGCTTGCTCTCAAGACTTTGTACAACAATACAACAATTGAACGAGTCCAAAACTTACGTCATCAACTTCAACAAATGGTGAAAGGAACCAAAATTGTTGTTGAATTTGTCGGCCAATACAAACAAATTTGTGATCAGTTATCAGCAATCGAACAACCGGTTCGGTAGATGAGGCCGACAGGTTACACTAGTTTTTATATGGTCTCGGTGCATTTTTGGAGACTTTTTCCACTGTTATTCGTGCTACCAAGCCACCTCATGTATTTTTGTGATCTTTTAGAACAAGTGGAGAGTCGTGACTTTTTCTCTTCTCTCTTCAGTCTTCACGGTAATTCCACTCTGACCATCTACTTCAACGCACAAACCTCCAGGTTAGTTCATTCTTCTAAGGGTCATGGAGGTAGGTTCATATGTAGTAGTTTTTAGGTGGTCGGAGTCGGCAACCACCCCACTCCCAATTATGCCACAAGGATAGGCACTATGCAAACTTGTGCCCCAACCTTTCCACCCTTGTTTCCCAATCCATTGCTTTGGATACCGACTTGTCCAAGGCATTTCAATCCAATGCCACGTGATTTCATTTGGTCCCGATTCGTATGTTGACTTCGGGACCACTAATCATGTGACAGCTTCCCCGGATAACATTTCTAAAGCCTCAAGTTATTCCGGTGATGGCAATGTCGCTTGGGTCCCCCACCGTCTCGTTTGAGGGGAGTAATAGATAGCATCTTGTAACTACTTAATATTAGGTATATCTTTGCGTAATTCATACATTCTTGTATCCGACTTTTGTAAATTGCTATTTTATAAATGTTGGAAATCAGACCCTTGATCGAATACACAAACACCGGATGAACGAACTGGTTCGACTCTTTGTAAATTTATCAATAAAAGCACACTAATTACAATGACCCTAACCATCTATTTATACTAAACCTATTCTAGTCCTAACCCAACTCGAACTCTATAAATACAATAAATAAACAAACTAGATAAACTTATCTAATTCGAACTAACAATTATCCCTATAAAGACTCAATAAATAATTCAACACAATTATCTATAACCCGTCTTTATCCTTATCTCTTTAATTCAAGATTAACGTCTTCATTCTCCCCCTTAATCTTGAATTGTTCACACCGCTCATTTATGACACCCGAATCACGTTTCCTCTCGAACCATCTCGACTTCTACCCGGCACCCGACCTTCACTCGTAAACCATTAAACGTGACCCGATAATGCACCGATCCATGACCCGTAAATAACCCGCAACATCAAGATTTCCCAACATTCACCCCCGTAATCTTGATGTGGGTTCTTTCTTCTTGCTACTTGCTTGCTCGATTCTTGCTTGCATTCGTTCTTGCTTTCCATGCTAAAACCGGAATCGGTTTTCTTGCTTGATTCGAAACACTCTTGCATTCTTTATTCGAATCCGTTCTTGCCGACTTGCCATTCGAACACAACGTCCGATCTTGCTACGAACCACACGGGTTCGGTCTCTTGCTATCTTTCGACTTTCTTTCTTTCTTCGGGCTGTCAATTTCATTCTTTCTTTCAAATCAACGCCTATTCTTTCTTCTTTCTTACCGATGCTTGCACTTTCTTTCTTACCGCACCGGTATCTTTCTTACTTTCTTGCGAGACCTTCTTTCTTTCTTGCTAAGCGACGCCGGCCTCTTTCGTACTTTCTTCTTTCTTGTGGCGCCTCTTCTTTCTTTCTTCGCTGATTTCAATCAGCCGTTCTTCATTCTTGCTTACGGTTGTCGGCTTTCTTTCTACATCGACACCGGTTCTTTCTTTCTTGTGGCTTGCTACTTTCTTACTTTCTTGCAACACCATCGTTCTTTCTTTCTTTCTTACGAGGCCATCTTACTTTCTCCCGAAGCGACGCTAGCCTCTTTTTTTCTTCTTGTTATTTGATCACAAATAACCTACTTTCTTGCCGTCACCGACTCACCTCTATTTTTTGACTCTCTTTCACCAGCCTACTTGCTAACACCATAACGCCTCCATCTTAGGCTGTAAAACGACACCGAAACAGCCCCCCTGCTGTCCCGAAACACCCGCAAATACCCTGTTTTGAAAACCCGAAAACAGGCTGCGAAGAATAACTACCGAAACTCAGTTTCTTCTTGCTGTGTTTGCCTTGGAGCCAAGGGCTACATCCTTTCTCGAAACCGAACTTGTTATCCATATCCACCGTGAGAATCCAATTAAATATTCATGGGATCACCACCACCACGTATATTCAATTGAAAACTAAAAATCAACTCTGGCAATTTTCACCCTTTACATATCCACCAAAACTTAGGCCATGCATGCAAATCCACGATGGACTCCACATTATGGACAAAAATTTATAGCCCACTGAATCTTTATCCATAGATTTGTTTATGAAGAAAATCTCCATCGACTTGCAACAGGTATTGCATGGAAACCCATGATTTTCCGTACACACGTGGTAGTTCGATCCCTTTATTTCTCTTCCTTCGTCTTCAACCACCGCGATTCCGCCACCGTTGCTGCCCCGCGAAGGGCGGCTCCCCTCCTTGAAAACGACTCTCAAAACCGCCAAGCTCTGATACCAATTGTTGGAAATCAGACCCTTGATCGAATACACAAACACCGGATGAACGAACTGGTTCGACTCTTTGTAAATTTATCAATAAAAGCACACTAATTACAATGACCCTAACCATCTATTTATACTAAACCTATTCTAGTCCTAACCCAACTCGAACTCTATAAATACAATAAATAAACAAACTAGATAAACTTATCTAATTCGAACTAACAATTATCCCTATAAAGACTCAATAAATAATTCAACACAATTATCTATAACCCGTCTTTATCCTTATCTCTTTAATTCAAGATTAACGTCTTCAATAAATACATATCTCCTATATATGGAGGAGATCATTCAGATCACAATTCATTCAATCTCACTTCAACTTTTTTTGAACCACTAATATTTGTCCTTTACACCAATAATAAGTATCCCTCATTTATACAAGTTTGAACCTGAGACCTGCTGTTTAAGAGACATATGCCTCTATCAAAATGGGCTATCCCATTTTAGCTTATTCTATATTTTCCAAACCGTTGATCTCAAAAACTCAAATTTGGTGGTAACCAATTTGGAAGGAGCCAATTTAAATGTTTGTTTATTGTAACTTTTGTTTTAGTTTTGTTGCATTTACTTGGGGCAAACAAGTGACTATTAACAAAGAAGATTGCTAGTATTATTTTCTTTAATCTTCCATATTTTTCCCAATATTGTTAAGTCAAAACAACTCAAATATATGGATATAAAATATAAAGTTAGTCTGAACTTGATATAAACCAAATTAACTTGACTGAAATTTTGTAGAATCATTATAAGAAGAGTATTGAACAAATCACTAATCTTCATAGCTTTAACTCTACAGTAGTGTTCGTTTCACAGAATGGAATGAAATCTTGATGGAATTGAAATGTTGATTCCATTTCGTATTTTGTCGGTTTCCATAAAAAAATTAATTGGAGTTAAACGACAACATTAGAAAAGGAACCTACATTCCGATTCCATTTCATTTTGTGAAACAAACACACCTAAATTCCAAATCAAATTTTCTATTTCTGACCAAATTCCATTACCTTCCACGAAATGAATGCTATCTAAGAATCGTCATCAACCTTAAGACATCGGGGACTTAAAGAGGGTTTGTGAGAAGTCGTGAGAAGAGAGTAAACATTTGTGGTATCTCCATCACCTCCCTCATTCAAGAACGTTGGCTATGTACTCTTCTTTCTGAATTTATATAGAAGTCTTGGTCTTCCAAAAATTGGATGTTGGCTTCAACACTTCCCTAAACCCAATAACCAACATAACTACAACTTAGCAACTAGTAGCATGTGCAGCTTATTAGTTCTAGCAGCTCACTTAAAGATTTGAAATATTCCTTCCACTTTTATTTCTTAATGTTTAACACTGAACAAACATGTTAAAACATCAAATAGATAAAATCAATCTTTCATATTTAAATTTATAAATTTTAACATGTTCCATACTCTTTTGTTTAGTTTTGTTACTATATGGTTACATGGATCACTTGATTCGAATAAACGGTGGTTTAAAACAAGCATATTGAACTTTCAATGTGTTTTCACCCGACATGTTTGATAAAAGTACAATATCAACTAGGGAGGTATAGACGATCTCAAGGGGCGATCAGGAGGAGATCTAAAGTCGAAAAACTAAACGAGTAAAATAATAATTAAATGTATTAATTATTGTTATTTGAATTATATTTGGTATTAGATTTAGTTAGTTTCTAATTGTTTAAAGATAAGTCAATCAATCAATTGTACCCAGTAAATCCCACAAATAGCAAAGCTATTGGTAGGGTCTAGGGAGGGAGAGATGCAGGAACACCTTACCTCTATCCCTAGGGATAGAGAGACTGCTTCCAGAGAGACCCTCGACACCAAAGACATATAATAGAAAAGTGAGAAACTAAACATATCTATAAACAGAACGCTACTAAATAACAGAAGAAGTGGTGGATATGTAACATAGTGAAACGGAAAAAATATTTCGAATCACAAGATCATCACAAGATCCCACTTAAGCATATATAAAAAAAAACACAATCAATTCATACTCCGCCTATATCATAAAGAAACGCTAAACATCTACCCCAATGCTCAGACCTAATGAATCTACTCCTAAAAGTCTTTAACATTAATCCTACTTCTCCATAAACACCTATCCTAGACCATGTCCTTAGAGAGGTGTAACTTTAGCAAATCATTCCAAATCCTCTCATCCCAAGTCAACTTGGGCCTACCTCAACTACTCCTCCCTTCCACAGTTAAGCCTTCTACTGCTCTAGCTGGCGCTATTTAAAGATAAGTACGAGTAAGAATATGAGTCTAGTAGGATTAAACTGTTTTCGGTATTTATAGTCCTGTAAGTTTATTCATTCATAAAAGTTAATAGAAGCAATTTGTGAATCTCGTTTGAATTCATCTATGATCTTGTACCCAGATTTAACAAGTGGTACCAGAGCCACGGTTTTGAGAATCATTTTCCGAAAAAGGGAAGCAGCGCCTCGTGGGGCTGTTTCGGAGGTGTAACCAACGACTGTTAAATTGTAGTGTTTAAAGGAAGAAAACGAAAAAAACAAAAGAAGAATAGTTTCGACTTTCAAGTGGAACAAAACCATTGCCTAGTTGTTGGGATTGTTTTAATACAGTTTGAAGATAAAAAAGCGGCTAAGCAAGATTGCTTCATGGGTGGACTTGTGAGTAGCAAATAACTTATGTAAAGTTTTTGTTTGGAAAAGTGCGATAGAGTATTTTGTTTGTTACGAGACTTTTATAGCTTTTGTGGTAAGTGAAATTCCACACAAGAATTGGTGGCTTAAATAACCATACTCGGTTCAGTGGCGAACCGAGTGACGATGAAGGCTGTTGAAATTATTTACCCTTTTTTCGGTTATAAGTTCTATTGGTTAAGATGTTGAAGGTCTTAATGATGATTAGGGTTGTTCATGAGTCGAACCGACCCGATCGGACCTTTCCTCGTGCTCGGTTCATTTACAAACCGAACCGAACTGAACCGGGCATTTTTTCAACTGAGCCAAAGTCGAACGAGGGTCTTTCGATCAGAGTATTTTTTGAACGAGCGTCGAGCGAGTATTGAGGGCCACATAACAAATAGAAAAGTGACAATGGGGTTGTTAGTAGGGATGAGCATTTGGTACTGAGTACCGGTATCATACCGGTCCCGGTACCGGTACTGGTACCTATTTTTTGGCATTTTCGGTATTGGTACCGGTTCAGTACGATACCGGTAAAATACCGAATTTTACCTTCAAATACCGTACCGAATATTTCGGTACCGGTACCCAGTTTTGGGGAATTTCGGTGTCGATACCACGTTCATCCCTAGTTGTTAGTTTATAAAGTAAAGTGCAATTTTCGTCCCTAAGGTTTCATCCAATTAGAACACAAGTATATATTTACGAAATAATAAGGAATAGAAAAAACACTCAACTGGTTCTACCAAGATCATCTGAGCGAAAAGATGAATCTTCGATCATTGAACCAGACCTTTGATCTATGAGAATTTTAAAATCGAGTGAACGGATTGAAGCAAAACCTTAGGGAGTTGGTGTCTTGGCGACGAAGAATTTGAATAATGATGGTTGATACGGGGTTTTTAATTAGGATTATGTACTTTTGAATTGAATGGCGGGTTGACATTTGAGTATCGATCGACGCTTCACATTTCGGTATTTTGACATTTGACTCAATTATGCTGGATTATTATTTATTAAACAATGGACTACTAGTATCAGCCTTCAATTCTATAATTTAACGGGGTTTAGTTGGATCTTGGACCAAACATTAGTAATATGCGCCTCTAGTTATTTTATTAATATATATATATATATATAGAAACGGGATCAGGAGAAAACGTCCTAAAGTATGAGAACGGTGAGAACGCATCCTGATGGGACACGTGGCGCGCGATATTATCAGGGCGGAGGGGCTTTTTTGTCTTTTTATCTTCCTTTTTTTTCATTTTTCGTATGTCACAATACAGCTTTATTTTTTGGCGTGTAAGATTTGTTTGCCGTTTATTTATATTCAATAACTATCTGGCGTTTTAATGGTCTTTCTTAGATCTGTCTCGTTCAATTAATCGTTTTTGTGTCACATAGATAACAGCTTGGCGTTTATGGCGTTCCCAAATTCAATAAAATTAATTAATAATTCTAACATCTTTGGCGTCCATGGTGTTACCAAAATCATTATATACATTCAATAATTCAAACTATATGTTTTTTTTGGCGTTTTTTTAGATTTTACCTGTTGAAAATAATCCCATATATCTTATAAATGTTTTTTTGGCGTTCATGGCGTTCTTAATAATTCATTAATAATTCAAAAGATTACAATAACGCCATTATGTCGTCTCGTCTTTGCTGCAGCCTATACTTAAATATCATAACAACCCTGGATCTTGCATCATTTGAAGGTGCTAAATCACAGAGTTGTTCAAGGAGATGTAGTCTCTCTGTCTTCAGCATTTCTTCCATCGGCAATGAATATTCAAACCCATGTTGATAAGACACTTTAGCCGTTCTTTTTTTCATCCAAAATCCAACTGCTAACTGTTGGAAGAGGAGTATCGTCAATATCATCATTATCATCGTCATCATCTTCTGCTGGAAATTTTCTCTCCAATCTTCTTATTACCTTTCGAGTTCTTTCACAATCGTTTGCCATTAGAACCCCAAGGGCCAGAATATCCCTCTGAACCACTTCATCCATGTTAAGTATGGCCTGTCTTGATTTTCACCATTCTCCTGTCAGAGAACTTTAGGAGGAAACGTTTCTCTGACCCATCAAACCTCCATGCAATAAGTTGAGCCATTTTTTTTAGTTTTTTTGGCGTTTTAGTCAAGGTTTGGCGTGTTAGAGAATATGTGGAGTGTTAAATTTTGTTTACCTGTTCTACTTATATAATGACTTTTTTTGACGCCATGTAGGATGCAGTCCTATAACGTCAGGTAATTAGGGCGTTTTTTTGAAAAGAAAAATAAATTCAAGTACCGATGTAGTGGGTTTTAATTATAATGTTAGTAATAAATTTTCTGTCGCTTCAGTTTACTGTTTGTTTCAGCTTCATCTGTTTTATGGTTGTAACACGTCCCATCTAAAAAATGCTTTGTAAAATCCCAAGATGCCACAAATTTTATTATATTTGTAGAGTTTGGCGTTTGTGGCATCTTGGCGTTTTACAAGTTGTATTTTTAGAGAAACAATGTATTTTTTATTGTAGAATTAGAAAACAAACCACAGAAAGAAAAAAAAAATAGAAGCGAAAAAAATAAATTAAAAATTCTAATCGAATTTCTATTCCAAATATTCACTGTCACTAGTCTTTTTCTGCTTTGAAACTACAAGAACCGTCACAAATATATGGCGTTTTTTACTTTGGTATGATTCATTTGTTTTTTTTTTGTTGAAGTAGTTTTTTTGTGGATGTTTGGAACACAAAATGACGTGGGTTTTTTGTTCGAAGTTCATCTTTATATTCATCTTTAGCTTCATCCCACTCTTCATTGTCATCTGTCTCTTCATGCCATTCAAATATTCATCAAGAACAAAGCACAGAAAATGACATATGTCTGTCATCAGTCTCTTTTTCTTGAAGATTTGTCCATCTCATACAGAAAAATGTTATTGAGTTACACCTCTCAGCTAACAATCCATTCAGCGAAACTTCGCGTAGAACAATATTGAATATCCAAGAAACGATGTTTGCAATTTTTGATTTTTTAACTTTTTGGCGTTTTACAGTGAGTGGTTTTGGGGGAACCATGGCGTTTGTTTTTTGGTTTAATGAATGGAAGGTGCTGAGACGCTCCTGTTTATATGAAGTCTTTGGCGCGTAGTTTAGGCGGGATATTATTAATAAGTTCAATTAATAAAATATCCTTCATTTTTCAGTTACTGTTTGTATTTCCTATTTTGCTCAACTTTATCAGTAAGTCTGGTACACGTCCCATCCTTAATGGCCTTTTATCTTTAATGGCGTTTTATATTTAATGGCGTTTTATTTAGTTAGCGTTTTGTATTTAGTTGGCGTTTTGTATTTAGTTGGCGTTTTATATTTAATGGTGATTACGGAGAAACGATGTTTTACCCTTTTTACCCTTAATGAAGCACGTTCCAAGTAATAAAATGGATGTTATTTACGAAAATGCCACCGCGCCAATCTTGTCCATAGATTGTTTTGAACTGACGATCCATAAGCGTTCTTACTGTTCTCACACTTTTCACCGGCCTAAATCCTGACCCTATATATATATAATGTTAAAAAATAATTCGAGCCAACCAAGTCGAACCGATCTGAGCGGACCTTTGCTCATGTTTGGTTCGTTTCAAACCGAATCGATCTGCACCGAGCTCCTTTTTCAATCGAGCAAAATTGAACGAGCAAATTCCGAACACTTTCGATCGAGCATCGAACGAGTCCTGAGCATCGAGCAATTTGAACAGCACTAATGATGATGTGTTGGTGTTAGAATGGTCAATCTCCGTGTGTTAGGGTAGTTTAGTAACTTGAACAAAAGAAGAAGATTCATTCAAATGCAATAGTAAAAGATCTCGAGAAGATCTTGGTGAACCCTTTGATTCAATTCGGTTGAAGGCGGTTGGCAAGTTATCCCTTCTTCCAGTTGATCAATTTCTGTTTTTGGTCAAGTATAAAGGTTCGATTGAAGTAGGTTGGAAGGATAGTTTGAGTACTACTTGAAAGGCGTTCGAGGGCATCTTGAAGTCCGGTCAAACGGGTCACACAGTCCGTGACTACCAATTGAATCCAGATGAAAGACATTTTCCGCCTAAGGCGAAGCGTGTGTTGTTCAGGTTCTTCGGGATGAAGTAGCGTTGTGACTACCGGAAGAAGTAATGTTAGTACCCGTAATGATGTTACAACCAAGGACGATAATGGCAGTGTGTCTACTGAAAATGTCAATGGAGGTCATGTGTTTACCGACGATGGTGTGGTAGATCAAGACAGAACGAGTCAAGATTGAGAGGGAGACTTATGGAAGTTGATGTTAAGGAGGAATGATAAAAAGTACAACATCAACTAGGGAGGTATGAACGATCTCAAGGGGCGGTCTGGATGTAACAACCCGCACTTTCGCGCTTGTTACTCTCGATACTCTCGTTACGCCTAGCACCAGAGGTTCAGATCATAATGTAACTATATCGCTCGCTACGCTACTTCGCATATTTTCGTACTACAACGCACACTTTCAGCACGCTATATCGCACATCACAACGCATACACTAACGCTAACGATGACATCGCGTGAGTACTTAAGCTACTCCCCTCGCTCGTCGTGATGCGACGTAAACGCAACGCAGACTCAAAACTCAATTACTTATACTATGACCTATTATATTACTAGCTATGTATACACTAATACTTGTTAAATCACGTACTCGCTGGCACGCGTAACTCAATCTATCGCACGGAAACGCAACATAATACGACGCTACTTATCTCGCTAAAATGCTTAAAGTACCCACAATGGTTAATACAACGCAACGCTCAACGCACGAAATGAAAGTCGGAAAGCTAACCCGCACAAATCTCCTGATCGAATGACCATTCGATCGAATGGATATCCGTCCGGATGACCATCCGATCGGATGGCCATCCGATCGACTGGCCATCCGACCCACTTCAGCACCGCCTTAACTCCCCTCTCACACTATAAATACCCGCCCAAAACCACTGTTCACTGATGTGACATCTCCATTCGACCACCTGCACGCTAAGCACTCTCAGACGCTATTTCTCTCGATTCAAGGCCATTTCGTAAGTATCTCTCCTTAAATCTTGGACAACATCACCGAACCCTTCTACATCATCTTCTCCATCAAAATCACACACAAACACCAGCTTTTCCCTCTGAAATCACTAGATTGGACCTCTTGAATGTGTCCTTCACTCATCTTGTTGATGCAAGCTGATGTGAAGCACCAACTCGTCAAGATTGGTTCAGACCTAAGAGATTTCAGCCAGGATTACACTAAGTTTTTCAAGATTTCAACATTCTTCAACTGGTTTCAACTTTTCTTCAACTTTTCTTCGACTATCACACAAAACCCAATGGATCTGGACTCATTCAGACTCTCTACACCTTTGCTAGTTGAGAGCCGGTTTGAAAATGGATTTCCACCGGAGAGATGACCGACTAACGGGTTGAACATGAATTCCCATCAAAGACAGTTAGTCTGATCGAATTGGGTGATTCCCATCCGATCAAGAGAACTGGACTTGGTGTGGTTTTCGTTGTTTGACACGTCGTCACACCATCTCCGTTAAAACTCAAACTTTTGAACTTTAGAAAACTTTTGAGAAATTTCAAACAATCAGATCACCCAATCGAATAGCCATCCGATCGGATGACCATCCGATCGAATGACTATTCGACCAGGTGACTTGTCCTTTGTACTATCCATGGTTCCAAACGATTTGATAAAAACCAAACTACCAAACTCTCAATCAAATAGCCATCCGATCGAATGGCCATCCGTCCGGATGACTTGATTTATACTACAACGAAAACTTCAAAAGTTTCAAAACGATTTACAAACACCCACACTCATTCGAATGGCTATCCGTTCGAATGGTCATCCGTCCGGATGACCATCCGCCCGGATGACCATCCGATCGACTCATCATTCGACACTTAATCTCATCCGACACATTGTTCAACGCTTACGCTACTGTTCTATGCTCAGGCTAACCCCAACGCGCTCCCTTCAATCCAATTCAAGGTTGTGTTTATTTGTTAAATACATACTGTGAGTATACTTGACCCTTTTTTTTAAAACGCTTTGAACACACTTTGGGGTGTAACATACGTTCATATCTAAAATGCACTTATCAAAACGCAACACTTACTCTAAACCATTATCACATGCGAATAACTGACATACATATTTACACGTGATGCTTAATACATATGTGCTAGGACCTTTACTCGCGACGTCCCACCTTAGCTAGTATGGTACTATAGTTGGACTCACACCCGACGGGGTCTAGTTAAGGATAACACGCGCGGTTGGTAACCCATCGCAGTTATCGAGTGACTTAGCTGGTAGTATTTGTCTTGTAGTGTGTATGTTGTGTATCTCGTTTATGTATGTGGACATTCGCAGCGCTTTTTATCTGCTATGCTATTTTATCAAACCTGTATACTCGCCAATACTTTTGTATTGACATTATTTTAACGTATGTTGCAGGTTAATCGCAGACTATCTCGAAATCAAGCTAGGAAGTCTAGAAACTCACAATAAATCTAGGTTGTCGGAATTGTATTGTTTGAGAGGATATGAAATCTGTATGACTGTTTATTGATATTTTGTTTATTAGTATGGGATAATGAACGCAATAAATATTGTCACTAAATAGATGTTATGGATTCTCTTGAGCAATCTGATTCGCCTAGTGCCGCGCCCCGATGATTCCGCCATGGATTGGGGTGTGACACTAGAGGAGATCTAAAGTTGAAGGACTAAACGAGTAAAATGATAGTTAAACGTATTAATTATTATTTGAATTATCTTTAGTATTAGATTTAATTAGTTTCTAATTGTTTAAAGATAAGTACGAGCAAGAATAGGAGTCCTAGAAGGATTAAATTGTTTTTGAGTACTTATAGTCCTTGAGTCTTGTAAGTTTATTCTTTCATAAAAGTTAATAGAAATAATTTGTGAATCTCGTTTGAATTCATCTGTGATCTCGTGCCCAAATTTAATTACGACCCTCATCCCTCCAAACCCCCAAACCCAAAAAAAATTACGCACTATTTTCTACTTAATTGTACCAGCTGTTTGCAATTTGGCGAACTATGCCATTGGAATGAATGGGTATGGCATATTAGACATGCTACATGTGTGCATAAACATGCATGTATGTATGATGTATTGTTTGTGTTTTTATGTGTACTAGTGGGTTACCACTCGTGCTCCGCAGCGGGTTCGAAACGCAGATAAAAATAAGCAAATCGCAAGAGTTAAAGTTGTTTGATGTTTTAGTAAAGGAGCTAAACATGTCATTATTAAAGTTGAAGAGTTAAACATGTCATTATTAAAGTTGAGAAGCTAAAGTTGTTTATTATTAAAGTTGAGGGACTAAAGTTGTTTAATGCAGTTAAGGGGCTAAACATGTTATTATTAAAGTTGATGGGCTGAAGTTGTGTATTTTTAAAGTTGAGGGGCTAATGTTGTTTGATGTAGTTAGAGGCTAAATACGTCATTATTAAAGTTAAGGGGCTAAATATGTTATTACTAAAGTTGAGGGGCTAAAGTTGTTTATTATTAAAGTTGAAGGCTAAAGTTGTTTTAGTTAAGGGTTTAAACATGTCATTTTCTAAAGTTGAAGGGTTAACTATGTTATTATCAAAGTTGACGGCTAAAATTGTTTATTATTAAAGTTGACAGAATAAAGGTGTTTGATGTTGACAAAATAGCATATTTGTAGCATATATATAAATATAATAAGCTAAGCATTTGATACACACATCATTTCACGCTACAAAGACCTTTCTAATATATACATCTTGCTCAAAAATTAATAATATTCTGGCATAAAACATCACTTGTTGCTACAAAGTCCTCTCTAATACATACATCACTTGTTCAAAAGTTAATAATATTCTGGCATAAAATTTGTTCTTTCAAGATATCGAAAGGTTGGCATTTCCAAGTCCCCACCACTTGTAGCAAATAAACGACTCTTTTTATATTTCATTATAAAGTCTAATCACAATTTTAGAGCCTGAAACAACCACCCAAATTTATAAGAACTAGTTATTTTCCGCCCGCGCGTTGCGGCGGGACCCAATGACTACAAAAGGCGTGTTCGTAACGGCAAACAGATACCGAATATCAAAACATAAATAAAATGACGTGGTAAAGATAATCACTCCGTCATAAAAAAACGATTTTAAATAACCTAATATATAATAATAGGACCCACACGTCCTACACGTTGGAAATTCGGTTGTTTTCAGTTCAGTTATTACGGTGCTAACACGTTAAAATATGGATGAGCTCGGTACAGGTAACGGCAACGAAAGTACCGATCCGGAAAATCATCGAAATTAGGTACCGGCACCGAAAATGCTCGGTACAATACGGTATGGTATTTGAAGGTAAAAATCAAAAAATACAGGTATGGTGCTAGACCGGTGTCGAACCGAAAGTAACGATTCTGAAAACGCCAAAAGGTGGGTACCAAATTGGCAACGAAAATGATTTGGTATAGTAAATTTGGTACCGATACAATACCGGTTCGTTTACAGGATTTAATACGATTTGCTCATCAATATTCTAAATATCCAAGTTAATTTTACATGCTACAAGTCATTCATTACAGATAAAGACAAAAAAGAAAGCAAAATAAGTTGTTGTATATATAAAACCTCATTCAAACGAAATACAGTTTACTTACTATGTGTATGAAAAGTAATCTAAACGGTGCAATTGCTTGCATTGCTGCGTTGCTACAGGATTTGATGAGCTCGGTACCACCAACCGGTACCGAAAATACCGTTACCGAAATCCCCAAAAGTGGGTACCGGTACCGAATATACCTAGTATGGTATGGTTTGGTACTGGTACGGCAACGGTATTTGAGGGTAAAAACCGGTGAATACCTGTGCAGAACCGGTACCGAAAATACACCGGTTTGGTAAATTTTAGACCGGATTACTTGCATTGCTGCGTTGCTACAGGATTTGATGAGCTCGGTACCAACCGGTACCGAAAATACCGTTACCGAAATCCCCAAAAGTGGGTACCGGTATCGAATATACCTAGTATGGTACTGGTACGACACCGGTATTTGAGGGTAAAAACCGGTGAATACCTGTGCAAAATCGGTTCGACACCGGTCTAGCACCATACACCGGTTTGGTAAATTTGAGACCGGTACCTATACCCGATACCATTTGCTCATCTCTTAATGATGTTACTATTTATTCTAAAAAATAAATAATAAATCACATTACTGTTCATTATATTTCAATTTTATCATATATAGATTATTTAGGTAAATTATAGCATTCACATCCATTTCTACCAAATTTTGTGAATTTCTTTATATTACTAGAATGTTGTTTATATTATAAAATAAGTGATTGTAACTTTGTAAGTGAATAAGAAAGAAAATGTTACTGTTTATCTATATATTTTAGGGGAAATTGGTCTTGGTCACCCTCTATAATTTCTTAATATATTTTGAAAGTGATTGTGAGTAGAGAAGATAAAAAAACTGTAAGAATAAAGATAGAAAAATATTATTTAATTAAAAAAATAGAAAATATAGTTGTTTTCAGAGTAATAATTATTACGTTACAGTTTTAAAGTAGCGTAATAATATTTATTCTAGTTTTAATCTTTGTAGCATAAAACTATTACGCTACTTCAAAAAAATTGTATCACAATAAAAATTACTTTAGTACAAGTATTCTAGTTTTTTTTTATCATTTATATGTTAAGACCATACGTTATGGACGTGGTGGAGCGAGGTTGTTGCCTTTTCACGCCGCACATATCAAACTGGGCCCGACGTTGTCATGTGGGCTTGAGATTTCCCTCCGACGTTGAGAGTTAAAGTGTGTCGACGTGACATGGTTTTGATTGGGTCCCCACTGGCCGTTGGACCCCAACGACATTATTAAAAAAAAGATTTTTCATTTAAAAAAATTATTTCAACTACTCTATATATAAAAAAGTACCATTTTCACCATTTTCATTCTATCAACTCCTTCTCAACTTTCATTTTTTATAAAATCTCTACAACTTTTATAAAAAATAATGTATCCACACAACCGCAACTTTGATCCGAACAACTCATATGGTTTCAACGAAATTCCGAACACCGCTTCGCCACCTCAAGGGTCTCAACCAATGCAACCATTTTTTAAAGATGCGTACTTATTAGCGTACGATCATCTTCTTGCCAACCTACCATTTAGGTATTCACAACAACCACTCACTCCTCTATCACAAACTCCACCTACACCCGAATCCGTACCGGAAACTCAACCTACACCACCCGAATCCTCTACGCGAAGAAAATGAAACCATAAAAAAAACCGAGTCCGAAAGGAAAAAGCAAAAGAGGATCGTCGTGTACATCCGTTGTTGTTAATTACTAAATTACTAATAATGTTATTTTTAACAAAATTAATAGAAAATATATAATTATTAAATAGAAAATAATAATATTTAATAGGTGTCACGTGTCGAATAACACCCATTCCTACACCCCTTTTTATCCACCACGTCACTATTCGGACACGCGCTGACGCGGCGTCCACATGTCGAATAACGCCTCTCTTTCAAGCCCCTCCACACCATGTGGTCTAAAACTAGTTTGTATTTCAACTCAACAAATAGAGTAAATTGCCAAAATCATCCCTGAGGTTTGGACATTTTGCCATTTTTATCCAAAACAACATTTTTGTACAATATAGTCCTTCACCGCTCCCACGCTGAAGTTTTTATCGTTAGCTCCTATCCATTCCCAAGCATCATGGTTATCCTCAAGACTAAATCCGTACAACAAGCTGCATAACTCGATCAGCTTGTTTACTTCGACACCTGCTGAACGGTTCTTGTTCCAAGCCCAGACACAGCCAAGACCCGCAATCAGCCCATCAAAACTATTATTGATCCACAGCTCGTAAGTAGTATATACCCCGTACTAAATGAATGGTTATTAAAGATAAAATAGTTAGAAGACTTAAAAGTTTGGTAAATATTTGTTGAGTAAATTGCCAAAATCGTTCTTGAGGTTTGGCCATCTTTGTCATTTTCATCCAAAACAACATTTTTTTACCATATAATCATTCACTTTTTGAATTTTGGCAATTTACTCCAACAAATATTACCAAACTTTTAAGTCTTCTAACTATTTTATCTTTGATAACCATTCATTTAGTACGGGGTATATACTATTTACGAGTTGTGGATCAATAATAGTTTTGATGGGCTGACCGTGGGTCTTGGCTGTGTCTGGGCTTGGAATGGGAACCGTTCAGCAGGTGTCGAAGTAAACGAGTTGATCGAGTTATGCAGGTTGTTGTACGAATTTAGTCTTGAGGATAACCGTGATGCTTGGGAATGGATAGGAGCTAACGATAAAAACTTCAGCGTGGGAGCGGTGAAGAGGCTTTTAAATGAAGACATGAATCAAAACAATCTCGAAGCTCCTGAGATGTGTAAATGGTTGCCGGAAAAATGTAATATTTTTATATGGAGGACGGCTTTGAACAAGAATGCTACGATGGAAGGTTTGAGAAAAAGAAACATGGATATTCAGGATGCTAGTTGTGCATTGTGCAGAGATGGAGAAGACTTGATGACACATATTTTCTCATCTTGTTATATGGCTTTGGTTATCTGGAACCAAATCAGTAAGTGGTGCAAAATTCAGAACTTATTCTTTTTCGGCTTTAAAGATATCGCGGGAATACATGAGCATGTGGGTCTAAAAGGTGATAAGAAAGAGGCTTTTAAAGGGATAATGAGGATCGGATGTTGGTACATTTGGAAGGCCATAAACAGAGCTAGAATTGAAAACAAAGAAGTCAGAATCGGAGTGAGATTAAAGCGATGAGTTTTTTTGTGGTTCAAAAAAAGGACTAAATATAAAGATATCTCTTGGTAGGATTGGTATAAATTTGTAATTATATAGTGTTCTTATTTGTGTTGGGCCCCTCAGTTTGAGTCTGGTCACGTGTGTTTTAATAAAATTTACCTTTAAAAAAAAGATTAGATCTTGATATTTAGTACGGGGTATATACTATTTACGAGCTGTTAGCTTAGCTCTTGATATTATTTAATTACTATAAATGTGAAATTTAAGCAATAACTGTCATTATAATTAAGGTTTTAAATAGGGGGATATATGTAATAATAGCCAAACGGAGCAATTACATATATCCCCCCTACAAACTTCATTAATTACATATATACCCAACCCAAAAAAACAATTACATATATCCCCTTCCTTAAAACTCAGAATATCAAATTTACCCATTTTGCTTTATTTTATTGTAAATAAATTATAGAATTCCTATTTTACCCTTATCTTTTATAAGCAAAACTCATAAATTTCTAGTGATCTACGTCCAATGATTCATGTGCTTAATCATCATATTCTGCTTCCACAATAAAATTATAACTGTTCAATGGAACCTAGAGATAAATGTTGACTTGCAACTGCAACTGAAAAGATCAAAATCAAATTAATATCCCAATTAATACTCTATTTTGATTCAAAACCTAAGAACCTTAATTGTAAACCCCCACATGAAAATCTTCAAATTGAAGGTTCAAGAACACCTAAATTGAAATGAAAGAAACAATGCAATAGAGGAAATAACACACATGAAAATCAAAACCCATCTCGAGTTTTAATTAGAACACCATTAAAAAATCCTTTGATCCATGAAGAATCAAATAAAGTTTCAATTCTTTCCTCTTTTCCTTTTCTTCACTTAGAAAGTACTTATTGTCGACCTCTACTCATCGCCGGTTATCGTCGATTATTAATCTTCTCATATCCAGTTCTTAAAGCTGGTTAGGGTTGGTGCTTCGCCAGTGGAGAATCCGGCAACGCCCTAGTCACCAGGGAGGAGTTATGTTCAGCAGGAAGAAAAGGTAGTAGGGTTTTTTTATGTTGAAAGGGTATTTATGTCATTTCCTAAGAAAGGAGAAATGAGAAATATGTAATTTAATTTTTAAGTTGGGTAAATATGTAATTAAGGTTTTAAATAGGGGGATATATGTAATAATAGCCAAACACCATTTATTCAACATAAAACTCTATTTATTAATTCTAGCTGATAATACTAGTGGCTTTTTTATATTATTTTCCTCGAATTTTCCCTAGAATTACTAGTTTTTTATATTATTTTCCTAGAATTTTCCCTAGAATTACTAGTTAGTAATTTATTAAATCGAACATTATTAAGACATTTTGCACTCACACAATTTTAACTTGTCCTAACGATTGTCATGCCATTTTCTATATTAGCACTCATTTACTAAGTACTACCCCTAGTAATGTATGTCTTCACAATTATTCTTACATTTTTATACGGGTCTACTCACTTTCTTACTAATATTTATAACTAAGTTATTTATTTTAATAATTTATATATATTTTTTATATAATGTACATAAAGATAATAAATTAAATTTGAACATATTACATAATTTGAAATTTAACAGTTCCAATAAAAAAAACTATCACATTTCATAAAACTCTATATAATAAATTATATTTAAAGATATTCCGCAGTATTACTTAAAAATAACAGAATATATGAAACTTTAAGAAACATGTTTATTGAATTTATTTTAGAGTTAATTGCTGGGATGGTCCCTGTGGTTTGTTATTTTTTCATCTTTAGTCCCAAACTTTTTAAAATTACATTCATGTTCCCTATAATTTGCTTGGTTGTTACTCGTATAGTCCCTTGACTGGATGAAGGTTAGTTTGTCAAGTTAAATCAAAGTGAAATGACTAAACTACCCTTATGATTAAAAATAATAACTAAAAAACAAATAGAAAAGTGCTAGTGGTCCCACTTCATCTAATTTAACTCCCAACCCCACCTTACCTTACCTTACCTTTTCTTCTCCGATCTGATCTCCTCTAACCCTTTTTTTTCCAATGACCCCCATTTCACATTCCCCAACCACCAGCACCCTCCGATCTATTCACTAATCAAACTCAAATTCTCAATTTTACACTCCCAACTAACCAAGTGGACGGGGTGCAGGTGGTGGTGTGAGTTGCAGAGGATGTGAGAAAAAAGGTGGGAGTTGCAGATGATATGGTGGGAGTTGTGTAACAGAGCCCATGGGCTACAGGTTGGTGGTCGGAAGCGGTGGCCGCCGGTGGTGACCGGAATTCTTTGACGAGGTGGAAGGCAGAAGCGAAGAGGTTGAAGGTGAGTGTCTTGGGTTTTTTTTATATATTAGTGGGTCCCACAATTTATATTTTATTTAATATGTTTTTAATACTTATTTTATATAATAAAGGGTAATTTTGTAGTTTCACATGCATTTAACTAGAGAAACTGACCTTCATCCAACAAGGGGACCATCCGAGTAATAAATAAAAATACCATAGGGATCAAACATGTTATTTTAAAAAAATGGGGACTAAAGGTGAAAAAATTACAAACCACAGGGACCATCCGGGCAATTAACTCTTTATTTTATTAACAAAGTTTGTGATGAGTTGAGGGCATGCTTCACGAAGAAGGATGGAGCCCCTAGTAAAACAAATACTTTGAACCACTTATTTTTTAATTAAAATAGTTATTGACTTAGTTTATGAAAAAAAAAATAGACACATTAATTTTTTTTAATTAAAATAGTTATTGACTTAGTTTATGAAAAAATAGACATATTTAAAATTAGCCATTTCCAATTCGATAAATAAGCTCACATGTTAAGATGGTTAAACTTTAGACGGCACAAAATTTTTTGAAAATGTATTATGAGTTCCATAAAAACAACCAAACAAAATAACATGAGCGTAAAAGGGAAAATAGAGAAAATAGCCAAGAATTGGTCAAACTTTCGAAAATGACCAACGGAAACCTCTTGTAGAGACGCCACCAGAATCTTGAAACGTCTTGACGGTGGACCAATCAAATGCATACACGTGTCCGACATTTGCCTCAAACGTCTTAACGTCTTAGCTGAGACGTCTTTAGACGGCTTGAGCCGTTTCCACATGTTAGCCGGTTGAGCTGGCTTGAAAGGTCTCAGAAGTTTAAGCTGAGACGTTTCCGCATGGCTTGAGATGTTTGGACATGGCTTGAGACGTTTGCTTCAAAAGTCGAGATGTTTGAGCTGTTTTCACATGGCTTAAGACGTTTCCTCTAAAAGTTGAGACGTTTGCTTCAAAAGTCGAGACGTTTGAGACGTTTTCACATGGCTTAAGACGTTTCCTCTAAAAGTTGAGACGTTTGAGCCGTTTCACAAATTTATAACATATAGTGGGTTAAAATGGGGGGTTAAAAATTATTAATTGTTAGGTTAAAACAATATTTAATGTTTAAACGGCTGTTGAAATTTGTGAAACGTCTCAAACGTCTTAAAAACGTGTTAGAAATTTGTGAAACGGCTCAAACGTTTCAACTTTTGGAGGAAACGTCTTAAGCCATGTGAAAACGACTCAAACGTCTCAACTTTTGAAGCAAACGTCTCAAGCCATGTCCAAACGTCTCAAGCCATGCGGAAACGTCTCAACTTAAACTTCTGAGACCTTTCAAGCCAGCTCAACCGGCTAACATGTGGAAACGGCTCAAGCCGTCTGAAGACGTCTCAGCTAAGACGTTAAGACGTTTGAGGCAAATGTCGGACACGTGTATGCATTTGATTGGTCCGCCGTCAAGACGTTTCAAGATTCTGGTGGCGTCTCTACGAGACGTTTCTGTTGGCCATTTTCGTAAGTTTGACCAATTCTTAACCATTTTCGCTATTTTCCCAGCGTAAAATGTGGGTTAAATCCTAACCAACATCTAAAAAGAGTTGGCTAAACCTAACTTGCGGTTAAAAAGCAAGGGTTAAATCATAGTCGATGGCTAAAGCAGAGGCTAAATTCTAGCAGGCATAGAAAGAAAAGAATAAATCATAGTCGGTGGACACAATTTAGCTGACTATTACACATGTATGGATTTGTTTGGTTGTTTTTGTGGGCATGTACTTTTTAAAAGTTTTGTATGCCGGCTAAACTTTAGCCTCCTTAGCCGGTGGCCTTGTATAGTGAAAAAGGTTATCCTATAAGAGGGGTGAAATCGTACGTAGTGTACGAGAAAAGATGGGCCTTTAATCAAATAATACAATGATTGAGATTAATTAGTCCTCAAATTTAGAATTCACGTAACTAAAAATTAAAAAAATTAAAAAACAAGTAAGGAAAAGGGTAAAACAGGAAAATCCAATATTCTTGACTCGTAAACCCACTTCTACCATGATTTTCAAACGGCTATAACTTTTTCATACGATAACGTTTTTTTTAAATTACACTGTATTAATGAATATTTAATTCTCCTTAATTTGCGTATGCTATTGCAATAGTTTTCATAATTTTTAATTTTTTTATTTGACAAGCTATAAAGTTACGTGATTGTGTGACATTACGTGATTGTGTTCCAATACGTAATTACGTACTAGAACATAATCAATGAATAGCTAAATCATGTACCTTATGTGCAAGCTGTAACAAATTCTCAATGTAACATTGCATCTATAATCACGTACCAAAATTGTTATGGGCGGTTTTCTGAACATATATCCTGACTAATATCCTGGCTTTGATTGTTTATTTGTGATCAGGATACCGGATCAGGATATTGGTAACATCCTGATACGATATCCTGGTAGTGACTGATTTAACCACGTGCAGATTAGAAGGTGCAAGTCTCCAACGTTCTAGTGGACTTCTTCTTCTCAAGACTCGGGCAAATCAGTTGGGTTATAGACGTTGAAGCCGGAAGACATGGACTACAACGTTCACTTGAGGAATATTCGAAGCATCCCGGTTTAATAGGGTAGTTTGTTATTTTCATTTCACTATAAATGGATTGATCAGATCAGATAGCAAAACACACAATCTTTCGCACACTCTTTCTCTCTACTTGCAAATACTCACAACGCACTAACACTTGTACTCGAGCTGCATTGTAACACTTAGTTGATCCGCATCATATCCTGCACTGTATCCTGATATTTGAAGCAATAAGAAGAACAAGGCAGCTGCGATTGTCAGCTCCCGAGGTTTTATGCCGGCGATCTAGATTGATCAAGGGCTTTCCTCGTATATCCTGTGTCACCCTTTACATTTTTGCTCACTGTTTGATCATAGATATAGCTCGATATCCGGAGCTATCCTGAACCTGTTTTCGTAAACAACTTAACTAGCATATTTTCAACACACGTTTTTAGCACACTACCTCACTTAACTAATTTGATCACTTAATTGCTTCGGTAATTTTTGACCAAAACAATTTGGCGCCCACCGTGGGGCAAGTGGTGCTACTTCTACTAAAAGTTTTTTTGCAAAATCGTTACTCGGTTTTCTATTTTCAAAACTTTTTGCTACATTATTTTCAATGGCCTCGAGATCAAACATGAGCTCTTCCACCGTGTCTGCTACAACCTCTGCAACAATTGGTTCGGTGCTTCTACCACCTCCTCCCAGAATGCAAGCCTCTTCACAGGAAACTGAAAGTCATGTGGCTCAGGATGTTATCCCCGCTCGCAATATCCAGGGATCTGGTCCTGTTCTAGCTTCTAATGAAGAAATTCTAAATTTGTTTGGTAGTGTACAGGAACAGATGAGGCAGCAGCAGGAAACTAATCAGATGCTGATAAGAGAGATACAACTCTTGAAATCTGGCCCAAGTAGGCCTGCTGGAGATACTGTCACTCCGTTTTAACCCATGGCTTTGAACTTTAGTTCTGCAGTTTATACTGAGGATAACCGGGGGAATATTGTGCCTAGCCATTCCCAGAATCATACTCCTGGGATACCCTCTTCAGTAAGAGTATCAACTGTGAGAAGCTCAGGATATGCTTCTGGATATGGCCAGAATCCCCAGACTAGTAATGTATCTAATAATAATAATAATACTCTTGCTACTAATGGTGTTGGATCTTTGCAGGATGCAGGTATGACATCAGCATTTTCCAGGGAGCTTCAAAAACTGAAAGACATGATATCCAGTGTGCCTGGGGTGGTCCAGCCAATTCCAGAAGTGTCCCAGGATAGCCACAGGATATCACGGTTTGCATATCCTATTTGTGATGCTGAAATCCCAAAAAGATTTCAAACCCCCAACATGAAACTCTATGACGGAACTACGGATCCTGAGGAGCATATTGCCCAGTATAGGGAAATGATGGAAATCAACCCTATCCCTCCAGATCTCAAAGAGGCATGCCTGTGCAAGGGTTTTGATTCTACCTTAACAGGATCAGCCTTAAAATGGCTCTTAAATGTTCCTCCTCACTCGATTACTTCATTTGCTCATTTGGTTAATAGTCAATTTTCTTGCAGCCGAAGTTTTGAGAAACTGACCAGTGATCTTTACAAGTTAACTCAAGGACCTCATGAATCCTTGAGGGATTATGTGAACAAATTTAGCCGGGAATCCTTAGATATCCCGCATCTTGACGTTGCGACAGCTGTGCAGGCTTTCAATATGGGATTGCAAAAAGACTCTCAATTTTACCAGGATCTTGTGATGAATCCCTGCAGGAATTTGGACGAAGCTCGTAACAGGGCTTTAAGATACATTCGGCTGGAGGATGACAAAAAGATGCAAGAGAGGATGAATTCGTCAACAACCTATGAGTCAACCAACAGGAAATCAGAATCCTCGTACAAACCATATCGCTCTAAGCCATATGGCAGAAATGACAGCAAGAAAGTGAATGCTGTTGAAGATGAGGATCCTGAGGAGTATCCTGAGTTGTTTGAATATTGTTTTTCCGTTAATATACCTGAACTAATGTATGCTATGCAGGGTTTAGGAGACAAAGCAAGATGGCCACGGAAAAATCAACAGAAAGCTGATTGGAAGGATAAGTCCAAATGGTGTGCCTTCCACGAAGATTTCGGACATGTTACTAAGGATTGCATCGCTTTAAGGAAAGAAATAAGCTATCTCTTAAGAAAGGGATATCTGAAGGACCTCTTGGGAAGAAAGAAGATTAAGGGTCAGGATCCTGAGAAGGATCCTGAGCGAGCAGCATCACCTCCTACGGATGCGAAAATAATTAACTTTATTTTAGGAGGATCCGACATCTGCGGCACATCATATTCTGCGGCAAAAAGATACGTGAAGGAAGCTAAAGCAGAGAGGGGAGATAAGCCAACCAGGATGTCAACCCTCACGACTGACAAAGTGATCACGTTCGATAATGATAACAGGGATACTGTCCAGGATCCTCATCATGATGCTTTAGTAATAACGTTATATGTTGCTAATCATTTTGTGCGCAGGATATTAGTGGATAATGGCAGCTCAGTCAACATAATTCAGCTGGAAACGTTGAAGAGGATGAATGTATCCCCGATGGATATTACTTCGAAGTCCACTGTGCTCGTTGGTTTCAGTGGAGAAGCTAGGAATACCGTAGGAGAGATAAAGTTACCCGTGTATGTTCAAGGGGTCAACTCAATGCAGCACTTTTGTGTGATGTACTCTTTATCCTGCTATAATATTATATTAGGTAGGCCTTGGATCCATGATATGAAAGCTGTTCCGTCAACCTACCATCAATGCATCAAGATCCCTACCCCTTGGGGAGTTGTCAAGGTGGAAAGTGATCAACAGGAAGCAAAGGAGTGTTATTCTTCTTCAATGAAACCCTCAACAAAACCTAGTCCAGCATAGCAATTAAAGATGCGAGGCAAGGATATCATGGAGGCTTCAGAGCAGGATGTAAAGAAAATTATCCTGGATCAGGATAATCCGGATATCTCGGTGCTCGTGGGAACCAATATCCCTCAGGATATTGAAGATCAATTGACTAATTTTTTGAAATGCATGATGTCAACATTCGCGTGGAAGCACGAGGATATGACAGGTATTTCCAAGGATATTATAACACATAAGCTCGGTATTGACAGGTCATTCAAGCCTGTCCAACAAAAGAGAAGGAAATTTGCTCTGGAGCGAAATATGATTATTCAGGAAGAAGTAGAGAGGTTATTGAAATCCAAAATGATCAGAGAGGTCAAGTTTCCAAGATGGCTAGCAAATGTAGTGGTGGTGCAAAAGAAAAATGGGAAATGGAGAGTTTGTGTAGATTACACAAACTTGAACAAAGCTTGTCCCAAAGACCCATTTCCTCTTCCTCATATTGACTCAATGGTGGATGCTACTGCCGGCCTTGAGATGTTAACCTTCATGGATGCATCCTCAGGATTCCAGCAGATCCAAATGGAACCTTCAGACTAGGAGGATACCGCCTTCATGACATCAACAGGTATTTATTGTTACACTGCTATGTATCCTATCTATTATGTTAGCAAAAGTTTATTAGATGCCGAAACTAGATATTCTCATTTAGAAAAACTAATATTAGCTCTAGTTATGGCATCAACAAAGCTTAGACATTACTTCGAAACACATAGGATTCATGTTAAAACCAACTATCCTGTAAAAAATGTGCTTAGGAAACCAGAGATGTCAGGTAGGATGGCTAAGTGGTCAGTAAAATTAAGTGCATATGATCTAGTGTTTGAACCTAGAAACGCCATAAAGTCTTAGGCTTTAGCTGACTTTGTGGTTGATTTCAGTAGTGATATTCAAAGTGAAGTAGACCTAGAAGTACAACAGCTAGGAGAAAACTTAGAATCCTGGACATCATATACTGATGGTGCGTCTAATGTAAGAGGTGTAGGTTTGGGTACACTACTAAAATCGCCACAGGGGGACATATTACCCCAGGCTATTAGATGTGAGTTTCCTGCCACTAATAATAAAGTAGAATATGAAGCTTTAATTGCAGGATTAGAGTTGGCTAAGAGCATGAATATCAAGAGTTTACAAGTATTTGTTGATTCATTGTTAATCACTAATCATTTTAGTGGGACATATGCAGTTAAAGGTGAGAAGTTAATCGAGTATCTCAAAATTCTCAAAAAATTAGCAGGATATTTCGATATTTTTACACTTGAACAGGTACCAAGAGAGGATAATGTTGAAGCTGATGCCTTGGCAAATCTAGGATCATCAGTCAGGATACCGGAAGGAACCCGAATACCAATATTACATATCCTATATCCTGCGATGGATCCTCAGGATAAGGAAGTAGTAAGTGTTTAGGATCCTGATGATGAGTATCCTGAGGAGGATGGATGGCTCCAATCATAAGATATCTCAAGGAAGGGCACATCCCAAAGGATGAAAATCCAAAGGCCTTTAGAATGAAGGTATCACGATTCACTATTATAAATAATATCTTGTACAAGAAATCTCTTGCAGGATCATATCTGAGGTGCTTGGAGGATCCCGAAACTAAAGAGGTGCTTCAGGATATACACGAAGGGGATTGTGGTAACCATACTGGGGGCAGGTCATTATTCTCAAAGGTATTAAGAGCAGGATACTATTGGCTGACGATGAGAAAAGATGCTACAGAAGATGCTCGAAGATGTGATGCGTGTAAAAGACACAGTAATATATTACATCAACCTGCTGAGCCACTTTATCCTATCGCTTCCCCTTGGCCATTCATGAAGTGGGGAATGGATATAGTAGGAAAATTGCCAAAGGCTCTAGGAGGAAAGGTCTTCATGCTGGCAATGACTGATTATTTCTCTAAGTGGGTCGAAGCGGAAGCATTTGTTCAAGTCAGAGATCAAGAAGTAGTATCCTTCATAAAAAGGAATATCCTGACTAGGTTTGGAGTACCAGCTGAGATAATTTGTGACAATGGATCTCAGTTTATAAGTAAGAGGACTACTGACTTTTGCTAGAGTTGGGGAATCAAAATGATCACATCCACACCGGTGCATCCTCAAGCAAATGGACAAGCAGAATCCTCAAACAAGATAATTGTCAACAATTTAAAGAAAAGGCTTGGAGCTAAGAAGGGAAGATGGGCAGAAGAATTACCCTTTGTTTTATGGGCTGATAGAACAACGGTAAAAAGTGAAACTAGCCAAACCTCATTTTCCTTGGTATTTGGAGCAGAAGCGGTAATCCCGACAGAAATGGTAATACCTACGGCAAGATCCGATCTCCGGGATCCTGAGCAAAATCTTGAAGCCCTATGCCAGGAATTGGATACTATTGATGAGACAAGAGATGCAGCAAAACTAAGGATGGCAGCATATCAACGGAGGATATCCAGAGCATATAACAAGAATATAAGGACTAGAAGGTTCCAAGTTGGAGATTGGGTGTTAAGAAAAGCTTTTCAGAATACTGCCAATCCTGCAGATGGAAAACTGGCTCCAAAGTGAATATGAGATTGAATCAGAATCAGGAAAAGGAGCATATCGACTCAAGAATATGGAGGGGGATATGCTACCAAGATCCTGGAATGCTATACACTTAAAGCTCTATTTCAAGTGAGTTTAGAATTTAATTTCTAACTCAAGATGGTATGGATTCTATCTCTTTTAAATATATTCGAATTTACTTATTATTTTGAACCCAATACTGACTTAAGCATCGGAGGGGTGTTAGCCAAGCTAACACCCACCTTAGTTTAAGGATATTTTGCAGAATATGCCTCAGGAAAAAGCTCCAGGATACACACTCAGGATATTTCGAAAGATTAGAGGATTGGCCCCCTCTCTCACGTTTAAGGGATCCTAATCCCTTCATAGGTTTAAAGGTATTCACCTTTCTTACTAATTGGGTTTAAACACCCTGCTTGGAGCGCAAGTTATCCAGGGATAGTTCAAGATAGCGGGACCAGCCCATGTAAAAGTGGCTGACAATTTCATTATTGTTGGCTATATCCTAGATCCTAAAGGTATATGAGGATTGATCACCCTCTCTCACGAAAGGGTATTTTCATACTCTCTAAGGTTTAAAGGTTATCACCTTTCTAAGTCTTGGAGTTTATACACTCCCGCCTGTAGCGCATGAAAATTTGGGATTTTCCCCAGGATACCTATGGGTTTATCCCCAGCATACTAAGGATTTATCTCCAGTATATTTTAGGGTTTATCCCCAGTAACACAAGAACTGTTCAAACGATTGGAATTGACGTTCAGAAAATTTCTAAGTGTTCAAAGACTTTATGCACAGGGGACATTCCTTCTGAGGCGATTGTGTAAAGCTCGAAGGATCAAATTTGGACTTAGTGTATTAAGTATCTTGGACTGGGGACATCTTACTGGAAGAAAATTGCAAAAGGATTGAAGCTTAAAAATAGACTTACACTATATTCTTGGTATGATCTTTCCTGTGTAAACCTTATTTGAACTTTTGAAACTATGTTTAAAGAAGGCTTAAATATCTTGATTAGGATAGGATAAGTTCTCAAAATGTGTTTGCGGAATATGTTTCAGGATATTTGGTTGGAATATTCGGGATATAATACTTGGATTAAAAGCTAAAACCGCATTCTAGTCAAACAAGTGTTGTCAAAACAAACATTGTAAAATGAAAATGAAATGTCCTTATTTCTTTAAAAACTTTATCTGAATTGTTTGAATTTTGAAAACCTCATTAGACGAAAGTCTTTATAGGATATTGCCGAATATACTGATCAAGATCTTTTCGCGATATTTGGATAAGACAATAGAAATTATCACAGTAATTTTTGAGATGCTGAAATTTAAACTAAACAATGTATAACAAAAAATTAAAAGGCATCACCAAATAAGTTAAAAGGGGGTTATCTTATTAACATGTCAGAAGTTGTGCTTTTGGTTTCACCTCAAACCGAGGACCATCCACCAAAAGCACAATGAGTTCCTTACCATATTTACACAACGATTAAAGGTTTCGTCTCAAACCGAGAACCATTCGCCTCCAACCGTTGTATGGTTCAAAACAAGTTATACTAATTGATGACCAAAGGCTTCATCCTGAAACCAAGGACCCATCCACCTTTGGCCATCGTATTGTTCTAGTACAGGAAATATAAATTGTTCAAAGACTGGAAAAGTAATTGTTCAACAAACCACAACGATCAAATCTAAAAAAGTGGGCTCCGGCCTTGGCACGTATATCCATCATCGCCCACTTCGCTGCTTAAGGAGCAGCACCTTCTTGACCAGCAACATCTTCCCCAGCGCCTGCACCAGCATCACCCTCGGGATTCTTCTCAGCATCACCACCAGCATCGGCACCTCCTCTTCCGCCTTAGAAGGCTCCTCACCAGCATGCTTTGCAGGATGTTCCAAAGGATTGCCTCCAAGATCCTGTAATTTCGCTTCCCAAGCCTTGACGTTCCAGGAGGGGCATTCGAAGCCCACGGCTTTGGCCTCATAGGCCATCCTTAACCTGGCTTAGAGAAGGGAAACAACAATGGATCCTTTGAGGCCATCCCGATAGGAACTCATATCCAGCTGGTATTGAAGATGAGCAGCATCCAGCTTGGCTTGATCATCCTCATTGGCTTTGTGAAGGGCAGCTTGGTGCTCTTGGGCCATCGCCTTGAATTTATCTTCATAATGCTAAGACTTGGCAGCAGCGATCATCCCTTGGTCAGCGATGGTGACTTCAGCTTTCTTGAGCTTGACCTCCAGCATCTTGTTAAGCCCACAGGCTTCTTCATACAAGTGCACGAGACGTTCCAGGCCCTGCAATCAAAAATACAGGTATCAACATATATAGGATGTGCAGGATAATGGTTAACATATATGTGCAGGATAACAAATGAGAATTTTTACCTGGTTAAGAAAGCCGGTCATGAAACTGCTGGATTCAAGGAACCCATGGTTTTCGAAAGGGAAGGTCTCGGATGAGGCTGGAGAGTCAGTCTCCTTTCTCTTGCGGGAACTTGAGGCACGTGGCTTGGTAGCAGGAGAGGGCTTGGGAATAACTGCCGGTTTAGAGCTGGATGCTAGCTTAGAAGTGGAGGCAGGTTTGCTGGGTTCTTTCTTCACTTGGACAGGAATGGGGTAGCTATCCAGTTCATCGAGATCGAAAACTTCTGGAACTTTGGCTGGTGCTGCTAAACAGGGGAAATATCTAAATCACTATTCTTATTTTTTAATTACAAATATACAAAGGTTATGCGTTTCTTACCAGACATGTCTGATGAAGAATATTGGCTTGAACTGGGAAGATGTTGTGTAAAGGATCTATCACAATCAGGCAACTGGTAGATCCTGTTGATTCTTTCTTGGGATTCTTCAGTAGGAGGAGCCAACTCTTTAAAGTTTGCTGCAAAAGAAAGAAAGACATCAGGATATTAGCACAGGATGCATCACCAGGATATGTTTGGGGATATCTAAAAACCCTAAACCCTACCGGAGGTCAACCATTTCACCGGAAGGCTTTTGCCCTCGGGAATGGAGTCCCGTCTAACAAAGAAAAATTTCCGTTGCCACCCATCCTCATTTTTTGAAGCTTTAAGGATGAGAGGGTTGCTAGAGGTTGAGAAAAGTAAAAAGCGACTGTTGCCGTGTGACCGGAGACGGTAAGCAATCAGAAGGTCTTCGATACTGTTTTGGTCAAAAATTACCTAAGCAATTAAGTGATCAAATTAGTTTTGTGAGGTAGTGTGCTAGTAATACTTTGTGAAAAATATGTTGGTTTGTTAGTTTGCAAAAACAATTATCAGGATACGGCTCAGGATATCGAGCTGTATCTATAATCAAACAATGAGCAAAATTGTGAAGGTTGACACGTGATGTACGAGGAAAGCCCTTGATCAATCTAGATCTCCGGCATAAAACCTTGGGAGCTGACAATCGTCGGCTGCCTTGTTCTTCTTATTGCTTGAATAACCAGGATACAGTGCAGGATAATGCTCAGATCGCTACTAAGTGGTAGAATGATTGTAAGTGATGAGTGTTAGTGCGTGATTGCTGCTAGAAAAGAGAGTGAATGAGTAGGTGAATTCGAGTGTGTGACCTATGGATCTGGCATCCCCTTTATATAGTTACAAGAATTAACTAATTATGCTAAAAATCTGGGATATTATGCTAAAAATCCGGGATACTGAGATTATTTCCATTCTGAACGTTAGGGGGCTGTTTCAACTCGTTTTCCACGCGCATACCAACTATAACTCTGGGATTTAAGCTCCTATAACCGTTACAACATTAATAGCATTGACCAATCATCCATAACTCCCATAAAATACGCCTTTCTTCAATGCTGACCGTTACAAGAGCTATTCTTCCGCCATCAACGTCCTTATCCTGACCAATTTGAGCGGGTCTTCAGGATGACTTGGTCCTCATGAACGTTAGTCCCTTGTAACCAACGTTTACAAGCAAATTGTTAGTAATAGTCAGGATACTGCCTCAGGATATTACCAATGTCCTGATCCGGTATCCTGATCCGGTATCCTGATCATATACAACTAATAAAAAATCAAGATACAAAGTCAGGATATGGGCTCATAATTTCACCCATAACAATTGTCCCCAAAAATATAACTGTTGGATATCTTGATTCCAACGGGTATATTTTTTAGTCATTCCAACATGTCTGGTAAGGATATATGTTTTCTTCGATCTTGAGAAGCTTGACAGCTATCCCAAGCCAGTCCTGGTGAAAAAGGAGCCATATGTTGCTGCTGCCGAAGGTTTCTCTTATGGTGACCTTGGCTTCATGGAATCTATCGAGCCCATGACCTCCTTCCCTAATAAGGTAAATATCCAGATCCTGTATCCCGTACACATATACTGAACCTGTATCCTGGTTAGTTTGTCTTTAATGATACCTGTATTTTGTAGAGTGTAAATCATCCGGTCGTCCTGCACTTAGAACAATTTTAATTTCCTGCAAGTAGAATATTTTGACAGTTGAAGGTGGAAGGATCCTGTGTTTTTAGGACGAAACCTTTAACTGTTTATGTAAATATGCTTTAAAAACTTAATTGTGTTCTTGGTGGATGGGTCTCTTTTTTAGATGAAACCAAGAATACAATCTTTTGGACCAATAATAATAATAAACTATCCTTTTGGCCTTATTTGTTGTTGTTATGTTTTTATTTTGAAAGGTATGTTTTGAATATCCTGATCAAATATCATGGTCAGGATACTGATGAAATGTTCAATACTTTTGATATCAAAATGTTAGACAAAACTTGGTTGAACATGACTTTTTAGACAACTTAGATCATTTAGATAAGGTTTTCAAGACTTGAAAAATAATAAATCATACCAGAAACACTTAGGCAATAAATTCCAACCTCAACCTTTGAATCCTTTGCAATGTCCCCGGCATGGATGTCCCCTGTCTGTGCAGGATATTGCATCAATATATGACACACTTGAGTATCTCTTTACTTAGTGATTAAACTTCGTAACTTTTCACCAATAGAAGAACGTGTGTAAACACAATCGTAGTTTGTCATATCTTTGGAACTTGTCAAAAACTTTAGTTTTACTGGGGATAAACCCTTAGCATCCTGGGGATAAACCCTTAGCATACTGGGGATATACCCTTGTTTTCGTGCGCTACAGGCGGGAGTGTATAAACTCCAAGACTTAGAAAGGTGAAAACCTTTAAACCTTAGAGAGTATGAAAATACCCTTTAGTGAGAGAGGGTGATCAATCCTCATATACCTTGAGGATCCAGGGTATAGCCAACAGTAACGAAATTGTCAGCCACTTTTACATGAACTGGTCCCACCACCTTGAACTATCCCTGGATAACTTGCTATCCAGGCGGGGTGTTTAGACCCAATTCGTGAGAAAGGTGAATACCTTTAAACCTGTGAAGGGATCAGGATCCCTTAAACGTGAGAGAGGGGGCCAATCCTCTAATCTTTTGAAGTATCCTGAGTGTGTATCCTGGAGCTATATCCCGAAACATATACTGCAAAACAACTGTAAACTAAGGTGGGTGTTAGCTTGGCTAACACCCCTCCGATGCTTAAGTCAGCAATGGGTTCAAAAGAATAAACAATATTAAATATATTAAAAGAGATAGAACTCATACCATCCTGAGTTAGAAATTAAATTCTAAACTCACTTAAAATAGAGCTTTAGATGTATAGCATTCCAGGATCTCGGTAGTATATCCCCTTCCATATTCTTAAGCCAGTATGCTCCTTTTCCGGATTCCGATTCAATCTCATAAGGTCCTTCCCACTTAGGAGCTAACTTTCCATCAGCAGGATTAATAGTATTCTGAAAAGCCTTCCTTAGTACCCAATCTCCAACTTGAAACCTTCTAGTCCTTAGATTCTTGTTATATGCTCTGGATATCCTCTGTTGATATGCTGCCATTCTCAACTTTGCCGCATCCCTTGTCTCATCAATAGTATCCAATTCTTGACATAGGGCTTCAGGATTCTTCTCAGGATCCCGGAGGTTGGATCTTGCTGTAGGTATCACCATCTCTGTCAGGATTACTGCCTCTGCTCCAAATACTAAGGAAAATGGGGTTTGCCCTGTAGCATTCTTCACGATTGTTCTATCAGCCCATAGGAAAAATGGTAGTTCTTCTGCCCATCTTCCCTTCTTAGCTCCAAGTCTTTTCTTCAAATTGTTGACAATTATCTTGTTTGAGGATTCTGCTTGTCCATTTGCTTGAGGATGTACCGGTGTAGATGTGATCATTTTAATTCCCCAACTCTTGCAAAAGTCAGTAGTTCTTTTACTTATAAACTGAGAACCATTGTCACAGATTATCTCGGCTGGTACTCCAAACCTGGTCAGGATATTCCTCTTTATGAAGGATACCACTTCTTGATCTCTAACTTGGACAAAGGCTTCTGCTTCAACCCACTTGGAGAAATAATCCGTCATTGCCAACATGAAAACCTTTCCTCCTGGAGCCTTTGGAAGCTTTCCCACTATATCCATACCCCATTTCATAAACGGCCAAGGGGATACGATAGGATATAATGGTTCTGCAGGCTGATGCAGTATGTTGCCGTGTCTTTGACATGCATCGCATTTTTTAGCATACTCCGCGGCATCCTTTCTCATGGTCGGCCAGTAATATCATGTTCTCAACACCTTCGAGAACAGAGATCTGCCCCCAGTATGGTTGCCACAGTCTCCTTCGTGTATATCCTGAAGTACCTCCTTGGTTTCAGGATCTTCCAAGCACCTTAGGTATGGACCTGCAAGGGATTTCTTATACATAATATTATTTATAATAGTAAAACGAGATACCTTCATCCTAAAAGCCTTAGGATTTGCATCCTTTGGGATATCTCCTTCTTGAAGATACTTCACAATTGGAGTCATCCAGGATTCAGGATCCTTCTCAGGATATCCATCACCAGGATCCTGGATACATGCTACTTCTTTATCCTGAGATTTGAAATGTTCTATTGCAGGATACAATATGTGCACTATTGGTATCTGAGTTCCCTCCGGTATCCTGACAGTAGATCCTAAGTTTGCTAGAGCGTCAGCTTCAGCATTCTTTTCTCTTGGTACCTGTTCAAGTATAAAAATTTCGAAATATCCTGCTAATTTTTTAACAATTTCAAGATATTCAGCTAACTTTTCTCCTTTTACTGCATAAGATCCATTGAAATGGTTAGTAATCAACAGGGAATCAACATATACTTGTAAATATATAATATTCATATTTTTAGCTAATTCTAATCCTGCTATCAGAGCTTCATATTCTGCTTCATTATTAGTGGCAGGAAACTCACATCTAATAGCCTGGGGTAATATGTTCCCCTGTGGCGATTTTAGTAGTATACCCAAACCTACACCTCTTACATTAGATGCACCATCAGTATATAGTGTCCAAGATTCTATATTTTCTCCTAGTTGTTGCACTTCTAGGTCTACTTCATTTTGAATATCACTACTGAAATCAGCCACAAAGTCAGCTAAGGCCTGAGACTTTATGGCATTTCTAGGTTCATATATTAAATCATAGGCACTTAATTTTACTGACCACTTAGCCATCCTACCTGACATCTCGGGTTTCCTAAGCACATTTTTAACAGGATAGTTGGTTTTAACATGAATCCTATGTGTTTCAAAATAATGTCTAAGTTTTGTTGACGCCATAACTAGGGCTAGTATCATTTTTTCTAAGTTTGAATATCTAGTTTCAGCATCTAATAAACTTTTACTAACATAATAGATAGGATACTGCTGACCTTCGTGATCTTTTACCAGGACAACACTTACTGCATTCCCTGATACTGCAAGATCCAGGGATAATGGTTCACCATCCTCGGGTTTCATCAACAGGGGTGCAGTTGAGAGATGCTGCTTCAATTCCTGTAAGGCTGCTTCATGCTTCTCTCCCCATTCGAATTTCTTATTCTTCTTCAGGATATCGTAGAATTCCTTGCATTTTTCCGAGGATCTTGATATAAACCTGTTCAAAGCCGCTACTCGTCCTGTTAATCTTTGTACATCTTTCATATTTGAAGGTGACTTGATGTCCAAGATAGCTTTAATCTGCTCTGGGCTTGCCTCTATACCCCTTTTAGTCACCACGTATCCTAAAAACTTTCCTGCCGCCACTCCAAAATGGCACTTGGCAGGATTTAGTTTCATATTGTACTGGTCCAGGATATCAAATGCTCCTTTAATATCCTGGAGATGATCCTCAGCCTTCTTGGATTTGACTACCATATCGTCAATGTACACCTCCATGGTGTCCCCCAGTTTGTCTTTAAACATCATGTTCACCAATCTCTGGTACGTTGCACCTGCATTTTTCAAACCAAAAGGCACAGCAGTATAACAGTAAATACTTGTTGGTGTCATGAAAGCAGTATCCTCCTGGTCTGAAGGTTCCATTTGGATCTGCTGGAATCCTGAGGATGCATCCATGAAGGTTAACATCTCATAACCGGCAGTGGCATCCACCATCGAGTCTATATAAGGCAGAGGGAACGGGTCTTTAGGATATGCTTTGTTCAAGTCTGTGTAATCTACACAAACTCTCCATTTCCCATTCTTCTTTTGAACCACGACCACATTTGCTAGCCACTTGGGAAATTTGACTTCCCTGATCATCTTGGACTTCAATAGTCTTTCAACCTCTTCTTGAATAATTATGTTTCGTTCTGGAGCAAACTTCCTTCTCTTTTGCTGGATAGGCTTGAAAGACCTGTCAATTTCAAGCTTGTGAGTTATAATATCCTTAGAAATACCTGTCATATCCTCATGCTTCCATGCGAATGTTGACATCCTGCATTTCAAAAAGTTAGTTAACTGAATTTCAATATCCTGAGGGATATTGGCTCCTACGAGCACCGAGATATCTGGATTATCCTGATCCAGGATAATTTTCTTTACATCCTGCTCTGAAGCCTCCATGATATCCTGGGCCCGCATCTTTAATTGCTATGCTGCGTTAGGCTTGGTTGAGGATTTCATCGAGGATGAGTAACATTCCTTTGCCTCATGTTGATCACTTTCCACCTTGATAACCCCCAAGGAGTAGGGATCTTGATACACTGATGATAGGTTGATGGCACAGCTTTCATATCATGGATCCATGGCCTACCCAATATGATATTGTAGCAGGATAAGGAGTCCATGACACAGAAGCATTGTATTGAGTTGACCCCTTCAATATATACTGGTAATATTATCTCCCCCACTGTGTTCCTAGCTTCTCCACTGAACCCAACAAGCACAGTGGACTTCGAAGTGATATCCATTGGAGATACATTCATTCTCTTCAACGTTTCTAGTTGAATTATGTTGACGGAGCTGCCATTATCCACCAGTATCATGCGCACAAAATGATTAGCAACATATAAAGTTATTACCAAAGCATCACGATGAGGATCCTGGACAGTATTCCTGTCATCACTGTTGAACGTGATCACTTTATCAGTTGTGAGGGTTGTCATCCTAGTTGGCTTATCTCCCCTTTCTGCCTTAGCCTCCTTCGCATGTCTTTTTGTTGCAGAGTATGAAGTTCCAAAAATGTCGGATCCTCCTGAAATAAAGTTAATTATCTTGGCATCTGCAGGAGGTGATGATGCTCGTTCAGGATCCTTCTCAGTATCCTGACCCTTATTCTTCTTTCTTCCTAGAAGATCTTTCAGATATCCTTTGCTTAGCAGATAGCTTATTTCCTTCCTCAGGGCTATGCAATCTTCCGTAACATGTCCAAAATCCTCATGGAAGGCACACCACTTGGATTTATCCTTCCAATCAGCTTTCTGTTAGTTTTTCCTAGGCCACCTCGCTTTGTCTCCCAAACCCTGCATATCATACATTAGTTCAGGTATATTAACAGAAAAACAATATTCTGACAACTCAGGATACTCCTCAGGATCCTCGTCTTGGACAACGTTCACTCTTTTGTTTTCATTTTTATCATACGGCCTAGAGCGATATGGTTTATGTGAAGATTCTGATTTCCTGTTTGTTGACTCATATGTTGAGGATGCATTCATCCTCTCTTGCATTTTCTTATCATCTTCAAGCCTGATATATCGCAAAGCCCTGTTTCGAGCTTCGTCCAAGTTCCTGCAAGGATTCATCACAAGATCCTGATAAAACTGGGAATCCCTTTGTAGTCCCATCTTGAATGCTTGGACTGCTGTAGCAACATCAAGGTGTGGGATATCCAAGGATTCCCTGCTGAATTTGTTCACATAATCCCTTAGGGATTCTTGAGGTCCCTGTGTTATCCTGTAGAGGTCACTTGTTAGTTTTTCAAAGCTTCTACTGCAAGAAAACTGACTGTTAAACAAATTAACTAAATGAGCAAATGATGTAATTGAATGAGGTGGAACATTTAGAAGCATTGCAAGGCTGATCCTGTTAAAGTAGAGCCGAAGCCCTTGCACAATCATGCTTCTTTAAGATCCGGCGGGATAGGGTTTATTTCCATCCTCTCCCTATAATGGGCAATATGCTCCTCAGGATCCGTTGTCCCATCATACAGCTTCATGTTAGGAGTCTGGAATCTCTTTGGGATTTCTGCATCATAAATAGGGTGAGCATAGCGGGATATGTTGTGACTATCCTGGGATACTTCCGGTATAGGCTGCACTATCCCAGGCACACTTGATATCATATCCTTAAACTTTTGAAGCTCTCTGGTTATCACTGATGTCACACCTGCATCCTGCAATGATCCAAGATTATTAGTAACAGGGATACTGGTGTTAACAGACAAGTTACCAGCTTGGTGATTCTGTCTATATTTTGGGGCGCATCCTGGAGCATATCCTGGATCCCTCATAGTCGACATCCTGGTCGAAGAGGGTATCTCAGGAATATGACTCCGGGAATGGCTAGGCACAATATTCCCCCTGTTATCCTCAGCATATACTGCAGAACTGAAGTTTGAAGCTCTTGGTTGCAAGGGAGTGACAGTATCCTTAGCGGGCCTGCTTAAGCTGGATTTCAAGAGTTGTATCTCTCTTATCAGCATTTGGTTGGTCTCCTGCTGCTGCCTCATTTGTTCCTGTACACTACCAAATAAAGTTAGAATTTCTTCATTAGAGGCCAAAACAGGACCAGATCCCTGAATATTCTGAGTTGGAATAACATCCTGAGCCACATGAATTTCGGTTCCTTGTGAAGATGCTTGCGTTCTCGGAGGAGGTGGTGGAAGCATCGAACCAATTGTTGTAGAGGTTGTAGCAGACACAGTGGAAGAGCTCATGTTTGATCTCGAGGCCATTGAAAATAGTGTAGCAAAAAGTTTTGAAAATAGAAAACCAAGTAATGATTTTGCAAAAGCTTTTAGTAGAAATAGCACCACTTGCCCCACGGTGGGCGCCAAATTGTTTTGGTCAAAAATTACCTAAGCAATTAAGTGATCAAATTAGTTTTGTGAGGTAGTGTGCTAGTAATACTTTGTGAAAAATATGTTGGTTTGTTAGTTTGCAAAAACAGTTATCAGGATACGGCTCAGGATATCGAGTTGTATCTATAATCAAACAATGAGCAAAATTGTGAAGGTTGACACGTGATGTACGAGGAAAGCCCTTGATCAATCTAGATCTCCGGCATAAAACCTTGGGAGCTGACAATCGTCGGCTGCCTTGTTCTTCTTATTGCTTGAATAACCAGGATACAGTGCAGGATAATGCTCAGATCGCTACTAAGTGGTAGAATGATTGTAAGTGATGAGTGTTAGTGCGTGATTGCTGCTAGAAAAGATAGTGAATGAGTAGGTGAATTCGAGTGTGTGACCTATGGATCTGGCATCCCCTTTATATAGTTACAAGAATTAACTAATTATGCTAAAAATCTAGGATATTATACTAAAAATCCGGGATACTGAGATTATTTCCATTCTGAACGTTGGGGGGCTGTTTCAACTCGTTTTCCACGCGCATACCAACTATAACTCCGGGATTTAAGCTCCTATAACCGTTACAACATTAATAGCATTGACCAATCATCCATAACTCCCATAAAATACGCCTTTCTTCAATGCTGACCGTTACAAGAGTTATTCTTCCGCCATCAACGTCCTTATCCTGACCAATTTGAGCGGGTCTTCAAGATGACTTGGTCTTCATGAACGTTAGTCCCTTGTAACCAACGTTTACAAGCAAATTTTTAATAATAGTCAGGATACTGCCTCAGGATATTACCAATGTCCTGATCCGGTATCCTGATCATATACAACTAATAAAAAATCAAGATACAAAGTCAGGATATGGGCTCAGAATTTCACTACAAAATATACAACTAATAAAATATACTCCGGTCGAATGGACGGATAATCGTTGTGTCAGGAAAGGCACCGGAGGTTCTTAACGCAACAATATCAGCATTGTCGAAGGAGCACACCTCTTTCTCAGGGTGTTTGAGCAGGTTCTGATTAACAAATGATGAGGTGGACTCGCCGGAGTGAGAACGTGTTCTGGTGGCCATCGGAGGATTTGAGCAAAGAAATTCTAAGAGATAAGAAGAAGAAAGTACCTGAGAAATATGGGAAGGGTGATCGCTTATCAACGAGGAAGAGAGAATATATAGGGGCTAATTGGATAGCCATCGAGTAGAAAGCGCGTGGGAAGTTGCACATTGTCATTTCAAGAGTCCAGTCGTATTAATTGCCTCGATCTGGGTGATAAAGTTTAAAATATATCCGTTTGAATTCAGAATTCCAACAGATATATTTTAGGGACAATTGTTATGGGCGGTTTTCTGAACATATATCCTGACTAATATTCTGGCTTTGATTGTTTATTTGTGATCAGGATACCGGATCAGGATATTGGTAACATCCTAATACGGTATCCTGGTAGTGACTGATTTAACCACGTGCAGATTAGAAGGTGCAAGTCTCCAACGTTCAAGTGGACTTCTTCTCCTCAAGACTCCGGAAAATCAGTTGGGTTATAGACGTTGTAGCCGGAAGACATGGATTACAACATTCACTTGAGGAATATTCGAAGCATCCCAGTTTAATAGGGTAGTTTGTTATTTTCATTTTACTATAAATGGATTGATCGGATCAGATAGCAAAACACACAATCTTTCGCACACTCTTTCTCTCTACTTGCAAACACTCACAACGCACTAACACTTGTACTCGAGCTGCATTTTAACACTTAGTTGATCCGCATCATATCCTGCATTGTATCTTGATATTTGAAACAATAAGAAGAACAAGGCAGCTGCGATTGTCAACTCCCGAGGTTTTGTGCCGGCGATCTGGATTGATCAAGGGCTTTCCTCGTATATCCTGTGTCACCCTTTACATTTTTGCTAACTGATTGATCATAGATATAGCTCGATATCCTGAGCTATATCCTGAACCTGTTTTCGTAAACAACTTAACTAGCATATTTTCAACACACGTTTTTAGCACACTACCTCACTTAACTAATTTGATCACTTAATTGCTTCGGTAATTTTTGACCAAAACAAAAATGATCAATGAATACCGAAATTACGTACCAGATACTTAAATGTATACCTAAATCTAGAATCATGTACCATGTGTGCAAAATAGTAACAAATGCTCAATGTAATAATCACGTATAATGTGTGCAAAGTAGTAACAAATGCTCAATGTAATAATCACGTACCATGTGTGCAAAGATGTAACAAATGTTCAATGTAACACTACATCTATAATCATGTAACCATTTATATTACACGTCGAATCACGTATAATCATGAAATAACCATAACTTTAGTAAAAAAAACATTATACAATTAAAAAAACTATAATGACGTAATTACGTACTGATATATAATCACGTGACATTACATTTGTTACATATGGTACGTGATTATAGATGTAGGGTCACACTGAGCATTTGTTACTGCATACACATATGATACGTAATTACGTACTGAAACTTAATCACGTAACGTTACACAAATCACGTAACTTATATAGCTTGTAAAATAAAATTTTCAAAAATTAAGAAAACTATAGCAATAATCTGCTCAAATTAAAGAGAATAAAAATGTTCATTGATAAAGTGTAATTTATTTTTCAAAAAGATTATCGTATGAAAAAGTTATAACCGTTTGAAAATCGATGGTGAAGAAGGTTCAAGGGAGAAAAACCATAACACTTTTATTTTTCTAAAACCGAAAAGGACACTTGTCAATCTCAAATTATCTCCTATATTTCGTATGAAAAATCTTTTGTAGGAATCCGTTCGTGTAAAATTAAACACAGAATTTTATTAACTTGGATTACAAATACAGAACAGAAAGAAGCTGAAAAATTACTATATGATTACAACAAAAATATGATAAACAAGAACAAAAATTGTAGACAAAAAGATGTTCTTGGCTGAGGATCGTGTTAGACACGGGTCCCTTAAAACAAATTTTGAGTCTCCAAGGAAAACTCGTTTGTTTCCAGGATACAACAGCCCAAAGCAGTTGCACTGCCGGTCTTGACTCCAACCCGACGGTGTACCTTGCTTGCTAGATAGAAGAAGAAAGAATTCTTCAATGGAGAAGTTTGTAAGAGCTGGTGAATTTGGTGTGTTGATCTGCAGCAGGGTCCTCCCTATTTATACTGCAGGTCTGAAGTCGAAACTGAAAAGAATTAAATGGGAAAATTAAATTGCATTAAACGTCTTCAATGCACTTTAATTCGTCATTTAATTCTCAGTCAAAACCGTTGACTCGTCAGTTTCAAATGCTGAAATATAACTGCACTGTCATTGTGACAACCCTCATAATTCCATTTATCCGTGCGATTTATTAATGATAATTAAATTGCTTGATGACTGTGCTGAATCACTTAACTGCTTTCTGATCACTGTGTTATACTTAAATGTGCTTTTAACATACTAGTAGTGTACAGAAAAGTTACCAAATAGTCCTGTATGCTTTCCTTAGTATTGAGAATTAAAAATGTTATAAAAATATATATATAGAACACGTTATGGATTAATTAAGCACTTTAACGGAACAACACCAAACCGAACAACCGGACATTACCCGGAACAACAAAATAATGCTAGAAGCATTGTTTTTATTTTACTGAGCTAGTTAGGGTCCCCGAACACCCTAACACACTATATAATTAATAACACACCAAAACCCACTAACTATATCATTTGAAATCTAACTAAACTAGTAACCACCCATTGAAACCCAACCCTATACCCCCCCCCCCCCAAACCGGTTATGAGACAAGTAGGAACCCCCCCCCCCCCCATGATTTTATTTAGTTGTTTAGTTGATTATGTTAAGTACTTATGAAACACTAGAACTAATGGGCAAAGACTTGGTGGAAGTTTTATTTATAATCCACTAGATCTTCTAACCTTCACTATCATCTTCATCATTCAACAAACTCTCTCCTCCTCCCTCTTCACCTCTCGGCCGAACCCACACTCCCACACATCCACCTTCATCCAATCTTCTTCAATCATTCAAAGAGCATACAAAGGTGTTAAAGCTCATACAAGGAAGCTTGGTGGCTTCGGAAGTGGAAGGACCTCTCGCGTCTTCTTTTATCCACCACTTTTCTACACTCGAACTCCCCTAGCCTTGTGCTAGTGGTAAGCACTTAGATCCTTGCATTTTACATGTTGTTTAAGTGGTTAATAGATGTATTATGAAGAAAACAAATGAACACCATAAGATCTTACACTTAAAACTTGAACATAAGCTTAAACAAGATGATACATGAAGAAATGATGTTAGAATGATGTTGTTTGGTGTATGATGATTATGTGCTGATATGAAGGACTTATAATCTGCTGTAAGTATCGTTGTTTATCGCTAAACATGTAAACGGAATCAATCGAGCGCGCTTTAGAATGTTAAAAACTGAAAACAGAAGTCTGTTTGGTGATTACAGCCAACTTCAGTTGGCTGTAACAGGACCTTAATAAAAAGAAAAATGTATTTTCTGAATTCTAGATTTATGTATTATGAAATACGGTTCTAATGGCACTGGAATCCTAATTTTTGGACTTCGTTTGCTATTTTTAAAGGGTCGATTTGTAACAACAACTAAAGCTGAGTTTTTACAGCAGTAAATGGGTATTATATTTTTAGTCATAACTTGAAACCTGAGTAGAACTAGGTCATGAAACTTGTACTGTAAGTGACCACTGATGTATTTGTAATCCTCCCACTAGAATTTCGTAAATCGGACTTACGATGAATTTTAAATAAATTATTCCATGGACTGCAGTCAGAAAAAGATAAACCTGAGTGCAGTCTAGAAAATGATTTTTTATAAAATATTGGTGATGAATTGGATCCCGAGATTTTTAAAAAATAATATTTGGATCGTTTAAGACATTCTGTAAAAATTTGGGAATTTTTGGAATAAGTTAACTATTTTATTAAAATGCCCGAAAACAGCCCGGTTTTGAATATTAAAGCTAAAACGAAATAAGTAGTAATTTGCGTGTCTAAATGTCGAGTATGTTATCTGAGGATGATCTAACATGTTATACGTCAATGAAAGTAATATGTTCAATATCGTATGCTTGTTCTTGAGTAGCTATAGGTGGAATGTTTATATGAGCGTGAACTATTAAAGTGAATGCATGTTATGTAGTAGATACGTGTAGGAACTTTGTGCTCTATTTGAAACCACTAAATGACTAATTGGTAATCGTATTAGGACGTGATTGACCGACCTTAACTGTTAGCTATATTTGAGAGTCAAACCGAGCAACCAAAGGTGAGTTCACACACTTTCTAAGGCATATGATTCCCGGTGGTTGGGAATGGGTTAAAGAAATTAAAACGGGATCTACATATCCTCCTTGGGTAGGATATGTACGGCCATCCTCCGTAGGTAGGATGACAATAATAAATTCTGCGTATTCTCCTTGTGTAGAATACGTACGTTCGTCCTCCTTGGGTAGGACAACACCCTTAAAACTTACTAGACAAAACTCTATCATTAAGTCCCTCATTATATATCAACTTAATCGCCGAGGCCGATGGCGAGCGGGTCATTAGTTAATAGCGCTATTAGGTTTAACAAACCTCACACCGTGCCGTTCGGACGGGCGTGTACTAATGGACTATGGCAAACTGTCAGTGATGATAGACACTGATGTAGGGCACAAATATCGTTCGTAGTAGTCGATATCATACTGTCTAGTAGTTCACATGGGGAAGCCCCCACTGATTATGGATATGGTTTGGGTAATAAAAAGGAACTGGTTAAACATACTTTCAACTATGGGGTAACCCCCACGGCAAATAAGCCAACGAAAGTCAAACCACGTTTTTCAGAAACAACTTAAAACTAAACAACCAAACGTGAACTCACTCAACTTTGTTGTTGACTCGTTGTTACATGCCTTACAGGTCGCTAGATGCTATTGAGCTTGCACGAGGAGGAGGTTATTGTGGGATGCGGACTGTTATGTCCCGTACTTAATAATTAAACTTTATAAACTTATGGAACTTGTGCTTTGGGTCTTTAAACTTATGAACCATGAACTTATGTTTTGGACTTACGTTTTATGCTTCCGCTGTTAACTTAGAATCGGTTACTCTCGTTTGGTCACCAATCGTATTGTGGTTGGTTTTATTTACTTAATTGTGTTGTTCAATATGATTGGTGGCTCGATCCTGGTCATGTCACGCTTCCAAGCGGTGATACTCCGCATGGTGGATTTTGGGGGTGTGACAGATTGGTATCAGAGCCATTGGTTATAGTGAACTTGGTTTTAAAAAGGGAAAGGCTTTTTGATAAAACCAGACTATAACCTGTACAGTGCTCAACGATCCACAACGACGCTTCGCTCCACGTGCAAGACTCGACACAATAGGTGGTATGATTTATGTTATATTGTCGGTTAGATAGTTCGCACTGTGCATTAATTAACGTAATAATTGCTATTTGAACCTTGTGTGCTTACTCTCTACTGTCGTCCCACACTTACGCACTTTCGCGACACTTTCCTCACTTACGTTGCTTCATTGTGAAGATCATGAACGGACGCGGAGGACGTATCAACCTAACTCAAGCCCAATTGACGGCTTTGATCAACGAACGAGTTGCTGAGGCACTCACAGCAAATCCAGCAGGAGGTATAACCTGCCATATCAACTCACCTTAGGACATTTAGATCCTACCTTCGCAAACCAACCCTCGTGCTTAACCTTGTCTTTTATTCTTGCGCAACAGGTCAACATGCTCAGCCTCTTGTGTGCACGTTCAAAACCTTCATGGATTGCCGACCCAGTACTTTCAGCCACACGGAATGAGCTGTAGGCCTTCTTCACTGGTTCGAGAAGCTTGAGTCTGTTTTTTAGATGTGCGAATGCCCTGAAGATCGTAGGGTGAAATATGCTACTGGAACACTTGAAGGTGCTGCGTTAACCTGGTGGAAAGCACAGGTTCAACTGCTAGGGCTGGCGATTGCTAATGCCACCCCCTGGAACGGTTTCAAAGAACTGATCAAAGAAGAGTACTGTAGTCGTGACGACATCCACAAGCTAGAGGTGGAATTTTTCAATCTGAAGATGACGGGGTCTGAGATTGAGGCGTATACGAAGAGGTCAAACGAGCTGGCCATCTTGTGTCCTACTATGGTGGACCCTCCCATCAAACGTATTGAGTTGTACCTCAAGGGTCTTGTACCAGAGATTCAGAGTCACGTGACTTCAGCTAACCTGGGTACCATTCAGCAAATCATTAAGTTGGCGCATCGTCTCACCGATCAAGCAGTTGAACAAAACAAACTGCCCAAGCGTATTAGTGCTGCTACTACTGACGCTCCCAATGATAACAAGCGAAAATGGGATGGGATTTCCAGTAAGGGTTCAACTTCAGTTCAGTCTCAACAGTGAAAGACTAATGACCACCAGAGTCCTGGTCAGCACTCTTCCGGTAGTCTAGGACAGGGTGGATACCGAGGGAACCACCCCAAGTGCAACCGGTGCAACAAGCATCACAGCGGGCAGTGCAACAAGGGTCGTTGCCTGAGGTGTAACAAGTTTGGTCATGAAGCAAAGGATTGCAGGAGCGCACGACCAGCAAATCAGAATCGCCAACAACAACAACAAGCTCCACAGAACCACCAGCAGCAGCAACAGCAGGGCAATAAGGGTTGCTTTCAGTGTGGCACTGAAGGCCACTTTAAGAGGAACTATCCTCAGCTGAATCAGAATCAGAACAACAACAACCAAGGAAACGGGAACAACAATGGAGGCAACAACGGGGGTAACAATAATGGCGATGGTGCCAGAGGACGTGTTTTCGTGCTAGGTCAGGGTGATGCAAGGAATGATCCCAACGTGGTGATGGGTAAGTTTCTTCTGAATGACTTCTTTGTTGCTATTTTATTCGATTCGGGTGCCGATACTAGTTATGTGTCCTTAAAAGCTAGCCAAATGCTTAAGCGCACTCCAACACTTTTGAACACCAAACACACGGTAGAACTAGCAAACGGTAAAAGTCTCGAGGCCACACACACAGTTAAGGGTTGTAACCTCGTCTTAGCTGGTCAGACTTTCTCTATCGATCTTATTCCTATCACACTTGGTAGTTTCGACGTCGTTATTGGGATGGATTGGCTATCTCATCATCAAGCGGAGATTATTTGCAAGGAGAAAATCGTCCGTATCCCTCGTTCTGGTGAAGAACCTCTCATGATTTATGGCGACAAGAGTGGTGTTGTCGTAGGCATTATCTCTTTCCTTAAGGCCCAGAAGTGTTTGTGAAAGGGCCACACTGTCATTCTAGCACTCGTTACTAACACATCAATGGAAGAGAAGAGAAGAGAATTGAAGACATTCCTATTGTGCGCGATTTTCCTGAGGTATTTCCTGAGGAATTACCTGGTCTTCCGCCTCATCGACAAGTCAAGTTTCAAATCGAGCTAGCTCCTGGAGCAGCACCAATAGCTCGTGCACCTTATCGTCTAGCTTCGTTAGGGTATTTTTACGTATTTTAGCGTATTTTAACGCATTTTAGCGTATTTTAGCGTATTTTAACGTATTTTAGCGTATTGTAACGTAAGTTAGCGTATTTTAACGTAAGTTAGAGTATTTTAGCGTATTTTAACGTATTTTAGCGTATTTTAACGTATTTTAGCGTATTTTAGTGTATTTTAACGTATTTTAGCGTATTTTAACGTATTTTAGGGTAATTTAACGTATTTTAACGTATTGTAACGTATTTTAGTTGGTTTCGAATATACCCAACGTATTTTAGTTGGTTTCGAATATACCCAAAGTTGTCAAATTCGTTGCGTGCATTCATATTTGAGAAACATTTATTCAGTTATTTCTGTTGATCCACAAATTCAAACAAAGTTAATATTCACTGTGGTGGATGCAAGCATAAAGTTAGAAACCGGTGGTATTGAACCAACATTTCCTTCAAACATTCTAAACCCTACAAGGATGTTGGGAATTAAACGCATGTACGTGACAAAACAAGGATCGTTCTAATAGATTAAAGAGAATAAACCAAGTACAAAATCATCTGCTTTCTGAATCTGAATCTGAATGTTAACTTTGACTCATAAACCCTTGAATCTCAACGCTTCTATGATGATATCAGGGTTGTTTATCACCATGTGTGAGCATTGGAAGCCCGACCACTAGCAGAAGAACCCGACACGTCTTCTATGATGATTCGAAACATTCACGCTCAAATGCCTCACCAGCTTATGTTGATGGATAAGGTAAACAAGTTCTCCACAGTTTGTTATTCAAATCTCTATTCAGTCATCTTTCCAAACTGCAACACACGATAAGTTCTCCAAAAGAATGCATACACAAATAGTATCGGGACCACTGGAATAGACACAAGTCCAAACTGCAACACACGATAAGTTCTCTAGAACACTCGTAATCCTCAACCGGTTTTGAAACCGGAGAGAATCTACGAAGAAACTGTTCGATTTCACGGTGAGTGGAGAAATTAGCGACGGAGAAACTGTTGGAATTTGTGGATTTCGGTTGGTTCAGACTGACACAATTTGTTGGAATTTGTGGATCAACAGAAATAACTGAAATAACAGCTTCCTTTTCTCTCTCTGACAACTGATTAAATGATGTATTTTAATGAAGTATTGAAGATTGAATGTGCAAACCGCAACCGTTTTTTACTACGGAAACGGTGGTTATGCGAAATACAAACCGCAATCGTTTGTGACTATGGGAAACACAAGTTTTCTTTTTGAGCTTGATGGATGTCCGTTATCTCAGTTGAGGCGTGCAATGATTAAATCTGAATATAACTAGATTGTCACGGCCCCCGACCCGGTTTGACCTGTTTCGAGAGCCGCGGAACAGAAAATCCCGTGGTATTTATTTAACAGCGGAATATTTTACCAGGATCTTTTTCGAACTGAAATTTTCCCAATTATTTTATTTCATAATTTGGGATAAAACCTCGTAATTTACAATCATATGATTTCACTGAGAAATCTTTATTTTTCAAAACATGTTTCTTTATTTTATACTGAGCCACTTCCTTAAGCTTTGTAGTGCTTCACGGCACTTTTCCTGGATCACAACAGATCACCTGAAACATGTTTGAAAAAGGTTTTGTCAGCGGGAAATACTGGTGAATCATTCTTTTTATGAAAACGACTCGTTTGTTATAATTTACAGTATTAAGAGCGATTACAATGTTTCCATATATCAACCAACTACCCACAGTATTTGCCACTCGAACATCCATCAGTAACCTCTGAGTCCAATGGTGTCTGTGACTATGGTCATATCACCCCTTGGCTACCCCGTTGTCCAATGGTGACGGTTATCAAGTAATGTATACAAAACCCCACATACCGGCTGTAATTTGGTGATTACAAAGACTTAATCCCTGTAATTATAACTTTGAAAATAATTAAGAATTTATAAAGCACTTTGATAAAAATAGAATGACTCACATTGCAGATTTATATGAGCAGAGCTTAGCCTACTGATTAGCCTTTTAACCTAAATTAAATAACATGCACACGAACTCGGTTATTAACTAATACAGCATTTACGATAACTCACGAGATTAAAACCTTCACAACGAATGACAAAGTGCGATACTTAAACATCCATCGAATTAACGACGAATGACAAAGCATAAACCCTAATGTGGGCAGCACTTAAACATCCATTGGATAGTTTAATCGATCGGACATTGAATCGTAGCAGCGATCGAGTTAATAACCGGTATCGGAGCAGCGCCTCGCTAATTATATATGAAATTTCGACTTCAGAGTATTGTAACTTCGTTTTTACGAAAAGATTTCGACACCAGTGGACTGTGCATGCAACTAGCTATTTATAGCTGATTTTGAGGCCTCACGCGGCCCGCGTAAACCACAGCCCAAACTTTACGCGGCCCGCGTGGCCTCCTAGTCTACGAGTAGCCTTGACTGGTCACGAGTAGGTTAGCCAAGTGGACACTACGTGGATCCGGAACACTTATCCGGTCAAACATGTGTTGACGCGGCCCGCGTAAGACATGTGTTGTCTTTTACGCGGCCCGCCTGGAACCCAGATTTTTATTTTTTCTTGGTTTTTAATATGGTTTGGGGTTTCAGGGGTCCGGGTTTATAATTACGGGTAAATTTTGAGAGTCCTTACATTCTTCACACCTTATTTAGAATCTCGTCCTCGAGATTCATTGGAATAAGTGAGGATACTTTCGCTTCATCTCTGATTCCAGCTCTCAAGTGTATTCAGGTCCTCTCTTTGAATCCCACTTGACCTTGACAAGTACTAACCGTTTGTGTTTGAGAAACTTCACCTTTCTGTCTTCTATCTGAAGAGGTTTCTCAACAAATTTTAATTTTTCGTTTACCTCTATATCTTGTAGAGGTACTACCAAAGATTCGTCTGATAGGCATTTCTTGAGGTTGGATACATGAAATACATCATGTACTCCAGCTAACTCTTCTGGTAGTTGTAAACGATACGCCACTGGTCCTATACGTTGGATCACTGCAAATGGTCCTACGTATCTTGGACTCAGCTTTCCTTTCTTACCGAATCGAACTACTCCTTTCCAAGGAGAAACTTTTAACAGTACTTTGTCTCCCACTTGGAATTCTAATGGTTTGCGTCGATTGTCGGCATAACTTTTCTGACGATCTCGAGCAGTCTTCAGTCTTTCCTTGATTTGTGTGATCTTGTCGGTAGTTTCTTGCACTATCTCGGGACCTGATAATTGATTTTCTCCTATTTCCGCCCAACAAACTGGAGTTCTACACTTTCTTCCATATAGGGCCTCGAATGGGGCAGTTTCGATACTTGAATGATAACTATTGTTATAGGAGAATTCAATCAAAGGTAAGTGATCGTCCCAATTTCCACCAAAATCTATCACACATGACCTAAGCATGTCTTCAAGAGTTTGGATTGTTTGTTCACTTTTTCCGTCTGTCTGAGGATGATATGCAGTGCTTAAATTTAATCGTGTTCCCATTGCTTCTTGGAAACTAGTCCAAAAATGGGAAGTGAAACGACTATCCCTATCCGAAACAATGGAGAGTGGAACTCCATGTAAGGATACTACTTCATCTACATACAACTTTGCCAACTTTTCCATGCTAAAGGTTTCTTTCAAAGGTAAAAAGTGAGCTGATTTGGTTAATCGATCCACAATTACCCAAATCGCATCATTACCTTTTCTGGTTTTGGGTAACTTAGTAACAAAATCCATTGTTATGAGTTCCCATTTCCATACAGGCATCTCTAGTTGTTGTAGTAGACCTGAAGGTTTCTGGTGTTCTGCCTTAACTTGTGAACAAGTAAGACACTTAGAAACATATCGAGCTATATCCTTTTTCATTCCTATCCACCAAAAGTTATTTCTTAAATCTTGGTACATTTTATTGTTTCCAGGGTGCATGGTATACCTAGATTTATGAGCTTCTTCTAATATCTTATTTCTTAATTCTCCCTGCTTAGGTACCCAAATTCTGCTTTTGTGGAATCTCCAAATTCCATCAGCTCCTTGTTCTAATTCTTTTATTCGTCCTTTCATTCCTTCAGCATCATCCTTGATTGCTGTTTCCTGGACATTCTTTAGTTGTTTCATTAAATCTAACTGTAGATTTAATCTGAGAGCACGAACTCTCTGTTGCTTTTCATGATACTTACGACTTAAGGCATCTGCAACTACATTTGCCTTTCCTTCGTGATACTGAATATCACAGTCGTAGTCACTTAGGATTTCCATCCATCTCCTCTGCCTCATGTTCAATTCTTTTTGCCCAAATATGTACCTTAAACTTTTGTGATCCGTATAGACAGTAAATTTACTTCCGTATAGATAATGTCTCCAGATCTTAAGGGCAAAAATTACAGCTCCTAATTCTAAATCATGAGTCGTATAGTTCTCCTCGTGCTTTTTCAATTGCCTTGATGCATACGCAATTACCTTCTTGCGTTGCATCAGCACACATCCTAATCCTAGCTTTGAAGCATCACAGTAAACTTCAAAATCTTCTGTTCCTTCCGGTAAGGCTAGGATTGGAGCATTTGTTAATTTCTGCTTCAAGATCCTAAAGGCTTCTTCTTGTTTAGGTCCCCATTCAAACTTAACTCCTTTACAGGTTAGCTTAGTTAAGGGTACAACTATCTTGGAAAAATCCTTAATAAACCGTCTATAATATCCGGCTAAACCTATAAAACTTCTAATTTCCATTGCGGATTGTGGAACCTTCCATTTGGTAATTGCCTCTATCTTAGCAGGATCTACATGAATGCATTCATGATTCACCATATGACCTAGAAATTGCACTTCTTGTAGCCAAAATTCACACTTTGAGAATTTGGCATATAGCTTTTCTTTTCTTAACAAAGTTAAGAGTGCATGCAAGTGCTGACAATGTTCGTCATGATTTTTGGAATAAATAAGTATATCGTCGATAAAAACAATTACAAATTTATCCAAGTACGGTTTACAGATCGTATTCATCATGTCCATGAATGCTGCAGGTACATTCGTTAATCCGAAGGGCATGACTGTAAACTCGTAATGACCATACCTAGTTCTAAAAGCAGTTTTAGGTATGTCTTCTTCTTGTACCTTCAATTGATGATATCCGGAGCGTAAATCTATCTTAGAAAAATATCTAGCTCCTTGAAGTTGATCGAATAGATCATCAATCCTAGGTAATGGGTATCGATTCTTAATTGTAACCTTATTCAATTCTCTATAATCAATACACATTCTCATCGAACCATCCTTTTTCTTTACAAACAACACTGGTGCTCCCCACGGGGATGAACTAGGTTGTATGAAACCTTTACTTAGTAATTCATCTAATTGCTTTTTCAGTTCTAACATTTTCGTGGGTGCTAACCGATAAGGTGCCTTGGCTATCGGTGTAGTTCCTGGAATTAGATGAATTCTAAATTCTACTTCCCTATCTGGTGGTAATCCCGGGAGTTCTTCTGGGAACACATCTGGATATTCTGAGACAACAGGAATTTCCTTAAGTTCCTTACCCTTAGTGCTAATGACTACCGAAATCATATACACTATTCCTTGTTTTCGTTCATAACTAGCAACTTTCATTACCGAAATGAACTTCATGGGTTTACATGGCTTATCTCCTGTAATCATAAGTATTTCTCCGGTGGGTGAACGAATTTCTATGGAATTCTTATCACAAAGGATTCGAGCATGGTTGGCTACTAACCAATCCATTCCTAACACAACATCGAACTGTCACACCCCGATATTTCCACGTTTGACCGGTGGGGGAATATCGTGACGTGGTTGGTAACATTGCAGTCAAACAACACAATATTTAAATGCACAGCGGAAGCAAATGAAAGATATATTTCAACCGAATATAATTGTAATATCAAGTATCACAACAGTTGAAATTAATCCACAGGTGGATCAAAAATAAATAGGAAACATTGTTCAACAGTTTTGACATCCAAGCTTGCGAGACTTATTGTGGACGCTAGGAGAAAAGCCAGCCTAGTTCGCTTAGTACCTGCACTTAACCTTTTTGGGAAAATACGTCAGTTTACACTGGTAAATACATTCAACTGACTCATTTTTGAAAAGTTTAATAAAATTGATTTGAATGCACGTGGCACAAACTCTTTATAACTTGGGATAATTATTTAAACATATAAACTTGTAAAAGAATTACATGTTCTTTATGCGTTCAGTAGCCCGGTTCATGCCGGGTTAAAGATCAATAGACACACCACATTATTTATTTATGCACTGACGGGTGTACGCCTACACCCCGCGCTTAGGTCGTGGCCATCTCGTAAGATGATGCCAAGGATATCCGGGACATGGTCATTAACCCCCCAAAGGCGTTAAGCAAACAAAACATATTTAAACGGGTCATCTCGATAATACTTAACCACCAATCGATTAAGGTCGAATGCCCGACCAAGCGGTATTTTATATACCGTACCCCAAGCCCGTATAAGGGAAAATAAGTTAAAAGTATTTACCTTTGCAAGTATAAATCACAATTAGCAAATGTGGGTAGCTTTTATCGGGTCTCCTATTCTGGAAAAAAGGTTTATAATAACCTATTAGAATCCTAACGGTCTTTAGTTAAGCTTAAGCTTAGACCGGTTAGTTTTAAAAAAAGATACGGTTCGTACGCACGATTAAGCGAAGACCGGAATAGAATGTGATTTAAACCCGACAAGTTTAAAGACTTGTCTTATATGGGTAATCTAAACACATTCTGGATTTTGAGATAAAAACGATAAGGTTTGACCCGTTTCGGCTAATTTATGTAAACTAGTTACATAAACCGAACCGAACGCGTAAGAAGCGTAACGGGTAACCATAAGGGTCCTAAATAGGTTTCCTAAGTTAATATGCCTCAAATATGTTGTGATATCAGTAAGATATCTTTTATTATGCCCGAAACGAATTTAAACACAAACTATGCCCCGTAGGGGTATTTTGGTCATTTATAAGGTTATAAAAGAGTTCAAGTATTAACCTGAGTTACAGGTCTGATATCATTAGTAAAAATACTTAATTTAATAAGTTATAACAGTAGGGTATTGCATATATGTGAAATTTATCAATTATAACCAAACTATGCACCGTAGGGGCATTTTGGTAATTTCACATAAGCTTAAAAAGCTCAAACTGAAGTCTGAGTTAAACAACTTTTGCTTACTTTTAAAATATTATAATTTACCTAAAATATTAGTAGGTATCAACCCTTGTATGTTTAAAATAGTTTTAGTACATACTATGCGTTAAAAAGGCGATTAGGAGCCGTTTCCGGGTTCTATATAGAAAGCTGATATTTTTATTATTCCAGAAGGTTTAAAATAATTTATTTATCATATAAAATCAGTAGCAAAAGGTTTGGGGTCAAAAAGATATGTAAAACTCATTTTATAGCCCAAAAGGGCAAAACCGACAATTACCGACTCAAGCTTATAACTCTAAGTTATGCTCAGCCTAAAATTAATTAAAACTCTTCAAAAATCCCAAAATAATATATTACATCAGTGGGTAAAAAGTTTGATATCAAAAAGTGGGTTTAAATAGGCTATATGCTAATTATGCCGTTTAATCGCTAAAAAGCTTTCTAATTACGCTAATGAGCATAACTCTCAATCTACACCTCAAACTGATGTCAAATTTTGGTTACAAGTTTAAAATTCAGTAACTAGGGTTTCTACTCTTTTACATCTTTAAAAATCACGTTTTATGGTGAAAAGAGCATAATGGTCAACATATGAGCAATTAACGGAATCATGCATATTAATTGGATAACTATTGAACCAAGGTGTATAATCACAGAGGGTTATACTAGCATGTAACCTAGTCCAATTAAAGCTCTAAGGCATTTCTAAAACATGCTTAAACGGGTAAGAACTGAAAGTCAAAGAAAGAGTCAAATTATGCGACTTTCGGTTCCGAACCGGGTCTTTACTGAAAATTGTCGGGTTGAACATGTTTAGACATGTTCTTACATTAATTACCAAGTTATATTAATGATCAAATAGGTTGTATGTATTCATTACCAGTTATCAGGACCAGAGATAGTGTTCGAAACAACGGACAAGATTGTCCAGATTCGTGACCGTCTTAAAGCTGCCCGGGATAGGCAGAAGAGTTACGCTGATCCTAAGCGTAAGGATTTTCACTTCGAAGTAGGTGACAAAGTCCTACTTAAAGTGTCACCCTGGAAGGGAGTGATGCGGTTTGGTAAGAAAGGCAAGCTAAGCCCGAGATACATAGGACCTTTCGAGGTTATAAAACGTGTCGGGTCAGTTGCCTATAAGTTAAAATTACTGGGAGAGCTCAGTGGAATTCACAATGTGTTCCACATCTGCAATCTAAAGAAGTGCTTCGCTGAGGAATCACTGGTTATATCACATACAAATGTGCATATAGACGAGAGCTTGAAATTTGTTGAAAAACCTTTGTCGATTGAAGATCGACAGGTAAAGAAGCTTCGAAGGAAGCATGTACCTATTGTGAAGGTCAAATGGGATGCCCGTAGAGGTCCCGAATACACGTGGGAGGTTGAATCCATGATGAAAGAAAAGTACCCTTACTTGTTTCAGTAAATCTCGGGTCGAGATTTATTTTAAGGGGGTGAGGATGTAACACCTCGAAAATTCGTGTTAAATAAAATAACGACACGTGTCGTGTAAGACACAAAGCGTTATAAACTCGGATTTATTAAAAATGTTTGACAGGATTTAAAAGGGTCGTTATGTTAACTTTTGCACCTCTGAACGACCTCGTTATAAATCCCAAGACTCAAATCATATTAAAAACATCTAATATATGTTCAAAATTCAGTGAATTATAACAATGAATGATTCACAATTCAATTGGTGGACTCCTACGAAGAAATTCCTACGGTAACCCTTTGTTTTCGGCACTTTAAAAAGAATTCAAATGAAACAATTCAAAATGATAGGGTATGTGGCTGTACAAAGGCATTTTGGGAGGTCCCTAACTGATAATTAATGTCCCAAAGTCGGAAAATGAGGTTGCCCTTTCGAAATCTGAAAGAACAAACGATTTTTGGTTCTGGTCCAAGGCTTACGGACCGTAAGCCTACCCCTTACGGTCCGTAAGGGGTGTGCCCAGCGACTGTTTTGCTTCCGGTTGCTGTTATGCGCGTGTGCAGCCCTTTTATACGACTTTCCTCATCTCCCTTGGCCCCTAAATGACCCCTAAACAGGTAGGACACCTGTGGGAATGTTATGGATAGTGGTAGACTAAGTTGTCAACACTTTATGGTGCCTTAGTTCACTACATAAAGCCTTTTTGTGCAACCATTCTTCTCACTCACTTCTCCTGCATTCTTGGAGCACTTCTGGGACTCAAAGCCTTCTCCCAAGTGTTCTCTAATCAAGCTTAGGACCTTTGTAAGTTGTCTAACCTTCTTTAATTAGTTTTAGCTTAGTTAATTAGCTAAAAGTCAAACCGTCGTAATTACGGTTTGACTTCGAGATTAGTCAACAATGGCTCAGTCATATCTCGAATTAAAAATAGTTATATGTTGGTATTTATGTGGGTAATAAAACCTCAAAAGGGTTTCCCCTGATCGCCACTCTAACTAGTTCAAAAGTCGGGTCAAACCTATAATTAAAAAGTCAATAGGAAGTCTAAAATGCTATTTAGGCATAATTAACATTGTAGATCACATGCAACCTGTTGGATCATTGTTATAACTTGGTAATAAGTGTAAGAACACGTCTAAACATGTTCAACCCGACAAATTCCTGTTTAGACCCGATTCGGAACCGAAAGTCACATAGTTTGACTTTCACTTTGACTTTCAGTTCTGACCCGTTTAGGCATGTTTTAGAAATGCCTCAGAGCTTTAATTGGACTAGGTTACATGTTAGAACAACCCTCTGTGATTATACACCTTGGTTCATTAGTTATCCAATTAATATGCATGTTTCCGTTAATTGCTCATATGTTGACCGTTATGCCCTTATTATCTTAAAACGTGATTTATGAAAATGTAAAAGTGTAGAAACATTAAATACTGATATATAAACCTGTATGCAAAGTTTGACATCAGTTTGACTTGTAGATTAAGAGTTATGCTCAATATCGCAAATTTAAAGCTTTATGTTAATTAAACGGCATAATTAGCATATAGCCTAGTTAAGCCTACTTTTTTACATCAAACCTAATACCCACTGAGGTAATATATTATTTTGGGAATTTTAAAGATTTTTAATTAATTTTAGGCTGAGCATAACTCATAGTCGTAGGCTTAATCCGGTAATTGTCGGTTTTGCCCTTACGGGCCATAAAATGAGTTTTACACATCTAAACGACTCCAAACCTTTTGCTACTGATCACATATGATAAATAAATTATTTTAAGCCTTCTGGAAATATAAAAATATCAGATTTAAGTATCGAACCTGGAAATGGCCTTTAATCGCCTTATTTAGCGTTTCTAACGCATAGTATGTATTAAAATCATATTGAACATACCCGGGTTGATACCTACTGATATTTTAGGCAAATTAGAATGTTTTAACAGTAAGCAAAGGTTGATAAACTCAGACTTCAGTTTTGAGCTTTTCGGCTTATGTGAAATTACCAAAATACCCCTACGGGGCATAGTTTGGTTAAAAATGATAAATTTCATATACATGCTTTAACCTACTGATATAACTTAGCAAATTGAGTATATTTTCTGATTACATCAGACCCGTAACTCAGAATGTTACTAAAACTCTTTTATACACTTTTAAATGACCAAACTACCCCTACGGGGCCTAGTTTGTGTTTAAATACGTTTCGGGCATAATGAAAGACATCTTAATGATGTCACAACATATTTGAAGCATATTAACTTAGGAAACTTGTATATGGCTCTTACGGATACCCGTTACGCTTATTACGCGCACGGTTCGGTTTATGTAACAAGCTTACATAAATTAGCCGAAACGGGTCAAACCTTAACGGTTTTATCTCAAAATCCAGAATGTGAATAATAAACCCATATTAAACAAGTATTCAAACTAGTCGGGTCTGAATCACATTCTATCCGGTCTTCGCTTAATCGTGCGTACGAACCGTATCTTGAAACTAGCCGGTCTAAGCTTAAGCTTAATAAAAGGCCCGTTAGAATTCTAATAGGTTATTATAAACCTTCGTTCCAGATTAGGAGGACCAGTAAAAGCTACGTGCATTTTGCTTATTGTGATTAATACTTGCTCAGGTAAATACTTTTAACTTATTTTCCCTATACGGGCTTGGGTTACGGTATATAGCATACCGCTTGATCGGGCATCAAATCTCCACCGTTAAAGTGGGTAGTTGAATAATTTGATCGGCTCGTTTAAACAGTCTTGTTTACTTTACAGCCTTTGGGGGGTTAATGACCATGTCCCGGATATCCTTGGCATCATCTTACGAGATGGCCACGACCTGAGCACGAGGTGTAGGCGTACACCTGTCAGTGTATAACTCAATTATATGGTGTGTCTATTGATCTTTAACCCGGACAAGATCTGGGCTACTGAACGCATAAGTAACATGTAATTCGTTCACAAGATTATAATATTAAATAATTCTCCCAAGTTAAACAAAAAAAATGTTTATGTCACGTGCATCCAAACAAATTTTCAATCATTTTCTAAAATGAGTCAGTTGAATGTATTTACCAGTGTAAACTGACGTATTTTCCCAAAAATACTGAATGCAGGTACTAAACGAAATTGGCTGGATTGTCTCCTTAGCATCAATAAAAAGTCTCGCCAGCTTAGGATGCCTGAAGTCTGTTGAACCATTAATATTATATTGTTTCGATCCTACTGTGGATAAACTTCCGGATATTGTTACATTGATAAACAATATTAAATTCGGTTGTATCATATTTTAAATTTGCTTCCGCTGTGCATAATAATATTGTGTTGTTTGACTATTACGTTGCCAACCACGTCACTATACTCCCCCACCGGGCCCACCGGTGACACGTGGAAGTCGGGGTGTGACAGGTTGGTATCAGAGCCAACACTGAGTGAATTAAACACTAGCCTTTTGTGTTTAATCTCGGATTCACAATTGCACAATCTAAACTTCTGAGTCTAGACTTAACATAGGAATAATCTTAATCCTAATATGGAAATTTCTGTTCCAATTTTTATTATTATTGGATACGTCGCCAAGCGAGGAAGCTGAACTAGGGATTCTCCACACCCGGAACCTTGAAATGCTGAGCTTCGTACAGCGACCAAGATGAGACGTGCAACCAAGGAGAAAGCATTCAGGAATTGAATGAAGAAGAAACCCCTTTGCTGAAAATCGTTTCCTCAATAGTCCTTATAAGGACATATTTATCTTTTTAGTCCCTTCGAGGACAACACTATTCCTTTCAAGTCCCGCTTAGGGCAACTTTATACTTTTATTTTTACATAGTGGAATGATTAAGTTTAAACTTTCATTCTAAACAAGAATATTAAATAAATGTAAAATAACATTTCCTTTTTCAAGATCTACCATTATAATAAAATGGCAAAATCTAAAAAGGACAAGACCTAGCTTTGGGTCATATTAAGACCGGCCAAGATGGTAGTTCCATAATTAGATTCAGATCCATATTAACACCTCAATTTAAAATTGTTCTGCGTTAATTATAAATTAAGAATCTTAAGTGTGAAACCTAGCCTGCGGGTCAATTATAAGACCGGGCCAAGATGGTAAGACCTGTTTAAAAGATTCAAATCCCTGTTAACATCTTAAAACATGTTAACACTCCCGGCAGATGTGATTCGTTGGAAATCACACACGTTATTAAGGATTCTTCAAAAGATTCCTAACCCAGTTTAATGATCTCTGAATCCTGGGTTTACATCATCAATTAAGATGATCATATTTTAACCATACGTGGTAATATAGTGTCTACGGGCCTTGCTCATTTCTACATGAGCCAAAATACAGTGGTAGCTATGACTCCCTGTCAGAAAAAGGTAATGAACTAGGTTCAAACCTCAAGGCTTTGATTCTCTGAAATCCTAGCTTATAATTTATATATGTCCTTGTGACTAAGCCTGTTGTGCTAATATACTTAAAGGCCTTGATTCTCTGAAATCATGGCTTATAAATTAAAAATGTCCATGTGACCACGCCAATGGGTGCCACTAATAAAACTGTTAATGTTTTATAATTAGGATAAATTAAAATAGAAATCCTAAATAAATATGATTAAAAAAATTAACCAAATATGGTCTCTGCTTACCATGGTTAATGAATTTCCCTAAGGGGCAATTCCGTAATAAACATCCCTTAGAAGGGAAGTGCCTACGGGCTATAGTTGATGTCCTCTGAGACTAAGGACAGTGGTAGCCTATAGCTCCCTGTCAGGAAAAGGTAATGAACTTTGATTCAAACCTTAATGCCGCAATTCCTTGAAATCATGGCTTATAAATTAAACTTGTCTACGCGACTAGGTCATTTGTGCTATTATTAACTTATAAATTAGGATTTATGATAAAAATCCTGAATAAAATAAATATCCTTCCTTTCCTGCCAGTATGCATTTTAAAAAGAATCTTAAAAGTGAAACCTAGCTTACGCGGCCAAGATGGTGAAACCTACTCAAGGGATTCAGATCCTTGTCAACACCGAAGAACGTATTAGCCCTCCTGACAAATGTGATATGATAAAATCACAACAGTCGTCCCTATATTGGAAATTTTTTAATTCCTAATTTGCCTTATGATCTAGAAAATCATGGCTTATATCATCTTATAAGATGATCATATTATAAACATCCGTGAGTGATGAAGTGCCTACGGGCTAAACTTATTGTCCAATAAAACAACGACAGTGGTGGTCTTTTGACCTCCAGTCTAAAATGTTGGACTATGTCCAAACATAATAGTCTATATGATCAATGCGATCATGACTAATACCATCTAATACGATGATAGTATTATTTAACATCCTTTAGTGATGTTTCGCCTACGGGCTATAATATATTGTCCATATGAGACATTGACATTGTTATCTTTATGATTCCTTGTCTAAGGTAGTGAGCTATGCTCAAGCCAAATAGTCTATATGATCAATGCCATCATGACGAAAATCATCAATACGATGATTAAATAAAAAATTTAACATCCTTAATGATGTTTTGCCTGAGGACTATATTATATTATCCAATTGAGACAAGGCAATTGTAATCTTTTGTGATTCTTTGCCCAAGGGGGTGAGCTATACTCAAATCCCATAGTCTATACTATCATTGCGATCCTGATTAGTATCATCAGTATGATGATCATAATATTAACATCCCTCGTAGTGAAATGCCTATGGGCAATACTTTATTCTAGTATCGGTAAGACGAAGATAGTAGTGATCTTTATGATCCCCTATTCAAAATGGTGTGATTATACCCAAACCTAATAGTCAATACGATCGATGTGATCATGACTAATATCGTTAGATACGATGGTTATATATATAAACATCCATTAGTGATGTTAATTGGCTTACCTTTCTGCCAAATGAATCGTCTTTCAAGACGATGACAGTTGTAGTCTATGACTCCCTGTCCAAAGGTGAAGAACCACGTTCAAACCTTGAAGCCCTAATCTAATAAGATTGCGACTAATAAATTAAGGGCCTTGGTGATAGACCATCGAGTTATGTTTTAAAGTCTATTTCAGGTCACGAATCTGGACAATCTTGTCCGTCGTTTCAAAGACTATTTCAGGTCCTGTCAGCTGGACATCTCCAACTTCCGCCCAACAAACGGGAGTTCTGCACTTCCTACCGTATAAGGCCTCGAAAGGCGCAGCCTTGATGCTGGTATGGTAGCTATTGTTATATGAGAACTCGATTAATGGCAGGTGGTTATCCCAACTACCACCTAAGTCGATTACACATGCACAAAGCATGTCTTCCAACGTTTGGATTGTACGCTCACTCTGTCCGTCTGTCTGAGGATGGTAAGCCGTACTGAAATTTAAGCGCGTGCCCAAAGATTGTTGGAAACTTTTCCAAAAATGTGATGTGTATCTAGTATCTCTGTCAGAGATAATAGACACAGGTACACCATGTAAAGCTACAATCTTATCTACGTATAATTGGGCTAACATGTCGGAGCTATAGGTCTCCTTAATGGGCAAGAAATGTGCAGACTTAGTCAGTCTATCCACTATCACCCATATCGTATCATTTCTTTTCCTTGTTTTTGGCAACTTGGTGATGAAATCCATCGTCACCATTTCCCATTTCCATGTGGGAAGTTCAGGCTGTTGTAGCAAACCTGACGGCTTTTGATGTTCAGCTTTGACTTGCGGGCACGTCAAACATTTTGCTACATAAGCGGCTATAGACTTCTTCAAGCCTATCCACCAAAAATTTGCCTTCAGATCCTGGTACATCTTATCAGCTCCAGGATGAACGGAATATTTCGAATTATGGGCTTCCTGGAGGATAACATCTCGAAGTCCTCCATAAACTGGAACCCATATTCGAACATTTAATCTCGGGATTCCGTCCTTGCCATAGGTTAACTGTTCCTCAGTTACTCCTAGCTTTTCATTAGGATAGTTAGCTTCCAACACAGCTTCCTTCTGTGCAGCTAACAACCTTTCATTCAAACTGTTCTTTATCTCAATGCTCTTGGCATTGATTCTGATGGGTTTCACCCTTTCCTTTCTACTCAAGGCATCGGAGACTACATTCGCCTTGCCTGGATGGTATCTTGTTTCACAATCATAATCATTTAAGATTTCCATCCAACGTCGTTGCCTCATGTTCAAATCCTTTTGGTTGAACATGTGCTGGAGGCTCTTGTGATCAGAATAGATCACACACTTGATGCCATATAAATAGTGCCTCCATAGCTTAAGTGCAAATACAACGGCACCCAACTCCAAGTCATGGGTGGTGTAATTCTTTTCATGCACTTTTAATTGGCGTGAAGCATAGGCAATAACTTTGCCTTTCTGCATAAGCACACATCCCATACCTGTGTGCGATGCATCACAATAAACTACAAATTCTTCGATTCCATCCGGCAGCGTCAATACAGGAGCGTTGCTCAACTTTTGCTTTAGAATATCAAAGGATTTTGCTGAATCAAGGACCCCGTGATAAGGGTTGCTCATACAAATACTTTGTGTCATGCAAACCCAGGGATTTCACTAGGGAAAAAGGGGTTATAGACTGCATGACGTGGCTGGATGAGATGGACACAGTGGTTGATATCAACGGGTGCGCTGATAGAGATGTGGTAAAGTTTGTGTCTCAATCGTTCAAAGGTGAGGCCTTAGCCTGGTGGAGATCGTTGATTCAAGCTACTGGGAAGATTCCACTGTACAACATGACATGGGAACAATTTGTTGCCCTCATCAGAGAAAACTACTGCCCTCAACATGAGGTTGAAAAGATTGAGTCTGACTTCCTATCGTTGGTTATGAAGAACCTTGACTGCCAAGCTTACCTTACGAGCTTCAACACAATGTCCAGATTGGTTCCGTATCTGGTGACCCCGGAACCAAAAAGAATAGCTCGTTTCATTGGGGGTTTAGCCCCAGAAATTAAGGCAAGCGTGAAAGCCTCTCGGCCAACTACTTTCAGATCTGTAACTGATATATCTTTGTCCCTCACACTGGACGCGGTCAGACAGAGATCGCTGAGGAACACGGATGCCGAGAAAAGGAAACGTGAAGATGACAATTCACGAAGGTCAAACAAGAAGCACCGAGGAAACAATGACCACAAGAAAGGGTCTGAGTCTAAGAAGGATGGGCATCAATCTGGTGATAAGCCAAAGTGCAAAGTCTGCAAGAAACAGCACTTCGGGAAGTGCAGGTTTGAATCAAACTCGCAGACCCAGTCGAGAACTTTTGCATGTGGGATATGCAAGTCCAAGGAACACAAGACCTTGGATTGCAAGAAGTTGAAGGACGCAACGTGCTACAGTTGCAACGAAAAAGGGCATATCAAGTCCAATTGCCCAAAATATGCAAAGAAAGCTGATGAAGGAAAGAAGACCAATGCGAGGGTCTTTAGGATGGATGCAAAGGAAGCTGTGCAGGACGATAACGTGATCACAGGTACCTTTCTCATAAACGATGTCTATGCAAGAGTACTTTTTGATTCAGGCGCTGATAAGTCATTCGTAGATAATAAGTTTTGTAAATTGCTGAACTTACCTGTTAAAACCTTAAGTGTGAAATATGAAGTGGAGTTAGCAGACGGCACCTTAGAAACCGCCTCAACCATATTAGATGGATGTTTTATATCCATTAAGAACCACTCTTTTCCTTTGTCCCTACTTCCTTTGAAGTTAGCCGGTTTCGACATAGTTTTGGGTATGGACTAGTTATCTCATAACCAGGCCCAGATTGTCTGCAATAAGAAGCAAGTAGTGATCAAGACTCCGTCTGGTGAATCACTGACCATTCAAGGAGATACCCAGTATGGACTGCCTGAGCAAGTGACTATGCTCAACGGTCAAACGTGGAAATATCGGGGTGTGAAAGGTTGGTATCAGAGCAGTCAAACAACACAATATTTAAATGCACAGCGGAAGCAAATGAAAGATATATTTCAACCGAATATAATTGTAATATCAAGTATCACAACAGTTGAAATTAATCCACAGGTGGATCAAAAATAAATAGGAAACATTGTTCAACAGTTTTGACATCCAAGCTTGCGAGACTTATTGTGGACGCTAGGAGAAAAGCCAGCCTAGTTCGCTTAGTACCTGCACTTAACCTTTTTGGGAAAATACGTCAGTTTACACTGGTAAATACATTCAACTGACTCATTTTTGAAAAGTTTAATAAAATTGATTTGAATGCATGATATACGTTAAATTATACATGTTTTTATACCCCAAAACACTTCCGTTTTAAGCATTTTTGACCGAAACCGCAACGTTTAGGTACCAAATTCAGTACTTTGATATTTTTAGGTCTTAAACGGAGCACAAAATAAAAATCTGATGAAAACGGACAAATTCTGATGCATTTCTGATGAAACGGGCAAAATTCTGATGACTGCCAGGTGTGGCACGACCGTGCCATCCATCGGCACTACCGTGCCGATCGTTCGATCTCGGAAGCACTACCAGTGCGACTGCCAGTGCCAACATCTTCTCGGGCCGCACGGTAGTGCGACCCGCCGCATGACCGTGCCAGTGCCAAATCAAGCTTTATGATCCTATTTCTGATGACATCGCACTACCGTGCCACCAACGGCATGACCGTGCCGATCTGATGACTCAGGCAACTTGTCCACTAGTCCACTTGGCTAACTCGGGATCGCTGAAACTGACGTCACCCGACAAGACCTGACCGCACGGCCATGCCAAATCCGCACGGCCGTGCCCAACTAAAAATTGCCTATAAATAGCAGCATTCGCTACTGATCAAAATGTTGGGTTTTTCTCCCTGTTTCTGGGCAATTTCTGGGTTACGAAGCAGTCCTGATCAGACCCATTTGAAGCTTAAAGATCGAGTGGAAGCATAGCCGATCCAACCCATCAATTCCTTGCTTATTTATGGTTCGATTCCTTGTTCTTGAACATGTATTCTAATCATTTTGCAAGTTATGAGCTGATGTTAATTTATGTTTAATGTAGTTTATATAATAGTAGTAATAAACTTGTTTCTTGAATAATCTTTATGTTGTAATCTTATTTGTATGAAACTTAGTACTTTTTTCATGTTGAATCTTCATGATTATATAACGAATGTTTCATTGATGTTGAGTTCCTGATTATGTTTGATTGTCTTGGATAATGAATCTGTGGTTAGTGGGATGGTAACTATTTCTTGATTAATCACTTATTTGTAGACTTTGTTTACACCATGAAACCAGACCAGGGTATTGGTTTTATACAAGATATATCTCATTTTGATTAGGAATACTTTCTTGCACGTAAGGGTTCTACCGAATTATATGGTGTTGATTGCATGTTCTTAGATGCGATTTATGATCCTTGTTTAGTAGTTTTGGTCTGAAATTGCTAACATGGTAGATTTGTGTTTAAGACATGTAAAGGTGAAATTGTTTGTTATATGATCTACATAATTGCTTATCCTCGTGGCTGTATTGTGACCATCGGTATTGCTTTCTTTGATAAGTGAGGTTAGGAATCCAGACCCGGTAAATAACCTATCTTTAAAGGTTCGCATGAATGAATTTCAATAGCTCGCTAATGAATGATTTTAGGTGGTTAACGTGTGACCATCGCGTTAACTTTCCGAAGAATCATAATGCTAGAAATCCAGACCCGGTAACTAGCTGTCTCGAAATTGGAAAATTGATTAAGTGCTTTTGTGACATATCTGATAGATAACATGTTTAGGTAGTTTGTGAAACAAGATAATAGTATATTTACGTTTTAGTTGTAATTTAGATAATTTAGTTAAACAGCCATTCACCTTTCCTTATATCTGGTAATCTAATGACAAAGATTTAGTACATTATAACGCCCGTGTTCCATGGATCGATATTTGGCTCTTACCAATACTTTGCTGCATATATGATGGGATACACTTGTCCTTTGTTGTGTGTGTTTTAATGTTAAGGTATAAACCATTTTTATAAATATAAAACGCACTTCGTTACATGTGAAGATACTGTAAATAATATGTATGTTCGCATGTACGTCAAGTTTTTGGCGCCGTTGCCGGGGACACGGCGAAATTTTCGGAACAATCCGAGTCATTATTTTACCTGTGTACAAACTGTGAATACTTGTACATTTTTGTATTTATTTATTTTCTTTTATTTACTAACTTGTGAATACCTAGCCTGGCACGCCCACTAGGACTAACTTTTGACTAACTTTTGTTTTCTGTTTTACTAACCAACTAACCAGCTAACTGACTAACTTTACTAACTACTAACCGCTAACCTTACTAACATACTAACTTTTTATTTATTGTTCGACTAACATTTTTTCATTTATTTATTTATTTAATTCAGTTATGTGTTCGGAATCGAACCATTTTCTTTTATTCTTTCATTTCAGTTATTTTAATTCAGTCATTTCATTTATGTACTTCATTCATTTATTTATTTATTTCATTCCAGTACAGTTATTTCAATTCAGTCATTTCAATTTTATTTATTTATTTCAATTCAGTTATTTCATTCATGTTTATATTTATATTTATGCAAGTGTTCGGAATCGAACCGCTTATATATTTATTTATTTCATTTATTTCATTTATATTCATTTATTTCAGTTACATTTATTCATTTATTCATTCTTGTTCATTTGTTTATTTAGTTAACTGCTTTTTCATTCATTTATTTGTACTCAATTGTTTATTTATTTACTCCACGAAAATAAAACTTTCTGATAAAATCATTAGATTTTCTGGTAAATTCTGATGAATTTATCAGATTTTCTGATGGATTCTGATAAACCCATTTGATTTTCTGAGACAAAAATTTTCACTTCTGATGAATTTACCGGATTTTCTGGTAAATTCAGATGGATTTATCAGAAATTCTGATGGAAAGAAAATTTTCATCAGATTTTTATCAGATCTTATCAGATTTTCTGATATATAAAAATAAAAAAATAAAAAAGACTTTTTGATAAATTTATCAGATTTCTGAAGAAGTTATCAGAATTTCTGGTAAAATATAAAAATTTCAGATTTTCAATGAGATAATCAGATTTCATCAGATTTTCTGACATTAAAAAAATCGGATGTAAATAAGTAAGTAAATATTATATAGTTATGTATAATTAATTGTAAATAAATGTATATTATATAATATTTTAGTATTATTATTTATATTTATATTATTATTATTTTCTTTTTCTGTATAATGCCTTCCTTATTTCTTTCAGGTTAATGTCCACGACCCCTGTACCCGCTATTGCTGAGCTAGCCAACGAACCAGAAAATAACCTAAGAAGAAGCAGGCGGCTTCGCGAAAGATCACTTGTCGTGGCACAAAGGATTGCGGCCGCAATCGACGAACCAGTGATACTTTCTGACAGCGAGAGTTCAGAGGACGACACAGGAAGCATTATGGCGGAGGACGACCAGCCTTTGAATGAGACCGGCCGTCCAGGAGGAGAGGGCTTGCTACCCAGCATCGCCCGACCTACAATAGCAGCACCGAGTTTTGAAATCAAATCTAGTATTATTAACATGTTACAAAACTCTGTGCAGTTCGATGGGAAGGATCACGAAGATCCGGGTCAACACATTGCTTCATTTCTCGAAGTATGTTCGACTTTCAAAATACGAGACGTTTCTGAAGACGCAATCCATTTGCGGCTCTTTCCATTCTCTTTGCGAGACAAAGCCCGATCTTGGCTTTTGTCACTTCCAGCAGGGTCCATCACGACTTGGAACGAGATGGCAGATCTTTTTATGCAAAAATACTTCCCTCCGGAAAAGACAGCTAAGCTAAAGAACCGTATCATGACATTCAAATAGGACGAAGGAGAATCTCTACATGCAGCTTGGGAGAGGTTCAAAGATCTTCTAATCGATGTACCACATCATGGGTTGTCCAAAAGACAACTTGTGCTTAACTTCTACCAAGGACTCAACTACGACTCACAAGAACGCATAGACGTATATGCAGGAGGCGATCTTGGAACTAAAACACCAATGGAAGCCTATGCAATTATAGAAAAAGCTACCTTGAAGTCGAGTTCGCGTCACAGTGGAGTGCGAAATAAAGCATCATCTATTCCTGGAGTACATCAAGTGGATACGTATACGGCTCTTGCAGCACAGATTGGAGCTTTGGCAGCAAGGTTTGACAAAGCTCAGAATGTTTCGTAGGTACAATCATCATGTGAGTAGTGTGGAGTTTCGCACGAGACAGGTACTTGTGAGCAGGGTGTTATGTTTACAGGCCACGAGGAAGTGGACTATCTGGGCAATCAAATAAGGCCCCAAAATAACCCCTACAGCAACACGTACAATCCGGGGTGGAAGAATCATCCAAATTTTGGGTGGAAATCCGGTTCTGGAAACCAAAACCCACTCGGATACGCTCAGCGTGCTCCCGCGCCACAGCAACCCCAGGCACAGCCTTACCAGTCTCAAGGTCAATCCTTCCAGCCTCATTACCATCATCAAGGCTCCGGGAGCAGTTCCCAGCCTCATGCCTCTCAGAGTAACTCTAAGCTAGAGGAGATGATGGCACAGCTGTTAGGAAACTTCAATTGTGCTAATCAGATAGCTGAGAACCGCTACCAACAACACGAGGAACGATTCATGGCCCAAGAAGGGGAGATGCAGAGTCAGAAAGCTTCTATACAGACCATTGAGAATCAGGTTGGACAATTGGCTAAAATGTTGTCTGAGAGACCCCCGGGTGGTCTTCCAGGTAACACAGAGCCGAATCCGAAAGGGCGTGTCAATGCCCCGCACGTTTAACAAGTGTGGGGGAGAAGGAGTCTAGCTATCGACTCGCTGACAAATTTAGCGAGCGTGTTTTCACACGCTAAGGGTATTTTTGTAAATATTACATTTATCGCATTTATTTCCTTGTTCGTTAACTTTTCATGTTTTTAGTAGGATTGAACAAGATGGATTCATGTCTTAGCAAGTTTTGAAGTTAGTTTAAAATTAAAACATGTAAAACCTTGCAAAAATGGTAAAATCTATTGAAAACAAAAGGAGTTGAAGAGCATTCTGTTACTTCTGTCTGCAGAATGTTCAGATGACACACAGTCATGCACCTGATCCGCACGACTGTGCACTTCATAATCACATCTGACCAAGAACAGTGTGCATAAGGTGGTCGTCGGACACGCAATATCGTGTGAACCGATTGCACTACCGTGCACAGCGGCACAACGTTGCGAACCACAGTACACAGGTTGATGCGCACGTCCGTGACATTATCCATTAGTCCGCACGTCCGTGTACGACTTTTTAGCAACGGTAATTTTTTTTTTCATGGTATAAAAACGACTTTTCTGCAAAAACCCTTCAAAATTACTAACTCTGGCCGCACACCCGTTCTTGGCTCTCCCACTCCTAAAAACAACCAATTTTTGCAAGGATTTAACTAAAATCTTCAATCAAGGTATGATTCCTTACTTGTTTTTAGTGTGTGTTTATTTTTGTTTAATAATGGATTTGGTTTTACTCATCTAACGGTTTGATCAATAGTAGTGTTTGTTATTTTAGTAGTGACGTACTTGGCAGGTTTGTAAGAAATGCACACAGAGTTGAGAAGACTTCAATTCACCAGGTCTATTCATACGAATCTACTTCAACTCTGAGGGAGTACCTCTATCCTTTTTCACATTATTAGTTTAGCTCTTCATAATCGCTTAACTAATACGTGTTTCACATTGGGGACAATGTGAAGTTCAAGTGTGGGGAGGGGTTAAGGTTAACTTTGTTTGTCCTTTCGTTCTTGAAAAAAAATGGTCAGTTGTGTTCTTTAGAAAGCATAAGATTTGATCAAAACCGACAAGCCAAATTGATTTTTGAAAAAGATAACTAAAAGCATGACGAAACAAAAGAAAGACTAGCATGTTTACCTTTATTTTTATACCCATTCATTCCGTTTACGTGAGCATATTTTTGAGCCTTTACTGCTTTCTTCAATGCTTCTTTGTTTTTGCGGAAAATGAGTGAGCCGGATGTTTCATGTAATTTAGAACTTGTCATTTGTATACTTTTCAAGATCATGAATATGTGAAATTGCATGAAAATGATGGAGGCACTTAGGATACCCTTTTATGTTAGCCTTTTTCTTTGTTTATATCCTGCACCAAACATTATCCATTAGTTCGCCATGTTGAGCCTATTTTCCATGTTTTTCCAATTTTACCCAACTACTTAGCCTACTTAACCAAATTTAGCCTTTTTATTTTTAAACATTTGTGTTAAAACTCGGCCAAAGTTATTATCCAACTAGCTTGTTTGTAATTATTTCCTTGTAAAAAAAAAACAGAAATTAGCGATCGAAAAACAGATCAAAAGACGATCAAATTAGAGCAATTTTAAGCACTGAATAGTACAAATATTTTGTATAGCTCGAAAAGGGTAAAATCGTCTTTAAGCGTTATTTATGTATAGTTGTTGATTCATTTACACTGGTTACAAATAACCGCCGAGTTTTAACCATTTAGCCACTTTCAAATATCCATTCCACACCCTAAACCTTAGCCTGTCATTACAACCCATCAAAGACCTCTTGATTTATGTTTTTCACATATTAATTGGTGGAGATTAGATCTTTTGACAAGCTTATGATATTGCATGATTCATTGACTAGGCATCGAGTGTTTAACATACACATTATATGTATGATTCAGAAATTTAACCGAGTGTGTGTGAACATTGTGAGAAATGTAAAGATTTGCATGCTAAGTCAATCGAAAGTAGAATCATTGCTTTATAATTATCCTTTCAAGCATTCAACAAAGCTTGTTTGTTTTAAAATCTTTGATGATGACTTTTTAAAACCAGTTCGACCACCAAACAAATTAGTAACTTTGTAAATATTCAGATTTGATTCCTTGTTTTATTTTAAGTTTGCTTGAGGACAAGCAAAGTTCAAGTGTGGGGATGTTTGATATACGTTAAATTATACATGTTTTTATACCCCAAAACACTTCCGTTTTAAGCATTTTTTACCGAAACCGCAACGTTTAGGTACCAAATTCAGTACTTTTATATTTTCAGGTCTTAAACGGAGCACAAAATAAAAATCTGATGAAAACGGACAAATTCTGATGCATTTCTGATGAAACGGGCAAAATTCTGATGACTGCCAGGTGTGGCACGACCGTGCCATCCATCGGCACTACCGTGCCGATCGTTAGATCTCGGAAGCACTACCAGTGCGACTGCCAGTGCCAACATCTTCTCGGGCCGCACGGTAGTGCGACCTGCCGCATGACCGTGCCAGTGCCAAATCAAGCTTTTTGATCCTATTTCTGATGGCATCGCACTACCGTGCCACCAACGGCATGACCGTGCCGATCTGATGACTCAGGCAACTTGTCCACTAGTCCACTTGGCTGACTCGGGATCGCTGAAACTGACATCACCCGACAAGACCTGACCGCACGGCCGTGCCAATCCACGCCTGCCAAAAATTGCCTATAAATAGCAGCATTCGCTACTGATCAAAATGTTGGGTTTTTCTCCCTGTTTCTGGGCGATTTCTGGGTTACGAAGCAGTCCTGATCAGACCCATTTGAAGCTTAAAGATCGAGTGGAAGCATAGCCGATCCAACCCATCAATTCCTTGCTTGTTTATGTTTCGATTCCTTGTTCTTGAACATGTATTCTAATCATTTTGCAAGTTATGAGCTGATGTTAATTTATGTTTAATGTAGTTTATGTAATAGAAATAATGAACTTGTTTCTTGAATAATCTTTATGTTGTAATCTTATTTGTATGAAACTTAGTACTTTTTCATGTTGAATTTTGATGATTATATAACGAATGTTTCATTGATGTTGAGTTCCTGATTATGTTTGATTGTCTTGGATAATGAATCTGTGGTTAGTGGGATGGTAACTATTTCTTGATTAATCACTTATTTGTAGACTTTGTTTACACCATGAAACCAGACCAGGGTATTGGTTTTATACAAGATATATCTCATTTTGATTAGGAATACTTTCTTGCACGTAAGGGTTCTAACGAATTATATGGTGTTGATTGCATGTTCTTAGATGCGATTTATGATCCTTGTTTAGTAGTTTTGGTCTGAAATTGCTAACATGGTAGATTTGTGTTTAAGACATGTAAAGGTGAAATTGTTTGTTATATGATCTACATAATTGCTTATCCTCGTGGCTGTATTGTGACCATCGGTATTGCTTTCTTTGATAAGTGAGGTTAGGAATCCAGACCCGGTAAATAACCTATCTTTAAAGGTTCGCATGAATGAATTTCAATAGCTCGCTAATGAATGATTTTAGGTGGTTAACGTGTGACCATCGTGTTAACTTTCCGAAGAATCATAATGCTAGAAATCCAGACCCGGTAACTAGCTATCTCGAAATTGGAAAATTGATTAAGTGCTTTTGTGACATATCTGATAGATAACATGTTTAGGTTGTTTGTGAAACAAGATAATAGTATATTTACGTTTTAGTTGTAATTTAGATAATTTAGTTAAACAACCATTCACCTTTCCTTATATCTGGTAATCTAATGACAAAGATTTAGTACATTATAACGCCCGTGTTCCATGGATCGATATCTGGCTCTTACCAATACTTTGCTGCATATATGACGGGATACACTTGTCCTTTGTTGTGTGTGTTTTAATGTTAAGATATAAACCATTTTTATAAATATAAAACGCACTTCGTTACATGTGAAGATATTGTAAATAATATGTATGTTCGCATGTACGTCAATGCACGTGGCACAAACTCTTTATAACTTGGGATAATTATTTAAACATATAAACTTGTAAAAGAATTACATGTTCCTTATGCGTTCAGTAGCCCGGTTCGTGCCGGGTTAAAGATCAATAGACACACCACATTATTTATTTATGCACTGACGGGTGTACGCCTACACCCCGCGCTTAGGTCGTGGCCATCTCGTAAGATGATGCCAAGGATATCCAGGACATGGTCATTAACCCCCCAAAGGCGTTAAGCAAACAAAACATATTTAAACGGGTCATCTCGATAATACTTAACCACCAATCGATTAAGGTCGAATGCCCGACCAAGCGGTATTTTATATACCGTACCCCAAGCCCGTATAAGGGAAAATAAGTTAAAAGTATTTACCTTTGCAAGTATAAATCACAATTAGCAAATGCGGGTAGCTTTTACCGGGTCTCCTATTCTGGAACAAATGTTTATAATAACCAATTAGAATCCTAACGGTCTTTAGTTAAGCTTAAGCTTAGACCGGTTAGTTTTAAAGAAAGATACGGTTCGTACGCACGATTAAGCGAAGACCGGAACAGAATATGATTTAGACCCGACAAGTTTAAAGACTTGTCTTATATGGGTAATCTAAACACATTCTGGATTTTGAGATAAAAACGATAAGGTTTGACCCGTTTCGGCTAATTTATGTAAACTAGTTACATAAACCGAACCGAACGCGTAAGAAGCGTAACGGGTAACCATAAGGGTCCTAAACAGGTTTCCTAAGTTAATATGCCTCAAATATGTTGTGATATCAGTAAGATATCTTTTATTATGCCCGAAACGAATTTAAACACAAACTATGCCCCGTAGGGGTATTTTGGTCATTTATAAGGTTATAAAAGAGTTCAAGTATTAACCTGAGTTACAGGTCTGATATCATTAGTAAAAATACTTAATTTAATAAGTTATAACAGTAGGGTATTGCATATATGTGAAATTTATCAATTATAACCAAACTATGCACCGTATGGGCATTTTGGTAATTTCACATAAGCTTAAAAAGCTCAAACTGAAGTCTGAGTTAAACAACTTTTGCTTACTGTTAAAATATTATAATTTATCTAAACTATCAGTAGGTATCAACCCTTGTATGTTTAAAATAGTTTTAGTACATACTATGCGTTAAAAACGCTTAAAAAGGCGATTAGGAGCCGTTTCCGGGTTCTATATAGAAAGCTGATATTTTTATTATTCCAGAAGGTTTAAAATAATTTATTTATCATATGAAATCAGTAGCAAAAGGTTTGGGGTCAAAAAGATATGTAAAACTCATTTTATAGCCCAAAAGGGCAAAACCGACAATTACCGACTCAAGCTTATAACTCTAAGTTATGCTCAGCCTAAAATTAATTAAAAATCTTCAAAAATCCCAAAATAATATATTACATCAGTGGGTAAAAATTTTGATATCAAAAAGTGGGTTTAAATAGGCTATATGCTAATTATGCCGTTTAATCGCTAAAAAGCTTTCTAATTACGCTAATGAGCATAACTCTCAATCTACACCTCAAACTGATGTCAAATTTTGGTTACAAGTTTAAAATTCAGTAACTAGAGTTTCTACTCTTTTACATCTTTAAAATCACCTTTTATGGTGAAAAGGGCATAATGGTCAACATATGAGCAATTAACGGAATCATGCATATTAATTGGATAACTATTGAACCAAGGTGTATAATCACAAAGGGTTATACTAGCATGTAACCTAGTCCAATTAAAGCTTTAAGGCATTTCTAAAACATGCTTAAACGGGTCAGGACTGAAAGTCAAAGCAAGAGTCAAATTATGCGACTTTCGGTTCCGAACCGGGTCTTTACTGAAAATTGTCGGGTTGAACATGTTTAGACATGTTCTTACATTAATTACCAAGCTATATTAATGATCAAACAGGTTGTATGGGTTCTACATTGCTAATTATGTATTAATTTGAAATTAAGCATCCTGTTGACTTTTTAATAACAAGTTTGACCCTAATGGTCTAGTTAGAGCGGGAATCAGAGGGTGCCCTTTTGAGGGTTTAATGCCCACATAATTACCAACTTATAACTACCTTCAATTCGACTAATCACTGGACCATTTATGATTAATCACTAAGTCAAACGGTAATTACGACGGTTTGACTTTTAAGCTAAAACTAAGTAAAAACTCAACTAAGAAAGGTTAAGCATACTTACAGAAGTCCTATGCACGATTAGGGATGCTTAGGGTCTGCTCTTGAACTCCCAAAAGCTCCAGAAATGCAGAAGGAATGAGTGATCACAATGTTGCAACATTGTGGCTTTATATAGTGATTAAATCTCACTTAGATCATTGACAACCAAGTCTACCATGGTTCCCTGATCATCAACAAGTGTCCTAGGGTCTAAAAAGCATGTAGGGGTCGTCCAAAGAAGTGGAAAATCGTTTTTAAGTCGGTTACAAGGGCATAACAGGCTGCTGCCTGTCTTTTCTGTATCTGGGCGTCGCACGCGGCCCGCGTAAGCTCTTGGCAAGGCTTACGCGGCCCGCCTTAGCCATGTTTTCAGGTTAAAAGTTTTTCAACTTTTTGCACTTGACTCTTGGCCCTTCGAAAGGTCATTCCCCTTTATATTTTGCATTATGAGCCCTCCAAATTTACCTATAAGGGCTTCGAGACTTATACCCACTTTGTTAAGTCCTCGGTTGTTTACCCGAAAGGTCATAATTTTCAACGTTGACGCTTTAACCCCTCGCATACGAATTTGATTATAACTTTCTCATACGATAGCGAAACTTTATGAAATTTTTAGCATGTATTCTAGTGAGCATAATTTATCGTTACAAAGCTTCGGGTTTGCTAAAAGGTCACTCAGAGGTATACTTTAAACATGTTGACACCTTTAACCCCTGTAGTTTGTAATCTCTCACTTTCTTTCATATTTAGCTTCGTATGATCCATGATTTATTCGTTTGAAGGTATAAGCATCATGTAGGGTTACTGTAAAGTATATTTGTCCCTTGTTGACATTTTGAACCCTTAATTTCACATACTTTTCATGTTTGTCAACTTTAGTCCTTCTAGAGTATTATTTCACACTTTCAAGCTTATGACACGTGTCAACACATTATAGGACGTGAATTTTCGAGGTGTTACACAAACCCAGCTAAATTCATTGGTAATAGGTTTGCATGAAATTTATGACCTGAAAGTTCTATATTTTCTTTTTGCAAAACTTTATCTATGTTAACTGAATTCCCATCTGCCGTTTCGACGGTAAAAATTTGCCTAAGGTTGGTCAAAGGTAACTTAAGAGCTTGGCAGAATGAAGTATTGATAAAACTTTGGTTTGCACCAGAGTCAAATAATACTTTTGCATACACGTTGTGAACTAAGAACGTACCAGCTATCACATCTGGAATGAGTTCTGCTTCTTGAGTGGTCAGCTGAAATGCTCTGACATTCTTTTTAGTAGCTCCATCGGCTGTCTTGGCTTTGTTGTCTGTTGGTTTGACCAATTTAGGACATTCTGTTTTGAAATGTCCTGCTTCGCCACAGTTAAAGCAGATTCTTGTTTTCTTTCTGCAGTCTTCTTCACAATGTCCTACCATTTTTCAAAAGTTGCAGGTTATATTACATCTTCCATAATGTTTCTTTCTGCAATTTCTGCAGAACGGCGGAATTGAAGATTGCCCTGTTCCTCTTTTCTTGAAGGTGCTATTATTACCCGTACGAAATCCTTGGGTAATTTTCTGAGCCAGTTCCTTTTTCCTGTTTTCATCTCTTGTGCGGACCAGTTCATCAGTTAGGGTGTTAGCTAATTCTACCGCATCATCAATAGTGCGAGGTTTCACAGCTTTAACGATATTACGGATTTCGCTAATTAATCCCCAAATATAGCGAGAAATGAGTACCAGTTCTGGCAAAGCCAGTGTTGGTACTACTCTAGCATATTCAAAGAATGTCGAAGTATACCCTCGACAATCTACACCCATCATTCGATGATTTAAGAACTTATTTGCCATTTGATCTTTTTCATATTCGGGACAGAATTTTCTTTCTACAAGACTCTTAAATTCTTCCAAGTTCATGGAATAGGCCATATTTCTTCCTTTAGCTTGAAGTACTGTATTCCACCATTCTAGCGCCCCTTCTTTGAAAAGATTAGACGCGTACTTGACCTTATCGTCCTTGGCACATTTACTTATTGTAATCACTACCTCGGTTTTCTCTAACCAACGCAGTGCCGCAGTTGCTCCTTCATTGCCTGCAAATTCAGCGGGTTTACAAGCAAGAAATTCTTTGTAAGTGCAACCAGGCGTTGCAGCTTTCATTTTCTTAGGGAGCGGAGCTTGCCGTGAATCATTATCGTGATTGGTATGATTACCGCCTCCGTTTACACTATTACTGAAGTTATCTTCAGAAATACGTTTGCTAAGAATGATTTGTTGAGGTTCAGCAGGTTTTTGGGCAGCAGCCAGTATTACTGGAATAACATTGGCTATTCCTTGAGCAACAATATTTTCTATATCCTGCCTAGTCATAAATTGATCCTCCGGATGTTGCTCAGATTGATTAACCTCATTAACTGGTTCATTATTAGCATTTTCCATCTGATAATTAATATATATAATTTTATTAGTATCAAATAAATAACAATTATACATAAAACATTCATATAAATTTCACAATACACATATAGTCAAAACTTATCGATTTCTCGATTCCCATTTTTATATTTTATAATATGCGTTAATACATACCATTATCTTACAAAGTTTTATTTTAGGTTATTTCACAAGATTATATTTTAGTATTTATTATACAACCACAGTTTCACAAACCCACTATCCTTCGTCAGTTGGTATTTCAGTAACGACGTTCCCTCTCGTCGTATTTCCAGGAGATCTGTTCTCCTACTTCCCTGATCCTATTTCCTGCATCCACCAGCTCCTCGCCAAAGTGGCGGAGTTCAGCTAAATTCTCATTGCTCATAGGTGGGTTTGGTATAGGTTCTGGGTCAAACTAAGGGAGAAAGGAATAAGGACTGTTGAGCAGGTTTTGGAATTGCCAATCATTGGTCCACCACTCGTCCATTCCTAGAGGTTGGGTGTGGATTATAGGTTCTGGGATTGCTGGTTCCAAGTTAATTGGTAATTGAGTTTCAGCAGGAAAAGGGTAGAGATTATTATTAATAGGCCTGACGACATCACAGCTCGCTAATGCACGATCTAATTCCTCCTGAAATGGCAACTCCTCAATTTGTCTAGAGCTTTCCCCAATTTCCCTCTTGGTTTGTCTAGAACCTTCCCCATACTCCATTTCCATCTGCCTAGAATATTCCCTAAACTGTATTTCCATCTGCCTAGAACCTTCCCCGACTTCAATCCCCTTCCCTTTGTCTAATGGATTTTCTATTTTGGGAATCTTCCTAGTGACGGTTTTCCTTCTGCGCACACACCTCCATCCCACGAATCTTCTCCTTTTCTTAGGCATGGGTTTCTCTGGAGGTGGAGCGTTGAATTCCATAGGTTCTTCTATATCAGGTATATACCTATTAAAATCTCTGGAAACCTCTATTTTCACCGGATATAGATTTAAATTCTGAAGGGCTTCAGACAAGTCATTCATGCTGTTTAGCATATATGCAAAAATACACAAAAATTGCTAAGTTAAAATTTTATAACAAAATTTCATAAATAACCTTTAAATATTATTTCATACCGTGTGACTAATTTAACACAAAGGAACAACTGATAATTAAAACACACCAGGGTTTACTGTAAACTTATTTATTTTACTGGATAAGGTGCTAAAACTTGAGTCAGAATAATTAAAGGTTTGCATTTACTGCTACAGTAGCTAGCATATAGAGATCTGCCCATTTTTCATCTAACTTGTCTTCCCATGGTGGGTTATTGTCTAGTTCTTGGGTTTTCGGATTAACTCTCTTTTCTTTTGGTTGTGTTTTCTTTATTTTCTCCTGACTTTTCCTAATAATTAAACTTCTTTTATTAGGAGAAAGTGGTTCCTCATATTGTGTCTTTCGGACAAATATTCCTTCTTCAGGATTTGCATAATGTTTTGAGGAATTTGTTTGGGATGAACTTCCCTTCTCGTTTGATGACCTATCTAATTTAAGATAGATATTTGAAAGCTTTTGCTTACCCATACTGTACACAAATATTTCAAATAATAAAACATATAATCACAAAATAGCAATTAGTAAAAATTAAGTATTTTCTAAATACTTAATTGGCTTAAATCAGTGGCTCTGATACCACCTTTTTCTGTCACGGCCCCCGACCCAGTTTGACCCGTTTCGGGAGCCGCGGAACAAAAAATCCCATGGTATTTATTTAACAGCGGAATATTTTACCAGGATCTTTTTCGAACTGAAATTTTCCCGATTATTTTATTTCATACTTTGGGATAAAACCCCGTAATTTACAATCATATGATTTCACTGAGAAATCTTTATTTTTCAAAACATGTTTCTTTATTTTATACTGAGCCACTTCCTTAAGCTTTGTAGTGCTTCACGGCACTTTTCCTGGATCACAACAGATCACCTGAAACATGTTTGAAAAAGGTTTTGTCAGCGGGAAATACTGGTGAATCATTCTTTTTATGAAAACGACTCGTTTGTTATAATTTACAGTATTAAGAGCGATTACAATGTTTCCATATATCAACCAACTACCCACAGTATTTGTCACTCGAATATCCATCGGTAACCTCTGAGTCCAATGGTGTCTGTGACTATGGTCATATCACCCCTTGGCTACCCCGTTGTCCAATGGTGACGGTTATCAAGTAATGTATACAAAACCCCACATACCGGCTGTAATTTGGTGATTACAAAGACTTAATCCCTGTAATTATAACTTTGAAAATATTTAAGAATTTATAAAGCACTTTGATAAAAATAGAATGACTCACATTGCAGATTTATATGAGCAGAGCTTAGCCTACTGATTAGCCTTTTAACCTAAATTAAATAACATGCACATGAACTCGGTTATTAACTAATACAGCATTTACGATAACTCACGAGATTAAAACCTTCACAACGAATGACAAAGTGCGATACTTAAACATCCATCGAATTAACGACGAATGACAAAGCATAAACCCTAATGTGGGCAGCACTTAAACATTAATTGGATAGTTTAATCGATCGGACATTGAATCGTAGCAGCGATCGAGTTAATACCCGGTATCGGAGCAGCGCCTCGTTAATTATATATGAAATTTCGACTTCAGAGTATTGTAACTTCGTTTTTACGAAAAGATTTCGACACCAGTGGACTGTGCATGTAACTAGCTATTTATAGCTGATTTTGAGGCCTCACGCGGCCCGCGTAAACCACAGCCCAAACTTTACGCGGCCCGCGTGGCCGCCTAGTCTACGAGTAGCCTTGACTGGTCACGAGTAGGTTAGCCAAGTGGACACTACGTGGATCCGGAACACTTATCCGGTCAAACATGTGTTGACGCGGCCCGCGTAAGACATGTGTTGTCTTTTACGCGGCCCGCCTGGAACCCAGATTTTTATTTTTTCTTGATTTTTAATATGGTTTAGGGTTTCAGGGGTCCAGGTTTATAATTACGGGTAAATTTTGAGAGTCCTTACATAGATGTTACATGTAACTTCATTAAACCAAGAACAAAGCCTATTTCAAAACATATGTGTTCGTATCAGCGTTGTTTATCACCCTGTGTGAGCATTGGAAACCCGACAAACAGTCTTTGACAACTGTGACAACTTATCTATCTGTGTGTGTCACATCCATCCTGTTATAGCAATCGATATGATTAATTTTACAAATTTTTTTCTAATTAGCGTTGTTAACTACTAAAAGAATGCATACACAAATAGTTCTAGTGGACGAAGCAAAGAGAACGTTGTGTATCTGAATCAGGTTCTCAAACAAACCGTGAAATTGAACAGTTTCTTCGTAGATTCCGTCTGGTTTCAAAGCCGGTTGAGTATCTGAATCAGCGTTGTTAACTACCAAAATAATGCATACACAAATAGTTCTAGTGGACGAAGCAAAGAGACCGCCTTGTTAATTTTAATTAAGCAATGAAGATTGAATATGCAAACCGCAACCTTTTTTGACTACCGAAACGGTGGCTATGCGAAATACAAACCGCAATCGTTTGTGACTATGGGAAACACAAGTTTTCTTTTTGAGCTTGATGGATGTCCGTTATCTCAACGCTTCTCCTTACATTATTGATCTGGAATTAGAGAACCGTTGTTAACAAGAGTATGTTGCTCCAAGATCAATTCCAAGATTATTGATGGTAACAAGAGTATGTTGTTCCAAGATCAATTCCAATTGCAGTTGATGAAACCGGAGCTGTTATCTCGGTTGTTCAGTACTTTCGTACTATTATTACATCCGAGACGATTCAAGTGAGTCATATGAAGCAAGTGTCGGTCTATTCAATTGAGAGTAATCATTGCATTACATCCCTATTGAAAAACATAATCGATAAATTTAGGGAAAATGAGGTTGAAAGATGATAACCCAACAGTGGAGGATCTCATTCGACAGCTTCGATAAATTTAGGGGTATTCTCAAATAAATGTTTCCTAAATGTTTGAAGACCAACAAATGTCCAAAGTGCTGCTTCTTCGTTCGCGTGACGGAAAGCTACCGCGTGACAGGAAGCTACCTTGCAAAAATTAAAAAATTAAATCGACACCCTCAATACGCATCGTATAGGCGTATACGATGTGTATTACTTTTTGGTAGGGGACAATGGCAGCCTTTGGCAGGCATAGAAGTTTGAACCCAACTCAATACGCATCGTATAGGCCTATATGATGCGTATTATGGGTGTCGATTTAACCCCCAAGGTGTGCCAATAATACGACCCATTGCCAATTCTTTGATATGATAAATAATATGATATTAAGTATCAACATATTCGGTCGGTTTCAAAGACATATTCTATCAATTGTAAGCTAATCGTTGAATTAATTTAATTTTGATGTCTTCAAAATGGAACCTTTCTTTTGACTTTAAGCACGTGACTTTTCAATTCTATTTTTTAACGGCAAATTTGGATTACTGACGGATCACGTGAGTATTATCGTGCTACCAGTGGAATTACCCGATCATATCAATCTCCACTAGGCATAATTCTTATACACCAAACTCAATGAATATGGGAAAAACCCCATTTGGGAATCGAAACCAGGACTTATTGGTTCCAAAGTCTTATCTCACCCCCAAGATGCCACTAGGCTATAAGGCTGTGGGGAGTGTGGCGTTTATGGGGCGGGGGAAGCCAGACAACGCTGGCTAACCCACACTGTGCCAGCGTTGGCCATGGCGTTGCCCCACTAGTGTGGCTTTGAAGCCCGACCTTGGGCGAGAGGAGGGGTGTGAGCTGTCTAGCTAGGATTGGTTGTTGAAATTGGACCGTTTGGTGTAGCCGTTAGCCATAGCCGTTGGGCATGGCGGTTTCAATGTAAAAAATCAAAATTTAAAAAAAACTTACAAATTTTTACCTATAAATACCCCTTCACCTTCATTTTTTACCTACAATTTTTTACAAATCTTCTTCAACCAATCTCACACCAAACAACAAATTTATTTCAACCAAACCAAAATAAAAAAACCGAACATGGTGCATTAGACGGAGGAGCAGGATATCGTGTTTGTCACATCGCTCGTCGATGCACAAGGACGTTACGTCACGGTCAAACCGCGTATTGGGGACAAGCGTTCCAACAATACCAACAACACGTTGGTAACACTCGCAACAATTTAAACGCCTGCCAACACAAGTGGCGTGAACTAAAACCAAAGCTGGATCGGTTTAAAGTTTGTTTCGACCGTGTCCCTCCGGGGGACCTAAGCCACGGCGATCGAATGGAGATTGCGAAGATCGAGTGGAGAAATGACGGGAATCCGGAATTTTAGTGTGTTCCCCACTTTAACATTTATCGAACTCTGTAATTTTTTTAGGAATTATTAACTTTTTTTTTAATTTTTTTAGGATTTAATAAGTAGTTTTTTTTAATTTTTAGAATGTTATTTAACTTTTTTTAATAATTTAAGTTTGTATTTTATTTTCTAAATCTCAAGTATACAAAATAATATAAAAAACCAACATGGCACCCCAACGTCGTTAACCCACGCCGCTTCCACACCCCACTTTTTTTTGAGGTGGTCTGATAGAGTCCACAATCGCTACGTGTCAAGCAAATCCCCTAACCCACACCCCACACCCCACACCCCTGGACGCGACTTTTCAATTCTATAAGTGGGATATTGGCGAGCCAACATTGGAATGAGCAAAAGCTAGAAACTAGTTATAAAAATAATGTTTGTATTTCGTTGACAAGTACTAAACATATATTAAATAATTATATTGGTAAACACGTACTAAACATATGTTGGTGCACTTATGTCTGCACTTTGTCTGTATTTGGTCACGATGTAAAACGATGTCTTTATAGTCCTGTAAGTTTGACCAAGTCAACCATCCTCTGGTTTGACTTGGACAAACAGTCAACATTGTGTTTGAAAGATGGGTAGGTCGAAGGATGTCTCATCGAAGGATCACTTATATCCTTCGATGATGACTAGCTCGAAAGATGACATTCGATAGATGGACCACGAAAGATCACATCTTTCGCAGTACATCTGGATCATTCGAGCTCTTTCTGGTCGACAGATGATCTTTCGATCAGTCTGCATGATCCTTCGACCGGACCTGCTGTTTTGGGTATAAATACCCGTGTGTTGTGTTCAGTTCGATAGGATTTTGAGAGTTAGTCAGAACACAGGAGAGAACACATACACACACACTAGAGAGAGTTTGCAGAACTGATTTGTAAACATTGAGCTTGTAACCGGACCTTTCATACGTTTAATACAAGTGGTGTTAATCGTTGAACTTTGCGTGTCGTGTTATTGCGTGTTCTATCTCGGTTTGCTATCTCGGTTGGATTCCGCACAACCGGGTTGGTTTGTACACAAGGATTAGGCGACTAGATCCTCCCCTAGCCGGACCTACAAGTGGTATCAGAGCCTTGGCTCTTATCCTTGTTAAAACCGAGGTGTTCTTGCTGTTTTTCGGGTTCTTGAAGTTTATATTTTCTGAAAAACTTGTTAAAATCGGGTGTAATCTTGCTGTTTTGCTGGAAGTTCTTATAAAAACCTTGTTATTTTTCCTTATCACTTGATAAAGGTTGGTTTTTAGTGAAGTTTCGAGCATAACCGAGCTTCGGAAGTGTGTGGGTTTTCTGGAAAACTCACATATCTGGGCTGTGTTCTTGATATATTCAAGTTGGTTCTTGTTAAACTACACTTTTGATCTTAAAAATTTTAAACTCCTAAGTGTTTGTGTGTTGGGAAGTGTAAACTGATTAAAATATTAATCATTACCTGTTTGGTGAAACCTGCATGTTCAGAAGATATGGTCTGAACATACTTTCTGCAGAAAGTTTCTACCAACTCGTCAACTTTTTCACCAACTTGTCACCGTTTGTCAACTGTGTCAGAACCATTCGAAAGATATCCTTCGAACTCGAAAGACCATCTTTCGATCAGTGGAGGTTCGATAGATCATCATCCTTCGAACCAAGGAATCATTTCGAAACATTCATCTTTCGGACTACTGTTCATTTTCGAAAGACAAGGATCCTTCGATTGGGGAGTCTTTCGAAGTCATCTTTCGATTTCATCTTTCGGTCTACAGTACTTTTTCGAAGGATAAGGATCCTTCGGTTGGAGAATCTTTCGAAAAACATTGTTCGAAATTCAACAGAGATCTTTCGAACCCTGTTGATCCTTCGAACAGGTGTTGATCTTTCGATCATTAGTCTGTTTGTGTTTAACAGTTTGTAATTTTTAGTCTTTCGACAGGTATCCTTCGGCTGGTGTAACAATTTGTTTCTTGATCAAAAATGAATTCTATGTGGGGTGTTCCTGTAAATACAGATATGTATTTTGGTACTCCGGCTCCAGATTCGGGTTCGCAAGCTAATGCTACAACTTCCGGTCAATGGGCATTCGTATCAAATCAAGCTCCCAGTGTTCAAAGCATTTTGCTAAGCGAAAGTGAAACGGGAAGTTTAAATAGACCTCCAAAGTTGATGCATTTAAGTGAATATCCGGGATGGTTTGGTAGATTTCATACATACGTCCTTGGTCAAAATACAGAACTGTGGTTGCGTTTCATCACAGATTTTGATCAAACGATAGAGGTTGCCGCTTCATCTGCTGCTACATTTGCAGATCTTACAGAAGATCAAAAGAAAATCTATGATTTAGAGAAGAAGGCTTACGCCATTCTTACTCAGGCATTGAGCAAAGATATTTACCATCAATTTGTCAGTCATAAGACCACGAAGAGGTTGTGGGACGCATTGAAAACAAGGGGCGTGGGAAATGAAGCGACACGTCAACTGAGAAAAGAATTGCTGAAGAAAGAGTTCGATGGTTTTATTTGTATGCAGAATGAATCTCTAGGAGATTTGACAAGTCGATTTACTCATTTGCTGACTGAATTGGCAAATATTGGGGTTGTAACAACTTCACCAGAGATAGTGAAAAAGTTTGCAGATGCACTGCCACCTCAATGGAATAATTTCTTAGAAATTCTGAAGTACAATGGCACTTTGGATACAACAAACTTTGGTGACTTTGCTCAACTCCTGGAAAACAAGAATCAGGAAGAAACTCTCAAAGCTAAAAGAGTTGCAGTGCCTCAAAATCCGGAAATGTATTATGGAGCTTCTAGCACTTCTACAAAACCGTCTTCACACGCTCCACTTCAAACAGCATTTGTGTCTAGCACTAGCTTGTATGGCACCCCTCCTCCAACGACAGACATATATGGAAATCCGCTTAATACAGTTCCTCAACCAGTGCCACAACAGCAAAGCCAACAACCTATCAGAGCAACTGATATATTCGGAAATCCACTTCCTCCTCAACAGCAACAGCAAGCTTGTTATGGAAGCACATCATCTGCTGGTCAGCAATCAAAGCCAGATACAGTACGGCTCGACACCTCAAGCTTCTCTAAAGTCAGTGTGGAAGTAGCAAAGGAACATATGGAGCTGCTCAACACTGTGGTGAGCGCATACTGTGGATTAGTGGAAGGTCAGATTGGTAATATTAATCTGACACAAGAAGACTATCAGCAGATTGATAAAGAGGAGATGGAGATGATGGATATTAAGTGGGCCTTTGCCAGTGCTGTTAGGCGAGCAAAGGATTTTATGGAGAGAACTGGGAGAACCAGCTTGGAGAGCAAGAAAGACACCAAGTATGGGTTCGATAAACAGGCCGTCAAGTGCTTCAACTGTGGTGAACGTGGTCATTTCAAGCGTGAATGTACAAGGCCATCTCAGCATGGGAACCAGAATCCTTTCCGAGGTCAAGGAAACAGGGCAAATCAGAACCAAGGAAGGAACAATGATCGCACACTGGTACCTGTCAACAACCAGAATCAACCAGGACCATCAAATGCCAACCAGGCACTTGTGGTTCAAGTAGATGAAGGCTGTGATTGGTCAATCCAGTTGGGAAATGATGCACCTGATGGAACAGCTTGTTTTGCTGAAGTGGTTAATGATCTTAAACACGCCAGTGGTGGAGAATCTTCCACCAATGGTGTTGAATCTTCTGAAGATGAAGACAGCTCCGGGTACAGTGGAAGTTCAGATGAAGAGTCCTCTGCTTCAGGCAATGATCAGGAAGATGACACATCAACGGCATCAGTTAATGCAGACATTGATGAACTTTTGGAGGAAACTGCAGCAGGAATTCAAAGAAGATCTATTTTGGTGGATCAAGCTGCTTATTCTTCGTCTTCTCTCCATTCAGCCTTTATGGCGAATGTCGACAGTTCATCAAGTCAGGTATGTGTCGACGAACCCACTTCTGTTAGCTGTAATAACTGTGATAGTTTGCATGTTAGATGTGCTGAGATGGAAGCAAACTTGTCTGAGTTGCAAGGCAAACACGATGCTTTACAAGCTAGTTTGTTTGAATTGCAAGACAAACATGTTTCTGTGAATGATAGGTGGTGTGAATTGCAAAGCAAACACGAGGCTTTGCAAGAAAAGTATGATGTGACATTCATCCACAACCAGAAGTTAACCGTGGATCTGTCTAAGTGCACAGAAGCCAATATGTTTTATGAAAACCATGAAAAGGAATTTAAGTCAATGATTGAAACATTAAAGAAAGATAAAACAGAATTGACTAAAATGGTTTCCAGAAAACAAACTGACATTAATTTGTATATAACTCGTCTTGAGGTAATGCAAAAAGAAATGGCTTGTGTTAAAACTGAAAGTGAGGCGATCCGACTCAAGTTAGACAGTTATTTGAGCTCTAGCTATGTGTTGGATCACATCATTGACGTTCAGAAAGAAAAACGGGATGTCACATGCATAGGTTATAAGAAATGTCCACCACCTGTTAGAAACAATTATGATGCCATGCCTGATGAGGAAGATAGAGTTTTCTTTGAACCATCTGTTCCTCTAGATGTTAAGGAGTTTGCAGGACTCGGATACAAGAAGGAAGTATCATCAGACTCAGATGCGTCAGCAGATACATTTGTAACTGCTGAACAGAATCAGGATTCTCCAGTTGTGATTGAGGATGCTGATTCCTCTGATGATGAATCTGATGATACTAATTCAGCAAAGTCTGATGCGGTGATAAAAGAAGAGGACATACCTCTTGAGAATCACATTCTGTGTGATCCTCCTGCAAAGCCCGCTAAGACTGTTGCAATCGAGTCTGTGTCTGCAAAAGAGTCGGAGAGTGTGGAGTTGCTGTACACTCTTGTTGGTGATGATAAAATCTATTCAGACAAAGATTTTCCTATTAAAAATGTTAATCAATCTTTAATCAGTAAAGTCTTTGAAAATTCTACAAGTAAGTTTTTGGGAAAGACAGGACCACATGTTACAGTCACACAGTGTCCTCCTATCCCAAAGGCTGAAGTTAGAAAACAATTTGGGAATAAGAAATTACCAACAGTGGAAAAACAGCAAAATCATACCAAACCCAAAGGTAAGACACCGGCTCAAGATCAAAAGAAGTCGAATCAGAAGAAGAAGAAGAATGTGAACTTTGTGAAATCCAAGGGAACGGACAAAATCGCCACTTTTGAAAATCAGTCTAACCTAGATTTTGTCAAAAAGGCAACAGTAATGAAAAAGAATGAACCAAGTAGTTCAAAACCTAGTACCTCGGGGTCACAAAGTTCATCATCATCGGCCAGACGACCACATGATACTTCGGGGTTTGTTGAACGAAGATCATGTTTTGAATGTGGTACAATTGGGCATATCATTCGACATTGCCCGTATCTTCATAAGTTGAAAGCCAAAGAAGATGCTCCCCGTGAACACAATCACCAAAAGCGATCTGTTTCTGTAAAACAAGATCCCCGACTTGTAAAAGAAAGGGAAAAGAAACAGAAACGCCAACAAGTCAAAGTGATTGAAAAGGCACTTAAAACCGATGTGGTTAACAAAACATCTGTTTCCGTCAAACCAAACAATTTAAAAACTTCAGACAACCATGAAGTTAAGATCTTAAAGAATAACACTGGTTTAACAAAACAGACCTGGAAACCAAAAACGGTTATTGAATCAGGGGGACCATCACAATTTTCAAATCATCAAAGAGTAGAGGTTATTGTCATTGATGAAAATGGAAGACCCAAGACCACAATGGCTTGGGTCCCCATCTCCAACTAATTGATTGAGTTTATGTGCAGGGTGTTCCAGGAGGAACTGTCAGTAGTCATTGGATTGTTGATAGTGGGGCATCCAGGCACATGACAGGCGACATGAAGCTTCTCTACGACGTTAAATCTATTAGAGGAGGTTATGTTGCTTTTGCTGGAGATAAGGGCGGATATATTACTGGTGAAGGAATGATTTCCAACGGGGTTGTTAGCTTTGATAAGATCAACTTTGTGCAACAACTTGATCACAATCTTCTTAGTGTTTCTCAAATCTGTGATAAGCAATTTTCAGTACACTTTGATGCTAATGGATGTTACGTGCTGAAACCCGGCTTCAAAGTTCCGAAAGAATGGATTCTCTTGTCGGCTCCAAGGATAAATGATCTTTATGTCCTTGATATGAGCCAAGCTATCACAACGTCTGCACAAGCAACTTGTTTCGTTTCCAAAGCCACAGAAAAAGACACAATCTCTTGGCACAGACGAATGGGTCACATTCACTTACGCAAAATGAATCATTTGGTGTCAAATGAATTGGTGAATGGTGTTCCTCTTAAAAATTTCCATCTTCAAGACGTCTGTGTTTCGTGCCAGAAAGGTAAACAAACGAAGAAGCGACACCCTACAAAGAAAGTCAACACGGTGGCTGTTCCTCTTGAACGTTTGCACATGGATTTGTTCGGTCCTGTCAAGCACAAAAGCATTAGGAATGATCAATATTGCCTCGTGATAACTGATGATTATTCAAGATTTTCTTGGGTGGCGTTCATGGCACACAAGAGTGAAACCTTCGGTATTATCAAAAACTTGATCATTCAGATTGAGAATCTTTACAACTTGAAGGTTAGGCGGATACGTAGCGACAATGGTACTGAATTCAAAAATCATGCCATGGCGGAGTTTTGCACTTCAAAAGGTATTCTTCACGAATCTAGTGCAGCTTATACTCCTCAACAAAATGGCGTCGCTGAACGTAAGAACCGCACATTGATCGAGACTGCTAGGACTATGTTGGTAGAGTCGCAGCTACCCATTCCATTCTGGACTGAAGCTGTGTCTTCTGCATGCTATACGTTGAACCGAGTCCTTACAGTCAAAAGGCACAACAAGACCTGCTTTGAGCTTATCAACAAACGGAAACCAGACTTGTCTTATCTTGAACCGTTTGGAGCTCCATGCACAATAATCGATCCTAATGGAAAGTTTGGGGCTAGAGCCATTGAGGGATACTTTCTTGGGTATTCCACCCCAAACTTAAGAGTCTGGAATCTAGAGACTAAAAGGGTTGAGGAATGGTCTGAAGTCAGAGTACAAAGGCACACTTTACCAGTTAGAAATCCTGGTCAGCCTTGGATGTTTGAGTACGATGACTTTTTCAATTCGATCAATGTTGAAGCCGTTGAAGAAAATGCTGCGGCAAGGATGTTTTTCGAGAGTGACAACGCAACAGATTCACCGTTGGTTCGTCCCATTATTGTCAATCAAGGACAATCCTCAGTGAACAATAATGCTCTTGACAATGAGGGTTTTCAAGATGCTTCCGAATTGAACGAATCTTCAGAGGATGATGAATTTCTAGATGCAGACCAAGAAGCTCCAACAGCAGTTCATGGTATTTCAGAGGGTACACCTCCAGTGGATGTCCCTAGAACAGCTGAAACTTCTGCATCATCCTCTTCGTCAATTCCGGGTCTTGAATTGATTGTTGATCTGAATCTCAACAATCTGGGTACAAATATTCCAGTTCAAGATAATCCAGAAACAAGGATTCATAATACCCATCCTCAACAAAACATCTTAGGAAATGTACAGAGTGGCGTTCAAACAAGAAACATGTTGCGAAACAACAACAATGCAGGCTTGTATACAGCTATCCGAGAATCTGGTCAACAGAATGATTGGTCTTTCGCGTGTTATGTCTCACAGGAAGAACCAAGAACTTGGAAAGATGCTTTGAAAGATAGCTCATGGGTTGAAGCAATGCAGGAAGAACTGCAACAATTCCAGAAGCTTGGTGTCTGGAAACTCGTAGAGAAACCTGCTGGTTATAAGAAGATTGGTACCCGTTGGGTGTTTAAATGCAAAAAGGATGACCGTGGGATTGTTATCCGGAACAAAGCAAGGCTAGTCGTTCAAGGTTTTCGTCAGATTGAAGGGATCGACTACAACGAAGTCTATGCACCTGTTGCACGTCTAGAAGCGATTCAGATCTTTCTGGCTTATGCCTCATTCAAAGGTTTCAAGGTATACCAGATGGACGTGAAGAGTGCTTTCTTACATGGTGTGGTGGAAGAAGAGGTGTACGTCGAACAGCCTCCAGGTTTTGAAGATCCTATCCATCCCGATCGGGTTTGGTTGCTCAACAAAGCTCTCTATGGTCTTCATCAAGCACCGCGAGCTTGGTACGCAACCTTATCTAATTATCTGTTGGAGAACGGTTTTCGCAGAGGTCTTATCGACTGCACTCTTTTCATCAAAGAACAAGATGGAGATCTTCTACTGGTACAGGTATACGTTGATGATATTATTTTTGGTTCTACTAATGATGTTTTGTGTAGGGATTTCGAGCGTGTAATGCAGGATAAATTCGAGATGAGTGCTATGGGGGAAATGACTTTCTTTTTGGGCCTACAAGTACAACAAACAGAGTCTGGGATATTCATCCATCAGACTAAATATGTTGGTGACATCTTGAGCCGGTTCCAGATGTCTGATGCAACGCCCATTGGTACCCCATTACCACAAAATCACGGAATTACTCCAGACTTGAAGGGACAAGATACTAGCCCCTCACACTACCGCGCGATGATCGGATCTCTTATGTACCTCACAGCATCAAGACCAGATATAATGTACCCAACGTGCCTGCTAGCCAGATATCAAGTGAACCCGAAGGCCTCACATCTTGCAGCTGTAAAAAGGATTCTTCGTTATTTGAAGGGTTGCCCTGACACCGGTCTATGGTACCCTAGGGATAATAACTTTGACTTGATCGCATTCAGTGATTCTGATTTTGGCGGATGCAAAATCGACGGCAAATCCACAACGGCTGGATGTCAGTTTTTGGGAAATCGCCTAGTCACATGGCAATGCAAGAAGCAGACGTGCGTCGCTACATCTACATGCGAAGCTGAATACATTGCTGCATCAAGTTGTTGCTCCCAAGTTCTATGGATCCAACAACAAATGCGTGATTACGGTTTTGAATTCCTAACTACTCCTATTTATGTTGATAATTCTGCTGCCTTACAGATCACTAAAAATCCTGTGCAGCATTCAAAGACTAAGCACATCGACATCAAATATCACTTCATACGTGATTGCTTTGAGAAAAGGCTAATCGATGTTGCTTACGTCCACACCGATGACCAACGTGCCGACCTTTTTACCAAAGCTTTTGACAAATCAAGATTTGACTATTTATTATTGATAAACGGCGTTAAGGTCAAGCAAGAGTAATCCACATCGGAAAATCATTTTTGTAAATATCCTTGTGTTTTAAATTTGTCGTAGTTTATTGATTTTAGGGGGAGTAAATCCAAAATTTGAAAATCCAAAAACATTGAAAAATTTCAGAAACACAAAAACATAGAAAAACAAAAATGAGTTTCCTGGCGAGCAAAAGAGAAAATGATAGTACATCAGTGGTCTATCCAAACCTTTTTAAACCTTAAATGAAAAACGATAAGCAGCTCTATATAAGATGTATCGGTAGGCTCACAATCATTTTAAAGTGTGCAGGGTGATATAAACTTAAATCTGACTGAAGACCAGGTGGGAACCATTCATTGGCATATGGTCTTAGTACCGAAATTTCGTTTGAGAGATTGCCGAGGTTCTGAGATATTCGGTCTTTATGCTGCTTATCATCTGAGTATCATGGTTGTATCTTTTACCGAAAAATAACGGGGACGCAAGTCTAGATCTTCCATGATACCATACATACGTGTACATATTGCATTCGACCTCAATAAGTGATCAACAATCACATGTCCAAATCAAATAAGTGATAATATATCACATTTATCCGGGTGTCAAGTTCGTCTCTCTGCTGTACGAAAGTACTGACCTGTTCACGGACTTGCTCCTGTGCCCTCATGCATCGAAAATCAAGTTCCTCATCAATAAGTGATTATATCACATAGGGCTTGTTTTCAAATCAAAATAAGTGAGAATCTCACATCATATACGGTCAAACAGATGATAATCGGTATACTCACTGGTAAGATGAACCCTCGTGCATACCTTGATACGGGAATGTGTCGTGATGTGGATGAACACCGGTCGGTAAGTATAAATCATACCTTAACGTATACCCTCGCCATGATTACATCTGATAAGTTGAGCTTATGTGGACAACAATACCGATAATTGTTATAGGATGCTTATCTTAATGTTAATTAACTGAACAACAAGAGCGGTTTGGCATGACCGTACACTGATATGATTCTCTTACCCTCGAAACTCACAAAAAGATTGTCTGTATATATATTTATTTACTGCTTTCAGTCTTTACTTTCGAAAAATTCAAAATACCAAAAAGATTTTATTTCTATTTTATTTTCGATCGTACGATGTTGGAACTCGAGTCTTCGTTACCTGAAACCTGAACGAAAACCGAAAATGACTAAATCTTCATAAACGGTCGAAATTTGCAAGTTTTGAAAGTTAAAATTAAAATTGACAAATTTGCTAAACTTTCAAACTGTCGGACGGTGTTTGCTTAAACAATGGTCACATGTGTGTTGTTTGCTTATGATATTCCAAGCGGTTGTTCTCATTACGCGTTTAGATTTCTTGCATGTGCAGATTCTAAAGGCTAGGAGAACATGGTCGAGGACAAGCTTCGGAACGTAGACACGACGTGAAGGCACTCAAATGATGAAGATGATCGAGTTGCCGCTGACCATCATCAACACCACAAGGATCTCACTTCATAGAGATAAAGACTTTCACGAGCATAACTCAAGGGAGAGCTTATGTTAAGGGGGAGTTTGTCAACACACTTCCTACATAAAACGGGGAGTTTTGTTGATACACTTTCTTCTTTCAAGACGTGAAGACTTTGAAGATCCTCCGACATTGAAGACTTGAAAAGATGTCAAAGACTTGAAGTCACAAAGATCGAGACCAAACTACAGTGAGACAAAGCTACAGCCAAGGGGGAGTTTGTTGGTGCACTTATGTCTGCACTTTGTCTGTATTCGGTCACGATGTAAAACGATGTCTTTATAGTCCTGTAAGTTTGACCAAGTCAACCATCCTCTGGTTTGACTTGGACAAACAGTCAACATTGTGTTTGAAAGATGGGTAGGTCGAAGGATGTCTCATCGAAGGATCACTTATATCCTTCGATGATGACTAGCTCGAAAGATGACATTCGATAGATGGACCACGAAAGATCACATCTTTCGCAGTACATCTGGATCATTCGAGCTCTTTCTGGTCGACAGATGATCTTTCGATCAGTCTGCATGATCCTTCGACCGGACCTGCTGTTTTGGGTATAAATACCCGTGTGTTGTGTTCAGTTCGATAGGATTTTGAGAGTTAGTCAGAACACAGGAGAGAACACATACAAACACACTAGAGAGAGTTTGCAGAACTGATTTGTAAACATTGAGCTTGTAACCGGACCTTTCATACGTTTAATACAAGTGGTGTTAATCGTTGAACTTTGCGTGTCGTGTTATTGCGTGTTCTATCTCGGTTTGCTATCTCGGTTGGATTCCGCACAACCGGGTTGGTTTGTACACAAGGATTAGGCGACTAGATCCTCCCCTAGCCGGACCTACAACATATATTGGAAACTATTAGTTACATAATTGAAAGGAGATCTAGTAATTAGTATTATAATCATCATATTCGATACTTATATCAAAACGCCATTCTTAGGTAAAAAAATTAACATAACATGTACATGTAAAACGGGTGCTATTATAGTAAATCATACTATACATAGTTAATAGTTTTGATATAAAGTGCCTGAATAACGATTAGAGTATTAGACCATGCGTCGTTGTTTAACATAATGCCTTGTCATGTCACTGTCACGTAGACAATAGGCTTCAACTAACACACCTTTAACGCCTGGGTTTAACGCCCCGGGCGGTGTGCTCATCCGTTAAACACCAACGTGGCTACGGCGTGAATCCACAACGTTGAGAATTTAAAAGTTATCTTATAAACAAATCATGTGCCCAAACACCTTGGTCGGGTCAAGGGGGTGGGCTTTAATGAGTCTTTTAGGTGCAACGTCCCTAAAAAAAATATTATTGTGTTTATAAAGAACCTTATTATGTCTATACCGGTGGTATCACAACTTATGTATAACTTTAATAAATTGTAACTAACATAGAGTCATAGGACTATTGTTTTGGATGTCAATTGTGTTGGGTTGAATTGATAAAGCGGATATAACTCATATATTTATTCGTGTCAAAGACATCAACTATTATCAACTATTAACTTTAAATGAGTTAGATAATTCTCATGTATTATTTTTTTTTTATCCTGGGATAAATTACCACACCAAGATGAGTGAGCGAACAAAACTAGCTTTGATTTGGGTTTATTATATTTTTAAAGTGTAAATTAATGAACAAAAAACACTTTTGAAAAATATATACAAATTCAAAAAGCAGCCAAAGTCATTCAAGGTGTTTTAAAAATATACATTTTCTATTAGAAAAACACTAGATGATATATTTCTATACCTATATTCAATAAAATAAGTATTTATGTAATCACATTCAATAAAATAATTATTTACCCGCCTCCTAGCTCAGTTGGTTTTCGGCCGGGGGTTTGCCAATGGCCACCCCGGTTCGAATCCCGGCGTCTACGGCTTGTGGGGCGGGTTGTCCCAATGATGGACCGTATCCTACCGAGGCATGGTGCGGTCTTGAGGGCAACCCGGTTTTACCCAGCTGTTACCCCAGCGAGTCTCTCGTGTGGGGGCAGTATGGTTTCCGGGCGGAAGTCAGCTTGCGCGGCGGCCGGGGCCCGATCGAACATCGCGTCCGAGAGTGCGGGGCTGACGGGGGATTGTCTTCGACATGATCCCGGTGACCACTGGTCCAGTACATAGAAAGTCACCTTCTAAAAAAATTAATAATTATTTATATATTTTGATGAAATGGACAAAAGGGAAATCATTCCAATGCACACCAGAAACTTCCACCCCTGGCCCAAATTTTGGGTTAAGTCGGTAGTACATTCTTTTGAGTCTTTTGACACCTCTACACCATGTGTCGGTAAAGCCATATGATGATTTATATTGATGTTATAAAAATTGACGATATTTATAAAGATTCATACAAATTTTGGGTTAAGTCGGTAGTACATTCTTTTGAGTCATTTGACACCTCTACACCATGTATCGGTAAAGCCATATGGTGATTTATATTAACAAGCTAGTTGTTTTGTAAAAAAAAAACAAAATTGTCCAAGAATATATACTTAGAGTACCACTTTTAATGCACCGTAATGTTAAAAATTAATAGTATGTTTTGTAAAAAAAAAAAAAAAAACCATTGCCTAAGAATATATGCTTAGAGCAGACCTGGCAAACGGGTCGGGTCGGGTCGGGTCATGGGTCAAAATGGGTTCGGGTCAAAACGGGTCAATTATAAAAAAAGGTTGTTTTGGTTCGGGTCAAAACGGGTTCGGGTCGGAACGGGTCCGGGTCAGAACGGGTTCGGGTCAGAACGGGTCCGGGTCGGAATGGGTTTCGGGTCAAAATGGGTCAATTATAAAAAAGGGTTTTTTTTTAAGACTATATAGTCTTAAAATGTTGGAAAAAAATAAGTTTCCCGTTACCCAACCTGACTTTACCACAACTACCAAGTATTATTGCTAACATTTTATGGTCATTTCAGTAGAAGATGCAAATTGTTGGTATTTAGTCCCAAAAACCACTTTAGAATGAAAATTTCTGATGTCATAAGCAAAAGAATTCATATTTGAAATGGTCAAAGAAAGTGCTTATATTAGGGTGAGAGGGGGCACTCCCTTAAGAGGGGAGTCCCCTCTCTTACGCATAACCAATCCTTGTGTGCCACGTCAACTCCCCTCTTAAACTCCCCTAACACACTAAATTGATGGCGGCACTCCCCTCTTAGGGGACTTGGTTTTTTTTTTTATTTGTTGTAATTATGCATGTTTATAAAAAAATATTAATAAAAATTAAATAAAATTTAACAAAAGACATTTCAAAGTAGAAAATAAAAATAAAAATAAAAATTAAAATTAAATTCAAACTAGAAAATTAAAATTACATTCAAACTAGAAAATAAAAATTACATTAAAACTAGAAAATAAAAATTTTAGAAATCGCACGGCCACCCGTACTTGTTAGCGATGTCGCGTTTTCGGGCGAGGATGAACGGCAACATATTTGGCGGAGCATCGTCATGCGACTTGATGAATGTTTCCATATCTCGATCGTAATTGTAGTTTTTCATCGTCTCGCGTTGTTCCGATATGAGCTCGAGAGCCTGCGACTCTCTTTTCTTCCTCAATTTAATCGCCTCCAATTCAATCGCGTGCTTCTTTTCTTTCATGGCGGTGTACTCTTTGAATTGTTCCGCCAACTCGGCCGAGCTTCCCTCGGACGATGTCGCTTGACGCTTGTCTCGCCGTTGTGCTCTCTGTGGCGAGGGGTCTTCGTTCATATCGGGTATGGAAGGGTCCACCTCAACGGGCTTTCTTTTATGTCCCGAACCTTCCCCTTCCTCACCTAACAATGGGACTTGGGCCCATTTGTCGTGTTTTCGAACGACCTCCCACGCCTCGACATGTTGAAAACCGTTCGGAAATCTCTATTTAAATTCTTTTAAAGCGACTTTCATCACGTCGAGATCCTTGACTCCGCTTCCTCGTGTGCGATCCTACATATTATAAAATAATAGGTGTTAAAAAAATATGAACTTAGTAAAGAAAATTAAAAAATATACAATGTTAAAAAATATAATTTTTACCGTTTGTTGGTATAGGCCGTTGAAAAAGTTTATTTTCGTCATCATCGGGCCCCATTTAGACCGTACTTGATGCACGGTCCGGTTACTTCCACCGACAGTGGCGTTAAAATGATCTAAAATCTTACGCCAAAAACTATCGCGGTTTTGTTGATTGCCCTTCTTTTTGTTGGTAGAGCAATGTACCCACGCCTTCGCCAACGCCTCTTCTTGGACCTTTGTCCATTTTTCGCTCACCATTTTTCCCTTTTTATCTCGAGCGTCATCTTCTTCGTTGCCCGCGTCTTCATCCACATTATATTCATCGTCCTCGTCCTCGTCGCCCAAATTTTGAGTTTCGGGCACTACCTCATCGTCCTCGTCGTCGTAAATAGGTAGAGGACGTTCAACATTTCCTCGTGTAGATGGAACTTGTGGGGAACGAAAACCATATGGGTCGAAGGCGGGGGATTGAGGAGCATCCATTGATAACAAATTTTGAAAATAGCCGAAATTGGGTTGAAGGTTGGGTGTTGTAAAAGGGGGGGTGTGAAGGTTGTTGGAAAAAAAACGGGGGTTGTGAAGCATATCTGAAAGGGGCTTGTGGTTGTGCACTTGCACCGCTCGAACCACCACGAGACGGTTGCGAGCCCCGTCCCTTAGTTTTTTTCTTGGCTTCGCGGGGTTGGTTCTCCATTGCTCGGTTTGAAGTGGGTGTGGTTTGAAAGTATAAAAAATAAGTGAAGTGGGTGTGGTTTGAGAGTATAAAAAATGAGTGAAGTGGGTGTGGTTTGAGAGTATAAAAAATTAGTGGTGGGTGTGGTTATTTATATTTGTTTAAAAAGTGAATTTTTTTTTTAAATTCGACCGTTTAAAATTCGAACGTTCCTCAAATCTCGTGCCATTCAACGCGGTGAATACACGCCGAATCCCTTCCCCGAATCGGGTCCCCGCGTGGATGGCGGCGGTGTTCCCGATCGGGGTTAGGGGTCACCGCATTCACTCCCCGAGAGTGCCCCGGATACCCTTACCGTTAAGCCCAGTTCCTCTTGGATAGAAGTTGAGTGATGTCAAAACAATTTATGTATTTAAATCACTTTGGGCTGCTTAAGACTATTTAAAAGGGTTGTTTTGGTTCGCGTCGAAACGGTACGCGTCGAAACGGTACGATATGAAACGGTTCGATTCGAAACGGTACGATATGAAACGGTTCGATTCGAAACGGTTCGATTCGAAACGGTTCGGTTCGACACGGTACTGGTCGAAACGGTACGGGTCGAAACGGTTCGAGTCAAAACGATACTGGTCGAAACGGTTAGCGTCGAAACGGTTTGATTCGAAACGGTACGGATCGAAACGGTACGCGTCGGAACGGTTCGCGTCGAAACGGTACGATACGAAACTCGTCCCGATCCGAAACTCATCTCGTGCGGAAACTCGTGTCGGCCCAAAACCCGTTGCGATCCGAAACCAGTCCCGTTCAGAAACCCGTGTCGGCCCGAAACCCGACCCGACCCCGTTCTGATCCAAAACCTGCGTCGTGCTGAAACCTGTCTCGGCCCGAAACTCAATTTGAACTGAACCCGTTCCGATCCAAAACCCGTTTCGTGCCGTAACATGTCTCGTGCGGATACTTGTGCCGGCTCGAAACCCATTCCGATCCGAAACTTGCCTCATTTCTTTAAGACACTAACCCACATCGACCCATTTATTTAATGATGTCGACCCGCTTTGACCCGAAAATTACAAGATGGAATTTCAAGTGACCCATTGTGACCCATTTAGTTAAAATATCTTACCCAAACCAGCCCATATAATTTTAAAAACAACCCAAATTGACCCACTTGGAAGGCTTTGGGTCAAGATTGCCCCCTCTAGCTTAGAGTATCACTTCTAATGCACCATAATGTTAAAAATTAATAATATATAAATAAATTAAGGTACAACTCTACTAAACATTAACATTTTTTTTTGGAAACCCTCAAAGCTTAAGGTACACCAACATGTTGGTAATTTATAATAGGGTAATGTTATGAAAATTGACGATATTTATAAAGATTCATACAAAAATAGGCATTGCTTGGGTGAAGTGTATAACTTGAATGTCATATTATTTTTATTCAACGCTTATATAGTGAAGAAACACTGGTTTAATTGACCGGAATCAACTGAATCAGGGGGTTTGAATCTGCATAAAAGGGGTTAAATCTCCTCGTCCGATTCGTGGGTGAATGATCTTCTTCCTCTAGTAATCACTGCAAAACAACAGCCGTTAGACTCGCCACGAGGAGAATGGAGGTTCTCTCCGTGACCACCCTCCGGCGTAAGAATAAGTACAGGGTTTGATGAAGAAGAAAAAGTGAAAGTGAAGTGAATGTAACTTGAGAATTATACCTGAATTATCCTTCTATTTATACCCGAAGTTTGGGCGGGAAAATTTGTTGATTAAAAGTTGACGGAAAGTGCTTTTCCATTAGCGGTTATTTTTCCTTTCCGTTAATCACTAACGAGTGTGTATGCACACGGATCGTGATCTCAATCAACGGCTAGGGTGTTGCCACGTGGAAAGTGGGCGAGTGTAGATCTTTATTCAATTTCGTGCCATCATTGTGACCTTGAGGGAGCCTGGGATGATGTCACGTGGCCATTCGGTTATAACCGAATGGTGGTGCATGATAGAGTCTTCTAGAGTGATATGTAATCATGTGTGACTCTTCCTCACGTTAACTTCGTGGTAACAGAGAAGTTATTTTTATCCAAATATAGATATTATTTATGCGGAAATGTTTGCTAGGATTTTTATCCTACCTGCTATGGAGATCGGCGCAAGTATTTGTTAGTTTCCTTTTGGGGTGCTAATGTTGAACATCGTTTTTCTTTCTAAGTTCTCTTTGTAGGACCAGTGCGCAGCCGCGCAAGGTTTAAAGAGGGCTTTTTGACGAGGTTGTGATATGGTCCCAAGTACCTAAAGCAAGGTTTTTGGGGCCTTACCCCTTCATATAGGATTATCTATATTTTAATTTTCATGGAGCATCAATAATGTTTAAATATTTTATTATTTTTAGACCATGGGGTATGGGGCTTGGGTTGGGGGAAAATGCCCAAGCCACCATCCCGGGTGGGCTTGGGTTGGGGCGTGGCCCTTGGGGCTTGGCTTTCAAGCCGGGTGTGGGACGGTATGGCCATGCTAGCTGGCTGCCTCCCATTCGCTCACCCTCCCATTCGCTGCCACGCGGTGCACCCAACCCACGCCCCGCCATACCCCGCGGACACGTAACCAGGCGGTGGGGGGGGGGGGGGGGGGGCTCTCATTCCACGTTTCAACAAATGCCCCAACCCAAGCCCAGCCCAAACCCCACCATACCCCACGGTCTTAACATAAATTATTTTTTATTATAATTTAAAAAGATGGGGTATGTGATTACGACGTGCTAGTTTTTTATCTACGTCTTAATATAAGTTCTACTTAAAATCGAGCCATGAATGCTTACTATATAAAGAAAGCAACGTCGTATACCATTTTCGTTATTTTAATAACATAATATAATGTTTTATAAAATTTTGAATATATCGTTGGAACGTGCTTAGTTTTATCCATATTTTTATCAAAATTTTATTTAAAATAGAACGAGTCGTATATAATTGATTTTTTATTATTTAGCATGACAATCCAAACCAATTCTTTTGAATAACACCGGTACCAGTATCTGTTTTATTGCTTTTTATCGATATAAAACAAATGTCGATATCCTCTTAGGCATATCTTTATTGGTTGGTATATCGAGTGATGATATCCTACCGATACCATAACGAAACGAACCGATACCGATCGAATTTCCGACACAATGCGCGGAAAATCCCACTAGTTCTTTTTATAAGATGGGTAGAATAATTAATTAATCTAAGTGTGCGTATAATTGATGGTGTATGAATTTGTATAGATTTCTATTATTTATATAGTTAGTTGTACAGTCTTGAAACGGTTAATATATGCTTTGGTATTGTTTAGTCATAGAAAGAAAATGTTATGGTCCCGAGTCGAAGTATGAATGACCCGTTATTTGATGATCATCAATGTGTACTCATCTTTTAATGGGATGATGGCACGTAAGGTCAGACCATCACCACACATATGAGTAGTTGATTTAGACATACAACTCAACCACGAGCAGTGATTGATCTTGTGATTCAAAATACCTCCCATGTTATTTTGGTGACTTCCATGGTTAGAGCATAGTAAAAATTAATACATGACCGTGTGTGTGAGTTAGGTGTCTTTCAGTGAATAATCACCGATTGGTGATTGCAAAAGAGAACCCTGAGACCAGGGAAATGGTATTTCCCGTCGGGGTCGTTCGGTATCTGTTACCCACTCTGCGTACTCTTATAAAGGTATATAATACCTAGAAAAATATGGTTTTCTCAACTTTTATTAATTAATTGGTAGTCAAACAATAAAATATATGAGAAGTTGATTATCTATCATGTTATCTTAGAATATTCGGAGTTCAATAATCCGACTTTTCGTAAGGATTAGCTTCCTGCGAATTGAAGAGGGCAAAACATTGTATGTATTCTTAAATGCAAAGAGGAGTAACATTTTCATACATTATAAGGCACCAATTCCTTAAATTCAGATCTCAATTTTAACAAAGTCATGAAAACAAATTCATGGCTAGCTACTGATCTTAAGCTTGAGTTATCTAGAAGGACAAACAATCTTCAGATTTCAATTATAACGATTCTATGAACAAAAAAAAAATGAAAAATTAGATTTAAGTTGCATTGAATTTCAACAAATCAAAATTAAAGGGTCCTAATAATCTTACACCCCAAAATCTTAATTTCACACCATGTATACGGGCTGTATACGTTATATGGCCCGTATAAAATAAGGGTGTACCTATTGGCACACCAATGTACCTATATGCACACCAAAAATTGTTTTTTTGTCTTATATGCACATCCTGCAGTGTCGAACTGTGGCCAAAGTCTGGCATTTTGGTCTGGTCAACCAGACAAAGACTGACGGGTGTCTGACGGGTCTGTTGACCGGACCAAAACGCCAAGCTTTGGCCGCGTTTTGGTCCTGTCAACCAGACAAAAGACTGACCGGCTGTCTGGTTGACAGGACCAAAATGCGGCCAAAGCTCGACATTTTGGTCCGGTCAACAGACCCGTCAGATGTCACACCCTGGCTGTGCGGAAGCGTGGTTAATTTGGTGTGACTTCTTAATACCATAGCTTAACCATAACAAAGCTATATGATATAAAACCATGCAAGATCATCCATTTAATTAAGTTTTAAAAACCAAATACAACAACATTGTCTCAATGGAAACACATCCTAACGACATAAACATTGTTCAACAAACACAAACGTCAACATAACATAATGATAGTTTAAGGACTGTGACTTGTCCAGGAAAGAGCCACATTCCCTAAACCCCGATGATCTCGTAACTAGTGCAGCGGGAAAACGTGACATACCGCGCCAGATCCTTTAATTCCCTGAAATACATGTAAGTTGAAAAATCAACAATAATGTTGAGCGAGTTCATGTGTAGTGAGTATGTAAAACACTTGTAAGTATAAAAATCCCTGGTATGTAGCAAATAAGGAAAAAGAGATCACCAATGGTTTGCAAGGCCATTGATATGTGTGAAGTGCAAGTAGGAAGACTCAAACCTAGCAGATTTAGCGATGGGTACAAAGTCACCCCGAGGTCCGTTCTGGTTGGGCCTGGGGCTGGGCTCGCTACACCCAGATAGATCTACCGCTTACGTCCCTCGGTCCTACAATGAGGATTAATGGCCTCCAGTTCCCGGCTACCCACTCACATGATCTAAGTAGTAACCCTCCTTACGCTAACCATAGTACTTGTAATCATAGTAACATGTATTTCACCCCCGCAGTTTAGAAAACTGAAAACAGTTAAGAGAAAAGGGGGACATGAACTCACAGTGGTGCGTCTCTACTAAGTATACCTCCAAATCAAGCAGCTGTGTGACGACCTACACGTACTAACTCTATTAGACGGACGGCCGTGCCTTAGCTTTAAGGTTTAAGTTTTTTTGGGAAATAGTTAGACAACTATTTCGTGTTTATATTCTGTATACTTGGTAATCATTTTCCTTCCCAAGGATGGGGGATTTAATACATGTGTATTCGTATAATTTCGAAATATATTATTAAGTCTCACTTAAAATATATTTTATTTCTAACTCCAAAATATAAATATTCTTCTCAAAAATATTATATTTTCTATTACATAAATTTTCCAAAATAATACCTTGACAAAAACACGCGTTAAGTCGTATTTTCTTAAAATGAGTAAGTTACGTTTTAATGATCGAGTGGTAATAATAATTACCGGTGTAACTTATATATTTATCGTAGAGACGTTCGTATTATTTTGGATTCGTTAACATTCGATAGTATTATTTTTACCCTAAGAATAATACTAGTATTTTCACAAAATAATCATAAACACCTGACAAGTGTCGTTAAGAAAAATATATACTAAATATATATTTACCAAGTTTTATTTTGTGAAAATCCCACCTCCGATGTTTTGTAAATATAGTCGTGGCGAAACTTATATTTTGAAAACATGTCGAAAAGTATTTCTAACACTTATAGTGAAAATATTTCTAAGTGTTAGGTTTTTGGAAAAATTTCGCCAGAGTTTCCTCTGTAACTGGAGGTGGCCACGCTTTCAAGCGTATCATTTTCTTTTACAAATCAAACCAACAATTTTCTCAATCAACAATAAGCATTATTCAAACCATCAAACTAGTCAAAATAGATGTAAATCGCAAAAATACATGAACTTGTGGTTTTTCCAAAATATGTAGTATCTTTCCATTATTTTTAGTGGATCTTTTGTATAAATCAACCCGGTTTCGTAAAAGTCTCGTTTTTAAAGAAAATAAATTTCCACAACTTCTTGTCAACATTTACAAAAATAGTTCTTTCGTCAAAACTTTGTGTTACACAAGTGTCTACGCACTTGTGTGTTTACAAAAGCACTTTTGGTTATGTAAGATCCGTCTTTAAAAGTATGTTTTCTCTTGACACGTGGTCCTTTGAAAATACCGCTTGTAGATACGTAGATCTACTAGTTTTAAACACTATTTCACAAGTAAAATCGCTCCTACACAAGTTCATGATTCGTGTGTGGTAGAGTTTCATCCTTTAACCCTTGTTACTTCCAAAACAACCTTATGTCATGATCCAAGGTCATGACCAATCCGGGTTAAATGACGATCCGAGCTACCACAACATAGATCGGGTCCAAATAATCACACAAATCAATTACTACAAGATTTACACAACATATGAGCTTTTAACCATCACTTTTAGTGTTTTTAGTAGACTTTTATGCTTCATCTTGTATGTTTGCGACTTTTAACCGTTACATATCATTTTAACCACTTTAAAATAGTTCGAGAAGGTGATTATAGCAACTTACTACTAGCTCGAGGCTAGGGAAGAATCTAAGCGCAAAAAGAGAGGATAAAAGCAATAGAGTGAGGTCCTTCGCCTTCCGATTGCACCAAGCTTCCTTGTAGGTGATCCTTAACACTTGTATGATCTTGGAATAGCTTGAACAAAAATCGAAAATGGGTGGATGGTAGAGGGGTGTTCGGCCGAGAGTCTTGAGAGAGGGAGAGAGAGGTGTGAAGTTGAGTTTGTGATGAAATGAGTATAATGTGCTAAGCTTTGAACTTATAGACAATTTTCAAGTTAATTGTCCAAGGGATTTTATGTCTACTTGATATAAGACATATGGATTATTATAATCAACAAATAGGACAAGGGTGTCCCCCCTAGGGGACGGTTTGGTTAGGGGGGGGGGGGGGGGGTAATCCGGTTAGATTCCAACTAAACATTAGGTAATTAGTTAGGTTAAGTTTAGTTAGTTTAGGGATTAACCCGGTTAGTAGTGTGTTGTGCTTTATTGCGGGTGTTAGGGTATTCAGGGACCCTAACTGGCTCAGAAAAGGATAAATAATGTTATTAACAATATTTTCATGTTCCGGGTATAGTCCGGTTGTTCGGTTGGATAGTAATCTGTTAAAGCGTTAAACAAGCTTTAAAGTGTCGTTATAATTATTTTTAGTGACACAACTTATTCCTGACATCTTGGAAAGTGTCTAGTAACATTTTTCTCATGTTTTGGCACTTTATTAGTTAGCCAAATGCTGAATTGTTTATTAAAGTGCTGAGTCTTTGTGCCTAGAGCGCGTTTTAGGCACATCCAGTCATTGTAACTTATTCCTAGAGACGCAGTTCTACAACCCTTGTATCCCTACACTCACCACTAGTGTAGTAAAATATTTCTGGCTCATACAGGCCTTAGAGGCAGTGTCTGCCTGATGCTGGCTCTATCAGCATGTTCAATAGGTTATCCGTTTATAGTGCTACTGTGCTTTTTGTGCATCATGTTTGTCACTAAGGTTCAGCATGTAAATAATGTAGTGACGGTAAGTAAAGTATGATGCAAGTAAGTACATGTATCAGTATTCAAGTAGCAGTTTATCCACAAGTTCAAGCAAGCACAGTAATTAAGCAATATTAATTATTAATTAAGTCGTACGGATACCTGGTTTAGTGAGGGTTGTCACATCAGACACCCGTCAGTCTTTGTCTGGTTGACCCGACCAAAACGCCGCGCTTTAATCACAGCTCGACACTGCAGGGTGTGCATATAGGACAAAATAGCACTTTTGGGGTTGGCTATCTACACACCAAGTGTATAGATAGTTTGAGCCTAAAATAATTTGCCATGATAAGTATTGGGCCGTATAATGTTATACGGCTCGTATACATAGAGAAACTATTAAGTCGTATAACATTCTATACGGGTCGTATAACATTATACGGGTCGTATAGCATTATATTAAGTTTGGGTCGTATAACATTATATAAGTCGTATAACATCCGATACGGGTTGTATAATCTTAAATACCAATAATTTTCAAAGGTACTTTTCAATTGTTCAAATGCTGCATAGCCAATAGTACCCAATGACTAAGCTTGAAGGACAAGTCTTAAATTTAAATTTCAACTTTAACGAATTTTACTAATAAAAAATGAAACATTATTAAATATACTAAAACATAACCTCTTAGTTAGAGTAAATTGTCTTTTTTTACCTTTATAAGTTTCAACTTTTTCTTGTTTTTACGTTTTCATGCTTCGAATTCACCTCTTTCACTATAAATATTAAGCATCTTTAACCTGATAATTTTATTTTCTCTTATAACTTCCATTCATTAGTTTTTTTTTTTTAACAAAAACTAAATACGTAATATATATATTTTTTTGAAAACGAATTGAAAAAACACATTTTGACTGCCTTTTGGACTTATGCGGCTTTATTTTTAGAACTTTCCTCTTTCGGTTTCTATAATGAGGGTCGGCACCATATTGATGCAGTAATGAACGATAACAATATTGACCGGATTTCTGCCATTAACGTTATTTTTACTACTACGTCTATATTTCCATTTAAAATTTATTGAAAATCGGTCGCTTTCACCGCGAAGCGTGAATGTAACCCACTAGTTAGAAAGAATATGTGCCACACATTCCTTCTGCAAATTCCTTAGGACAGAAGTCACAGAACAAAAGGTTATCTGATCTTTGTGTCGGAGTGAACTTGTTATTGGAAGAAAAAAAATATATAAGTGAAAACAATAATAAGAATAAGAATACAGAGAAACACTAGCCTCACAAAACTCTGCCACATCCATCTTTCGGTTCATCTTTTTCTTAAACGTTAAAACATTTGAGTATTATAAACATCACATTTGTCCATCTTACCATTTAAAATTTCTTTCGTTTCCAAAATAAACAATTTTTTAAACAAATTACCACGGATATAAAATCACTTATTTCTCCTGTATATAATCTAACGTAGAACAAACAAATAGAGATGTTGGATCTTGTACACGACATATTTTCGTACAAAGCATACGCGACAACTAGAGGAGGACAAGTGTAACTGGGAGCGAAGTAATTTAGTCATTTCTCAAGAGAACAACTTCGACTCTTGATTTTCAAACGGCTATAATTTTTTCATACGTTAATATTTAAAAAAAATTACATCGTATTAACGAGCATTTCATTCTCTTTAATTCGAGCAGCCTATTGTTATAGTTTTCTTAAAAAAAATTACAAGATTTTGAATACTCATTAGTCCATTACGGGGTTACGTGATTTTGAAAGCGCAACACATGACTACGTTATTTTGAATATTCGTTACGTGATTACACATTCAATATAAACCACTACGTGATTACATATTCAATTTAAATTCATTATTTGATTACATATTCAATATGATTTGTTATAACTGATATTATTACAACTATGCTTATTATGTGATTACACATTCAAGAATAAGAACTTGAATGTTTATGCTTTATTACGTGATTAAATCTCTAATATACGACATTATGTAGTTATTATAGGTTGAATTGACTAATGTTTTGTATATAATTTATCCTTAATAGATGATTAGACCTGAAATATGTAGTTATTATAGGTTGATTCGACTAATGTTTTGTATATATTTTATCCTTAATAGGTTATTAGACCTAAAATATTAGGTATTCCATATGAAATATTATGTATTACATGTTTTTGTTTTTACGTAATTACGTAATTACTCAGTAATTTTATTTCCCAAGTTTATTTTATGTTTTTGTTGCATTTCAATTTAGTTACTTAGTAGTGGTCAATGGTGGTTATTGCATGTTTAGAGCAGTTCGACACTTCTTACATAACGTATTGAAATCAATGGAAAGACATTGAGTTTTGAGAATGAAATTTTTATGTTAGTTTTCTCTCATTTAATTATGAGTTAAAATTAAGTTTAGATTCATAGTTCAATAGTGGCATATTGAATGGTATTCTGTGGAATCTAATCACAAGTTTAGGTGGTGAATTATGTATCCTAAACTTGTATTAGATTGTCCTATGGATTGATCTAGTGGTGTTTTCTATCTCGAGTGAACCGTAGCCTATCCGTTTCGTTTTTATTTCGAAATTCTGTCAGTTGATACTTTGATTACTATCACCGAATGTGGTGCTCAACAAAATTTTAGAAGCTTTTATACCTGATTTCGGTAAACAACCGGTTCATTACCCTAAACGGCTAAAATGATGCATGATGACATTTTAAAGGGTGTGCCTATTGGCACACCAATGTGTCTGTATGCACATCAAAAATTGTTTTTTTTGTCCTATATGCACACCCTGCAGTGTCGAGCTGTGGCCAAAGCGCAACATTTTGGTCCGGTCAACCAGACAAAGACTGACGGGTGTCTGACGGGTCTGTTGACCGGACCAAAACCGAGCTTTGGCCGCATTTTGGTCCTGTCAACCAGACAAAAGACTGTCCGGGTGTCTGGTTGACAGGACCAAAACGCGGCCAAAGCTCGGTGTTTTGGTCTGGTCAACAGACCCGTCAGTCTTTGTCTGGTTGACCGAACCAAAACGTCGCACTTTGACCACAGCTCGACACTGAAGGGTGTGCATGTAGGACAAAAAGCCCTTTTGAGGTGGCTATCTACACACCAAGTGTGTAGATAGTTTTAACCCATTTTAAAATATAAGGGGGTAGGGGTGGTTATCACTTGTAAAAATTTCATCACTCATAACATCCAATCAATTTCTACCATGTCATCAACCATTATTCCATCATTCACAACTTTTTTTAGTGGAAATGGTCATCACTTGTGATGAAATTCCATCACTCACAACTTTTTTTATTTTTTAGTTTTTAAATTATAAATTAACAATAAAACACTAAAATTATAAATTTCATTTAAATTAAAACATATTAGTTCAATATTTTAGACTACAATTAAAAAAAAGGAACATACATAAAGAAACTCTACTCCTCGTCTGAATTAGAAAATTTCAAACCTAAAGAACCTACTAGTTCGATTAAATCGTATCTCAACCGAAAGTGAGTTTCTTCATCACGCAACTGTTGTTGGATATTTTCGGGAACGTGAACTTATGTAGGAGGATCCGGCACCCAATCTGGAGATATTGCACGTCCGTCTTCTTTGATTAACATATTGTGCAATATGATACATGCATATACTATACTATGTATTGATTTCTTATTCATCGCACGAATCGGTCGACTTAAATGCCCCATCTACCCTTTAAAACACCAAAAGCCCTCTCAATATCTTTTCTTGCCAATTCTTGCAACTTTTTGAACGATTTTTCTTTGGCCTCGACAGGAAATGGAGGAGCTTTCACAAAAACAGACCATGATGGGTATATACCATCCACAAGAAGAAAGTCTCGTATGTAATATCGTCTATTAACAGAGAATGGACAGAAGGGTGCGGTACCATCCGTTACGGTTTGGAACAACGGCGATCTGTGCAAAACATTGATGTCGTTGTTTGAACCTGGAACACCAAAATATGAATGCCAAAACCATAAATCATCCGACGCCACCGCTTCATGTATGATGGTTGGTATTTTGACGTCACCCCTAACATACGCCCCTCAACTCTCTTGGACAATTTCTCCACTTGATATGTGTACAATCGATGCTACCGAGCATCCTAGGAAAATGCCATCTAGCCTCATGTGCGGCGTAAATACGTGAGATGTCGTGTCTCGTCAGTTTATGTAAAAACTCTTTACCATACAATTTAATGACCACGTTACAAAAAAAATGCAGACATTCACGCGAAGTTCTGTCCGACGTAGCTAGGTATTCATCAAATTGACCGGGAGGGTTACCTGTCGCTTGTTGGTGAATGGTGGACGTGCATTTTTGTATCGATATGAAACTTGGTTTGCCCCTCGCGTCATAACTTTCTTGAAACCATTCTTCAGTTGTTTGATGTCTCCAACAATCTTTAAAAATAATTCTTTTGGTAAACGAAACCGATCTCTAAACGTTTCGGCGTTGTGGACCGGATTCTCCACAAAATAATCGTTCATTAACACTTCATTGACATGTACCCGATCACGATCCACCATTTCTTTTTTGGGCGGTTCGAACTTCCTTCAAGATCGTTGTACACCAACATGAAATATTTAAGAGTTTCATTGTCGGAAGACGATTGGCTATCGTTATCGTTGCCCATCGGAAACGTCGAATCCGTAGGAAAATCCATTTGTGAAATGGTATAAAAATTGTAGAATGTGTGATATGTGTTTGTGTTTTGGTGTGGGTGAAATGGTCAAAAATTGTAAAGTATATATAGATTGTTTATAGGTTTTTTTAATTAAAATAAGGGTAAAAAACGGTCAAAAAGAGTGCAATGGTCGGATTTCAAATTGTTCAACGCGTCAAATTTATGACGCGAAAATACTTCCACGTGTGAAAGTTGGGGGTCGGCGGTGGTGTTTTGGTACTGTTCACACGTGAACATTTTTTATCACGGGGAATCTTTCCTGTTAGGATCGAACGCTCTCACACACGAACTCGGACCACACACACTCTGCTCTCACACAATCTGCCACAATCAAGAACACAAGGATTTACGTGGTTCGGTCTAAACTGATCTACGTCCACGTGTAACTAGGAGTTTATATTATGCTTGGGTAAGGTACAAAGTTTACAATACAAATGAATCTCTTATATATAGATTGAAGAAAGAGAAAGAAAGTCACAAAACATGATCCGGGAATAATGGGGAACAGAGAAGATTGGATAACCCTATCTTCTTATCCTCTTATCCTTTGATCAGAAAAGCTTTTCTGATGTCCACTTGATCAAGTGGCTTCATACTCAACAATCTCCCACTGGAAGCCACGGGATAATCTTCACCTGTGCTTCAACTGTGCATCTGTATTTCTGTAAAAACTTTTGATCTTAGCTTTTTCCTAGTTACTCGGCCTTCTCTTCAATTATCTTGAAGGCCCATTGAAGCTTCCATTAGCTCCAACACATCAGTCATGGCTAAGTCTGCCCCTGACCCATTCTCTGTTCCTATCGGCTCCCACTGAAATGAACTGCCCGATCCTGGAACATAGCAGATTATCAACTGGAGAGACTTTGACTGCTGGAATACTGGTTCTCTTAACCCGCTGTCGTCTGGTAACTCTGACTGAAGCACGTCCCGTGCTCCCACTGCCACGAATCCCCCTGATTGGTTTTACTGAACCTTTTCTAGCACGTTCATCCTGAATCTGACCTGTGACTCTGGGTTTGCCATCTGCAAAGCAAACCTTCATCTGCCTATGAGATTCTGTGAACCGGATCTTGGTCTTTTTCTGAACTGGGATGGTTACTCCCTCAGACGGTAAACTGACCATATACAGGGAACCCCGTTTCTTTCCTCGAGCTACGACTAGATTTCCCTTTAGAACCTTCCACTGCTCGTTCCTGAACTTAACCTCGTGCCCCTGTTCATCCAACTGCCCAACAGAAATCAACTATTTCTTCAGACTTGGAATTACCTGGACATCCTTCAATGTCCATGAACCGACTGGAGTCTTCAGATCTAAGTCACCTATAACAACCCTCCTGAATTTTTCTGACACCCTATTATATTTTAAAATACCCTTATATGTCTCTAAATATACCCCGTATGTGAAAACCGAGCCCAAATTACATTATATGATTAAAAATTAAATAAAAACAAGAAAATTGGGGCTCTGGCGGGCCGCATAAAACTCACCACAGGTCTACGCGGGCCGCGACGACTCAAAACTCAGACGAACCCCCAGGCCGCCACCGCTTTCAGAACAAGGTATGGCCATTATGAATTTACTGTCATGCCATTTGGTTTAACCAATGCCCCAGCTGCATTCATGGACATGATGAACCGAATATGTAAGCCATATTTGGATAAATTCATAATTGTCTTTATAGATGATATTCTTATTTATTCCAAAAGCAAAGAGGAACATGCAGCGCATCTGCACGCACTTCTAAGTTTACTAAGAAAAGAAAAGCTTTATGCTAAGTTTTCAAAGTGTGAGTTTTGGTTAGAACAGGTACAATTTCTTGGACATCTAGTTAATCACGAAGGAATTCATGTAGATCCCACCAAGATCGAGGCAATTACCAAGTGGAAAACCCCTGAGTAACCAACCGAGGTTAGAATTTTCTTAGGATTGGCTGGTTATTATAGAAGATTTATTCGAGATTTTTCTAGAATAGCCATTCCCTTAACTAAGTTAAACTATAAATCTGTTAAGTTTGAATGGGGACCAAAACAAGAAGAAGCCTTTAGAATTCTTAAGAAAAGATTGACCAATGCACCCATACTAGCGTTACCAGAAGGAACTGAAGATTTTGTAATCTATAGTGACGCTTCTAAGTTAGGTTATGGATGTGTGTTAATGCAACGTCAAAAGGTTATAGCTTACGCCTCTAGACAACTTAAGAATCATGAAGAGAATTATTCAACCCATGATCTAGAGTTAGGAGCTATAATTTTTGCCCTTAAAATTTGGAGACATTACCTTTACGGTAGTAAGTTTACCATATTCACTGATCATAAGAGTTTAAGGTATGTTTTTGGGCAAAAAAGAGTTAAATATGAGACAAAGACGTTGGATGGAGATACTTAGTGATTATGATTGTAATATCCAGTACCATACAGGAAAAGCAAATGTATTAGCTGATGCTTTAAGTCGAAAGTATCATGAAAAGCCAAAAAGAGTACGTTCTCTTAAGTTAAATCTGCAAGTAGATTTAAATGAACAGATTAGAAAGGCACAAGAATCAGTAATCAAGGATGATACTAAAAGACTAAAAGGAATGATTAAGGAATTAGAACAAGGAACAGATGGAATTTGGAGATTCCATAAGAAAAGAATATGGATACCTAAATTAGGAAACCTACGCCACCGTATATTAGAAGAAGGCCATAAGTCTAAGTATACGATGCATCCTGGAAGTGATAAGATGTACCAGGACTTAAGGAAGAATTTTTGGTGGTTAGGAATGAAAAAAGGATATAGCAGCATATGTTGCAAAGTGTTTAACCTGTTCACAAGTCAAAGCTGAACATCAGAAACCCTCAGGTTTATTGCAACAATTAGAAATGCCTATATGGAAATGGGAATTGATAACAATGGATTTTGTTACCAAATTACCCAAAACAATAAAAGGTAATGATACAATCTGGGTGATTGTAGACAGGCTAACCAAGTCAGCTCATTTCCTACCGATGAAGGAAACTTTCAGTATGGAACAATTAGCTAAATTATATGTAAATGAAATAGTTTCATTACATGGAATTCCTCTATCAATTGTTTCTGACAGAGATAGTCGTTTTACCTCTCATTTTTGGACAAGTTTCCAAAAAGCAATGGGAACCAAGTTAAATCTAAGCACCGCTTATCATCCTCAAACGGACGGACAAAGCGAAAGGACAATTCAGACAATGGAAGACATGTTTAGAGCTTGTGTAATTGATTTCAGAGGTAATTGGGACGATCACTTACCATTGATATAATTTTCTTATAATAACAGTTATCACACAAGTATCAATGCTGCACCATTCGAAGCACTTTATGGACGAAAGTGCCGAACGCCAATCTGTTGGGCAGAAATTGGAGAAAAGCAACTATCAGGACCTGAGATAGTACAAGAAACAACAGACAAGATCATTCAAGTCAAGGAACGACTGAAAGCAGCACGTGATCGACAAAAGAGTTATGCTGATAACAGACGAAAACCATTGGAATTTCAAGTAGGAGATAAGGTGTTATTGAAAGTCTCTTTTTGGAAAGGAGTGGTAAGATTCATCAAAAGGGGAAAGCTAAGCCCCATGTATGTTGGACCTTTTGAGATTATTAAAAGAATAGGACCTGTAGCCTATCAGCTACAACTGCCAGAGGAAATGGAAGGAATACATGATGTATTTCATGTATCTAATCTCAAGAAGTGTTTAGCTGATGAATCACTTGTAGTACCTCTTAAGGATACAGAGGTAAATGAACAGTTAAAGTTTGTAGAAAGACCTCTACAGATCGAAGACAGGAAAGTTAAGAACCTCAATCACAAGAGATTAGTTCTGGTCAAAGTGAAGTGGGACTCCAAAAAAGGACCAGAATACACATGAGAGCTTGAATCAGAAATGCAAAGGAAATATCCACACTTGTTCCAGTAGATCTCGAGGACGAGCTCTAAAACAAGGTGGGGAGGATATAACAACCCTCCTGAATTTTTCTGACACCCTATTATATTTTAAAATACCCTTATATGTCTTTAAATATACCCCGTATGTGAAAACCGAGCCCAAATTACATTATATCATTAAAAATTAAATAAAAACAAGAAAATTGGGGCTCTGGCGGGCCGCATAAGACTCACCACAGGTCTACGCGGGCCGCGACGACTTAAAACTCAGACGAACCCCCAGGCCGCCACGTGTCCCAGTCGTGTCATGCCTAGTGTTCGACTCAGCAACCCTAGGGCCTACCCAAGGGAGCCTTACGGGCCGCGTAAGCCCTGAAGGATTGCTACGCGTGGCGCGATGGAACCAAAGATCAGCCCTATAAATAGCAGGCATCGGCTGAACATTCGAATTCGCTCAAATCCTTTTCTCTCTCAAAATTTTCTTATAGTATAAGTTATTTCCGGGCATAATACCCCCCCCCCCCCAATTAACGAAGTTTTGCCCCATTGTAAGTATTATAACCCCGGTTACGTATTAGATACGTTGCCCGATTGATCCAGGGTTTCGTAACGGTTGTCGAGGTTCTGCCCGACGTAGTCGTTGGAATGCCGTCTCGGGGAGGGTATTACTAATGTAAATAATGGGTTATTATACTAACACGTGTGCATTTGTGTAAATTATAGATAATCACCAGGGAACCCTTACAGAAAACCTAAGACATCAATGTGAGTAATCTCCTTTTTGTAAATTGTTTTTACAAAACCTTAAATGTTTTATAATGTGATTAAGCATTGATTGAGTCTTTGTAGTTCTTCAATTACTGTCGGTATGTTGGGGTTTTGTATACAAAATGTGGAACACGTTACCATTAGACAACGAGTTAGCCAGTGTGTAATATGACCCACCAGTCAGGATTGACAGTACTGAATGAGTAATTGTGTAGAAATAAACAATGTGATAGCCCTCAATACTGTTAATGGATAAAACTCTTCTTGATTAAACTGGGATTCACTCACCAGTATTTCCCACTGACAAAATGTTTTTAAATGCGTTTCAGGTAACAAAATGTGAAAGCCAACTAGAAGCCAGCTGGACAGCACTGAAGGCTTGGAAAAATGGCTATAAAAGTTACCTAAATAAAAGAAGATGTTTTATTCAATAAAATGGGGATTTTCCCTATGAAAATGTTTGTAATGAAATGTAACACCCCGAAAATTTACGTCCTATAATGTATTGACACGTGTCATAAGTTTTGAACGCGTGCAAGAATGTTCTTGAAGGACTAAAGTTGACAAACAATGAAACTATGTAGATACAAGGGTTTAAAGTGTCAACAATGAATGATTATACTTCACAATAACCCTACATGATGTTTATAACCATAAACGAATGGATCATGGATCATACAAAGAGAATTGTGAAAGAAAGTGAGAGATTACAAACTACAGGGGTTATATGTGTCAACATGTTAAAGATATACCTCTGAGTGACCTTATAGCAAACCCGAAGCCTTGTAATGATTAATTATGCTCACTAGAATGCACCATAAAAATTTCACCAAGTTTCGTTACCGTATGAGAAAGTTATGATAAAATTCGTGTGTGAGGGTTAGAATCGTCAACAGTGAAAATTAGGGCTTTTCGGGTGATCACAAAGTTACTCGAGGACTTGACAAATATGGTATAAGCCTTGAAGCCCTTAGAATTCATTTTAGAAGGCTTAAAATGCAAGAAACAGTGAGAAAGCGATGTTTCGAAGGACTAGGGACCAAAAATGCAAAATTTACAAGGCTGATGACAGGCTAGCGGTGCGCTACATCAGAAGCGTAGCGGTGCGCTAGCCTCGCCCAGTAACAGAAAAACCCACAGGTGGCTGTTTTGGGCTGTTAACCGACTTAGGTCGACTTGTTACAATACTATGGGCTTCCTATCATGGTTTTTAGCCTCTAGGGACACATGGGAGTGATCTAACATCAATGGTAGAGTTGGTTGGCATCATCTAGTGTGATCAAGATCATTATATATAAAGTTCACAGTTGCAAGATTGATCATTCATACACATCTTCATCTCTGATCAATTCTGGAGCATTAGGACCATTCCCAAGACCTTCCTAATCATCATTAGACACATGTAAGTATGTCTAACCCTTCTCGTTTGAGTTATACTTAGTTTATAGCCTAGAAATCAAACCGTCGTAACTACGGTTTGATTTAGCGATAAATCACAATCGGTCCAGAGTTTAGTCGAATCAAAAGTTGTTATAAGTTGGTATTTATATGGTTAAAAAGTCCCTAAAAGGGCACTCACTGATTCGAATCCTAACTAGGTCGTTTGTCGAGTCAAAGGTTGTCCGAAAAAGTCAACAGAAACATTAATCGCATATTTAATGATATGGAAGGCGTGTAACCTGTTTTATCAGTCATACAACTTGAAAATGAGTATAATAACTTGTCTAAGCTTGTTTGATTCGACAACTTTATGTTTTGAACCGATTCGGAACCGAGAGACGCAAAAGTTTGACTTTTGCTTTGACCTCAGTTCTGACCCGATTTATATAGGTTTAGACATGCCTTAAGGTTCCATTTGGACCTAGTTACATGTGTGTATAAGCCTCTGCGTTTATACCACTCGAATCCGTAACTATCCGACGTTTCCGTTAAATGCCTAAATAATGACCATAATGCCCTTATAACCGCTGAACGAGATTTTAGAAAATGTAAAAGTGCAAAAGTCTTTAATACTGATTATTGAACATGTCTGCAAAATTTCACGCCAATCGGAAGTCTAGATTAGGAGTTATGCTTACTGACGTATTTATAAACATGTTTATTAATTAAACGGCGTCATTAGCATAAAGCCTATCTAAACCAAATTTTGGACACCAAAGCTTTTACCCACTGATGTGATATAATAATTTGGGATTTTTAAATATTTTTAATTATTTTTAAACTGATCATAAGCTAGGTTTATCGCCTCGATTCGGTTAATACCAAAAAATACCCTTTTCGGCCATAAAATGAGTTTTACAAATCCTTTTAACGCCAATCCAATTGCTACTGATTTTAAATAATAAATGGAGTATTTTGAGCCTGATTATTTGATCAGAAAACTCAGAATCGTATTTTAACCCGTACGTCGCTTAAAACGACTTTATACGCGTATTTAACGCATAGTTTGGGTTTAAAACTATTTTAGTATATAAGACTTATTCCCAAAGGTTATAACCTGTTAAAATAAGCTATTTTACTGATCAACTCAGACCCGGATCACAGGTGTCTAATTAAACCCTTTTATAATCTTTAAAATGACCAAAATACCCCTACGGGGCTTATTAAGAGATTAAACTCCTTTGGGGCATCATGGGTGATATCCTACTGATATCACAACTTATTTAAGGCGTGTTAACTTAGGAAACCTGTTTAGGACTCTTATGGTTACCCGTTACGCTTCATACGCGTTCGGTTCGGTTTATGTAACTAGTTTACATAAACTAGCCGAAACGGGTCAAACCTTATCGGTTTTATCTCAAAATCCAGAATGTGTATCATATACCCATATTAAGCAAGTCTTCAAACTTGTCGGGTTTAAATCACATTCTATCCAGTCTTCGCTTAATCGTGCGTACGAACCGCATCTTTCTGTAAGACTAACCGGTCTAAGCTTAAGCTTAATTAAAGACCCGTTAGCATTCTAATTAGTTATTTATACCATCATTCCAGACTAGAGCTTTCCGGTAAATTGTACCTACGCTTGCTTAAGTGAATACGGCTGAGTTATAAATTTATGCTATTTAAGACAGGAGCTAGCTCAGGTAAATACTCTTAACTTATTTTCCCTATTACGGGCTTGGGATACGGTAATATAAATACCGCATGTTCAGGTATGGGATTCAAAGACCAATGAGTCGGGAAATCCAAATAACCTGTTTTAATTCGTATTGCTTGACTGAAACATTGGGGATTAATGCGACCGTGTCCTGGATATCCTTGACTCATGATTTGCAATGGCCACGACCTAAGCACGGGGTGTAGGCATACACCTGACAGATGCCATATGTTTATACCAATATGGAATTCCCAATAGGGGAATAGTGGTGTGTCGGTTAATCATGAACCGGCATAGTTTCGGGCCCCACATGTAGAGCAAGTTATGTAAAACTGATAACATGAAATATAGTTTGTCTCAAGTATAAAAATATTAATTTTGCCTTGTGCATTCTAATCAAAGTGTCGAAACATTTACGTGTCTTGTGCACCTAAACAAATTTTCATAAACATTTTTAAATGAGTCGGTTGAGTGTATTTACCAGTGAAAACTGACGTATTTTCAAAAGTCTAAGTGGCAGGTACAAGTACGTAATAGGCTGGAAGCGGCTCAGGACGTTAAAAAGGAATCTTGCAAGTTCTAGGCGTCTAAAGTCTGTTGAACAATGTTTACGTTTTATGATCCGCCTGTGGATCCTTTACCTTCCGTTGTAATACTTGGATATTACTTTATATTCGGATTGTAATATATTTATCTTTTGCTTCCGCTGTGCATTTAAATATTGTGTTGTTTGACTATGATGTTGCCAACCACGTCACGATACTCCCCACCGGGCCCACCGGTGACACGTGGAAAAATCGGGGTGTGACAGGTTGGTATCAGAGCCAACACTGAGTGAATTAAACACTAGCCTTTTTGTGTTTAATCTCAGTTACACAGGTGCACATTCTTGAGTCTAGACGAGAACATAGGACAAATTCAAATTTGTTTCATTTTGTCTTTATTTGGTTCCTTTGTTATTTATACGATTAGCTCTTGTATGGGCGAGTCATTTTCAGTAGAAGTCCCGATTAGGGCAACCATATACTAGTTTAGATTTTTGAAGGAACGATTATATTTAAAATATCATTCCTATATTATAAGATCTACCATTATAATAAAATGGCAAAATCTAAAAGGACAAGACCTAGCCATATGCCACATTAAGACAGGGCCAAGATGGTAGTTCCACAATTAGATTCGGATCCTTATTAACATCTCGATTTAAAAATTTTGTTCTGCGTTAATTATTAAAAAGAATCTTAAAGGTAAAACCTAGCCTAAATGTCACTGCATACAAGGCCGAGATGGTAGAACCTATTCCAGAGATTCAAATCCTTATTAAACATATGAAAGCATAATTACATGCTCGACAAAGTGTGATACGATAAAATCACATAAGTCATTTTTATGGGGTTATTCTAAATCCTTATTTATATAATCATCCCATATGGATGAAGTGCCCACGGGCTATAATTAACGTCCTCTGAGACTAAAAGACAATGGTAGCCTGCAACTCCCTGTCAAGAAAAGGTAATGAACTTTAATTCACACCTTAATGCCTCGATTCTCTGAAATCATGGCTTATAAATTAATCTGTCCATGTGACTAGGCCTTATGTGCTAATAAAACTGTTATTGTTTTATAATTAGGATAAATTATATTAGAAATCCTAAATTAATGTGAGTAATCAATTAACCAAAGATGGTCTACGCTTACCACGGTTAATAAATTGCCATAAAAGACAATTCTATAATAAACTCACCAATAGACTATTGTCGATATGTTACAGTTCAAGCAACATGGCAGACTCAAACGAGGTCAACAGTCACCCAGGGATAGTACCTGATAATGCCCGAGTAAACGTAGCGGGTGCAGAATTACAAGCAATAATAGATAATGCGGTTAATAGGGCTATGGATAGACATCTCCATGAATCCAGTGGTACCCATGCAAGGACCCAATCTGCACCACACTCCAGAACACCCTCCAGGACTCACGCTGCCCACAACAGTAATTCTCACCACTCCTCCAACCAGAGGAGTGCTCCATCCCAACGAGTCATGCGGAATCAAGAACCCCGTAATAAGGGTTGCACCTATAAGTACTTTGTTTCGTGCAAACCCAGGGACTTCACTGGGGAAAAAGGAGCTGTTGATTGCATGACTTGGATGGACGAAATGGATACGGTTGTGGATATTAGTGGTTGTGATGATAGGGATATTGTGAAATTTGTGTCACAATCTTTCAAGGGAGAGGCATTAGCTTGGTGGAAATCTTTGATCCAAGCTACAGGGAAAGTTCCGTTATATAATATGACCTGGGAACAGTTCATGACGCTGATCAAAGAAAACTATTGCCCTCAACACGAGGTTGAGAAGATTGAGACTGAATTCTTGACTTTAGTCATGGAGAACTTAGATTGTCAAGCATACCTTACAAGTTTCAATACCAAGTCTCGATTGGTTCCTTATTTGGTCACACCGGAACCAAAGCGAATTGCTCGCTTCATTGGGGGTTTAGCCCCAGAAATAAAGGCAAGTGTGAAAGCATCGAGACCTACTACCTTCAGGTCAACGGCAGAATTGTCGCTATCTCTCACACTCGATGTGGTTAGAAACAAGGCTGCCAAGGCCTCTGAAGATGGGAAGCGTAAAAGGGAGGAGAATAATTCCCAGAATCCTAAGAAGAACAAATCCGAGTTCAACAATGACCAACAGGATTCCGACAAGAAGCCTACATGCAAAACTTGCAAAAGAAGACACTGGGGACAGTGTCGATCAAACCAAAAGATAAAGCAATGTGGCATCTGCAAAAGAACTGGCCACCAGTCCCACGAATGTAGGGACATAAAGAATGCAAGCTGTTTCAGATGTGGTGAAAAAGGCCACATCAGTACTAATTGCCCGGAGGCTGCCCAGGGAGGAGCAGCTAAGTCTGGGATGGATAAGAAAGGAAACGCCTAAACTACCAGTTGAAGGCCAGAGACAATGCATATCAATAATAAGGTACGTCCTTACCTTTTAGCATCAATTGTATCTGCTAAGTATTTTACGTTAATGTAAGGGATAATAAACCTTTAGTAAACCATAAGCTTAGCAAACTTTTGGTTACATTCATAAGAACTTCAGATATTAAAATGAGGCATAATTTACCAATGGAGTCTTTAAAGACCCTCTCTCCCATCCTCTGAGATAATCCTTCCATAAGAATCTGGAGTACTCTTCCCCAAAAAGAGTACGACAATATATATTATTTTATTTTATTTTCTTATTGTTTTTCTATCTTCTGCGAATGCCTAACTATGTTTGATAAAAGTGCCATATGAGGATTGGCGTATCTTAGTGTGTCCCATAGATTGCTTCCATGCCTGATCAGTATGGAGGTTTAATGCATGGAACCCCTGAGATATCCCAATGGTCGTATTGTGCTAAAGTCGACTAGTAGTATTCAAAGAAGATATCTAATATAAAATGTCCTTATAAGTATCTCTACTTAGGACATCTTTGCTATTGTAAAGAGAATGTGTCATGTATCTGACATGGACATCGACAGATGAACCAAAGCCTGAAAATACAGACATCTCTACCATCTCTGTGTGTCATAATTATCTTCTTTATAAGAATTACCATGTTTACCTTTTTAGAGGCAAGAGGATGTTAGGACAAACATCCCGCTTAGGGCTGCAATAATTGTAAAAGCCTTATATCTGTTAGTACCAACAGAATAGGAAGAACTAAGAGCCAAATCGATAAGTTTTTAGAGAAGGTGTCATAAAGCCAACATTCAAAGTTCTAAGAACTCCAGTTTTTAGTAAATAAGAAAGACGGTTCATCTTGCTTATGCATTGATCACCGCAACCCTATTTAGGCAACAATTAAGAATCGCTATTACCTACCCAGGAGCGTCGATTGGTTCGACTAGCTGTAAGAATTAGCTATTCTTGGAGAGTAATTAAGCAGTAGTTGGAATAACCATCTCATCATAGAATAAGTTTTCTATAACAATTATTAAGTAAGTATTAAGGCTACTCCTTTGGAGACCTTGTATAGATGGAATTTTAAATATCAATTTTTAGATAGAGAATTAGTAAGTCCAGTTATCAAGATCTGAAAGTTGCCTGAGGGACAACAAATAAGATTATACAAATCCATAATCGATTGTAGGTTGCCAGTATACGGCAAGAAGTAAAGGAGTTATGAAAATAGCAAACTTCCTAAGTTCTTGTTAAGGAATATAGTTTAACAAAAGATATCACCCAGGAAGGGTGTACCAAATTTGTGAAATTATCAGTCTAGTTAAGCTCTGAATATATGGAAATCATTCGAAGGAAATTGAATGTATCAAGATCAAGTAGCTTGTAAGCTAAAACCTACTTAAGGAGTTTGACGGAGCTCGCAATACATTGCACAATAGTGACTGGAGGATGTGTTCCGCCAATAAGTCAAGAAGCACTATCACATAATGATATGCAGAATTATGATGTGATGAGCATCCTGTATCGATTGAGGATCGACAGGTCAAGAAGCTCCAAAAGGATACATACGCCTAATATAAGAGCCACTATGGGAGCTTGGAAAGACTCCAGATATACTATAAAAGTTAAGTCCCTTATGCGACAAAGAGTACTTCCAGCATTTTAACAAATCTCGAGGTCGAGATTTCTTTTAAGGGGGTGAGGATGTAACACCCCGAAAATTTACGTCCTATAATGTATTGACACGTGTCATAAGTTTTGAACGCGTGCAAGAATGTTCTTGAAGGACTAAAGTTGACAAACAATGAAACTATGTAGATACAAGGGTTTAAAGTGTCAAAAATGAATGATTATACTTCACAATAACCCTACATGATGTTTATAACCGTAAACGAATGGATCATGGATCATACAAAGAGAATTGTGAAAGAAAGTGAGAGATTACAAACTACAGGGGTTATATGTGTCAACATGTTAAAGATATACCTCTGAGTGACCTTATAGCAAACCCGAAGCCTTGTAATGATTAATTATGCTCACTAGAATGCACCATAAAAATTTCACCAAGTTTCGTTACCGTATGAGAAAGTTATGATAAAATTCGTGTGTGAGGGTTAGAATCGTCAACAGTGAAAATTAGGGCTTTTCGGGTGATCACAAAGTTACTCGAGGACTTGACAAATATGGTATAAGCCTTGAAGCCCTTAGAATTCATTTTAGAAGGCTTAAAATGCAAGAAACAGTGAGAAAGCGATGTTTCGGAGGACTAGGGACCAAAAATGCAAAATTTACAAGGCTGATGACAGGCTAGCGGTGCGCTACATCAGAAGCGTAGCGGTGCGCTAGCCTCGCCCAGTAACAGAAAAACCCACAGGTGGCTGTTTTGGGCTGTTAACCGACTTAGGTCGACTTGTTACAATACTATGGGCTTCCTATCATGGTTTTTAGCCTCTAGGGACACATGGGAGTGATCTAACATCAATGGTAGAGTTGGTTGGCATCATCTAGTGTGATCAAGATCATTATATATAAAGTTCATAGTTGCAAGATTGATCATTCATACACATCTTCATCTCTGATCAATTCTGGAGCATTAGGACCATTCCCAAGACCTTCCTAATCATCATTAGACACATGTAAGTATGTCTAACCCTTCTCGTTTGAGTTATACTTAGTTTATAGCCTAGAAATCAAACCGTCGTAACTACGGTTTGATTTAGCGATAAATCACAATCGGTCCAGAGTTTAGTCGAATCAAAAGTTGTTATAAGTTGGTATTTATATGGTTAAAAAGTCCCTAAAAGGGCACTCACTGATTCGAATCCTAACTAGGTCGTTTGTCGAGTCAAAGGTTGTCCGAAAAAGTCAACAGAAACATTAATCGCATATTTAATGATATGGAAGGCGTGTAACCTGTTTTATCAGTCATACAACTTGAAAATGAGTATAATAACTTGTCTAAGCTTGTTTGATTCGACAACTTTATGTTTTGAACCGATTCGGAACCGAGAGACGCAAAAGTTTGACTTTTGCTTTGACCTCAGTTCTGACCCGATTTATATAGGTTTAGACATGCCTTAAGGTTCCATTTGGACCTAGTTACATGTGTGTATAAGCCTCTGCGTTTATACCACTCGAATCCGTAACTATCCGACGTTTCCGTTAAATGCCTAAATAATGACCATAATGCCCTTATAACCGCTGAACGAGATTTTAGAAAATGTAAAAGTGCAAAAGTATTTAATACTGATTATTGAACATGTCTGCAAAATTTCACGCCAATCGGAAGTCTAGATTAGGAGTTATGCTTACTGACGTATTTATAAACATGTTTATTAATTAAACGGCGTCATTAGCATAAAGCCTATCTAAACCAAATTTTGGACACCAAAGCTTTTACCCACTGATGTGATATAATAATTTGGGATTTTTAAATATTTTTAATTATTTTTAAACTGATCATAAGCTAGGTTTATCGCCTCGATTCGGTTAATACCAAAAAATACCCTTTTCGGCCATAAAATGAGTTTTACAAATCCTTTTAACGCCAATCCAATTGCTACTGATTTTAAATAATAAATGGAGTATTTTGAGCCTGATTATTTGATCAGAAAACTCAGAATCGTATTTTAACCCGTACGTCGCTTAAAACGACTTTATACGCGTATTTAACGCATAGTTTGGGTTTAAAACTATTTTAGTATATAAGACTTATTCCCAAAGGTTATAACCTGTTAAAATAAGCTATTTTACTGATCAACTCAGACCCGGATCACAGGTGTCTAATTAAACCCTTTTATAATCTTTAAAATGACCAAAATACCCCTACGGGGCTTATTAAGAGATTAAACTCCTTTGGGGCATCATGGGTGATATCCTACTGATATCACAACTTATTTAAGGCGTGTTAACTTAGGAAACCTGTTTAGGACTCTTATGGTTACCCGTTACGCTTCATACGCGTTCGGTTCGGTTTATGTAACTAGTTTACATAAACTAGCCGAAACGGGTCAAACCTTATCGGTTTTATCTCAAAATCCAGAATGTGTATCATATACCCATATTAAGCAAGTCTTCAAACTTGTCGGGTTTAAATCACATTCTATCCAGTCTTCGCTTAATCGTGCGTACGAACCGCATCTTTCTGTAAGACTAACCGGTCTAAGCTTAAGCTTAATTAAAGACCCGTTAGCATTCTAATTAGTTATTTATACCATCATTCCAGACTAGAGCTTTCCGGTAAATTGTACCTACGCTTGCTTAAGTGAATACGGCTGAGTTATAAATTTATGCTATTTAAGACAGGAGCTAGCTCAGGTAAATACTCTTAACTTATTTTCCCTATTACGGGCTTGGGATACGGTAATATAAATACCGCATGTTCAGGTATGGGATTCAAAGACCAATGAGTCGGGAAATCCAAATAACCTGTTTTAATTCGTATTGCTTGACTGAAACATTGGGGATTAATGCGACCGTGTCCTGGATATCCTTGACTCATGATTTGCAATGGCCACGACCTAAGCACGGGGTGTAGGCATACACCTGACAGATGCCATATGTTTATACCAATATGGAATTCCCAATAGGGGAATAGTGGTGTGTCGGTTAATCATGAACCGGCATAGTTTCGGGCCCCACATGTAGAGCAAGTTATGTAAAACTGATAACATGAAATATAGTTTGTCTCAAGTATAAAAATATTAATTTTGCCTTGTGCATTCTAATCAAAGTGTCGAAACATTTACGTGTCTTGTGCACCTAAACAAATTTTCATAAACATTTTTAAATGAGTCGGTTGAGTGTATTTACCAGTGAAAACTGACGTATTTTCAAAAGTCTAAGTGGCAGGTACAAGTACGTAATAGGCTGGAAGCGGCTCAGGACGTTAAAAAGGAATCTTGCAAGTTCTAGGCGTCTAAAGTCTGTTGAACAATGTTTACGTTTTATGATCCGCCTGTGGATCCTTTACCTTCCGTTGTAATACTTGGATATTACTTTATATTCGGATTGTAATATATTTATCTTTTGCTTCCGCTGTGCATTTAAATATTGTGTTGTTTGACTATGATGTTGCCAACCACGTCACGATACTCCCCACCGGGCCCACCGGTGACACGTGGAAAAATCGGGGTGTGACATGAAAACTTGGGTTTCATCCCAATATGTTTAATATTATAAAAGTGTGGTATTTACTCTGATAAATATTTCCTAACTACGGTCCTGATGAAATTTCCGCTGCCAAAATGATAAACAAATGATACCACCAAAACTGGTCGCACGGCTGCCCGTTCCTGGGACATATAGGGGGCGGGGGTTGCGACATCACCCATGCTTGTCACATCAAGAACCTCATCGTTCGCCAGTCTTACCTTACCAAAATCACCTTCTTTCAGATTTCGCAGTGCTTCACTGCTGTGGGTAGCATGAAATGAAGCCTCCGAATCCATAACCCAGGAATCCACACTGCTCTCCACACTACAGATCAAAACATCATCATCTGAGTGGTCTACTGCAACGTTAACTTCTTTCTTCTCATTTGGACATTGATTCCTAAAATGTCCTACCTCTTTGCAGTTTCAACATGTTATGTGACAACTCAAGATTTCAAGGTCCATTTCCCTACGAATCACTTGTTTCGCAATCCTGTTTTTACAATTTGTTTTATGTGATGTCATGTGTAGTGCATGATTATAGTATTCTGATTCTTGGTTGATTAAGTGTGTAACGTTTAATAGTTTATTAGTTAATGAGTAATGGAAACCCAAGTGCCACAAATGGGCTCGACGAAGGATGGGACTTCGTCACCATCAGCCCCGACGAACATCTTTGGCGAAGATTGATCTTCGTCACTAGCATGATTGGACGAAGTATGATACTTCGTCGAGGGAGTGTTCGCCAATTAGGGCTTTCGGCCCAAATCGTTCCAGGCCCAAGATCTTATGTGTATAACCTTCTGTAAATCAAACTTAACCGTAAAAATATCACAAAAACCCTAAAGGCCCTCTCGCTATCTTCTGAGTGTCGGCAGTCCGGTTCCTTCGAAACTCTCTATTGATCGAGCATAACTCCCTAGTCCTCAAGCCTCCTCGTGTTATCTTGCATACCGGTTAGTGCTTGTATTGTTTATTCGGTTGATGATTGATACTTGATGCATGAGATTGACTATGATTTAGAGTTTTGATATGAATCATGTACTGATATTGGATTGATTGTGTAAATGGTTTTATTCATCTTGATGTTCACTGTTTTGGCCAGAATGATGATCACATGATTAGTGTATGATTAGGGTTATGTAAATCGATGATCATGTTATGGTTATACTAGTGTTGAAGAATGACGGCAATTAGGGTTTGCATTAATATGAATAATTTTCGAGGAATTATGTCATTTAATCTGATTTGGAACGTGCCTGTGTGTGTTTACTAGAATCATGGGAAGTTGTTACTGCATCTTGAAACTGCTTGTGCAGCGACGAAGAATGTAATTCTTCGGTTACTGACCCTCGACGAACCTTTAGGGATCCTTCATCAAAATCATCCTCGACGAAGAATAACTCTTCGCCGAGGGACTCTTCGCTACACTCAATCCCGACGAAGGTTAATCCTTCGTCAAGGGATTCTTCGTCATAACTTGATTTCGACAAAGGTTGATACTTCGTCATGTGGAACTTCGCCGTGTAGGCAATGATCTGAACAGTGAACGAGTTATGTTGTTTATGTTATTTGACAGTTGTGTTTGTTGCATGATGATAGTGCTAACTAGAAATGAGGGTTATGACTTGACTAGTACGAATAGCCAATTCATCTGTTGTATGTGATTATGAGACTTGCACATGGGATGTGGACTAGTACGAATAGCCAATTCATCTGTTAAACTCGGGATGTTGGTTAATACACTCATATCTATCATTAAGTCCCATCATATATCGAATTGGTTGCTGGGGAGGCAACAGGGTTATTAGTTGATAGCGCTATTAGGTTTGGCATCCTCACACCGTACCGGGGAGGACGGGCGTGAACTAATTACCTTAACCAGTTGACCAATGTTTGATAGAGCATTGGGGAAGGGCAAATAATCTGGAGCTATCTGCGGTAATCGAGTTATTAACAACATTAAATCTCTGAAATGTTTTAAACTGATATCTGGTAACTAAACGTGGTAACAAACTTTGAACTCACCAGCGTCGTCTGACACACTTGTCTGCATGCTTGCAGGTCGTTAGATTCATAGTTGGAACTTGCCATCTGGGAATGCTGGAGTGGTCATGGGTCGTAGCTCTTGGATGCATGTTCATGGGTTTTGCACATTTGTTTTGAAACACTTGGATAACTATTTACATTATGCTTCCGCTGAACGTATTTGTTTCATGTTGTGTGTTGGGTTTACTTATTGAAATAAATGGAAACTTTTATTTAATACTATGTCATATTTCAATGTGATTGGTGGCTGGATCCTGGTACGTCACACGTCCCGCGGTGTTCCGCATGTGGTAATTTGGGGGTGTGACATGTTACATCACCTCTAGCCTTAGACTGACTCCTCCTTTTGTTCCTGCTCTGACTATCTCTGTTATTCTTCCTTCCTCTGCCAACATTCAGTAATTCACTCGATGATCCACTCGAACTTCTCCTTCTGACGTCCTCGCTCATAATAAGATCATGAATCCCTTCAAAAGTAAATCCGCTGGTACCTGATGAACTGGAAATCGCTGTAACAGTTTTGGACCAACTATCTGGAAAAGAAGATAACAGTAGCAAAGCTTGAACTTCATCTTCGAATTTGATGTCCACTGACACAAGTCTAGCCAAAATCGAATTCAACTTGTTGAAGTGCTCTTTGACTGAACTGCCTTCCCTCATCCTAGTATTCACTAGCTCTCGAATCAGAAAGACCTTATTAGCTGCCGAAGGCTTCTCGTACATGTTAGATAGGGCTAACATCATGCCACTAGATGTGGTTTCCTTCATGATGTTGAATGCCACAGTCTTTGATAACGCCAATGTAATAACTGCCCTGGGTTTCCTGTCTTTTGATTCCCAATCTGCTGGTTCCACCCTTTCTGGTCTAATTCCTGCTAACACAATATCAAGATCTTTTTGAACCAATAATACCTCAATCTGCATCTTCCACCAGCTAAAATCTGTACCGTTAAACTTGTCGATTTGCACCTTCCCGTCTTCTGCCATGATAACTCAAACACGACTAAACGAAACTGAGATAAAAAAAATAAACCGAAAATCAAACGAAACAAGCACTGGTCTACGGTTCTGTTTCTTCGATCTTCAATGAAACGATATACTGAAAAATTGCTGGTTTAACCAGTCAAAAAACTGACCTTGAAATTATAAACCTTCTGCCTAATGCCCCCAAAAAAAACTTAGTTCTTTGACAAATAAAAGTTTGGCTACTACTGCCAAAGGATCGAATAAAAAAGAACTAAACCAAATTTTCTTCTTTGTTTAAAGTTGAGGGGCCTCCTTGGTCAAATTGAGAAACCTCAATTCTCCACCAAAAAATAGACATAAAGCACGGTACGTGCTTCTTCTTCCCCATAGAACAAAACAGATCTGCTCTCCTTCTTCTCTTCTCCTCTTCTGGACGCAGTCGACACCCAGAAAAAGGCAAGGATCGAAAACCCTAGGTAACGGCGGCTACTGGGTCAGCAAACCCTAGTCGCAAAGGTTAAGAGAACGGAGGCGGCGGTGGTTTTGGCGGCTTTTGATGGCGGTGGAGGCGGTTCTGATGGCGGTGGAGGCGGTTCTGATGGCGGTGGCCGCGATTCTGACGGCGGCGGCCGTGATTCTGACGGCGGCGGCTTCTGACTGGAACCCTAGTTTCGGTATCACAGGTCAGTATCTTCTCTTTCCTGTACACCTCCTTCTCTCTTCGTGTGAGTCGATCAAGAGCCCTGAGCTCTGATACCAGTTGTTAGGATCGAACGCTCTCACACACGAACTCGGACCACACACACTCTGCTCTCACACAATCTGCCACAATCAAGAACACAAGGATTTACGTGGTTCGGTCTAAACTGACCTACGTCCACAGGTAACTAGGAGTTTATATTAAGCTTGGGTGAGGTACAAAGTTTACAATACAAATGAATCTCTTATATAGAGATTGAAGAAAGAGAAAGAAAGTCACAAAACATGATCCGGGAATAATGGGGAACAGAGAAGATTGGATAACCAGTCTTCTTATCATCTTACCCTTTGATCAGAAAAGCTTTTCTGATGTCCACTTAATCAAGTGGCTTCATACTCAACATTTCCCCCACCTCGGGTCCCATACTAATTACCATACTTTCTACTTCTTTCGACTTTACATGATTTTCTGCATTACATGTGGATACAAGTACTTCTTTGTAATAATTTTATCCTCAAAACATTAAACCTTCAGTGATGAAGGTTATATGGCGTCTATCCTCTCCATAGCGCCATGTGGCGCTTCCCAACACCGTCCCGAGGGGCGCTATACCACCTTAACTAGGTTGCCTCGTGAAGATTATAACAGGGTGAACACATTTGCCTCTCTCACACACATATATATACATACATATATAATTTCATATCTACATAACCCACATACATATACATGTTATATAACCCTCCTATAACGTCACATTTCACTTTTTTGCCATTTGTCACATAATACATCCGAGTACTTATCTAACATGTTTTGCTAATACATATTCTCTTTATGTGGATTCAAACTTCTCAAAATTAATCCTATGGAAGATTTATCTACAAACATTGTTGTTTATAGACTTTAACTAGTTGATGCCTCGCCCGCGTTGCGGGGTGATGGCCGAATAATGAGCGAGTGTTAGTCAGCTCATTGACACGAAAAACAATTAAATCAAGTCAACCAATTAAAACAAAACACTTTTATAGTTTTGATAAAAAAAAACTAAAACAATGACAATATTGTAATTTTTAACTGAGGGAAAATTGTATTTTTTGACTGGGGTAAAATCATAATTTGGCAAAAGCTAAAGTAATGCAGTACTGTAAATTTGAACATGTGGCAAAATTGTAAATTTTCACAGGGGAAAATTCGTAATTTTTAACTTGAAGTAACAACGTAATATAAATTTGAACTAATGGCACAATCATAATTTTAAGATTGAGGCAAAAGCACAATTTTATTTTGAACCGAGGGCAAAATCGTAATTTTGAGTTGGGGGCAAAAACATAATTTTATTTTGAACTTGGGAAAAAACGTAATTTTGAATTGAGGGCGAAATCACAATTTTTAAACGGGGAAAAATCACATTTTTGAACAGAGGGCAAAATCGTAATTTTTAAGTGGGGGCAAAAACAAAATTTTATTTTGAACTGGGGGTGAAAAGGTAATTCTGAGCTGAGGGCAAAACCACAATTTTATTTTGAATTGAGGGAAAATCGTAATTTTGAGCTGGGGATAAAAGCGTAATTTTATTTTAAGCTGGGGGCAAAGCCGTAATTTTAAAGAGGGACAAAAACGTGATTTTATAATGGATATAAAATAATAAACTGGTTGGTCCAATGGGAGAGTGCCAGGCAAAGTCGTAATTTTGAATTGAGGGCAAGATTGTAATTTTGAGATGGGGACAAAAAGCGTAATTTTATTTTGAGCTGGGGGCAAAAACGTAATTTTAAAATAGATATAAAACAATAAACGTGTTGGTCCAATGAGGGAGTGTCAGACAGCTAGCTGCCTGGCACTATTCCCCCATTTGGTTTGTGTATATGTAGGAAATTTGTTGAAAATAATATCTTTCCATTGTATGTTTTTTTTTCTTTCAAATTGTGACATAGCATTATTATGCTATACAATTATAATTGGCTTTTCTGCTATACACGATAGTTTTTCTTTGCTTGCTTGCTTTAATAGACATCACTCGCCTGCTGGAAGATAACGTGTTAAGTGCAATAGAAAAGGGATTTCAAAACACCCCTCAATAATCCTTTGCTTGCTTTTATAGAAAGCGGTCACCTTTTAGAAGATAAATGTGTATGTAGACCTTCATTCGCAAAAGGAAGAGATCGGGTTGCTATATGCCAATCATATCATATACGAGCTTTTAACCGAGCCGATAACGAGTAGCTCTTGAGCCTCTTGACTTGTTTACACTCATATTGTTACTTATAGGGCTTGGGGTGTGATTGGACATGGAACAACTAAAGGGACCGTTTAAACGCTTGCCTTACACGTGTATCCCTCATATTTCTAACATTTTTAAAAATTTACATCAAACAACGTCCACCAAAACAAGAACAAAATGTTCTGTGTTGCATCCGTTTTTTAAAAGGTTGATCCTCGCCTCTCAAATCTCGATCTTATGGTTTGTTTGTGTCTTTATAATCGGGGTCTTGCTAATGTTTAAGAAAAAAAAATGTGCCCTTTAGTTATAATATTCTTTCTGAGTCAATTATTGTAACAATTTATTAAGGAAAAATAACTAATAATAAATAATCACACAGGCACTCTACAATTTATTTATTATTTGAAAAAAAAAATCATATCATAAAGGTTCATTGTACTGGTTTTAGCAATGAAGAAACGGTATTTAAATTAAAATTAAGAAAAAAAGTACATCATGAATCGAATAAAATCAAAGGAATTAGTTTGAAACTATTATTTCCTCTCTAAAATAATATTTAATCATTCTATAATTGATTCCACAATTTATTAAATGTGACACGAAAAACTTTCAATATCATATGTTTCGACGATAAATAGTCACATAGTATTTGCTACATACGTTTGTTTGTTGGCCTTTTGCCCGTTTGGGTCGGAGGTGTGTTTTTAATGAAGTTTAATTTTCAAAAAAAAAAAAAATTGCTACATACTTGTTTTACATTTTATAGATATAAAAAAATACATAGTTCATTAGAACAAAGCTCTATACCTATTTATAAAATGATACGATATTGAAAGGTTAACATCAAAGTTAAAATTCATAAAATTACGAGTAAATTGCCAAAATCGTCTCTGCGGTTTAGGCATGTTTGTTATTTTCATCCAAAACAATTTTTTTTGTACAATGTAGTCACTCACTTTTGAGATTTTTTGCATTTTCATCAAACATTTAATTTGTTTTATTTTTTCTATCAAACATTTGGAGGAAAATGACAAAAAATCTCAAATCTCAATAAAGATTTTGGCAAAAAAAGTCAGACGCTTGTATGAAAATAACAAAAATCCCCAAAAGTGATGGACTATATTTTAAAAAAAAATTGTTTTAAATGAAAATGACAAATATGTCCAAACCTGAAGGACGATTTTGGCAATTTACTCTAAAATTATTTAATAAGTAACTATGAACACATTATTTGTTTATTATATTGATACTCTTTATCTTTATAACATTGAATTAAATATGACAAATATAAATTTATATTCGTTAGGATCATAATTTAATAATGTAATTACTAATAAAAATATAATACAAATTATTAAAAACACAAGAAAGTTTTTTTTATTTGAAAAGTATTTAAAACAAAATTATTAATGCGTAATTAATAAAGGGAAAGGAGTGGAAAAAGCTCCATTATTAAAAGCATTTAATTAAGGAGTGGAAGCCTTAATTAAAAGGGTTAACCTGCAACCATAACCTAACCATGGTTAGATTTATCAACCAAAACCAACATATTCTCCGCATACTGATAACCCCTAAACTTCCCAATAATTACAACCATACCCCATCAAACACCCTATAAATTAAGCCTCGGACCTGAGATAGGTTTGCCCAACTGAAGACCCAAGGGCCCTTCAGTAAAATCACACCTCCAACCCTACCTTCTTTCCTTTCTCTCTCACACACAAACCATAAACACGCACTCACTTTCTCTCTCTAAAAATATGCGGAAATCTTCTAGAAGATCAAACGCACCGGTCCTGCCGTTAACATCGGCGTTTCAACGGCCGAGTTCTCCGTCCGGCCGGTACGGCGGTTATTCACCGTCGTTCGCCGGTGACACGTCATCATCTCCATTCGCGTCATCAACAAGCTCCAGTTTCTATTCATCTCCGTCGTCAAGTCATGTCTACAGCCGTTCGTCATCTCCGACACGTGTAAATCTCGCTCCGGTGTCGTCATCTTCCGTCAGGTTTTCGTTATCAAGCAGATCTGGATCTCCGAACCGATCTATGGCGGTGAATCCTCGTGATCAGGTTGTACGGAAGCAAAACGTTTCGAATCCGTTGAAGAATTTGCCGAAGAAGACGTGTATGTGTTCGCCGACGACGCATCCAGGCTCGTTCCGGTGTAGTTTGCATAAGAATTACAATATTAACCAAACGTACTCACCGAATCGATTAAACGCTCGTAGATCTGCGATGACGAACTCGCTTGTGCGAATCGGAACCGTTGAAGGTGGAGATCTGGTTAAACGAGCTCTCGCGGCGTTGATCCGGCCATCGTCGCATCAACAGCGGCGGAGATCAGCGTTTGAGCCGCGACCTAGCCGGTTGTCGATCATGTCAAAGGCCGATGACGTATGAGTTTGTTGTTCATACGTCATATTTTACGGTTACAGGTTTGGTAATTTTACATATCCTACCTTTTCTACTACAAATCAACATGTTCCGGTGACCGGATTCCGGCGAAGAGTGCAGTTTTTATATAATTCGACGATATGACATCATCAAACCATCAAATCAATCCTTGAATTTTGACATAAGGATGAATGAAGCTTATTCGATTGTACATGGATGAAAATATATGCTTGCAGGCATTGTGATTGAACAATTTGAAAGGACTTTTTGGATTAAATTTTAACAAACTTCAATTCATCAAACTAGATTAACTTAACGGATTCAAATTTTAATTAACTCAAACTAAACATCAAATTGTAACATTCATTACTCATACGATTTTTATGTTGTTTGTGTTGAATCATTTGATTGTTGATTGACGTTATGTTCCGTTCGGTTCCGTTTCGTGCAGTGCCGTGGATTGCGTGTGTTGTTCTGTTGCGTGCAGTGCCGTTCCGTTAGGTGCCACCGTATTCCGTCGTATTCGCCGTTAATTTTGAAGAAGTTGGATTGTTTGGTGGCTGATTCGTTACGTGTAAGGTAATGTTCACTTTTTGTGTAATTTTTATTTTAATTTGAATTGAAATTTTGTTTTGTTTATTGTTGATGATGGTTCACGCAACAGGAATGAGTATAAAATTTTGACCTCGACTTTGGGGAAATGGAAACATGAGCTGGCTTGCTTTTTCTAGAGAAGTTAAAACCCTTTATAGAGAAGTTAAAACCGTTGGACTTTCACGCGTTAAAGACAACTAATGCACAACTGTCATGGGTATGGGTATTTTTTTTAACGGCCAACAGAATTAATGTCGAGCACTCTTGGGACACTCACTGGACAAACGGAGTACTTTGAGAATAACCTGAGTCTATCACCAATTCCGGGGAAAACCCGGTAACCCACCCGTCCGTAGGCATGACGATGAAATTACCGGTAAAACTGTTTGGTTTAAGGATCCTTCTATCATTGCCCGCCAGTGCCTCACTTTACACCAAATGGGAGTTGAACCTGATCTCTCAAGAGAAATGCATACTTTCCACCACTTGATCTAGAGATCATTGGCATGGATATGGGTACTTATGTTGAAAAAATTGAAAACATCACATAATAACTACATAATAAAGAAAAATTGTTGAAAGGACCATCTAAACCACTTCTTCAAAGCTAAATAAGAAAACTAAAGCAACCTCTTCATGTTAAAGGAGACTTGGTTCCATGATTTCCTTTCATATAGACATGCCTAAAGAAAATTGCCTCAATGCCCAACTCTTATTATGGCATGCGAGTATGTGGCCAAACATGTGATGGGGAAACTAGAAGAGATTAGAGACTAAAAACGGTTGAAGTTGTGAACTCTTGAAGCCAATTAGGAGATATAAAAAACGGGTTCTAATACTTAGTTTGGTCTTTGAGTAGACAAGCTGACAGGTATGAGAAATTCACTAAATATTGTTAAAGAACAACTCTATTAGTGGAGATATTATTCACGTATGCCCATCTCTCACTGATAGGGTTGTAAACGTGCTAATCTGAACGGACTAACGGAGGCTTGTTCATGGTCGTTCGTTTAGCATTGAACTTATCCACGAACAAATATCGAACGGAAATTATTGTTCGTGTTTGTTCATTCAGAAATTAAATTTGTTCACGAACACTGAACGTACACAAATGAACATATACTATTTTAAAAAAAGTATAAATAACTTCTTAATCCGAAACATTAAATATAATCACCTCTTTAAGTATTTAACACGATAACCATGAACATAATTATCCTAGAACAAAGACACACATTAGACATAATAAGCATGGGGAGGATCATGAGAAAACTCCTATGTAAGAGAAAACTCGAGAACACTCGATTTCACCATTACTAAACCCTAAGAAATAAACCATAAATCCTAAAAGATAAATCCAAAGGCTAACGTCTAAAAGCTAAAAACTAAGTGTTAAAGCTAAACCCTAACCTCTAATTATAAACCTTAAACCCTAGAAAAGATTCAACACAAATATTAACCGCTACGACGAAAGAGTTTTCTCCTTATCCTCTTCCTAATAAGCATGAACATAATTATCCTCAAATAATGTTTCGAAAATGTAAGTTTCTATGATTGTACATAAACTTAACAAAACAAAGTCTATGAACTAACATATAAACAAGCATAAATGGATAAACGTAATTGAGCGAACGCGACTTTTGTTCAGGTTTTTTCATGTAATTAATCAAACGAAAATTCCTTGTTCATGGTTGATCATTTATTAAACCAATGAATGTAAATGAAGTTCTGATTGAATGTTCGGTTTGTTTACAGCTCTACTTATTATCACCTCAGTGTTACATATCCTCTACCACACAATTTATGTTATAGCCATCACTCATGAAGGTTTTTTAGATTCTTCAAGGTTCTTGAAGGTAGGATGAATACGATGTGTGACATTAAATATAATATCTCCCCATTTTTGGTGTCAGCAGATTGATTGGATAAGGTAAATAACATCTACTGGTTTGTGATGAGGTGGTTATTGTGTTACCAGTAGTTTGGCTTTCTGTGGTTAGAAGGATTTGATAGTGACTAACAGATATGGGATTTTTAGCTTCTGTTTACGAGGCCAGCGGTTGGGTATATTCATGGATAAGCTGGACTTATCTTGAGGCATTTTGGTGACCATTTACTTGATATTGGAGACCTCGACTCTCAGCTTATATCATCAAATCAAGAAGTTTCAGAGTATTGGCATCATTCAATCCAGTGAAATCACATTCCCAATATGTGGTTGTATCGCTGGTTTTACACAAACAGTGATGCCTCTTGTTCTTGGTACTGAGGACTTCCGGTAGTTTTGACTTCCTGTGGAAGCAAAGTGTTGTTGCCTGCAAGGTGGTCTTACTTATGATTCCACTGCTAGTCTGTAACCAAATGAGGTCAATCAGAAGAGTGGAAGCCACACATTCAATCTTATCAACAAGGTATACCGGATTTCACCTATTCTTCATGTGGGTTAGGAAGTGAATTTTGTAACATCTGAGCATTGGTTTGAATGATTATCTTTTGAATACGACAGTGTGATTTTGCTTTTTTTGTGATGTTCAGATGTTCATCCATCATGAATATTGAAACTACTATTTTAAAAAGGAATTAACTGTTTAAACAAAGAAACAGTTGTTTGAAGAAAAGCATCAAGATTGAATCTGAAGAAGTAACATCTATCTTATGTGTGTCACTCTTTGAAAGACAGGTGGGCTTATGAGAGATGATATAACATCTCAACATGTTTTGTGTGAAGTATATGTGTTTTGGGATACCATAGGAAGGTATTTTTCTCGGATAGACAGAGGTATTAGGCCTGAAATGATAATTGACAATAGAGAGCATGCATGTTCTTACCGTTGTACCTTTACCTGACATATGGAAGGTAGAAAATGAGGTTTTTAAAACTACAGGTAGAAAAAACAATCTTTTGTGAAACTACTTGTATTTAACCAGAAGTATATTCTATTTTTGGTCAAACGACTGGTATGTAACTAGAAGTTTTGAATTTTGAAAATTTAGAAAAAAATAAGAGTTATGTTTTAGTAAATACATTTTCATTCTTTTTTTTATTACAAAATAACTGATCAATGATAGGACTTTGGAAACCATGCCTTGTGACTTGCAGGCTTGGTTCCATCACAATTTGATTGGTCATTTTGACCCATTGACAACTTTTATACCATACTAATCAGCTCCTTTCGGTTCTCTGCCAGTGCTTTTATTTCAGCACTTTGATCAGACCTCCTTTGCACTGATTAAAGATAGAATAAAAATCCTTCTGTTTTAGCCGGATGTTTGCATGAGATGCATCAATAACTTATACTGGTCTGGTGAAGTTTCTATGATTCAGGGCCAATGTGACAGGTGTTTCAACAGTGTTAAAGACCTCAATTTTTTTTTGAACGGCAGGAACGACGTGCCAACCACCGTGACACCGGGCGCTGTAGCCATGGTCGACTACCCGACCGCCGCTAGCCCCTTGGCTCTCCCAGATGTGTGGAAACCCGACCTCCACCTGCCCGAAGGCACACAGTCGAATAATCGGTAAAACCTCACCTCCCATCCAAGACGAACCAACGCCACCCGTATTCGCCCTTCACCTGGATGCCGCATAAAATATTGGGGAGAGTGGGAGTCGAACCTTGGTCACAAGGAACACCAAGTCTTTCCCCAACCACTCCACCACTACCTCATTGGCGTTAAAGACCTCAAAATAACCAGTGGATTTACAGTAGCCGGAATCACTACATGGATAGAATAGTGGCTTTTCATATAAGTTTTCCAGATTTCGTATCTTATTTTTCTCATAAGCTAAGAGGGCGTGTGAGTTCGGTGGATTTTGGATTTAGAATTATGATTATGAATATGGAATGATGATCAATATGAATTTACACGAAAAGTTATCTTTGTTAAGGCACTCATTGTGGACACCATAATCGGGTGTGTTTAATGGGCACTAATTCATCCATTAGAAGTCCAAGTATGAGGAACTTTTACCTAAAGATAATAATACCATACTACACCACTTTTAACCATGAGTTTGGATAGAATGATGATTCGGTTAGTAGTTCATGTATAGTTAGTCTAGTATTATTAGGGAGCCATAAGAATGGTCATGGAAGGAGGTAGGATGGTGAACATCCATTTAACTCCATTATATGATTCACCAAAGCACAAAATCATCAACTTTGTTGATGATTTCGGTTGGTCATGAATGTGAAGATAAGAATACAAAACTACTAGGTCTAAAAACAACCAAGTGCTAGCTAGATGTGAGCATTCCAAACATGGGGAGTGTTTGGGGACATGATGTAGCCTTGTCCCTTTGTTTGGAAATTGTTTTGAGACTTAGCGGTATGAAGATAAGTAATAAATCAAGCAAGTGAGGTAGTGGAACAAGGTTGGAGAGCCAGAGCTTCCATGGTTCACACTTCTACCAAAATACAAGTCCCACCATATTGAAGATGATGAACTTGGATTGTTTCGACACTTGTAGGTTGCTTGGAACCTTGTTAAAACAGAAAGTTTAGGAGGTTCTTGGACCTCTAAACTTGTGGGAATCAACCCTATTCGAGCCCCATAACCATAGGTTTGGTTATAAACAAGGTGGATGTAGGATTCTTACAAGAACTTGTATGAAAAGTTTGATTAAAACAGAAAGTTCTAACTACTTTGGACACTATTTCTGGAGTTGTACCACCTTGTTACACCATAATGAACATTGGGTAACAATCCCAGAGGTTATCCAAATGGTTTGATACAAGAAAACAAGAAGAATAAGTAGGATAAGTGAGTTGAAACTCACTTTGAACACAAGGAGATAATCTGCCCACAACAGGAATTTCTTGAGAGTTTTTGGGTGTTTGGAGAGTGGATTTGAGGTGGAAAAGTGTTAGAAAGGTGGAGATGAGAGGTACTTATAATGGGGTAATTAGGTTTTGGGTTAAAACTAGCTTGAAATGTGATTGAGGGTGAAAAAGGTAGCAAAACGGACCAACCCGTGAGCTGAGAACAAGGTGCTATGGATCGACCTGGTCGCGCCACGCGACCAGGAATTCCTCCCTGTCGCGTAGTGCGACGGGAGCTTGTTCCTGATTTTTGTTTTTGTTTACTTTCAGCCCCTGTACTTTGTAAGTATGTTATTTTATGTTGTTTTTTTGTATTTTAGCCGGTTCCTAGTTATTCAAAGCGTATCAAAGTATTGTATGAGTGTGATGCATATATGATTGATATTTCCAAATATTTCGAGTCTCAGTTTCGCACATAAACACGTATTCGGTGATTGATTGTGTCACACCCCCAAAATCCACCATGCGGAGTACCACCGCTTGGAGGCGTGACGTGACCAGGATCGAGCCACCAATCATATTGAACATCGTAAATAAGTAAATAAGACCAACCACAATACGATTGGTGACCAAAGCTAGTTAACCATGTTTAGTTTAAACAGCGGAAGCATAAAATTAATCCAAAAGCATAAGTCCATAGTTTATAAGTTAAAGTTCAAAACGCAGGTTTAATAAGTTCATAAGGATTTAATAATAAGCACGGAACATAACAATCCGTACACCACAACGACTCCTTCCTCGTGCAAGCTCCAAGCGTTTAACGACCTGTAACGCATGTAACAACGAGTCAACAACAAAGTTGAGTGAGTTCACAGTTAGTTGTTTAGTTATAGCATTCGTTTCGTAAATCATCTGTTCGTTTTGTAAACCATGTATCGTATAAATTCGTATCGCGGTCTTCCTGACATGTTTGCGAAGATTAGTGGGGGCTTCCCATATGTTACTAGACCACGCGTATCGACTGCTACGAAAATGTAAGAGGTGCCCTAAGTCAATGTCTATCAGCATTGACCCTTTGCCCATAGTCCATTAGTACACGCCCGTCCGACTGGCACGGTGTGAGGCTTGTTAAACCTAATAGCGCTATTAACTAATGACCCGCTCGCCATAGGCCTCGGCGATTAAGTCGATAAATGAGGGACTTCAATTGATAGAGTTGATGGTCTTATGGTCGTGTACGTAGGCTTTACGTACGTGCCCTTCAATCCGAGGACAATAGTAAGTAGTTTAATAGTAATGATAGTTCGAGTAGTCATTCAATCCCATTCCCAACCCACCGGGAATCCCATGCCTTGGAAAGAGTGTGAACTCACCTCGGTTGCTTGGTTTGACTCTCACAATTAGCTAACAATCAAGGTTGGTCAATCACATCCTAGTATGATTATCAGTTAGTCATTTAGTGATTTTTAAATAGAGCACAAAGTTCCTACACGTATTTATCACATAACATGCATCACTTTAACGGTTTATGCCCATATAAGTTTCCCATCCATTCCCCACTCCTAAACAAACATACGATGATGCACATAACACATATAACATGTTATATCATTCACAGATAACATACCCGACATTTAGACGCGCAATTTACGACTTAAGTTCTTTCAGCTTTTATATTCAAAACTGGGCTGTTTTTGGAGATTTTAATAAAATAGTTAACATGTTCCAAAAATTCCCAAATTTTTACAGAATGTCTTAAACGATCCAAATATTATTGTATAAAAATCTTGGGGTCCAGTTCATTACCAATATTTTATAAAAATTCATTTTCCGGACTGAACTTAGGTTTATCTTTTTCTGACTGCAGTCCACGGAATAATTTATTAAAAATTCGTCGAGAGTCCGATTCACGAAATTCCAGTGGGGTAATTACAAATACATCAGTTTTCATCTACTGTACAAATTTCATGATCTAATTCATCATAGATTTCCAGTTATGACCAAAAATATAACACCTATTTTCAGCAGCAAAAATGCAGCTTGAGCTGCTGTTACAAAATGACCCTTTAAAAATAGTAAACGAAGTCCAAAAATTATGATTACAGTGCTATTAGAACCGTATTTCATAATACATAAATCTAGAGTTCAGAAAACACATTTTTCGTTTTATTAAGGTTCGGTTACAGCCAACTGAAGTTGGCTGTAATCAGCAAGCAGCTTTCTGTTTTTCAGCTTTTACATTCTAATGCGAGTTAGATTGGTTCCGTTAACATGCATAATGATCAACAACATTTCTAGTACTCAATATTAACAAGTAACTCAGCAAGAAACCAGCAATATATCCAAACAACTTCATACTAACATTTTTACATCATGTTCCATCTTCTTGTTTAAACCCTTTTTAGTGTTCTTGTAGATTTAACATATTACATCTTTTAATCATGAAACAAGATGAACAAAGGTGACATAAGGGACTTACTACTAGATTAAAGCTAGGGATGATTCTTAGTGAAGAAGATGATAAGGAACGATGATGAACAAGCAAGAACAAAGGCCTTTTTGAAGCTTCCACAAGTTGCAACCTTCTTGTATCACCTTTGAAGCTTAATGGAACTTGATGATGGATGTTTATGGTTGTGAAGTGGTGGTGATGGTGGCTGCTATGGAGGGCCGAAAATGGGAGAGGAGAGATGAGGGAGATGGAGTGGGTGGTCTTTGTAATGATGTGATGAAGATGTGAAGAGATCTCATGATCTAGGAGCCATCATTACAAAATTTCTTGAAATCTCTTGGCAAGTGCAAGACCCAATCAAATAAAAAAAGGAATATTTAGTGGGATATGGTGATGATGATGGTGGGTCCCCTATGTGGGCCGATTTCTAGCATGGGGGGGGGGCTAAGTGTAAAATATTTTGTAACTAGGTTGGTAATTATTAGTTAACTCCCAAGTATGCACTTGTATATATTAGTTACTTGATATTTAGTGGGTGTTATTATACACGGGGACCATAACTAGCCAAAAATAATTAAATAATGTGTTTGACAAATATTTGGTGTCCCGGGTAATGTCCGGTTGTTCGGTCGGATACTGTTCCGTTAAGTTGTTTAATTGTTCCGTAAGGCGTCTTATACATATATTTTTGTAACGAAATTTATTCCTAACACATAGGAAAACATACTGGACTATTTAGTAACTTTTCCGTATACTACTAGTATGCTAACACGCACATGTAAGTATAACACAGTAATCAGAGAGCAGTTAAATGATTCAGCACAGTCATCAAGTACTTTTATTATCATTAATAAACTGTACGGTTACATGTAAATTTGAGGGTTGTCACAGATTGCGTATAATACAAGTATGTAACATTTGTATGTATAAAAGTGAATTCCATTATGATCAACGTCTCGGATTAGAAGATTGGAAATGAAATACGAATACAAGTTTCCAAAAATAGAAATATAAATATATCTTTCTAAATATGGAAAGTACATAAATGCGTCCCATTTATCTAGAAGAGATCTCATAAATCTGTGACTTAAAAGCAGAATTTGTGAAAATTTGATCTGCAAGCCTAAGCTCACTGCTCAAGCAGTTAAACCACTCAAATTGTTGAGTCAGAGACTCTCCCTTGATATGGGTGAAAGTTTCATATTGTTGGTTCAATATTTCGTTGTTGTTCTCTTGAACTTCATATGTACCACCAAATTGTTTGTTCAAAGCATCCCATAACTCTTTAGCATTATCACAATGGAGCAATCCAACATATATCTTGTTGGGTAAGATCATGGCTAGTATCCCGAATGCCTTAGCATCGAGCTCCAACTTTTGGAAATTTTGCTCAGAGTAATCACTGGTTTTCTTAGGAACCATAACATTCGGCCCTTCGGTACTCGAAATAGAGGGAACATTAGGGACGTATACCACTGATCTCTAGCAACCGGTGTCTTGCTGTGACAAGTGGTGACCCATTCTTCGTTGCCATATCTTGAATTCATGACGAACGAGTATTGGAGGCTTGTTTGCCGATCCGATATTGTGAGGATCATGTGCGATTCACATCTCTCTGAGTTCTATTGAAAGTAATCCAGAAAACAGGGTATCGGAAACAACTAAATGATCTTTTTTGTCTAATTCTTCTCATTGTCCTTTGATCACTCAATTAATTATCAATTTGAGCTAGTTTATGTTCTGAATCAACGGTGAAGTCAATTAAGTGAAATAGGCTCTGATACCAATTGTTGGATCTGAGAGTGTGTGTAGTATGTGTTTTCTGATAAAATAGTTAATCAAATTAGAAATTCAATCAAATAGTAGTAAACAAACAAATCGATCTAACACATATGAATTTGGGAATGATTACAAAATGATTTCATTGAATTCAAATCAGAATGTAACACAATCACAAGATACAAAACGTACTCCCCCTCACCAGGTGAACACTCTCTCACTTAGTTCTCATGTGCTCATGCTCTAAGTGTTAACTATTACAATGTACAAGACGAACTATTTATAGGAGGAGTGAACTGTTGGTGATGTCACCATGAAAGCAACCCTTAACAACTCATTAAATGATGTAACTGATTGCTGGATAATTACACTGTTACATTAAACTGCTGCTTTTGATGTGAGAAAGATTGAAGTGCTGGATTTCACAGAACTGTTGGTTGAGAACCAGCACTTCTTGAAATCCATAACTTCCGGTCTTTGACTTGTTGACTTGATCTACTAATCTTCAGTTTTGACTTTAGTTGACTTGACTGTTGACTTGTTGACCAACACTTTGATTTCCAACACATTGTTTTTCTATTCTCTAATCTTGAAGTTAGTAGTTTATGTTCCAGTAGATGGGGTAGCTGTTTTGGGAAGCCTTCAAGTGGGGAAACTTCTGATCTTGTGATTGCATTTTAACTTGTTCCGTCAGGCAAGTAAGATGGTTCTCTTGGATTTTTGCTTTCATCATCAGCATACCTTACGTAACCCAAAATTATCCTAGATATAATAATTCTGAACTATCTCAACCTTCATTTATCCACCTCACTTTCAAGAAAAATATGAGCAATACTCTAGTAAAATATGTACTAAACCATATCATAGAGTTCACATAGAAGGGCCTCACATCTTTTGGTAGAATATAGTAGGTATTAAAACCCATAATTATATATGCTTGTTCAAAAATATATGTATTGTGGAAGGTAAATGTGAAGGTGAATCCAAGAAATACTTGAAGCTAATGAGACAAAGGTTAAGGTTGGTTCTTGAAATCACTGTATAAACGTAAGCGTATAATTATATGTTGTCTATTCGAAGAGAGAGGGAATGGACGAAAGACATAATATTCTTTTGTGAGGAACAAGTGATGCCATTACATTTAAAAAATGTATATGTCGTTTGAGGGGAGACCAAGTCCATAAAAGGTTTGCAAACCACATGAATGATTTTTTGTAATAAATTTGTGATTTACCAAACAATATGGGCGAATTTTATGATTACTCTAATAATTATACGGCGTGTGGTCTTGCGGCCGGGGTGTGGCATTGTATCTCTAGTTGGTGCGGAATTTCGATCATTTATGCTTTCTCAGTAAAAGATTTGTTAGAGCTACATAACAATATTTCAGCATCTACTTTCAAGAAGATAGGTTGTCATGATTACGTGTTGAAGGATTTGGAAGTGGAGAAATGGGGTTATTTTTCAAAAGAAAAGATGCAAGTTTATAAATATTGTGTCCGATGTCAAAGCTTTGGGTTTTTCGTGGTATAGGTATAGATTAAAAAAGGACACAGTTGGATGGGATAAATGGTGTAAATTCAAATTGATGTAAGTGTTTGTTGTTGGGATCTATTTCCGTCTTGGAGATAGTTGTCCCGATGTTTTTATGAAAGTCTAATCTTCAAAAAAAGAAAAAAAAAGCTCTAATAATTATAAATGAAAGTGACTTAATTTAAAACATACAGCTTTAATTTGCACATTTAAATTTGTATTTATATATTGTTCTGTTGTATATATGTTAATAAGTACACAATAAATTATAAAAATGAAAATATCATAAATAAAAAGTTGTCTCATAAGATTAATTAATAGTATTGCATATTTGGAAGTTGGAACTATTGGAACCGGTGGGTACCTCCAAGAGTTAACTACTCTAGGATGCACTACTAGTTGGCTTGTGAGATAACCCAGAAACATTCGAATCTAGAATCACCTTAAAACGTGTAATAAAACTGTCAGGTTTTGTTGCTGAGTCTATAATTTATTTAATAAAAATTCCAAAACCATAGTTTATCCAAATATTTAACATCAAAGTTTTCTATAAACAAGATTTATTAAATTACCATTAATAAATAAGAACCCTCTCACTAGACGTGGTCACAATATTAATTCAACAACTTATCACATAACATAAATCCAGTGGCGGACCCATAAATTATTTGCTGGGATGCGGATGAGGTGTTCAACCATATTTTCAAAGGGTGCGGTCGGGTTTTTTTTGCCTAAAATATACACTAATTTTTTTTTTCAAGGGGTGCGGCCGCCCACCCTGACCGCTATGTAGGTCCGCCCCTGCATAAATCACCAATTTGACCCCTATATTCAGTCAGACACCACACCATATGTAGTGGTTAACACCCCACCTTTGGGTGTTTTGCGCCATATGGCAGCCCAGTCAGCAACGGGGCATTGTGAGGCGTTTTCTAAAATGGGTGTAGTGGGGATGTGGACATTGTGGGACATTATGTTTGTAATAAAATTAAATAAAAAAACATTAAAAAATCATATTGGATAAAAGCAATGAAGCTGAAGGTGATTGGCCAAAACAATGCCCGAAAGCGTGATTAAAACAACGCCAAAACAGAAAAACTGGCCAAACACGCCCAGGGGGGTGGTTCCCCAGCATGTTTGGGCGGGATTGGGAAGAAAAAGTGGGCCAAACACGCCCACTACGGACGGTCTTAGGGTAGAGGGGACACCCCTCTTGTGTACCCTAACACTCACCAATCACCACTAGAAAACATTTTTTCATCTACCCTAAAACCAAGGACCCCACCCCTTTACTCTACCCACCAATCAAATGCGTCCCTAAGAGTGACCTCACCTCTTTCACCTTCCTTTCATCGGCTACTACCCGCTTAGGGTAAGTGCCCTCCACCCGTTACCCGCATGGCGCCCCTCCATCCTCACATTACTTTACCAAAACATTTTTCAAAGGAAAGCTTAACAAACCAACGTTCATGTTAACAAAGAACACTTTGCATTCCCCACACATGTGCGTTGACTATACACTTCTTCCACACAAAGTACACATCTGTTCCTACAGCATAGTGGATTTGAACCATTCTACCATCTTACGTGGGCTTAAATCACTCCACAACCTTATGTGGCCTTTAACCTCTCAGCCAGACGAAAAGCTTTCAAAACTTTTTCTAAATAAATCATGGAAACTCACTTTCTATACTCATCCTTTTAGTTTGAAAACACTTTCAATTTCTTGCATGATAAGTTCAACACTTACCTGATGACGGGGTAGCTCAAACCTTAATAAACTGATTAGAGACACAACAGCTTAAAAGGTTAAAAGGTTCAGAAATCGTCAGCTGGCGTGAACAGTAAAAAGGACAAGCCAGAGCCTTGTCACATCACCCTTTGCGTGTGAAACCTCCTGCCCAGCCGCAACCAGAACATGTGGGAGAGCACACCCTTTTGTCCGCAGGTCCAAACCCTTCAACCCCTAAAAGGGTAAGTCCCTCACTGCAAGCCAAGTTCACTAGTCCAAGGTTTCCCCTTTGAGAAATCTCATTCCTTATAAGAAGCAGACCATGGCAAACATTGCAACCACTCCAGAATCAGTAGCAATCATCCTAACTCTCTGATTCTTCCTCTCCATCTCGAGAACTAGCTTCATTCTTGCTTCTCTTCTTCTTCTCCCATGAGAACTAGCTTCATGCTTGCTTCTCTTCTTCACACTAAATAATTAATCTTTTCCAACGATTGCTTTCTGGGCTGATTTCTAATCAGTTCAGAATCTAAGGAGAATAACAATAATACTAGTGAACCTCTCTCCACGTCTTGCAAACGTGGGGGAACCCCACGACCTGCGTTAGGCTAACTGAAACCTTGAACCCTTTTACCCCGGAGATATCGCTATAGGCCTTGGTCTTGTATTTGTTGTAGCAACAAGTTGGCGCCCACCGTGGGGCTACGTCGCTTACTTTATCTTAAAGACCAGTTGTGTAGCTCTATTTTCTCTTTACATCATGTCTGAAAGCGAGTCTCTCGGTCAGGTAAATCAGGTGCCTAACAACACCGATTTAACACCAAATTCGGGTCGGATCTCACCGGTCCTATCTACACCTCTTTCTACTCCCGGAAGTACTCCACCGGGATATGTTCCCGGAGTTCACTTCTTTTCAAACACAAACCCATCTCGGTCAGGGGTTGCACCTACTCAAATCGATGCAATGCATACACCGGAACGCATAGATCTAACACCTGAGGGAGTAGCTATAAATTTCTTACAACTGAGATTTCTTCTCAACTAGCATGTGAGCTTAGAAAGGGAAAAAAGGGTGAGAATAAGACTAAATTATGAGGAGTCTGAACCCTCATTATCACCTGGCCCTCCATCTCTTCCTTTTAGCAGCTCACGTTCAGCCACATCTTACCTTGAAGCTGGTCCTAGTGTGACAGACCAACCACTTAAGCCTTTAAGCTTTTGGGGAGGCCCAGTCCAACCGCTTTTCCCTTATTTACCTCCCAACCCGTTACAACCGGTGCACTTATTGGGCATGAAACCACTCTTGATCAATTATGGTAGTCACCAACTTCAAGTGTTCCTCCTCCCATTGCTACTTCGTGGTAACAAGCCATGGCCACCCTGCCTTTGGCTTGAGGTATGGTCATGAGCACATCCATGGGAATGCCTTAACAGTACCATCAGAAAGCCTTCAAGGCTTTAACCTTATGCCCCAGCTGATGACACAGATTATGGCCTCTTTTATGAGTACCATCAGAAAGCCTTTAAGGCTTTAACCTTATGCCCTAGCTGATGACACAGATGATGGCACAATTTCCTTTGCAGCACGTGAAAGCTGGATGATGACACAGAAAGCCTTCAAGGCTTTAACCTTAACTTCATCAACCAAGTGCCAACCACTCACCAGGGTACCTCAAGCGGTAACCCAGCTTCAAGGGTAGTAGAAGACCTCTCAAAACACTACATGCCCAACAACTTGTCTCGCTTCACCCAACAAATCGTTGATTACGAGTTTCAAACCCAGATAAAGATGCTATCATGGTGATGAAAACCACCTCCAAATCTTGGCCGGAGCAGCAAGAATTGAAAAATTACCCAGCCCCGAATATTGTCTCATGTTCATGCAAACCCTTGAATGGTCTTCACGCATATGGTTCAATGACCTTCCTGAACGAAGCATTCAGACCTTTGAGGATCTCAGCAAAGGTTTCCCATAACAATGGAAGTATGTCAAGGACGCCACGATAGTCTTCCGGATCAAACAACGTGATGATGAAAGTCTCAGAGACTTCATCGAAAGGTACAAGAAGGAAGATTTAACTTACGCCGATGAAAAGATTAGGGTTGCAGGGTTCATGAATGCTAAATTCCAAATATCTCACAAGTGACTTCAATAAATGCCTGCCCAAAACCCTTGAAGAAGCACTCAAAAGGGCTGAAACCCACATTCGAGGAGAATAAGCTGTATATATCAAAGAACAAAAAAAAAAAAAAAAAAAAACTCTTAACAGGAGCTTCTAGTATGGCTCTTATGACAAACGGTTCAAAGGTTCGGATTCCAGAAGGCTTGAAGGCCGGAACCCTCCAAGCCAAGAAAAAACCATAAACTTTACAGCCTTAACCAAGACTCCGCAAGAGATCTTGGCAACCGAAGAGGTAAAACACAGCTTCCACCCTCCTCAACCCTTTCCAAAAAACAAAAGATTGGAAGAATCAAGCTAGTATTGTGAGTTTCACGAATAGAAAGGTCACCATACCAATGATTGCTTCCAACCCAAAAAGAGGATCGAAGAAGCCGTCAAGTCCGAACTGGCCCACTTGGTTAAAGGGGTCAAGGACAAGATGGTTGAAGAAAAAAAAAGTAGGAAGTGAACATGGTCGACCTTGAAAACAAAGCTTCCCACAAACACCATCATTCCAAGGCATGGGAACGTCAATATGTTTGCTTCCCACCACCGAAAGGAGAGTTTCTTTCAAACCCTCTGGTGATGGAATCCAACATAGGAACCATCAAGACACAAAAGGGTTACATTGACACCGGTGCAACCACCAAAATCATGTTTGAGAAATGCTTTAACCCTCTCAGCGACGATGAACGTTCAAAGCTTCAACAGTATGAATCCTCCATCGAAGGTATCGCAGACATACCTATCAAGCCTTTAGGCCAAATAACCCATAATGTTTGTTCAACGAGAGAACAAGGGACGAACCGAACAACTCACTTTTGCTGTGATCAATATCCCTTCCAACTATGATATCATCATAGGTAGGCCAGGGCAAAGTGTGTTCGGAATGGCAGTTTCAGTTGGTTAAGGCACTGTGAAGTTTCCCACTGAAAAAGGGATAACAACCCTTCAACCTACCCAAGAAGCTTTTGTGGTTGAAGGGGAAAGCTCAAGAAAGGACGAAGACGATGAACAAGGGTTGGACATAAACCCAAAATATCCTCAACAGGGGATAAGGGTAAACACTAACCTTTCCAAGGAAACCCTCACATACCTTGAAAAGCTGCTCTTGCACTATGTCTTTGGTTGGTGCCGGGAAGATATGACCGGCATCCCTCGTAGCATTGTTGAACATGAGTGACGGATCCCACCTGATGTTAAGCCCATTATACAAAAGAAACGGAGCCAAGCCCCTGAAAGAAGCCTTGCAGAGTGCCAAGAGATGGAAAAACTTATTCTATTCGGAATCCTTCGAGAGGTCACGTATCAATCATGGGTGGCCAATCCCGTAATGGTTCGAAAACCCGACAAGTCTTGGAGAACGTGTATCGATTTTAAAGACTTGAACAAAGCATGCCCAAAGGATTGCTACCCGCTGCCCCAGATAGACCTCAAGGATAACTCACTCACAGGCTTCCCGTTCAAGTGTTTTCTTGACGCCTAAAAGGGTTACCATCAGATCCTAATGAAAAAAGAAGATGAAGAAAAAACCACATTCCACACTGATAAAGGTATATCTTGCTATCAAAAAATGCCTTTTGGTTTAAGAAATGCAGGTGCCACTTATCAACGTCTGGTTGACAAAGCGTTTGCCGGACAAATCGGCAAGAACATTAAAGCTTATGTTGACGATTTGGTGATCAAGAGCAAAACGGAAGACCAAATGCTCAATGACATACAAGAAACCTTCCAAAACTCGAGAAAGATCAACATGAAGCTTAATCCAGTCAAGTGCTCGTTTCTAGGGCACATCATGGGGAAACAAAGCATAAAAGCCAACCCTCAAGGGATGTGCTAACGAGAAAGACTTTCGATGGAAAGCTTACAGCTTTGAAGCGTTTTACCTCAAAAGGAAGCCTTCAACCAAATGAAGCGACACTTGGCTTCACTCCCAGCCATTTCGGCTCCGGAAACGAGGGGAACGATCTCTGTCTACCTTTCGGTTGCTGAAAAGACCATAAGTACGGCTCTGTTCATTGAACGAAACAAAGTTCAGATACCCGTTTACTTTTTCAAAACTTCAAAATTAGCAGAAATCAAATATTCTTCTTTGGAAAAACTTTCTCTAGCCCTAGTCCAAACGGCTAGAAGGCTTAGAAGGTACTTTCAGTCACACCCGATACAAGTGGTCACTGACTAACCTTTTAAGAATGTGCTTGCAAAACAAGAAAATTCCTGACGATTAGCCAAATGGGTTGTGAAAACAAGGTGAACACAAAATCACCTATGTCCCGAGAAAAGCTGTCAAAGCCCAAGTCACAACTGACTTTATCATAGAAGTCCCTAAAGAAGTCACAACGGAAGTCAATACAACCTCCACTGAACCCTCCGACCCCCATACCTGGAAGCTCTTTACCAACGGAGCTTCCAACATTGAAGGGTCAGGAGCAGGGCTAGTTCTAATTGATCCTAACGAATTGGAATTCATGTATTCCCTTCGTCTTGAATTTCAGACTACAAACAACGAAGCTGAGTATGAAGCATTGATTGCTGGGCTCAAGCTTGCAAAAAATATGGGTGTCAAAAGGTTTCAAGTCTTCACAGACTCATTGCTTGTTTCAAACCAAGTAAGTGACAACTACATAGCCAAAGAAATGGGGGTCCAAAAGCTTCAAGCCCTCACAGACTCTCTCAAGCTAAGACAATTACACCTATATAGCAAAAGAACCCAACATGTATTAGTACCGAGAGAAATCAAAGGAATTGATGAACACAATTCAAACATGTTCCATCAAAAAAGTTCCAAGCTCTCAAAACAAGAGAACTAATGCACTACGCAAACTTGTATCTCCTACGGTTGCCCACCTCACCAAGAAGGTACTAATTGAGGTATTAAAAACCCCATCCATCCAAAAACTTGAGGTTCAAGATGTGATCACTAAAGAAGGGCCAAATTGGATGACTCCCATTGAAAAGTTTCCCAAAAACGGTGAATTACCTAATGACCAGACTGATTCGTATCAAGTCAAGGCAGTATGTGTTACAAGGAGATATCCTTTTCAAAAAAGGATACCTTGCACCACTACTACGATGCGTTGGCCCAGAACAAAGCCAATATCTGATCAAAGAGGTTCACAAAGGGATATGTGGGGCTCATTGTGGCCCAAGATCGGTAGTGTCAAAGCTGATGAACCACGGATACTTTTGGCCTTCCATGCATCGAGATACCTTCGAACAACTGCGAAAATGTGAAGCTTGTAAGTTACATGCTCCGGTACCCAAAAGCCCCAAACATGACACCGTTCCCACCTCCTCGGCTTGGCCATTTCGCAAGCGGGGAATGAATATTGTTGAACCATTCCCACCAGCCAAAAGAGGAGTCAAGTTCTTATTGGTAGTCGTGGATTACTTCACCAAGTGGCCAGAAGTAAAACCATTGGGAAAAATCTCAGGGAAACAGGTCATTGATTTCGTTTAGGAAAACATAATCTATCGTTTTGGGCTCTCAGGGGTACTAGTCACGGATAACGGGAAGTAGTTTGCCGAGAAGCCTTCTAGCTCCTGGTGTAAGGAGTTTAGAATAACTCAAGTATTCAGCTCGGTAGCTTACCCACAATCCAATTGCCAGGTTGATATGACAAACTGCAACATTGTTGAAGGGATTAAATCTCGATTGAGAAGATACGACAACAACTGGCTCGAATAACTTCCCAATGTGCTATGGGAAAACCGAGAAAACGAGCCACAAGAAAACACCCTACAGCCTAGTGTTTGGATCAGAGGCTGTAATCCTAGCTGAAATTGGAGTAACAACACAAAGACAATTCAACATCGACCTCGAGCCAAATAAGAAAGAGACGATGTTGAATTTGGAACTCCTCGAATAGGCTCGTGATCAAGCAGCCATACAAAAATCAAGGTACAAGCAAAACATGGAATTGTATTACAATACACGGGTGAAGCATGAACGCTTCAAGCCTGGGGACCTTGTGCTTCGAAATAATGAGGCCTGCAATAAAGAAAGCCAAGGAAAGCTTGGCCCTAAGTAGGAAGGGCCATACACTATCCTTAAAGCCCAGAAAGGGGGATCATACAAGCTGGCAGGTCCGCAAGGCAAAAAGCTTCCCCGCCATTGGAATGGCAAAAACCTTAAAAGGTTCCATGTTTAACCACAACGTGTTACAAATAGTTCCCAAAAGTTGTTCTATTCCCCTAGTAATCAAAGTACTTTGAAATGAATGAACGATGAATCAAAATTTGTCTTTCTATCCTATAATCAGGTTGAGAACCTAGCAAGAAACTCCATGGCAAGGGCCGTGTAAGGGGATGAGCTCCCAGGCCACATCGCTCAATAGGTTCAAGGGTTGAATGGACCTATATAAGGGGTGAGTTCCTAAATCAATACAACTCCATGAGACTCAGAGAAATCTTAGAAATCATGTCTCATAGACGGGTTTGAACAACCTACACCAAATGTTCCTTAAGCCCCAACATTGGCTTACGAACCAAAAAGACTTTAAGTGAATGTCATACATAGGATAGAGGTTGTATCTTCTTGTTAAAAATATCCTAAGGCTAAGTGACTGCAGCACTGAACCCTTTAAGGTATAAATAACATAAGATGCACCGCCCAAAACAAAGACAACATACAAAACCAATGAAAACACAAGGGAGTAAACAGAACAACACAATAAACATAGCAAGATAAGTTAAAGATAGCAAGGGCCATACTGGCCATCAAACATAAGACATTGTCCACAAGCCTTCCAGGCTTTAACCACCAAATGACCTAAACGGTTCCCTTAAAACAAAAAGATGTTTAAGCAAACAACCCATAACATTGTTCGACATGCTAAGAAGGCTATGAATTAAAGTTTCGTCTTCATATGGCAGCATCAGAAATGATAGACTTTGCTGCATCATCTTTATTCGAAACCCCATCATCTTGGGTGTTTTTAGCCATCCTCTTTGTAGGATCGTTTGCACGACCAAAACGAGTCGTTCAGAAGAGTTCTAATCAATACGAGAGGCGGAAACAAACATATCGACTTTGAATCTGCTTGATATACAATTTAATTGTCTTGTTTATTGATATAACAACGTTTTACAGCCTGGAGACACTTCGGCAGCACATCGGTACCGGAATCAGAAAGTTACAAATGAATTGAACAAGGCACATATATATAGGCCAGCCATTTCGTACGAGATGGCTTCACACGAAATGGCCAGTGCCATTTCGTGCGAAATGGCCCATCCTACATGTTTTCTCAATTTTCTTGAATATCGTGCCCTGATCTATCTAATCTATTACAAGACTCGATACAAGACGAAATCGACAGACATATGCACCAACAGACTCCCCCTTGGATGTTGACGAAGTCTTCAGTATGTCACATCTTCAGTCTTGATCATTCTTCTCGTGCTTTCCAAAGTATCTAACATTGTAAGCATTCTTCAATTTCTATCTTCTCTCCCCCTCTTTCAGAATCTCAACCTATCTCTATCTTCTCTTGATCAGATCTCTTGATTCCTTAAGTTCTTCAGCATCAGCAGCTTGCGTGAACAGCAGGATTCAAATCTGACTCTCTATCATTCAAACTCCCCTTGGATGTTAAACCAAAATCTGTATCTGGCTCTTACATCCTCAGACTCCCTCTTGATGTCTTCAGACTTCCCCTTTCGATAAGCTGGGGTCGCAGTCTGAAATAGCTCTTGTTCCAAGATCGTGTCCTGGCTCACACTCTGCTCAGGCTTAGGCACGGGGATCTACACAAATCTCTACCTCAAAATAAATTTCACAAATTTAAAAATTTGACAAATTTAGAATCCCTGCTAACCATTTGCAGATATCGTTCAAAATGATTTAACATTTATAATTTCTGATGACCACTTGTAAGAATAACATTCAGATTTGACATTTTCATTTCGAAATCTTTTCTCATTTCAAACAAACCCCCCCTCACCTATTGTTCATCATGTTTAGCACTCGGAATTTTGAAAATCAGCTTTTCAACATCAGTTGTCGAAAATAAGATGAAATAAAATCTTTTTGAATTTTCAAAAATTATGCTAAAACACATTCTTTTTGGATTTTTGTTTTTAATGAAAAGCAGTAAAGAAATATTTACAGACAATATTTTTGTGAGTTTGTGTAAGAGGATCATATCAGTTTATGGCAAATCACTAGCACCGTTGAGCTTTAAACGCTTTAAGTTCTAAACGATTCACTTAGATTGTCAGTATACTGATCCACTTAAATTTTCACACAAAGTTCAATTGTTTCGAGATACGAAATTAATGTTTTAGAGACTTAAACTTATTCGCGTGCCCACCTCAGAATATACTCCCGTATCCAGACTCTTATATTCAGTCTTAGAGGTGAATGTACACTAATGATATCTGTAAGGGGTTAAATGCGAGACCATGAGATCTCAGGCTATTGCTTCCGCAAAATCAGAGAGATGATGGTTCGGTGTGTTCCCTTTAGAGAATCTTTTCTTCAACAGCACATGATTAGCATTTTTCATTGTTTCATCATTTTTTATGCTGAGGGTGGGCTTTAAGATTAAAGCATTGCAAAGCATTATACGAGGACTAGGCTATTGCTCCCGTAAAATCAGAAGTCCAGGTATAATACCCCAGATATCACCATGCACAAAGACCTAGTAAGTCAGAAATAGAAAGCCCTTCAAACAAGATTTCAGGGGTTACCTATATATCCGAGAGATGTTCCCCACGAGATAAGTAAGTAATGAAATTTAGGTTTATATCTCGAAAACAATCTACTGAATATGTAAAAACCTACTGGCATATCATCAGTGAGACCGTTTATCCCATTTGACTTTCCAATTCTTTAGCATGCTGTGATTGTCCACTGATGTACTATCATTTCCTCTTTTTCACAGCAAAACTCTTTTTCATTTTCTCATGTTTTTGGCTTTTTAAATTTTATCATGTTTTTGAATTTTTTCAAATTTTCGAAATTTCTAAAATTTTTACTCCCCCTAAAATCAAAAATATGTTTCAATTTTTGATTTTCAAGGAAAATTTGAAAACAATCTGTACAAATAAAGTGACAACTGTTGTGGATTGCTTCAAATCGCCATCCACTTGGCATAAACAATCAGAACTCCCCCTGACAACAAACTACTTTCCCATTATGATTTCAAAACACTTAAGTTTTTTTAATCAAATGGTTTTTCCGGAAAATTAGTTTTATTGTAACCACTTGTAAAAACGGGGATTAAATTCATCACTTTGTTCTTTCAAATACCACTTGTAAAAAAACTTTTCCTTTTCTTTAACCACTTGTATGAAAGTTAAATCAAGTTCAACTTAATGACCTTGATTAACCACTTGTAGGTTCTCATCAACAATAACACTTGTAAGATGAAATATAACAATTTTGAATTACTCAAGAAAGATGCCGATTCCTGCTCCACGATTACAAACTTGGGAGCTCCGGCAAGTCAGGATTTTTACATATGGAATACAGACACCCAAGTCTGACTAGCTTTGGGTGTGACCTTTTCAATTTCACTCGGGGTTTGAACATTTCTTTTTGTTTCATAAAATTCTTTTACCCCTTTTATCTTTCCCTCAACCATCTTTCCAAAAATATTTTTAACTTTCCAATTGAACGCCTTTTCGACATCAAATTCTTTCTTTTCATAATAGAACTGATTTGAAATTTCTACTTTTCCAACTTTTGATTTTAAATTTTCAGCCCGCAATGGTGGAAAGTTGACGTCATCCATTGGCGGAACTGAATTTTCTCTTTTTACCTCAACTTGTGGCTCCTCTGACTTTGACGAGTCAGATTCATCGCCAGATTTCACATCTGATTTCTTAACAACCCACGTTTGGTTGTTAAGATTCACTCTTCGTTTGTAAAACCTTTTCAAACATTCACCAACTTCATATGTTGAATTTTTAAACACTTTGAATTTTTCAGTTGGTGGTTCAGTTTTGTCAACAATTTTCTCTTTAAGTTTAGAAACAACTTCCTGTTTTATGTTGGTTGCCATTGGACAGTTCCAGGCGATGTGACAAACTTCTTGACATTGGTAACAGGTTCTTGTCTCCTTTCTCTGATTAGCTCCATTCTTCTCAAACTTTTGTTTTTCTGCAAAGAACGCTTTGTTCGATTGTTTCCAGAATGAGCTCTTTTCTTCTTCTTCAGAACTTGTCCCTGAAACAAATATTGTTTTTGTTTTAGAAATTTTCTCATTTTTATGATTTTCGGATGGAATAAAACCCAATCCCTTCTTTTTGAAATTACTGTTATGGTTTTGTTTCTTTCGATAACCAGAACTAGAACTGTAACCTTTTTTCTTGTTTAACCTTTGTTGAACTCTTGAGGTGTAAGGTTTAGGTTTTTCAGCAAGATTTACACATTTTATTTCAGAAATATTAATTTCTGTTAGTTTGAAAACCTTGTTAATCATTTCAATTTTAACACCTCTTATTGGAAATTCCTCATCATAAAATAATTTGTCTGAACCATTCAAAGTATATGCAACTTTGAATGTTTCATCATTCAAATTACTTTTTGATAACAGAAATTCTTTATTGTAAACCCTTTTGACCGATGATTTTGAACTGTTGACCGACGAACTCGAACTTCCAGACTCAGACTTTGACTCTGACTCCTCATCCTTATCCAACATCTGATCGACCACTTTCTTTATTAACTCGGACTCATGATCAGTGTCAGACGATGTGAATATGACGTCAATGTTGTCTGGTAAATCATCAGTTGTTTCGGACTTTAACTTTATATTGACAGCCTTTTTGACTTGTTCCTCATTTGGTTTTCTGGGAGAATAACCTTCCCAGATCGGAGGCGGACACTTGTTATAATTTGCACTTTGTTTCTTACCAGTATCCTTCTCTTCCGACTTCTTGTCCTGAAAGGCTTCAAAACCTGCAACAGTTGGATAAATTCTATCAATCAAATAATCAGAACTTGAATAACTTTGCAGCAATCGTCTGATTCTTTCATTTTCTATCTTTTCTATCTCCAACTCCTGCTTTAACTTTGCACATTCTTCAATATAGTGGTTGATAGCCTTCTGCTTAGACATCATCACTGCATTCATCATGGTTAAGGCATCTTCTCTTTCTGAGTTTGTCTTTTGCAAACTATTCACCGTTCTGTTCAACACATCATACGATTCTTTCACATACTTAACATCGAACAATAATTTTTCTTTCATCTTGTCAAGCTCACTAAACTTCTCATCTTTCTCTTCACAATGTTTGCATGGTTCCAAACATTTTAGACAAGGTTTCGTGATCTCAACAATTTTTTCAACTTCGATAATCTTTTTAACTTCGACTATCTTTTCAACTTCAATCACCTTTTCAACTTCAACCACCTTCTCAGCAACTTTAACTTCTTCACTCTGTTCAGACTTCTCTTCCTGAGCAACATTCTCGCATTTTACCTTTTTCTGATTCTTTGCTGCTCGCTTCTCCTTTAGTTTCTCCAATCTATCTACAAAATAAAATTTAAAACTTTCAGGAGATAATTGAGTTTTTCCAATGTTTATTTGTATTTCTTCTTCATCATCGCTGCTGTCAGTTGATGATTGATCAAAGACTGTTTTCTTTTCTGAGCTTTCTTCTGAAGAGACAGACTCTCTATCTTGACTTTTCTCATTATTGACAAACACATCCATCCATTCCTTCATCAAATCTGGCTCTTGAATGATCTGTGCAATAAATGCTCTAAACTTGGAATCAACCGGAATGTATTTGTCCCAGCTAAAACCTTCTGCCACTCTTTCATCATCTTGATTTACGAGATAAGTTTTCTTCTTTCCATCTTCAATAGCAAGGGATGATGACGGTTGTTGAGCAACTTGTTGATATATAGCTTTCCGATAATAATCATTATTCCCGAATGGATTCTGAGCTCCTCCTGTTTCTCGATTGGTACATTCCCTCTTGAAATGTCCTTTTTCTCTGCAACGAAAACAAGTAACTTTAGATTTATCAAAACCTAAAGTAGAAACATTAGCATCATGAAAGTCATCTCTTCCTGTAATCAGCTTAAATTTCTCAGCTCTCCTCAACACACTCGCTAAACACCACTTAATATCCATTAGCTCCATTTCCTCAGCATCGATCTGATCGTAATCCTCTTTTGTCAACATAGGATTTCCGTTCCTTCCTGCAACCAAACCTTCATATGATTCTAATATTGTAGCTAGTAATGCCATATGACCTTTAGCAACTTCTTCAGAGAAATTTTGACCATTCTGAAGATGCAACGTGATGTTGCATTGTAACACATGGCCATTACCATTGTTTGAGCTTTGAGACTGATAACTTGAGGTTGAAACATTCGGATTAACATTAGAGTATGAAGAAAATCCACTGTTGCTAATTGGACTTTGATTAACAGATCCGGATGAGTTTTCTGCGCTGAAAGCGGTTTGGACCTTCGGACTTGCTTCAACATTCTGAACATTCCCTTTGTAATACATCTTGATGTCTTGTTGACCACTTGGATTGTTCATTCTAGCAATCTTTTATTGTTCAAGATCTTGTCCTTCAAGTTTTTCAACAAACTGAGAAATTGTCAATTTATCATATTCTCCAGTGTTCTTTAAGATCATCAGATATGTACCCCATTCTTTCTGAGGTAAAGCATCAGCTAATTTGTTAACCCATTCTTCTCGATCTTTATTTATATCTAACAGTGACATTGATCAGACTAAATGACAATATCTCTCAATGAGCTTCTTTGTAGATTCACCCTGCAAGCTAGTAAATAAATCAAATTCTTTCTTTAATAATGATTTTTTACTCCTGATCATATCCGTACTTCCTTCAAACTTAATTCGAAGTGCTTCCCAAATCGAACGTGAAGTACCATCATGTTGAAGAAGTATGAAAATGTCTTCCTTCACAACTTGCTGAAGTAGACTATTCATCATTTTTTTCTGCCTTATACATATCTCTCTCTTTATCCGACAATTCAGAAATAGTTTTGATAACTCCCACATCTGTACGAGGTTTAACATACTTTTTCTCAATACACTCCCAAGACCTCAAATGATTAGCTTGAACCCAATTTTCGAATCGGTCTTTCCAACAATAGTATTCTTCATTGCCCATCAATTTTGGAGGTTTCTGCAATGTTCCTGTTTCATTTTCCATGTTCACGCTCTGAGCAATGGTAACAGGAGTACCAGGGGCAGTAGCAAACGCGTTGTAAAACTCTTCTTCCATGTTTCGGTTTCAAAAATTTTACAAACTTGCTTTCAAACGAACTGGTGATGTCTCAAACGAAATGGACAAGCGAACTGGTTCACACGAAATGGCTTGATGCGAACTGGATGATTTGGTGCGAAATGAAACTTCAAACGAAATGGTTCTCTAACAGACCATTTCGTGCGAAATGAGAATTCCTTTCAAACGAATTGACAATTTTCAAGCGAAATGACACTTTGGTGCGACCTGGAAGTCCAATTCGTGCGAAATGATATCCCTATAGTCCAATTCGTGCGAAATGATGTCTTTATGGTCCAATTCGTGCGAAATGAGATGCTGATGTCATACAATCGGACATGATTTTGGCACAATTGATCACGTTTTAGGTCGATTTTAAGTCGGATTCTTTCAAGGATTTGTTAAAATAGTATTACGCGTGTTATGTGACAACCGGTAATTTACGGCTCTTAATTACGTGATTAACAGGCGATTAACGCAATAATAAATAGTGATTAAGTCGAAGATTGACTTAATTAGGCCCTTGGAGTGCCCAGGAACGTTTGATCAGCTATACAATATGCGTATGATGATTCGCGTGGAATCTGCGAAACATCAAATGACAGCGGACTGAAACCGTACGAAATACTGACGACACTGACAAATATGGATGTTACACGAATATTTTATGCCCATGAAGTTTGGGTCGCGATATCGGGTCTCGTAGGATCTACGGGCCACTTACACATAAGATGGGCTTGTGGGCCCTTGGCCCAAGCCCAAAACCCACAAGCCTAAACCTGCACAATAAATTATATCTTTTGAGATCTCTAGATACCTCTACAAATCTAAGCAAAATATTTACCAAAATATCATCAAATCTTAGTAAATCTCTGCAAATCCATACAAATCCTTACAAGAGATTTTTGGTCTCTAAAGATGGAACATAAGAACTTATGGATAATAATTGTTGGAAAATAATGATCTTAACCACTAAACAAAACCTATATTTGAGGTTATAAATAGGGACCATCCCCTTGTTTCATTTGTGCAGAACATACATCCAACACACACACTAAACCCATACTTTTCCTCTCATCTCTCTATCACATAACAATAAAACACAGGGAATACATATCCTTCGCAATACAACATAAATCACTCGCATCTCACAAACACACCATCGGACCTCCTCTGGTTCCCTCCTTCACCTCCGGCGACCGGAGTAAATCCGGCCGACTTCGGCCATTGCCCTTCCGGTGAGACACCCCCCCTTCTGTCTTCTGCTTATCGGCAGCCACCACCAGATGGTGGTGGCGTGTGGCGGCTGCAACAGGAAGGAACGAAGAGAGAGGGAGCTGCGGAGAGGAGAAAGAGAAAAACCGGCGATCGGTTCTGTTATCCGGTGGTCGGTTCGATTATCCGACGGTTTTTGTTTCTGACCGATGGTTTTCCGATGATGATGTTGATCAGCGATGAAGATGATGATTTTGGTTCGGGTCACAGCCTCGGTTCAGCAGGTTCAGCCTCGTCCTCAGGTTCTATTTCGTGTTCGGTTCGCTTTCGGTTCAGACTTAGGTGGCTTGGCTACTCGGGTTATGTTACGGCTCGGGTCTCGGCTCGTTTGGATGCAGACAAGGTCCGGTTCGGTCAGAATTGTCCACGTCAGAAACGGTTCGGGTTGACTCGGTCAACTCAACCGAGTCAACTCGGTCAACGGCAGCAAGTCGACTCAATGTTCGGGTCTCAGGTTCGGGTTCCGGGTCAGATTCAGGAAGGTGCGGGTCAGCTCAGTTCAGTTCAGGTCGACTCGGTCAAAGCGAGTCAACTCAGTCAAAGCGAGTCAACTCAGTTGACCCGGTCAGCTCAGTCAAGCGGTTCGACATTTCGACGCGAAGATGGGTAAAGTCTAACGACACGTTTAATATTTACGCGATCTTAATTATTTCGTGAACGAGCTCGAACCGAACAAAACGATGAGTTATTAGTAATATTAACTTGGTTTTAGTTATTACTTCGTTAAATAAATTGGCTATGCATAAAGATTATTGAATCATTGATTGAATCTTGTTAAAATAACGACAACTTGGTTGTCGGGGCCGTCCAAAAACAGAGGAAACTCTGCCCGTTTTTCGAGAAAAATTCGTAAACACGACACGTATTATAGTTTCAAAAACGACACTTAATGGAATTCGAGTCTATAATATTTCAAACCTTGATATTTTCAAACGCTTTTACAAATAAATATAATGTTATATTTATTTCAAACGTCGTTAATTCGTATCCTTTTACAAAATAAATATAGATTATTTATTTCGGATATCAAACAACACGACTTTGTTGTATAAAATAAATATAGTTGTATATTTATTTCAAACGCACGGAATCTTTTATAAAATAAATATAACTTTTTATATTTATTTCGAACGCCTAAACGGCATATACCCATATACAAGACGCAATATATATAATACAAGTTTATTATATAATACTTTCATACGAATATTCCTACATACTCAAACGACTTCTCGCGGCAGTTTAACTTAGTCATTTTCATTAAGTTAACAATTTACCGTCATATCGTTCGGTCAACGATTCGGTAGAGCTCGATTACACGTAGTTAGTTACTGCGTTATTTAGAAACTTATAAGATATTCCGTGTTAGGAATATTGTAGAATGCACGCTAGCAAGTCAAGTCTTGGAAACGACATCGAGAAGTCGTAATTAGCTAGCTTTGCACATGAATATTCAGGTGAGTTCATGCTCCCCCTTTTCTTTTAACTGTTTTTAGTTTTATAACTCGGGGGTGAAATACATGTTACAAATACTTTAATATTTACAAATTGGTATGTTGTGTACTGAAACGAGAAGTACTCTTGGCGAAAACTAGTGCCAAGAATTGATACGAGAAACCGTGTCACGAATAGGGTACCATAAGCACCATTAATCGTGTACATACTAAGACCGCAGAACAAAAGGTTAGATCTAACGGGTGTCAGGGCAGCCCCACTCTTGGTGACAACTAGAACCAAGTAGTGTTTTTGTGTCTCAGTCGTGAATCGACTATAGAAAAATGCCTATGGTTTGGTGACTTCCTATGTCGTGTCACATGTTAATGGCCTTGCAACCCATTAACAACAAGATAGATACAAAATACTTGATTTATATAAGAAAACATGATACATACAAGAATACGTGATTTATACAAGAATACATGATACATACAGAAATACTTGAGTTATACAAGATACATACCATGTTTTCATACAAAGTTTCTGTATAACTTGACAAGAAAATGATTGTAAATTCGTTTTCTCATCAATACTTCAAAAACCGGTTATTCAAAAAGATTTATTTCAAATCTTTTACAAACAAACTATGAACTCGCTCAACTTTATGTTGATTTTTCGCATGTTTCTTTCTCAGGTTACTTTACAGATGTCACACCCTGACTTTTGCGGAAGCGTGGTTTATTTGGTGTGACTTCTTAATACCATAGCATCAATCATAACAATGCTATATGTTAAAAACATGAGATATTCATTCATTAATAAAGTTTAGAAACATTCCATTTTCAACAATCACAAAATAATTTACAACCCTTAACTTGATTTATTTGAGTTCATAAAGACTTAGCAAAAGACTTTAAACAAAACCAGGCTTAGGTGTATATAACCCGTCCAGGAAGAGGTTACACCTTCTAAACCCTGGATGACTTCTTTATTCAAACGCAGCTTGAAAATACGTGCATACCGTGCCAGATCCGTTAGTTTCCTGAAATACATGTAATTTGAAAAGTCAACATAACGTTGAGCGAGTTCATGTGTAAGTGAGTAGATATGAACCTTTGTAAAAATGTCTGTATGTATAAAAATCCCTGGTATGTAGCAATTAAGGAAAAAGAAACCACCATTGGGTTGCAAAGCCAATGATAAGTGTGAAGTGATGCAGGAAGACTCAAACCTAGCGGATTTGTGCGTCGGGCACTTAGTCACTTCATGGTCCACTCGGCGGACTCAGGAGTGGGGCTCGCTACACCCAAATAGATCTATCACTAATGTGTCTCGGTCCTACAACGAGGATTGATGGCCTTAAGTGTTGTGCCCACCACTCACATGTTCGCGTAACAAAAACCCTCCTTAAGCTAACCATACCATGTAAATAAATGTCTGTAAATGTCTGTAAGTGTCTGTAAATTGTCTGTAACATGTATTTCACCCCCGAGGTGTAAAACTGAAAATAGTTAAGAGAAAAGGGGGACATGAACTCACAGTATTGCGTCTTCGGTACTCGTAACCCAAATCTCTTCAGCAAACACGACTACCTACAATGGTCTAACGTCTATTAGACGAACGGGTCGTGCCTTGTCTTAGTATTTACGTCTTCGAGTTACGTTTCTTATATTATTTCGAGTGATAATTATTTGTTAAAATGATTTGTATTTCAACTTAATCATATGCCGTGTTGGAATATTTGTTCGTTTAATGTTCTAGTAAATTATAGTCTCAGAAAGTAAAGATTTACTAAGTGTTATAATTTCCGAAAATTTCGCCATAGCCTCCTCTGTAAATAGAGGTGTCCATGCATAAAAACATATCATTTTCTTTTACAAATATCTCATAGAGTGTTCCCACATAGCCAACTTGACAAATCTACAAGCAAAACCCTAACTACGCCTTTTCGGATTTATTACACAAAACAGGACTGTTTTCGAGTATTTAAATAAAATAGTTATCCTTTTTCAAAAATTCTCAAATTTTTACAGTAGGTCATATATAATCCACGATTTATTGTGTAAAAATTTCGGACATCAGTTCATTACCAATTTTATATAAAAATTCTTTCACTCAACTGCAATCAGATTTGATACATTCTGATTGCAGTTTTACGGAAAAATTCACTAAAAATCAATCGTGAGTCGGATTGTCGAAATTCCCGTTGGAGGGTCACAAAAACAACCGTGACTATCTATGGTAAAAATTCCATGAGCTGACTCTGCTCAGGTTTTAAGTTTTGACTCGGATTACCACACACTTTTTCAGCAGAATTATTTCAGCTTTGAGCTGCTGTCCAAAATAATACTTTAAAAATAGTAAACGGTCTCGGAAAATTATGATTCCAGTTTCATTAGTTCAGGTATTCAAAATTACACGATTTAGACTCCAGAACTTAACTTTTTCGATTAAAAACGAACTCGTTACAGCCTGTTGAAGGGGCTGGAAAAATTCAATCAGCAAGCTGTTTATGTGTAGAAGTGACTAAAAAAACGCATAAACAAGGACTCTAACCATGGCGTATCGAAGGATAAATGTTCAAACCTCAAACATGCATTACCCAACCCTAAACCATCCAGATTTCGACTTCATACAACCCTTTCAACTTTGATTTTCATGCAGAAACTTAAGTTCATAAATTTAGTGTTTTAGCTTATAAGTGACATGAACATTCAAACAACATAACAAGAATTAAGGTAGAACAAGAGTGGGAAGGGGCATACCACTAGCACAAGGCTAGGATGGACTTCTTAGTGTGAGAATGATGGTGAGAAAAGTATGGTGGAGTGACAAGAACAAGCTCTCTTGATGTGTCTTCAACCTTGCAACCTCCTTGGATCCTCTTGAGCTTGAAAGAACTTGTTGTGATGAAGGAGATGAAGGATGTGAGAGATGGAGGTGATGAATTTTCGGTTATGGGGAAGGGTGGGCCGAAAATAATAGGGGGGTGGTGAAGGGTGGAGTGTAAATTTGGAGATGATGATGGTATTCTTCTTGGAAATGGCCAAAACTAGCTTGTAGGGAAATTATGCCAATACTTTTGGCCAATAGGATCAAGATCCTCTTTATCACATAATCTCAACAAAATATTCTAAATGATTAGGGCAGATTTCGGTTGGGGGGGGGGGGGTAAAATGTAAATTTTTGGTTAATTAAAAGGTATAAGTTAGAAGGGTGGGGGTATTTCCAAATGTAGTGGGTGTATGTCTTGTTTACATGGTGTATAGGGATTTTTGTGACCATAAATAATTTAAAATGATAAAAATAATATTTCTGAAAATATTTTCGTGTCTCGGGTATTGTCTGGTTGTTCGGTTACGTAACGTTCTGTTAAAGCGTTTAATCGTACCGTAAAGTGTCTTTTACGCATCTTTTTGTAACGAAAACATTCCTGACACTTAGGAAAGTATACAGGACCACTCTGTTATATTTGTATAAAATAAAATGCTGAATTTTATAAAAGAACGCGGAATTCTGTATTTAACGCATGTTTTAGGCACTTCCCGGCACTATATCTATCACTTAAAGACGCAGTCCTATGGTCCTCACTTCTCTACACTACACCCCAGTGTAGTACTCTATCCCTGGCTCATACTGGCCATAATAATATTGTCTGTCTAAGTGCTGGTATTGTCAGCGTTATTTCTGAATCAACCGTTCAGTGTGTCAACTGTGCTGAGTGCATCAAGTATGTCACTAATGTAGGTGTGTAATGAATGGAGTGACTGTATAAAATATGATGCATGTATATATGATATAGAATCATAGAGCAGTTTAAATTATCAGTTGTAATCAAGCACAGTCATTAAGCACGTAATTAAGATTAATTAATTTGTACAGTACCTGAAATTTTGAGGGTTGTCACATTCTCCCCCCGTTAAGAAAATTTCGTCCTCGAAATTTGTACTACCTTAACTCCTTGTGGTTATGTCACACGTGTATGTATATGAATATTACCGAGGTTGATAATCATTAAACTGAATTTAACCTACTCGCGTCAGGTGAGTCCAAGTCTATAAAACAACCCGAATCCTATGGTTAAAGGTGTGTGCTGATATCATTTGATGTCAAAGGTACAGTACGTAGTCTAGTGTAATCCAGCAGCAGTATCCTACAAAAAGGAGTCTTATCCAATAGAGTTTTCAAATGACTGGTCATAGTATGCAAATTTTCACAAACCATAGCATCCGCTATATGAACTCAAAATCAACAACTTGGAGATGAAAACGACCTGCCAACTGGCGAATAAGTAAATGATAAGGATTTGTGTGTTGACATCCTCGAATTGCGAAAATACACCGAATGAAGTACAAGCGAATCTGGTGTATCATTGTCTAAATTTGTAGTTGCATCAGAAATGTTTAAGTGATAAGTCAAACAAAAGTATAAGTCGTTTTGTGTGGAACGGTTAACCATGATTAGCACAAGCTACCAGTTTATGATGACACCACAAGGTGTCGTAATGGCATTATCCAATAATAGTGGTGATTGAACAAGTTCACCGCGTTTGAAACCAAATGAAAGTGCACTGAGACAATCTGCAGATTTGATTTGTACCATGTTATAGAGTTTTCAATTTAATACGGAACATCAAAGGACCACTGTTTCCAATCGAAGATGAAAAGTAATGAGTATCGCAAGGCATTTGATTGACAACAAAAGAATCGTTAGGAGGTACATTGTACTTATGAAATGAATATATGTACCATTGCCTTAACACACAACGGTGTTGAGACTGCTTTAATTGTGATAAACGAGACGGACTTAGAGCAATTAAATAATTCAAATCCGTGTATGAAATGAGTAACCAACTTAGCGCAAGCTCAATTCTGTGATAACATCACCGCAAGGTATTGAAATCTGTCAAACGATTTAGTGGAGTCGTAGACCAACCGAACCTACTACGACTTGTAATGAAAGAGCCTTTGCAAAATATTTGAATATGATGCTCCCAATACATCATATAGCGTTTCAAATCAAACATGTGAAAATGGATAAGTTCAAGCAATTGAACTTAGTTTTAGCGTAACCCGATAGAAACGTATGTATCAACAAAGGAAAGCTCGGCATGGTAACCAAAAATAAACCATGAATGTAATTTGAGATCAAAAGAAGTTTCAAGAGAGTGTGTTGACTTGATAGCAAAGAGTCAACAATTGCAATAATGTAGGTTATTCAGATTACGGACCAGTAATTTGATTTAACAACATAATATCTGAACTTCACTGAAATGTTTGGAGTGAAACCGCATGCGTAGCAGATGGTGCATGCGTAACATGTGAGTTTTCAAGTAATGAAACAATGAGTGTTTGCTAAGATGGAGAAACGACCAAGTATCCGAAGCAAAAGGGTGTTCGCTCTTAGCGAAGAAAATCAACGTGATGCAACTACCATTAAGGGGAGTAGAGATGCAAACATCTACTCGCTAGAAGCAAAAGCGACGGTTCCAACGAAAGAAATTTAAGTACTTTCTATTTTTGTTAGCTGAAAAGGCATGTATGTCAGGTTAATGGTGTTCGATCGAGTTTACAGGTGCAGTTCCTAAGTAACAACCTTTGTGTATTTGGTCCCGGGTTCCCAAAGGTCTTAAGTATATGTTATCTAGATCCTCACGGGTTCGTATTTCGTGTACGTTTAAAAACAAGTTATTGTCCCATAATCTCCCCGGTAAACTTCCTTCCCGAATTCATCGCTAACGACACTCGATCGTCGACCAGTCGTGTATTAGTAGTCAGGTTCTCACCGTCAGTCAAATAAGTAATTCGTCAATCCTTAGCAAGAGCCACCGACCCTGGTTGGCTAGCTCGTCCGACTTCCGATCATTTGAAAATCATCGTCCTTTTTCTTGATGAGCGGAACTGAGGTTACCCAAAAAGGGAATTTTGGTCTGTTATCTTCCTTCTCTATTTACTGCTAAAACTTCACTGTCAATCCTTGCATCTCCGAAAATGTAAATTGCTACGACGCATTGACTACCGGTGCGGTGCCTGGAATTAAATCGTTGCGAGATTCGACTAATCGTTGAGGAGACGATTCTGGCAAGTCTTTGAGGAAGACTTCAGGATATCCTCTGATCACGGGGGGTATCTTCGGGCTTTAGTTCTTCGGCTCCCTTGTCCCCGACATGAGCCAGGAAAACAACACATTCTTTACACAACGTCCTTTGTGCCTTCAAGCGATTTGAAATTTGTAGAGGCGTATCCTGCTTCATGAGTCACGATCGTTCCTTTATTCGCCATGGGGGTGCGGACATTAAACTCCGCTCGATCACATGGAAAATTAATCCATCCCAATTACCACGTTGAAGTTCCCAACTCAACGGGCAGCAGATCAAGCGTAAACTTACGCTTTCCAGGTTCTATCTTGCCGTTCCTAGTTACTGTGTTGGCTTCCACTAGCTTCTCCTAGCTAGTCCCATCGAGCGCGAGTTATCTAACTTACTTGCTACTAACCCAAGTACACTCTCAAACTCTAGAGATGCGAAAATTAGATTTTGCAATAGTATCTTGCAACACCGATGCATAACGTTGAGTAGAACGTACCGATACTTGAATCCCGGCGTGTTCCCATAGTTCTGCTACTGAGCTTTTGTCCTTGTGCTTGATTCTTCTTAGGGCAGTACTTTCTGAAATGCTTCTTGCTCCCACAGTTAAGACAACCTTGAGCACGTTTCTGTTTGTCACTCGTTCTGCTCTGGTATTCGTCATTGTCATTGTTTTCACCGTGATTCTCACTACCTTCTTGGCCTCCATTTCTACTTTCAGTACCTTGCCTACAAGTTTCCTTGGGATGCCCTCTCTTGCCACAGTTATCACATTTTCCATATTTACATCGCCCGACATGATAGCGTAGACAGTTGTCGCACTTAGGTAGGATACCCTTGTAATCCTTTCCCTTTTTGGCCTTCTTCTCGTTACTTACCCGAGTAGCCTTCTTAAAATTCACGAGTTTTCTCTTGTTATCCCCAGATGACTCTACAGGAGCCTCGTTTTTCTCTTCCGGAGTGGAAAATTTTCCTTGTCTAATCGCTTCTTCAGTGAGCGCCACGCTCATGTCGATTGCTTCGATAATCGTTGAAGGCTTAGATGTTGTTACCAGGCTTAGAATCTGCGATGCTAGTCCCCTGATGAAAAGTTCGATCTTCCTAGATTCTGGTTCCACCAAACGCGTTGCAACTTGTGATAACTCGCCAAATCTCTGCACATATTCAGCTATCTTTGGACCTTCCATTCTCAAGTTCCACAATTCAGTTTCCAACTTCTGGACTTCCGCCCTAGAGCAATATCTTTTGCGCATTAATTCCTTCTGTTCGTCCCACGTCATAGCATATGCAGCGGCCTCGCCCATTGCCTGAATTTGAAGGTTCCACCATGACAGAGCCCCATCTATAAATAGCCCCGCTATGTACGTAACCTGATGTTCTGGGGCGCATTTGCTCAATCGTAAGACAGAATTCGTCTTTTCCACCCAACGCACAAATGCTAAGGCACCCCCAGTGCCGTCGAATTCTCGAGGTTTGTGGTTCAAGAACTGCTCGTAGGTGCAGCCGCTGGGTGGGTTATTTCCTGAGGTACCTCCGCCGTGTTCGGAGCGAAGGGCCTCGAGTTGTGCAATGGCTTGCGAGATGCGCCCTTGCAGTTCTGACTCTCTTGTCGTCGGCAGAGGGTTGTTGGTATCGTCGTTCCCTTGTATTGACATCTTCTGAGAAGAAGGTTGGTTAGGTCAGGTCTCATTCGTTCGGGGAGTGCATATAGTTGTTTAGAGATCGTATGTACACACACATATTAGGTTATCATACCAACCAATCAAGCAATAGTATAATCATAGTATAACCAAGAAATTTGGTGATTATGTTTAATGAGAGCATAGTAAGCAAGCACGTAGCGTTATAGTTATTGTACACACATATAGATTAATAACGTGCTTAACGGAGACATAGCGACGGAGTTTCGTTGGTCATTGGCCATAAAGTATTGTTGCACGTTTTATAATGATTGGTCCCTAATTATTCCCTTACCAAAATTGTATTGCCTTCCAAAATGTATCACATCAATAGGGGCACAGGGTCACCCTACCCTTGTCCATTAAATGTATTAGTGTATCAAAATCACATAGTCTGAAGTGGTCTTTAATAGTCTCCACAACCCGGCTTATCATTAGTGTCTTTACTTGAAAGCAATGTAATCCGCATAATCCAGAAATCACCATACTAGTGTCTGAGGAGGAGGAAAGAAAAGTAAATTGTTTAACGTGCGTGGACTTCCTCCTTGGGCTTGTGTACACGTCGAAGTAATTATCTGCTCTACCGCTCGATAGTAACGAAATGAGCATCAGGATCCTGGGAACAGTGTAGTAGTAACGGTTGAGAGCGCAAAAAGGAACCTTGATAAATGTGGAGGGTCAAAGTATGCTGGCAATAAACAGGGTGGAGGACGTGGTGTCTTATATAAACTTTTCAGACAATATGCTGTCTTGTGATGTAAATACTTAAATCATGCGTTCAGTTATGTAATGTTTGGCATTGAAGTTACCAAATGTGGTGTCAGTTCTCCAACGTTCTGCGACTCATATCCTCAAACTGTAGTTGGTGTTACAGGAGCAACTCATCTCATGTGTGGCCTCCATAATGTGAGGGATGGTAAGGTTCTAAAATTAGCATAGTGCATTGTAGGAACCATCAAATCGGCTCGTCCAACGCTGTAGAGGTGAAAGTAGTAAACGGTGCGGCCCGTAAGACCGTAGAAAATGCTACTGTAGCAAAAGGATCGTTACGCGGGTGCTGGCCTGGAGTACCCTTCTGGGGTGCAGGTATGTCTTGAAAGAAAGCGATAGGCATGTTGATGCAATGGACGTCGGTCTTCACAAGAGCAACATCAGCGGGTGAAGGTGCAGGTGCAGACATCTCAACTGATAAGAAGGTCATTAAGTGCAGGTACTGGGTCGGGTATAAGGGATGCATTGCTTGGTAAGTCAAAAGAAATAGGGTCATGATCAAGTAAGGGTGCAGGATCAGTAGGTGCAACATCAAGCTGTCCCAAAAGGTGCAGAAGCTAACTCAGGAGCAGGCCCTGGGTCAGGTAGCGATGTGGTGCCTCGAGCAAGTGTTAGTGGAGCCGTCATGATGGCGTCGTTGTCCGTGTCAGTAGTAGAAAGAGACGACCCAGCCGTCTTAACGGCTGTAAATGTCATAGACTCAAGGGGGGTCTGAAATCGAATATACGCTAGAATCAGAGGGTGGCCTGTTAACAGGGGCCTTAAGAAGGGAAATTTGTAATAGCGTTCTCGTCTAACTTTCTATCACCATAGGCATCAGCAGAAGGACCGTCAATAAATATGTCCACGTCATCATTAATTGCTTGTCGCGTAGTCAACCTTTGGCAGGAAAGTCCCTAGGAAACGCATCGTCGAGGATCAGGGTCAGGGGCTAAAACAAGAGTGACAGAGAGATCCTTGCCAGCGAAACCATTAGCAAGGGTAAAGTATCGCCCGAATCTGGTCGCGCAGACGGTTGGAAGTTGTCCTCGTCCTTGGTTAGTATATCAAGATCACTCTCAGTGTCTGACGTAAATGTCTCTGGCGCAGATTCAGTCTCATCACCTGTGACGGCGGCCGTAGTGTTATCAATGTCTGATAACTCGCCTTCTAAATAGTGTGACGTGTGTGCCGGTAGCATGTATATCCATAGTAATTATTAACAATTAGTGTATGCAAATACTCACCACATATGCACGTATATCAATAATCAGCAATTAGGCGTGTGAGTAATGTCAATGTAAGCATGTAATCATCCTAGTCTTCCCCAGACTATCCCACCCAGTCTCTCAGACTAAACTCCCTGGTCTCTAAGACCAACTTTCCTAGCCTCTAAGACTAAATCCCTGGTCTCTAAGACCAACCTCCCAGTCTCTAAGACTAAATCCCTGGTCTCTAAGACCAACTCCCTGGTCTCTAAGACCAACTATCCCCAGCCTCTAAGGCTGGTCCTCCCTCAGTCTCTAAGACTGAACCTCCCCCAGCCTCTAAGACTGAACCTCCTCAGCCTCTAAGACTGAACCTCCTCAGCCTCTAAGACTGAATTATAAACATAAATTTTGAAATGTGTATTTGTGCCTTTTGGTTGTAAAAAAAAAAATGTTTGTTTCCTGGATCTGGACGATTTGTGTATGCAATGTAAAAATGTTTGAAAACGTTTTCGTGAGAGCCCTGATGATCATAGTCTAGACTCGAGAAAGAATCCTAGTTCGCTATGATCGAGGCTCTGATACCAAGCTGTCACACCCTGACTTTTGCGGAAGCGTGGTTTATTTGGTGTGACTTCTTAATACCATAGCATCAATCATAACAATGCTATATGTTAAAAACATGAGATATTCATTCATTAATAAAGTTTAGAAACATTCCATTTTCAACAATCACAAAATAATTTACAACCCTTAACTTGATTTATTTGAGTTCATAAAGACTTAGCAAAAGACTTTAAACAAAACCAGGCTTAGGTGTATATAACCCGTCCAGGAAGAGGTTACACCTTCTAAACCCTGGATGACTTCTTTATTCAAACGCAGCTTGAAAATACGTGCATACCGTGCCAGATCCGTTAGTTTCCTGAAATACATGTAATTTGAAAAGTCAACATAACGTTGAGCGAGTTCATGTGTAAGTGAGTAGATATGAACCTTTGTAAAAATGTCTGTATGTATAAAAATCCCTGGTATGTAGCAATTAAGGAAAAAGAAACCACCATTGGGTTGCAAAGCCAATGATAAGTGTGAAGTGATGCAGGAAGACTCAAACCTAGCGGATTTGTGCGTCGGGCACTTAGTCACTTCATGGTCCACTCGGCGGACTCAGGAGTGGGGCTCGCTACACCCAAATAGATCTATCACTAATGTGTCTCGGTCCTACAACGAGGATTGATGGCCTTAAGTGTTGTGCCCACCACTCACATGTTCGCGTAACAAAAACCCTCCTTAAGCTAACCATACCATGTAAATAAATGTCTGTAAGTGTCTGTAAATTGTCTGTAACATGTATTTCACCCCCGAGGTGTAAAACTGAAAATAGTTAAGAGAAAAGGGGGACATGAACTCACAGTATTGCGTCTTCGGTACTCGTAACCCAAATCTCTTCAGCAAACACGACTACCTACAATGGTCTAACGTCTATTAGACGAACGGGTCGTGCCTTGTCTTAGTATTTACGTCTTCGAGTTACGTTTCTTATATTATTTCGAGTGATAATTATTTGTTAAAATGATTTGTATTTCAACTTAATCATATGCCGTGTTGGAATATTTGTTCGTTTAATGTTCTAGTAAATTATAGTCTCAGAAAGTAAAGATTTACTAAGTGTTATAATTTCCGAAAATTTCGCCATAGCCTCCTCTGTAAATAGAGGTGTCCATGCATAAAAACATATCATTTTCTTTTACAAATATCTCATAGAGTGTTCCCACATAGCCAACTTGACAAATCTACAAGCAAAACCCTAACTACGCCTTTTCGGATTTATTACACAAAACAGGACTGTTTTCGAGTATTTAAATAAAATAGTTATCCTTTTTCAAAAATTCTCAAATTTTTACAGTAGGTCATATATAATCCACGATTTATTGTGTAAAAATTTCGGACATCAGTTCATTACCAATTTTATATAAAAATTCTTTCACTCAACTGCAATCAGATTTGATACATTCTGATTGCAGTTTTACGGAAAAATTCACTAAAAATCAATCGTGAGTCGGATTGTCGAAATTCCCGTTGGAGGGTCACAAAAACAACCGTGACTATCTATGGTAAAAATTCCATGAGCTGACTCTGCTCAGGTTTTAAGTTTTGACTCGGATTACCACACACTTTTTCAGCAGAATTATTTCAGCTTTGAGCTGCTGTCCAAAATAATACTTTAAAAATAGTAAACGGTCTCGGAAAATTATGATTCCAGTTTCATTAGTTCAGGTATTCAAAATTACACGATTTAGACTCCAGAACTTAACTTTTTCGATTAAAAACGAACTCGTTACAGCCTGTTGAAGGGGCTGGAAAAATTCAATCAGCAAGCTGTTTATGTGTAGAAGTGACTAAAAAAACGCATAAACAAGGACTCTAACCATGGCGTATCGAAGGATAAATGTTCAAACCTCAAACATGCATTACCCAACCCTAAACCATCCAGATTTCGACTTCATACAACCCTTTCAACTTTGATTTTCATGCAGAAACTTAAGTTCATAAATTTAGTGTTTTAGCTTATAAGTGACATGAACATTCAAACAACATAACAAGAATTAAGGTAGAACAAGAGTGGGAAGGGGCATACCACTAGCACAAGGCTAGGATGGACTTCTTAGTGTGAGAATGATGGTGAGAAAAGTATGGTGGAGTGACAAGAACAAGCTCTCTTGATGTGTCTTCAACCTTGCAACCTCCTTGGATCCTCTTGAGCTTGAAAGAACTTGTTGTGATGAAGGAGATGAAGGATGTGAGAGATGGAGGTGATGAATTTTCGGTTATGGGGAAGGGTGGGCCGAAAATAATAGGGGGGTGGTGAAGGGTGGAGTGTAAATTTGGAGATGATGATGGTATTCTTCTTGGAAATGGCCAAAACTAGCTTGTAGGGAAATTATGCCAATACTTTTGGCCAATAGGATCAAGATCCTCTTTATCACATAATCTCAACAAAATATTCTAAATGATTAGGGCAGATTTCGGTTGGGGGGGGGGGTAAAATGTAATTTTTTGGTTAATTAAAAGGTATAAGTTAGAAGGGTGGGGGTATTTCCAAATGTAGTGGGTGTATGTCTTGTTTACATGGTGTATAGGGATTTTTGTGACCATAAATAATTTAAAATGATAAAAATAATATTTCTGAAAATATTTTCGTGTCTCGGGTATTGTCTGGTTGTTCGGTTACGTAACGTTCTGTTAAAGCGTTTAATCGTACCGTAAAGTGTCTTTTACGCATCTTTTTGTAACGAAAACATTCCTGACACTTAGGAAAGTATACAGGACCACTCTGTTATATTTGTATAAAATAAAATGCTGAATTTTATAAAAGAACGCGGAATTCTGTATTTAACGCATGTTTTAGGCACTTCCCGGCACTATATCTATCACTTAAAGACGCAGTCCTATGGTCCTCACTTCTCTACACTACACCCCAGTGTAGTACTCTATCCCTGGCTCATACTGGCCATAATAATATTGTCTGTCTAAGTGCTGGTATTGTCAGCGTTATTTCTGAATCAACCGTTCAGTGTGTCAACTGTGCTGAGTGCATCAAGTATGTCACTAATGTAGGTGTGTAATGAATGGAGTGACTGTATAAAATATGATGCATGTATATATGATATAGAATCATAGAGCAGTTTAAATTATCAGTTGTAATCAAGCACAGTCATTAAGCACGTAATTAAGATTAATTAATTTGTACAGTACCTGAAATTTTGAGGGTTGTCACAACAGAAACAATGGAACGGTTGGAATAGGAGAACCATGAAGAGTCGAGTACTTAGTGGGCGTTCAATTTCTAAAAGACTTAGCTCTTTTGCTTCCGCTGTGCAATGAAGATACCAGTCTAGTCACGCCAATGCTCTGATATTTCGGGGTGTGACATGTTATGTGCGAAAATCAAGCCATTTTATCCGTGAAATCTTGTTTAATTTTGAAAAATCCTGTAAAAGAAGGTATAGAAATCAGAATTTTGATGAAATCAAGCTGAATTCGGTAAGAACTCTTCCTCCTGAGCTCTGATACCACATGTAGGATCGTTTCACGACCAAAACGAGTCATTCATAAGAGTTCTAATCAATACGAGAGGCGGAAACAAACGTATCGACTTTGAATCAGCTTGATATACACTTTAATTGTCTTGTTTATTGATATAACAACGTTTTACAGCCTGGAGACACTTCGGCAGCACCTCGGTACCGGAATCAGAAAGTTACAAATGAATTGAACAAGGCACATATATATAGGCCAGCCATTTCGTACAAGATGGCTTCACACGAAATCTCCAGTGCCATTTCGTGCGAAATGGCCCATCCTACATGTTTTCTCAATTTTCTCGAATATCGTGCCCTGATCTATCTAATCTATTACAAGACTCGATACAAGACGAAGTCGACAGACATATGCACCAATACTCTTTTTCCTCCCTACGACACCCGTTGTCTCGGAGGCTTCAAGGCTTGAACCCTTTGAGCCCTCACCACCTTCAGAACACGTTTACTCGCTATCTCCAGAGCAAGGACGTTTCTTTGACAGGGACTTCAACACTTCGTTACAAAAAGCCTCATTAAGGCCCTGGGGTTTTAGCTCCTGCAAGACAGGCAAAGGTTTACCAAAACACTTGGAGACTTCACCCACATAAGGGTAAATCATATGCTCAATCTTAAAAACTGTTCCCTTAAAGACTTTTAAGGCTTTGGGTTAAAAAAGGAAAGACTTTTCCTAAGGCTCCCTAGGTTCACAAAGCTTTGTAACCAGCAAACAAACGTCGGTGTCTCCCATGAGTAAGAAGCTCGGTGTACACATCACCCAAGACCTTTTTGAACTCCGATGAATGGAGAAGATAGGTAACCACTTGCTGGAATCCATGCTCAATGAGCCATTTATTATCACTAATTGCCTTGGCAAGTGAAGCCTTTAACCCTTCTTTCTCCTCTAATAAGGCTTTTTTCTGAACCTCCAAGGCAACCTTATCGATCCTGACTTAAACCTTGTCAGCCTCCAAGCGTTTTTCCAACTCAACCATATCAGTCTTGTGCGGGAAGAAAACTCCTCAAATCTTCAAACAGCAATGCTTTCTCCTTCTCAGTGTAGCCCTCAGCTTCTTTCAAAGCAACCATTGAAGCTTTCATCTCATCCCTCTTCTTCGAAAAGACTTCATATTCTTGCATTCTTTTGCGAAATTGGGATACACCCTCTAGAAGCAAGGCAGCAAGGTTGCAAGCACCCATCATCATCTTCGAGATCATCAGGTCGTCGTCCATAGACAAGCAAGAACCTCGTACAATAGGAGGAGCAAAATGGGTAAGAACATCCTCACAAACGGATGAAGACTTGAAGCTGTCACCAACTGTGATCTTCCAATCCGGCACATAAACCTCTTCGGGATTAACATTGGTGGAACCTTCACCACCTTTCCCGAAACCCTTCAAGCTTACAACCTTCTTACCCGCTGCTTTACTCTCCTTACCAATCACCAAGGGCAACTCCTTGTCTTTTTTTTATTATTCTCTCTCAACCCCAACTTCCAAGTCGTCTGAAGCCTCTATATCGTCACTCGGTTGCACTGGCTCAGAGGCCGATAGTTGGTCAGCTCCCTTTAACATACGTCGGGTTAAACAATGGGTAGAAGCTTTGGAAGCACCGAACCTAGTAAAGCCTTTGACATTTGGAACGTTCACATAACCTGAACCCTCGAACCAATGTTCAACACCTCTGGCAACAGCATCTTCACCGGGGGTGGCCTCAGTATCCCCAAACACAACATCAGAGGTATCATCATTCTTGATAAAGCATAAGGCAAAACATCATACCCTAATTATACCTCATGAGCACAGGGTCACGATCCGGCTTGTCCCACAAGGTGCTCACACCCATCAACACTAAAAGGTGTTCAGGAAGGGGACGAAGCCTTGAAGGACACTTCCTAATGACTTTTAACAACCAGCTATCTAGTTCATACTCAAATGGCTTAAGCTTGTTTAACACAGCATCAGGGTGCCTCTAAACAAGCTTAAAGGGAATAATGGACTCAAAAATCCAGAAAAATCGGTCCTTCCAAGAACCACAGGTAGTAACCATTGAGGAAGTCAAACAAACATCAACTTGGGATGTCTCAAACGTGACCCAATTGTCATTCTTGGTCAACCGGAAGAAACATCGGAACAACAACGATGGGTCATACCCTATCACAAAACCTCAAAGTGTAAAATCCCAGCAAGACCTTGAGGACGCAACTGACCAAACGACACACGATAATACTCTAAAATATTCAGAACAAAGACCGAAAACAGATGACACAAGTTGGAAATCTCGAAATGACAACAAAAAAGAGCAATCAAACCAGCGGGACACTGATCGATCGATTTATCTAAAACCCGGAGCCACCGGATTAAACTTTAGATCGATCCCCCATTCTTTACAAAAAGCCTCAACTTCCAATCGAGGGAGACAACAATAACTCACATACAGATCTTTGCTAGCACCCAGGAGAGACGATCGAAAGAAAAAAGAAAGTGAAGTCTAGGCAGTTATTATTACGCAAAAGGAAAAAAACTGCCATCCATCACATTAACTGTCATTTCAAAATTCAAATCCAAAAAACTTAGACGCCTGATAACCTTTCAAGCCTTGAAGCCTTTAAGCAATAAAAATCGTGTACAAAAGTCAGAAGCATTTGAGCTTACACCCCAAATACCTCTGACTTGGGGGGCTGATGAGGGGGGTAGCTCAAACCTTAATAAACTGATTAGAGACACAACAGCTTAAAAGGTTAAAAGGTTCAGAAATCATCAGCTGGCGTGAACAGTAAAAAGGACAAGTCAGAGCCTTGTCACATCACCCTTTGCGTGTGAAACCTCCTGCCCAGCCGCAACCAGAACATGTGGGAGAGCACACCCTTTTGTCCGCAGGTCCAAACCCTTCAACCCCTAAAAGGGTAAGTCCCTCACTTCAAGCCAAGTTCACTAGTCCAAGGTTTCCCCTTTGAGAAATCTCATTCCTTATAAGAAGCAGACCATGGCAAACATTGCAACCACTCCAGAATCAGTAGGAATCATCCTAACTCTCTGATTCTTCCTCTCCATCTCGAGAACTAGCTTCATGCTTACTTCTCTTCTTCACACTAAATAATTTATCTTCTCCAACGATTGCTTTCTGGGCTGATTTCTAATCAGTTCAGAATCTAAGGAGAATAAAAATAATACTAGTGAACCTCTCTCCACGCCTTGTAAACGTGGGGGGACCCCATGACCTGCGTTAGGCTAACATTACCTAACCCCCACTCGTCATCATGGGAATCATTGCCTGATTATGATCCCTACACATGGCGCTGACTAGATGCCTACCTTCTCACCACTTTCCCCACTCACGCCTTCGCTCACTTGAGCCTGTTGTGGTTAACCTCGCTCGCCCAAGCTACCACACCCCCAAAACCTTCACTCGCCCAAGCGACCAAGCTCGCTTGACACCACTCACGCTGGCCCTCGCGGCACCGTGTTGCGGTGTTCGCGAGCAATCAGAATCCCACGTGGCTCGTAGCAGGCTGCCTGCGAGACCACAACAAGTAGTCTTATTTATATAACTAAATTCATTCGAAATTGTCCATGTATACATCAACCCACATAAATCCATCTACACAAGATCTGTAGAACTTACTTTTATAAACTTTTTCACATGATCATATCTACATGAATGTAACCAATTTCACAATCTTTGCACATAGAACCATGCACATGAACTTCTATATGCAACATAGCCATTCCTTTTATGGATTGTTATCATCCCCATTGGAGTCATACGTACAACCACCAACAAATTGTTGGAAAAAATAGGTGAAAATAGCATTTTTCATAAATATAGGAAAATGATTTTTCCCCTATTTTGGACTAGAAATAAATATAATAAAACGAGCGGGTTTTATATTTTTATTTGTGGGTTTGTGTTCTATGTTGGAAGAGCTTCGCAACGAACTAAACGACGTCCAAAACGGAGCTAAGATGAATGAGATATCGATGCTCAAAGTTGGGTGTTTGAAACATTGAATGCTGAAACAAAAGGGAAAGTAGCACCTTGTCCTACATCGGAGGAGAGATGGAACTTAAAGGGGTATTTAAATGGGAACTCTCCATCCTTATTGTTTCATGGAAGCACACACTAAGTGTCCTCGCGAAGGGTGCAGAGCACCCTAACGCGCACTCGCACACTCGCGTGGCGTGGGCGATGAGGCGCAATGTTGCGCTTTGATGGCGCACTTTGCACTTCGCACGCTCGCATCACCGCTTGAGAGCCTACTTTGTATTTTTGACCGCGTGCGCGTGGTGGATCACAGGGGCTGCAAGGACCAAGTGGTAAAGTGGCGTGAAGTGGCGTGCAGGTTCAAGGCGCGTGACGTGGCTGTCCGCGCTCGAGTACACGTCGCACGAAGGCGCGCGGTTGCGCATGGTGCATGGGCCCTAATGTGTCGTGCGCGGCGCACCAGAGTGAGCCAATACGGCGCGACTGTGTGGTGTGCTCGTATAGGCTCACAGGTGACGAGGCGCACGCGCGCATGGACCTGAGTTAGTGTGGCGCACACGCGCATGGTAGTGAGCCAAGAGGACGCACCGCGCATGAGCGTGCAGACCAGCGCGCGCGCACCGGTGTGTCTTGCGCGCGCGCGCAGAAGCTTCCAGCATTGAATGACAGTGCAGTTACAGTTCAACTTCGAAACTGACGAGTTAATGGTCTTTGACTAAGAATTAAATGACGTATTAAATTGCATTGAAGACGTTTAATGCAATTTAAACCTCTCCTTTGATTCCTTTTTGACGGTTTCGAATCTGGAGCTGTATAAATACAGCTCTTAGTCACTGCAGAAGATACACCACGAACACTAGCAACACAACAACAATTCATCCTTTCTCTCTACAGAATTTCTGATCTTCTCAAGCATTCTTCAAGGTAGCCTTCGGGTTGTAGGCCATCTCCGGCAGTACGCTGCTTCGGCTGTTGTACCCTGGGAAACAAAACGAGTACTCTTGGGAGACTCGGAATTTGTTTTAAGGGAAGCGTGTGTACACGTGCCTCAGCCTTCTTCTTCATCTAAGTTCTTGTATTTCATTTTATTTCAGTTGTAATTGTACTGTATTTTCTGCTTTCTCATTTCTGTATTGTAATTTTTTTTTGAATAAAAATTTGTTTATTTTTATTTAATTTACGTGAACGGTTCCTACAATCTTAAAACAAATTTTTAAAACCGTTCATGTAATCAAAACCATTCTGTTTTGTGATTCAAACTAGTTTTGATTCACTCAGCTTGTGTTTTAAAAACAGATTTTTTTGTTTTCTTCTTCAAAGGAGCGACTTTGGTTGAAAACAATTTGGTTCTTCAGAACGTGTCCTAAAATTGCTAAAACTTTCTGAATTGGTCTTCAAAGTTGGACTTAGAAGCCAATCAGTAAGTTCTAAAATTATAAAATTTCTGTTTTTAGTCTTCAAAGTTGGACTTAGAAGCTGAAATAGTAATTTTGTGGTAAAATTAAAATTTACTAGTTTACTTCTGGTTTTTGCGTAAATCAGAATTTTGACTAAAATTTTTAATTTTAATTTTTTCAGCATGTCGACCGAAAACGTCAACGTTAACAACACGAGTGTTGTGACGGGAACCCCCTTGAACGCCACCACTGTGGGAGCGTCCACAGTGGCTAATCACGCTGAACGACCCGAGAAGTTCTCGGGTCTACACTTCAAAAGGTGGCAGCAGAAGATGTTCTTCTACCTGACCACCATGAACCTTGCGAGGTTCTTAACTGAAACCGCTCCCCAACCTACGGAAGGGGAGACCAGCGCTCAGGCTCTGAGCGCGGTAGAGGCTTGGAAGCACTCGGATTTAATTTGTCGAGGCTGTGTGTTAAACGGGCTTTCGGATGCATTGTATAATGTGTACTACAATGTCAAGACTTCCAAAGATCTTTGGGATGCCTTGGACAAGAAGTACAAAACGGAGGATGCTGGCACAAAGAAATTTGTGGTAGCCTGTTTCTTGGATTTCAAAATGGTTGATTCTAAAACCGTTATGAATCAAGTCCAAGAATTTCAAATTATACTACATGACATCCTTGCGGAAGGCATGACACTTAGCGAGACATTCCAAGTGGCAGCGATGATTGAGAAGTTACCTCCTGGTTGGGTGGATTTTAAGAATTATCTTAAACACAAACGAAAGGAGATGACTATAGAGGACCTTATTGTTCGTCTTCGGATTGAAGAGGACAATAGAATTGCCCTAATAGGCAGCCATGCGCAAACTTCTGCTAGCGCAAATTTGGTTGAGCATGGGCAATCCTCTAATGGCGCGAAGGGTAAAGGGAAAAAGGACAAGGAGAAAGCAAAGGCTAGCAAACTTGGACCGAAGAAAGGGGTTGTGAAAAAGAAACCTCAAACGTTCCAAGGGACTTGTTACAACTGTGACGAGCCGGGGCATCGGGCTAACCAATGCAAGAAACCAAAGCGTGAGCGCGCGCACATGGTGGATGAAGACGGAATGCCTTTGGTGGCAATGACTTCAGACAAAACCGCAATGTTGGATGAGGTCAATGCTGTGACCAACACTCCAAAAGGGTGGTGGGTTGATACGGGAGCGACCCGTCATGTGTGCCCAGACAGGAGCCTCTTTACTACCTTCAAGGAGCTTGCAGGAGATGAGAAGCTGTACATGGGAAATGCAGCCACCGCGGACATCAAGGGTGAAGGAACGGTGATTTTGAAGTGGACTTCAGGGAAAGAGCTCACTTTAAGCAACGTGTTATATGTTCCAGACTTGCGCAAGAGCCTAGTCTCGGGATGGTTGCTTAATAAGTTTGGATTTCGTTTAGTTTTTGAGAGCGATCAATTTGTACTTACTAAACGAGGAATGTATGTAGGCAAGGGCTATGCCCAAAATGGTATGTTTAAATTGAATGTAATGGCAGTCAAGAAGAACGTGAATAAAATTGCTACTACTTCTACCTATATGCTTGAGTTTTCTGATTCGAATAAATGGTATGGTAGATTAGGTCACGTAAATTTTAATTCAATACGCCGTTAAATCAATTTAAATTGTATACCAACATTCCATATTGATTCACACTATAAATGTGAAACATGCGTTGAATCCAAACTTACAAGATCATCATCGAAATCGGTTGAACGAATAACCGAACCCCTTGATTTAATTCACAATGATATTTGTTATTTAAAAGCGGTACCCACAAGAGGTGGAAATAAGTACTTCATCACGTTTATTGACGATAGTACTAAATATTGCTATGTATATTTACTAAAAAGTAAAGATGAAGCAATAAGTAAATTTATCTTGTATAAAAATGAAGTTGAGAATCAACTTCAAAAGAAGATAAAATCTTTGCAAAGCGACCGAGGAGGCGAATATGTTGCACCTTTTGCCGATTTATGCGCAAAAAGTGGCATTGTACATGAGTGTACACCTCCTTATTCTCCACAATCAAATGGCGTGGCGGAACGAAAGAACCGCACATTGAAAGAAATGATGAACGCCATGTTGATAAGTTCTGGGGTGAGCCAGGAAATGTGGGGGGAAGCCATTCTCTCGGCTAATTATCTTTTGAACAAGATACCACTCAAAAAGAGAGACGAAACTCCATATGAGTTATGGAAAAGGAAGAAGCCTTCATACAAATATTTGAAAGTGTGGGGGTGCCTAGCAAAGGTGATTGTACCACCTCCTAAGGCTCTTAGGATAGGACCCAAAACTGTTGATTGCATATTTATTGGGTATGCGCATCAAAGTAGTGCACATCGCTTTCTTGTACATGAGTCCAAGAATCCTGATGTACACGTAAACACTATCATGGAGGTGAATCCTAACGTTGTGTCTTACTTTGAAAATGTGTTTCCTTTGAGAAGACAAACACATGCAACATCATTAACACCTAATTTTGAAGTAGGTGAAAGCTCATCTACACCAGTTGATGAGGTAGTTCATGATAAGACACATGAACGACCTGAGGTTGAAGAAAGTGATCGTAGGCGAAGTAAAAGGCCAAGGGTTGAAAAATCCTTCGGTCCAGACTTCGTTAGCTATATGGTTGAGGGTGAGCCCAATACATATCGCGAAGCGGTTTCCTCTTCAGAAGGACCTCAATGGAAAGAAGCAATAAGGAATGAAATTGATTCCATATTGCAAAATCATACTTGGGAGTTAATAGATCTTCCACCTGGTTGCAAACCACTTGGATATCGTTGGATATTCAAAAGGAAGATGAAAACTTATGGAAGTATTGATAAATACAAGGCCAGGTTGGTGATTAAAGGATTTAGACAAAAGGAAGGTCTAGATTACTTTGATACCTACTCGCCTGTGACGCGCATAACCTCGATTAGATTGGTTCTTGCTATAGCGGCTTTAAGAAATTTGGAAGTTCACCAAATGGACGTTAAAACCGCATTTCTAAATGGCGATTTAGAAGAAGAGATTTACATGGAGCAACCTGAAGGTTTCTCCGCCCCAGGTCAAGAGGGTAAAGTATGTAAACTCGTCAAGTCTTTGTATGGCTTGAAGCAAGCACCAAAACAATGGCACCAAAAGTTTGATCATGTCATGATTGACAATGGTTTCAAAATAAATGAGTGCGACAAATGTGTTTATTTTAAAGACACAAATGAAGGTTATGTGATCTTATGCCTTTATGTAGACGATATGCTTATCATTGGGAGTAATGACAAAATTATCAAAGCTACTAAAAGCATGTTGAAAGCGAGATTTGACATGAAAGACATGGGTTTAGCTGATGTGATTCTTGGAGTAAAGATCATAAGAACCCAAGATGGTCTTGTGTTAAGTCAATCTCACTATGTGGATAAAATTCTTGAAAAATTCAAATCGGGAGACACGAGTGTAGCTCGAACTCCAGTTGATACCTCCCAACATCTCAAGAAAAATAAAGGAGATGGAGTTGCTCAGTTAGAGTATTCAAGAATTATTGGCAGTCTAATGTATCTAATGACATGTACTAGACCCGACTTGGCTTACGCGGTGAGTAGGCTAAGTAGATACACCAGCAATCCGTGCGCGGATCATTGGAAGGCTATCACGAGGGTGCTTAGATACATAAGATACACAAGAGATTATGGACTGCATTATACCTGACAACCAGCAGTGATAGAAGGATACACTGATGCAAACTGGATATCGGATAATAAAGATTCCAAATCAACAAGTGGTTACGTGTTTACACTTGGAGGAGCTGCTATTGCTTGGAAGTCTTCTAAGCAAACGGTCATAGCAAGATCCACAATGGAATCTGAATTTATCGCCTTGGATAAGTGTCACGACCCCAGACCACACCCTGGACGGGAGCCGCGAGCAGTCAAGTGGTACCGGTGGTTATTTTAAAAACATTGCAGCGGAAATATTCATCAGGACCGTGAGTTAGGAAAAATATCAGAGTTTAGAAAACACCGGATTTTATTTATTAAATAGATGGGATAAAACCCATGTTTTACAGAGGTAGCTTTAATAAGGGATAAACCCGAATATATGAAACCATGTTTTCTTAATTTAATTCAATTGATAAAATAAGCCACTACTCTTAAGCCTTTCGGTGCTGTATCATCACTCTTATTCCCATCTACTGTGATTACCTGAAACGCGTTTTAAAAAGATTTGGTCAGCAGGAAATACTGGTGAGTTCATTCATTTTTATACAAAAACACATTTGTTATAATTCACAGCATTAAGAGTTTTTACATTTGCTTCTTTAAGATTGGCAAAGACTTAATCACTGCAATTACAACTTTGTTATAACTTACAGTATTAAGGGTGATTACATTGTTTTTATCAATCAATTACCCCAAATCGGTATTTGTCACTCGACTGTATCTGTGACTATGGTCAGATCACCCATTGGCTAACTCGTTGTCCAATGGTGACGGGAAACAAGTAATGTATACAAAACCTCACATACCGGCAGTAATTGAAGATTACAAAGACTTAATCCCTGTAATTATAACTAGAAAAACATTTAGGGTTTTGCAAAGCAATTTGATAAAAAGAGAATGACTCACCTTGTTAGCATATAGTCTTGTTTAAACAAGCATCTTGATTCTAAGCATCTACTTTATGGTTCTGAATCTTCTGATGATTAAGCATCCATTTTGATTGTAAGAGTAAGATGTAGAGTTTCGAGTAGTTAAACATTTAGTTTAACAGAATGGAATACGTATTAGTGTTAAACCAAATCAAACCTAACGATGGTCACGAGATTCGAACTTTAACGAAATTCACAAAGTATAGTCTTGTTTAGACAGCACTTTGGCATCCGTTTAACGAAATTCACAAAGTACAACACTTTGGCATCCGTTAGTTGGTTCCTGAATCGATCGGACAGAATTTCGCATCGGTGATTATTAGTTAGAACACCAACGTATAGAGAGAAGTATAGAAGAAATGAGCAAAGAAAAATGAATCCTAAGCTTCCTATTTATAGGTAGGAAATATGAAATTTCTAGGAAGTTTCATATAGCTTTTCTAGGAAGTTACCTATACATTTTCTAGGAAGCTTCCTACCTACATATATATCCTCTTACACCTTCCTAGCACCTTCCTTTGATATTATCTATTTCATATATATTTATTTTTCATGTATATCTATCTAGATGTTTAATTAATCTTATTTAGCTAAATTAATCTTGCTTAGCTTAATTAATCTTGCTTAGCTTAATTAATCTTAATTAATCTTAATTAACCTTTCTTAACTTAATTAATTAATTAACTACTTAACTAATTAATTTATCTTAACTCTTATAATCTGCTTAGTCGATTACTTAACTTAATTAGCAGATAATTTAATCTACTCAATTAGCTTAACTGCTAAGTTTTTACTAAGTTTATTTAACTACTAAGTTTACTTAGTTGCTAAGTATTCTAGCAGCTCCCTGTTTACGAGTTCTAATTTCTAGACACAATAGAACTCGTATTAGTGTAGTAACTCAATTCAACTTTAATGATAATCACGAGATTGAAACCCTCACGACGAATGACAAAGTGCAATACTTAAACATCCATCGAATTCACGACGAATGACAAAGTATAACCCGAGTTTGAGCAGCACTTAAACATTCATCGGATTGGTTTCAATCGATCGAATAAAGTATCGTACCAATGATTAGAGTTATTACCCTAATAACGGGCAGATTTTTGGGACTTAGAAGGTATAACCCTGAGCTACTATTTACTATAATAAAAGCTGAAGGAAAGAAAAGAATTGAGCAGTTTGAAACGTAGCAGTGATCGAGCTATTACCCTGTTATCGCGGCAGAATTTCGTGTTTGTGTGTGTTTTTGAACGAAATGGAGTATAACTCAGTGTAGGAAACGAGTTTTTAGGTCGAACCAACGCCAAACTTCAAGTGCCAAGGCCCTCTATTTATACTGGAAAACTGTCCCTGTCGCGTGGCGCGACGGCGCCCTTTTTAGGGTAGGGTAGCCACGTCTTCAACTAGCCTTGGTGAGTCGACAGTTTTACGAAATTCGAATTTTACAACGAGTTATGAAGATAATCGTCAAGTAGGGAATACCCCCCCTGAGTTTTAGGGGCCCTGATCATGATTCCAACTGTTCTGAAAATTTTAGGGGTCATGCAATATCACTTGGGGGTCTCAATTAGGGTTTCCTATTGGACAAATTAAAATAAGAAATAGTGTTTTTAATGAGAGTTGTTACAATAAGTCAGGCGAGGAGGCGGAATGGCTACGTCAATTCGTGGAATATATTCCAAGATGGCCAAAGCCTTTGCCAGCCATATGTGTACATTGTGATAGCCAATCAGTGATTGGTAGAGCTCAAAGCTTGATGTACAATGGCAGATTAAGGCACATGCGACGTAGACATAACACGGTACGACAACTACTCTCAACGGGTGTTATCACAATTGATTATGTGAGATTAAAGGATAACATTACAGACCCGTTTACAAAAGGCTTAAGCATAGAGTTAGTAGAAACGTCGTCAAGAGGAATGGGACTAAAGCCCGTGATAAATGGGAATATGAGTGAAACCTAACTTAATTGACTGGAGATCCCAAGATCTAAGTTCAATAAGACAACTTAATCATATTACCAAAACGGAGTCACTGTGGGGGAGTACCCCAAACTAAATAAAAGGGAGTTATATATACTTCCTAGTCCATTCCAATCAGTGACATTGAAGTGAGGCTAAGCATATTAAGGTTAACGATTTCGGGAAATCAAATAACCATGATGCTTTTAATGATTCATGGGAATCACCTATGTTGGAGAGAAGTAGGGTCGCTTCGAATGGATTTGTGGGGTTCGCAAATCCTAGAGGTCTCGCAGAACCAGGCCAGTGTTCCAGGACCATAATAGGACACGACAATGAGGGGTTGGCCAAACCAGGGAGAGTATTGTGTGAAGTGTATTGTCGTTTACACAAATGGGGGTATATTCAAGGACATCGCGTCTACAAACCGCTAGTAAGCTAAGTATGCTTCACAAAAAAAGGTTCAAAGGTAACAACCTACCTATCTTGCAATACTCAACTGTCGAAGTTTATTGTTGAAAAGTGTAAGGAAAAGATCGATTTCCATACATGTGGGGGATTGTTGGAAATTTGATGAAAATAGCATTTTTCATGTGGGGGATTGTTGGAAAAATATGTGAAAATAGAATTTTCACAAATATAGGAAAATGATTTTTTCCTATTTTGGACTAGAAATAAATATAATAAAATGAGCGGGTTTTATATATTTATTTGTGGGTTTGTGTTCTATGTTGGAAGAGCTTCGCAACGAACTAAACCACGTCCAAAACGGAGCTAAGATGAATGAGATATCGATGCTCAAAGTTGGGTGTTTGAAACATTGAATGCTGAAACAAAAGGGAAAGTAGCACATTGTCCCACATCGGAGGAGAGATGTAACTTAATGGGGTATTTAATGGGAACTCTCAATCCTTATTGTTTCATGGAAGCACACACTAAGTGTCCTCGCGAAGGTGCAGAGCACCCTAACTCGCACTCGCACACGCGCGCGTGGCGTGGGTGATGAGGCACAATGTGGCGCTTTGATGGCGCACTTTGCACTTCGCATCGCCGCTTGAGAGCCGCCTTTGTATTTTTGACCGCGTGCGCGTGGTGGATCACAGGGGCTGCAAGGACCAAGTGGTGAAGTGGCGTGCAGGTTCAAGGCGCGTGACGTGGCAGTCCGCGAGCGAGTACACGTGGCACGAAGGCGCGCGGTTGCGCATGGTGCATGGGCCCTAATGTGTCGTGCGCGGCGCACCAGAGTGAGCCAATACGGCGCGACTGTGTGGCGTGCTCGTATAGGCTCACAGGTGACGTGGCGCATGCGCGCATGGACCTGAGTTAGTATGGCGCACGCGCGCATGGTAGTGAGCCAAGAGGACGCACCGTGCATGAGCGTGCAGACCAGCGCGCGCGCACCAGTGTGTCTTGCGCGCGCGCGCAGAAGCTTCTAGAATTGAATGACAGTGTAGTTACAGTTCAACTTCGAAACTGACGAGTTAATGGTCTTTGACTAAGAATTAAATGACGTATTAAATTGCATTGAAGACGTTTAATGCAATTTAAACCTCTCCTTTAATTCCTTTTTGACGGTTTCGAATCTGGAGCTGTATAAATACAGCTCTTAGTCACTGCAGAAGATACACCACGAACACTAGCAACACAACAACAATTCATCCTTTCTCTCTACAGAATTTCTGATCTTCTCAAGCATTCTTCAAGGTAGCCTTCGGGTTGTAGGCCATCTCCGGCAGTACGCTGCTTCGGCTGTTGTACCCTGGGAAACAAAACGAATACTCTTGGGAGACTCGGAATTTGTTTTAAGGGAAGCGTGTGTACACGTGCCTCAGCCTTCTTCTTCATCTAAGTTATTGTATTTCATTTTATTTCAGTTGTAATTGTACTGTATTTTCTGCTTTCTCATTTCTGTATTGTAATTTATTTTTTTTTTAAATAAAAATTTGTTTATTTTTATTTAATTTACGCGAACGGTTCCTACACAAATTGTTGGCAACAATAATATATTAATCAATATATAAACCTACCTCACTACGCATGAACTTTTATCTAGTTTCTTAAGGGATGAATGATAACACAACAGCCTGAGTATGTATGATGTTATCGTTGGTTCATAATTAATCAATAAATAAACCTACCGCTGTTTTTCCCTTTCGTTAACATTGATAACTCTGTCACCAAGACCAATAGATCTTGTATTAGTGTATTACATGTGCTCGACAAGACCAATAGATCTTGTATTAGTGTATTACATGTGCTCGTTCTTGTCGATTTATCATATATGTTTTTGTTTGTGATTGCTTTAGTTGATAACTGTTTAATATCAACTTCAATCTTATTATTGTTAGATTGAATCTTCACTCACTATTGATAGGGGTTCTGCTTGTAGGCAAAAAAAAAAAAAAAAAAGATTAAACTAAAATTTTGCTTTAAGCCGAAATTTTCTGGTCGACCCGCCTATACTTTGTCAACTCAAACCCAATGTTTTCAGATCCGGACCGGATGTCGAACCGGTCTTCTTACCGGTTCAATGATCCGACCGGTCGGACCGGACGTAAGAACTGGAAGGTATCGTAAATATTATAAAAATTAATAGGGTTAAATCTGAAAAAAATATATAAAAAACCGGTCCAACCCTTCCAAAAACCGGTCCGACCGGCCGGTTTCCCGGTCCAACAGCCGGGTCGCCGGTTCAACTCCGGTTCAATGCATTTCCGGCCCGATACCATGACCCACACGGGCTCAACCTCCGGTTCCCGGTCTGAAAACACTGCTCAAACCATATACGTGGTGGGAGAGCATGAGCTAAACCACATGTGACTGACACGTGTCAGAAAAGTGATGTGATGTTAAAAAGCACGGAGTGGGATGTGAAGTGCAAGTGTAGCGTGATGTGACACGTGGCATAACATTTTCATTATTATTTTATATTTGAAATAAAAACAAAGTAATAAAAAAAACATTAATACTAATTAAAGAAATAACATTGATAAAAAATTATACAATTAAAAAAAAACATTACACAAGTTAAAAAAAAAAAAGAAACTAATAATAACAAAAACGAAACTAAGTACAATATTTTCCCATGATTTCTTGTTTCGTTTTTCGTACATTTCTCTTTCTTCGGGTCCAAGGTGATCGGTTTCATAGCAAGGAATTTCATATCCGCTCCCCTTTCTTTCGCCAAGTCCTTCTCGTTTTTAAAATTTAATTTTTCGTTCAAAAACTTTGATAACCTTATCTTTTTGGGCGTTCCTTTGTTGTTGGATGCTATTGAACGTACTAATTTATTCAATTAGGTCCGCTAAACCTCTAGTATCTCCCCCCTCCGAAGTATGTGATTATTGCGCCCTCTTTTTTTTATTTATTTATCTCTACCAAGTGGGCGTTCCGATTCAACCTCGTCGGGGCTCAAGGTTATCTCAAACTTGGTACGAGCATCTGAGCGATTAGTTGAGGAACTAGTTTTCGTTCTTTTGGACGACGATTGTCCCGCTAGAGGTACTCTTGCCCATTTTGAGGAGTGCCTCGCAATATCTCAACGATGAATAAATTTAAAGGTCGTCCATTTCTTTCCATCTGGATACAAACTAGTAGCATGCGTCAACATATCAGCGTCGGTTTCGTCGCTTTTTGGGTTGTTCTTTATGTTGTTGTAGTGGCTGATGAAGGCGGTTATTGTGGTATTTATTTCATGCAACTTTGAGGAGAGACTATCATTTTTTCTATACTACTCTTATTCCAACGCTGTGTGATAAAGGTCGTTTATTAGATTCCAAAAATTATCACTGTGTTGATTGGTACCTATTTAAAAAAAATATACTGTTAGTATCAAGATAAAAAAATACATAGTTTTTTAAACATATCTATTTTTAAAACAGTAAATATAAAATAAAATATACCTAAAACCAAGTTCTCCGAAATAGATAGCCAAGCCTTCGTTAACACCACATCTTCCTCCTTTGTCCACGGAATAACGACTCGATCCTCTTTGGCATTTTCCTTCTCCGCGTCGGTTTTCTTCTATGGTTTCTTTTTTTTCTTCTAGGGGTTCAACAATATTTTGAGGTTGCGTTTCGGGTACGGATTCAAATGTAGGGGCATTTGGGATATTGGAGCGAGTGGTCGTTGTTGAGGGAGGTTTGGGATTTGTGGCGGAAAAAAGTTTGGGTAGTTTGCAAGAAGATGTGCATAAGCCGATGTGTCGGCTAAGTTACCCGGAACTTGTAGAGGGGGCGGGGTTGAGTCGAAGTAGTATTCGGTATTTCACCTACACCATACGGGTTGTTCGGATCGAAAGAACGATTGTAAATGCATTTCTATAGAACTTGAGAGATTTTATAAATTATGGAGTGGGGTAGAAGAGTATTTGGTAAAAATGATGGAATGGATTGGATTTTAAATAGGGCGAGTTATTTAATTTTTTAAATTGAAAAAACTTTTTTTAACAAGAGTCGTTGGCCCAATAGCTATATTGTCTGGACAAACCAAAACGCGCCACATCATCATCCCTTTAGCCCTTGATTACATATTGTGCAACTATGATCAAACAAGATTGATATAAAACATGATTTCCATTATGATCAAAGTCCCGGATTTACATAGATTGAAATGAAATATGCGGATTACAAGATAAACGGAATACAACGAAAATACGAAACGTTCACTTTCACATATGGATCCACTAAAAAATTCAAATGTATATGTGATTACATTTCAAATCTAGATCCATTACTTTAACTCAGCAACTAATACTTTGCATAATTCACAAGTGTACATCAACAACTTTATACATTCAATACACAAAAAATTTTGAGATATCACAAAAACAGACGCTATACACATGTGTACATCGCATTAAAACAGAGCAAAATGTTCGGAATTTACCAATTGTAAATGTATAACTAATAATTATAAAAATCCACTTACTAGACTAGACTATGTTGTGAGGGCGCTAGCCCTGCTACGTCGACATGCAAGGTACGGAATACCACAACGATCAAGGCGCTATGGAACGGTGTGGGGATTCTCGTGGCGTGAGGACGGGTTAGATAACCATTGGTGAGTGTGGGGGTGTGTACCAACAACTAGCTGGCTTTTAATAAATAAAAATAATCAATAAATTCAAACTTAAATCTAGTAATACTTATCAAAATTTTGAAGAAGCGTTCGGCTATTGTGGCTAATCCGGCATGATTGGGCGAAGAAAGATCTTGGAGGACAAACGTGATGCAATCTGTCAAAACTATGAAGGTGATGTTCAAGGAGCTCCTGTCATAATTAGAGCCGAAGAGAAACAAGCAAAGTATCGAACAATACACAACAGAGAAATGCATAGCTAGTGGTGGAGCTTGAACGAAAACTCAGTGGAGGCCAGACTCTCAAAATCCAAATTAATGGGGGTCGGACTCTTACAATTCCAATATTTTATACTACAAATAAAAGTTTCGAAAATTTTTCAGTAAAATTAACACTACGAGCGAAAAACCAGTGAAAGTCGGGGCACCCCTGGCCCAATAAAGCTTCGCCCATGCGAATAGCAACCTTCATGTGGATTTGGTATACCATATTTGGAAGCATTGTCCAGATGACTATGATTAATTTTAGTATTTTATGTCTAGTATTTTGTACTAATTAAAAAATATTAAACGATTTTTAGTATTTTTTTTGTTATATTTTAAAATTATTTTTAGTATTTAGTTACAAATTGAACTATTGAATAGATATTTATACTTAATAGCAATGATTAACTAATAATTACAAATATGCTGTACATTTCACATCTTCATAACATATATTCTTGGGTGTGAAAGATGAAACCACCCAGTACATACCTCATACCTGATGTTTTTGTGACAACATTTTTCCCATTTTAACATTTCAGCCACAAACTAAGATTCACACGAGTTATTATTGTCATGTAATCAGAAGTAATTTAGGGTCATCAACCCACCTCTTCTTCCCCTTTCCCCCTCCCCATTCCATGCGTCAACCACCGCCACCTTTAGGGGTGTAAACAATCAAGTCGCTCACAAAATTTAGGATCGGTTCATTAGAAGCTCGAATTAAATCGAGTTTGAACAACCTAGAGGCAAAAAATAAGCTCGGTTAATAAACGGCCTAAGCTTCACTTGGTAACTATTGTTATAATTATGTTATATATAGTTTTTTACTATACATATAGTTATAAATATATAGATAAATAAATAATCAAATAGTCAAGCTCGAGCTCGCATAAGTTGAATGAGCTGAGCACCAGCTTATGCGAGCTCAGGGTTGGTTTGCTTTCGTTCTTTTACACCTCAAACCCCCTTCGTCAACCATTCCTCGCCAAACACCACCTAATGGGTGCCCGACTCGTAGTTGGAAGTCAGCTCGCTTCCTTTTAATATTGTGGATCAGGGCCGTCTCCGAAAATCACAAAAACATTTTTGGCCCTGTTCGAGATAAACATTTGGGCTCTATTCACAAATCTTCATATAATATAAACTCATCAATCAATCATTCAATCAAATATATAAATACTAAAAACCCATAATACTACGATAATTGTTATGAAATAGATAATTGTTATGAAATGCTATGACGTTTTGTTTCCTTTCACTGATCTAGCAGACCCTTATTTTTGTTTAGACTAGTCATTTGGGCTTGTTAATTGGGCCATCTTTTAAAACTTTTAAACAGACTCTTATTTAAAAAACTTTGGGTCTTTTAGCAGGCCCTTATTTATACAAACATCCATAATTTATATATATATATATATATATAGGTTTAGGTTCTTTTGTGAACACTTTCCTAGTGATGAACAAAACGAACCATTCCTGGCCATAGATCTTCTTAAATGTAACATAAGGGTAGGATCGTCTTTTAACATCTATAGTTTTATATATAATTTTATTTTTTAAATTTTCCTTGGCAGTTATCATAGAAACCACCCACGCTCCAACATTTCATGCAATTTCAAAACTCAATCAATCAAACTAAGAAAAAAAATCTGCGCCATATCTTCTTCATCGTTCGTCACAAGGATCAATCAATTCGATCTTCAGATTATCAACAGGAAATTCAGCAGCGAATTTGTTCCTCTGAAGTTTTACTAATCATGACACATACGAACGACCAGCATGTTTAATTATAATTTTCGTTTTTAAAAATAATGTTCAGTTATCAGAACAAAAATAACCGCCAACCAGGTTTTGTTCGTAAATTCAATTTTCAGTTCGTCATGGGGAAAAAAACCGCTGCCATATTTTTTTCAGATTGTTCTTCACATCGTGCATTGAGGGCTGGAACTGTTTGGGTGAATTGCTTTGATGTTTTTGATGCTGCAATCCCATTGGAGGGTACAAGATGAGTGGTGTTGGAAGGGAAACTGGTGTATACAGCCTTAATAATTACACATGTGTATAGGATAGTAGTACACATGTGTATTCAAGTTGTTGAGACTCAATGATTAAATAAGGATGAAGACGGTTGCTTTTTGGTTTGATGACAGAAGTTATGAATGCAGGGATTGTGTTTTACTATAATGCCCCTGAGCGGTTGAAGAATTGATTTTTTTTATTTTTTTAGTAATTAAAAAACCATTTAAATTATATAATCAAGATCCCATCATCCAACGGTCTAGATCTGTTCGTTTTTGTTCACAATTTAAATAGGGTTCACTCTTGATCCCTACCCTATATATATATATATATATATATGTATATATATGTGTGTGTGTAATTTATAAAAAAATTTCGGGCCCTATATTGATTTGGACCCTTATCGCAGGCACCTCCTGCACCCCTAATAGACGGCCCTGTTGTGGATCTTGGGTCTCTGGTAATGCATCTTCTGTTGATTAAAATTATGCAAGAGTCCAACTACTAAGTAATCAATTTCTTCATATGGGAGCCTATCAAACCATCAATGTTGCAGAAATCGGCCTAGGCGGCCGATTAATCGGCGCCTAGGCGCTAGTCGGTGGGTTACTGTCTAAATTTATGCTAGTCGGTCAAAAAATCGGTTATGGTCAAAATCGGTCAAAGTCCGGTCAAAGTCGGAGAAAATCGGACTAATCGGTCTCATGGTTTTTGACCCAATAAACCCAAATTTTGAAGCCTAGCCCATGGTTTAAAGCCCAAAATTTAATTATAACCTATTTTAACATTTAAGTTTAGGTATTTTAACATTTAATACCCTCTATCTTTCACTAGTTTACATATGGTTCCTAAACTTTTAAATTTATTAATAAAAAAGTGTAAAGTTATCTCCTAAACTTGTAAATTTATTAATAAAAAGTATAAAGTTATCTATATATATATATATATATATATAGGATAGGATAAAGATAGATAAAAAACCCTCAAATTCTTAGAAAACTCTGGAAACCCAAAAGGGAACCCATTTTTACCCCACTTCCCGACATTTTTTTTTTTTGAAAAAAATTACACATGTAATATACATGTTTTAGAGTGTCTTGGGCCAAAAAAAACAAAAAAGCGCCGAAGGGATATTTTTTTAAAAAATAAACAAATTTCAGCCATGTCCGGTCGCCTAACATGTGTTAGCCAAAAATGTCTGAATTTGCTGAAATTTTTTTTTTTTTTTTTAAAAGATCCTCTCGGCGCTTTTTTGATTTTTTTGGCCCAAAACTCTTAAAAACATGTATATTACATGTGTTAATTTTTTCAAAAAAAAAAAATGTCGGGAGGTTGGGTTTTCTAGGGTTTTTCATATATATAGGGTTTTCTATATAACCCTCCCCTATATATATATATATAGGATAATGCTAGATAAAAAACCCTAAAATTCTTAGAAAACTCTGGAAACCCAAATGGGAAGCCATTTTTACCCAACCTCCCGACATTTTTTTTTTTTGAAAAAAATTACACATGTAATATACATGTTTTAGAGTGTTTTGGGCCAAAAAAAACAAAAAAGCGCCGAAGGGATTTTTTTAAAAAAAATAAACAAATTTCAGCTCCTAACACGTGTTAAGCAAAAAATCCATAATTTCGCTGAAAATTGCTGAAACTTGTTTTTTTTTTTTAAAAATATCCCTTCGGCGCTTTTTTGATTTTTTTGGCCCAAAAGTCTTAAAAACATGTATATTACATGTGTTATTTTTTTCAAAAAAAAAAAATGTCGGGAGCTTGGGTTTTCTCGGGTTTTTTATATATATAGGGTTTTCTATCTAGCCCTACCCTATATAGGATATATATATATATATATATATATATATATATATATATATATATATATAAATTTGTAAATTTATACTTAAAAAGTCCAATCCGATTAATCCCTATTAATCCCGATTAATCCCTAGGCGGTACCTCACCGCCTGACTAGCGCCTAACGCCTTCTACAACATTGCAAACCATAGTTGAGTTTGAACTTTGAACAAACATGTGACACCAGACGAGCACAGACAGTTGTTCCACCATCACAACACTGCAGAAATAGGTCTTTGGTATTTCCCAACAGTTGACGACATCTTGAGCGTGTGCGAGAACTTAAGTAAAAGTTCGGTTCACCGAGTCACTATTATGTTAAACTTCACCGAGTTAGGTGAAGCGAGAGTTGCTTATAATGGCGATCATAACTGAGTCACTATCATGTTAACAAATATCACGTTTTCAAAACCCGAAAGGGTCGGGTTGGTCTAACAGTCAATTACCAAGGTATGACATCTAATGAAAAAAAAAATCCGCTATGTTTTAAAACCCGAAAGGGTTTCTAAAAATGTCTTGACATCTATATTTAATAAAAAAACATTTAAAAACCTGCAAAATTTTTGACAAGTGAGATCTGTCAAACCTTAAACAATATTGGATCATCATCTCCACTTATCAAGCCAAAGAGCACACTTTATCTGAAATATAAAGAATTCGCAAAGTAATTTAGTTTGCAAAATCAATAGTGTATAATAAGATTTAAACAAATAACAACGTTAAGATCCGAAAAGCATAAAGTCGGTTTACCCTGTGTTGAACTGCTGCAGCACAAACGATTGTCATCTATATAATTTGCCCGTATGCCCATCATCCATGACCCGACAGATATATCTTCATGAGCATACGTCTTCAAAGATGCACTGCAACAAAAACATAACTTATTCACAAACTCTCACACGGGTTTCTAACAACAGATTGACATAGCCCATAACTAACCTGTTAATGTTAATGTACTGAGCAAAATTTCTCGTTAAGATATAAAGTGAACCAGCTGCATGCCGAAAGTACCTGACAAAGGAACAGGGTTCTTATCATATATCACTGGGCTGCAAACGAACCAAATGTTCAACGAACAGTTCGTGAACCGTTCGGCGGGAAGTTTGTTTGTGCTCGTTCGTTTATTAAACAAACGAACACGAACAAAAAATTCCGTTCGTTTAGTTAAATGAACAAACATGAACAGAGGCCGTGTTCGTTCATTTATGTAACATGTTTGTGTATGTTCGATTGTGTTCCATAGTTCATTAGTGTTTTTAGTTTTTATATTTTATTTAAATACGTCAAAATTCGAACAAATAAAATATTTAATAAGTGTCTGTGTATTATATATTTGTTCATGAACGTTTGTTTGTGTTTGTTTGTTTCCATTTGTGTTCATGAACATTAGCTTGTGTTCATCAACGTTCGTTGCCTAAAATTAACAAACGAACACGAACATGTTCATTTCCTTAACAAACGAACATGAACATAAAATCTCGTTCGGTAAGTGTTCGTGAACACATATCGTTCGGTTCCGTTTACAGCCCTATTAATATCAGTATATATAGATATATCATATGTGTAACGTATGTGGGCTCGTTACAATGTATGTTCGTTTAACGGATGTTCATATGGTTTAACAACAAAAGAAGAAACAACTCACGATTTCTCATCACCGAACTTCCACCACTCGGGTTCATACCACCGCTTTCCCCTGAAAAAGTGGCGCACACTTGAAAGGTTATGTTACGTAATATGAACATTTTCACAGCTAAATGAAGGTACTTACACTTCCGAAACAACTTCTCCTGATTTCATGCATCCAACATAAAGACTATCTTGACCACGAAGGCTATCGAGAAACTCGATCAACTCCTCTGAAAGCAGAGACAAGTAAAATCACTACATAAAAATCTAAAACATTAACACACAATGATGTGCTGTTGGAAATCAGGCCCTTGATCGAACACACAAACACTGAATGAACTAACTCGTTTGACTCTTTTTATTATTTATGAATGAAAGCACATCCAACTATAATAGACCTAACCATCTATTTATACTGGACCAATTCTAATCTTAACCCAACTAAAACACTATTTTAATAATAAAATAAACCCACTAAATAAACCTATCAAATAAATAGATAATTCAAACTATTTAAATAAATAACCAAACTATATTTATCTTGAAACAACTTGAACTATCTTTTAACCCATTTAAACTTTATAGACAATCCACCAATTCAGAATTATATCTTCATGCACGTTTTAGAAAGGAATCTGGGCTTACCGAGATCAAGTTGAATATCTTTGTCGACTTTGACGTAAAACTCGGCATCCCAATTTTGAACGGCTGAACTGAAGAAGAACTTCGCTTTCTTAGATGATTCTTCGTCGGCCTCTTCATGATCATCCTAAGAATTTAATATAATTAACAGTCTGTTTTTCAAGAAATCCGGAATTAAATTTATAAACTTACAAGAATCAAGAAATCGTTTTTCATGTCGTTTTCCTCATCGATGTTACGGTCCAAGCTATCACCGCGATTCGGACTGAAATTTCAAATTATTGACAGTTAAGATATGAACTTGTCCACTTAATCTTATTCACAAATGGAGTAGAATGCCGTTTTCATCTATGAGATTTGGCTAGTTTTGCGATTTTCGTCAAAGGTTTGTTTTTCGCATCCGGATCCAAAAGGTTTGAAATTTTGTTATTTTCATCTGGCTGACCTCTGTTATATCAGGAGTATTTAGCATAATGTACAAGCATTCAAAAGACCGAATTCCCTTTAAGTTAACAAAAAAAAACCAAAAATACCCTTGACTTAATTTAGAAATATTGATAGAGTTGACAAGCCGGATGAAAAGGACAAGATTTAAAACCTCGTGGATTGAGGTGCGAAAAACAAACATTTGGACGAAAATCGCAATACTGGCCAAACCTCAGGGACGAAAATGTCATTTTACTCAAATTATTTTTTTTGAAGTTCAAGTAAAGGAAAAACCTTCGGCCAATGACAAAACGTATGACTATTCCTCTTTCTTCAAGCTTCTTTACGGAATCAACTGTCAAACTCAGGTGGGTTAGTTTAAAAGACTATTTCTACATCCCTAAATCTTATTCCCACACCCTTTTACACTCTATATCTCTCTCTATATATATCTATGTATATATAGAGAGAGATAGAAAGAAGAGATGTGAATATTAACTCCCTTAAAAAATGGCGTTTTTACTTGTAACAAAAAAAAAAGTTTATATTGCGAACCGACCACCAGTCATCCAGGATCCTCTGAAAGCGTTTCGTTTTGATCGGCTCCCAAATCCGGTATAGATGCCAATTACAGCAAGAAGCTTTTTGCTAGACGATGAACCACTCTCAGTCAACTGATTCTTGAGAAAACCTTGACTTTTTGCTAGTGTTATTTCCATCTCAGTTTCCACAATTCTTCTTTCTAAATCCCTTAAAATGGATCATTTGTGCCAATAAGATAGTTAACATATTAAATTTGTCCTACAAAAAAATTAAAATACAAAATGACAATATAGGGACTTGGTTTCAAAAAGCACGAGGCGCTTCGAGGCGTTTAGGTCCCGAATGCCAAGGTGCAAAGTTTGAGGCAAGAGTGTCACGTACAAGAAGTGTTGCTCTATGTATAACCAAAAGTTAAAGTTGCATCACTCTCATCTCTTTTATGTATAAGCCTTTTAATCAAGTACGCCATTTATAATCTCTTCGTTTTTTTGGTCATTTCTACATGTCAACCTCCTCAACGCTAGGGGTGTAAAGGCTAGACCATAGGCTCAAGAGCTACTCAGGATCGGCTCGTTGAAAAGCTCGAACGAGCTAAGCCTTAACGAGTCCAAATAGAATTTTATTTTTTTTTTATATATTTTATAATGATAATGATAATGATGATTATAACCCAATCTTAAAAAGCCCAAGTAGGTTTCAACTTAGGCCATATTATTTAAACTAATAACATTGGTGAGCCGAGCACGAGCCGAGCTTTTAGCTCGTTTGAGTTGTTCACAACATAGCTCGAGCTCGGGAGCCGAGATCGAGCTCAAATAGGTAGACTCGAACCGAGCCGAGCTCGAGCTTCATAAAAACATGACGAGTCGAGGTCGAGTAGTGGAAGGCTCGAACTCGGCCCGGCTCATTTACACAACACTCTATATTTGATTAGCTTTGACAGCCTCAAGGGCCTAAGGCGTTTTTTCAAGGCGCGCTTTTTAAAACCAAGTATTGGGAAGTCTTTGTCTCTTTGAAAGTGAAATAAGAAGAGCAAAAACTTACTTGCATCCTAAGACCATTAGCTTGTCTTCAACAGTAAGAGCTTTTGGTCTCTGCCATAAAAAACAATAAAATATATTAAAAAAGGGAAATTAGACACTGGTTAAAGGGAAATAAAACAGGTGTGGACAAAAGCATACATGGGCAGGAGTCTTCATAAGCAGATTAAACAATAATGTTCTGTTCTCAGCATCTTGCCACAACCTGGTAAAATTCATTGATCTGTTCTCAGCATCTTGCCCAAAAAATGCTACTTTGATGATTTTCTCATAATTTTAGGGGACCACCTTTCCAAATTGACAATCTCTAAACTAGGGTATTAAGACCCGTCGTGTTACGGCGGGGTGTAAAAGCAGGTAAATAACTAACCGAGTGCACGTTGTCACGAAACCAACATTACATGACAAAAGAGGCTTCCAACCATTACTTTAGATGTGAAGTGAATTGAGAAAGCCATAACACAATTAACATTTGGTTACAACCAAAAGGACACCCTATTGTAATACCAACTTGAAGTAAACTAAGGGACTAAGCATGTAAATAAACAAAGTTAACTAACGAAAGAAAAGACTTTATTAAAATCGAGGGACTAAACGTATATACTAGGAAAGTTAAAGCAGAGAGACTCGGTAAATATAGTAAAAAGCAGGGGTAAAATTAGAAAATTGAAAAAAATAATTCACTTTGTAGCTAAGGGTTTGTGTTTTAGTATTATTTAAAATTATAATTATAATGTCCAGTTGGGCCATTTTGACAAAAAAAAAAATTTGAGCCAAACAACTAACTACAGTTGTGGGGAACGACAAACCAAACAAGTCGGGTTGGGTGACGGACAGCTCGGGTTGGCAGTTAGGCAGTTTGAACGAGCAAATGTTACCGGGTACCGGTACTAAATTTACCAAACCGAAACATTTTTTGTACCAACTTTTGACTTTTTTGATACAGGTTTGGTACCGGTATTTACCCTCAAATACCGGTACCGAACCTGTACCCATTTTTGGGGATTTTCGATACCGAGCTCATCCCTAGTTTGAACCAAAAATAAAATGATAAATTATTAAAATACATATATAAATAATAATAATAATAGTTAAAACGGCTGGTTCCAAATTCCAAACTAGACCGAACTGTTAAACTGTCCAAAATCAAATCAAACTGTTTGGATCTCAAACCGACTTACTCCGGTTGTTTCAAGGAACAACCCTAATCAAAACTCACAACTATCCAGAGGTAACTCACCAAACACAAACTACTGAATTATACATACATTCATCAAGCCCTAAATTTCAATTACACAGTATGAAAAACCTAATAACATAATTCAGTAGTTTCATTTCACCTCAATATTCAATAAAAAAAATGTAACAAAGATATGAGAATCACACACTTACGTAAAAAAAATACAAAAGAGATAGATACCTGCCAGCAATGTAAAGCCATGCGAGACAAGAGAAAAAAGCCAAGACAATCGAAGGTATAGAAGAAGTTTTTGACGATAACGATGATGATGATGATGATGATGATGATGATCTCCAACGTTGTTTATGTAACGTTGTTGGCAAGCCCTCTTTGTAGAACAGAGGGCCGATGTCCATGATTTTATATATCTTAAATACAACACACACGATCGATATCGATGATGATGATGATGCTGATGCTGAACAAGAAGAATGGAGATTTGTTTGTTACGGGCTGAATTTTGAAATGGAGCTTTTATATTCTTAGATATTTTTATTATTATTATTATTATTTTTTTATAAATTAAAGTGACCCGTATAGGGTTTTCTTGACATATTACACTGTCTAATCCGTTTAGTGATGGCTGGTAGCTGTAGATGGTAGCTAGTAGTTGGAGTTTTTTAAATATATTTGGTGTTTGACAGAGTAGCTGAAGTTTTTAATAAAATGACCAAAATGAACATAACTAAAAATTTAAAAAGTTTGTGCATTAAAAAGTTCATTATCTTTAAAGGTTAAAATAGTTATATTTTCCCTAAAAGCTTGTAGCTCCTTCTAAACGCTACTGGTAGGAGTGTTCAACCAAAAGCTTCAAGTTTCTTTAACAAAGCAAGTCATTTTATTGAGTAGGAACTTTTTCTTAAAAGCTTAAAGCTAGAAGCTTATAAAACCTCCATGCCAAACATACCCCTAATCTCACACACGCTCATTTTGTTAGGTCTAATTGTACAGGTAATAAATGTAACGTTTATTGACTAAATGGGTTAGGATTAGTTCCTCTTTAGTCTTTAGGTAACATAATCAAAAGTATTTATTATGTTACCTTTACCGATTATTTTATACATCTTTTGCAAAAAGTATTTAGTATGTTATCTTTAACGATAATTTTATATATCTTTTGCAAGGGGAATTTATATACATTTAAGGTATTATATTAATTTTTTGTTTTGTGAAATTTGTATATTTTTACTCTTTTTTTTTTATCTTCTATCAATTAAAACTTATGTTTAATATCATTGAATATACTTATTGTTAAATTTATGACGTTTATATATTTTATTCTCCTCTGTTTTAAATACAAAGTCATTGTTTGATTTCATTATTTATGGGTTAAGGCCTTAAAGGGGTTTAGAGCTTAGAAATGGAGAGGTTATTTGAAGGATGGGAGGTTTCTGGTCGTATTATAAATTCTATATGACAAACTGGTTAAAGATAACTTTTAATGCTTTTTATTGATTGTATTAAATATTTCTTTTAAATAAATAAGGTATTACACAAGCTTTTTTGGGAAAATATATTAAAAAAATGGAAATGTTCGAAGTTTAAATGGTAAGTGTACCTAAAGTTGAGAGAGCCAGTTGTACCAGCGATGATACCGTTGATACATGTGTGAATATATAATGTGTAGCGTTTTAACTCTAAGGTGGTCCAGATGTGGAACGACAAACCGTCTCTTTGTCAACGATGAAACCATGCAAACCTTTCTTTGTCATAAACAGTTGAGACATATTTGTCCATAATCATCCATTGATGTGCTCTTATATGGGCACGTTTCTTTTTATGTGATTTGCATTGCATGACTTGTTCCAGGGTCAGTTGTTTAAACAAAAAAAAAAAAAAAAAAAGATGGCACAATGGGTCATGTACTTTTAATATTCAGTACACTTAATAAGAAACATCAAAGTGAAAATTAAATGCATTAAACCTTGTAATTGTTTTTGTGATGTTCAAAAATTTTGGACAGACTAGTGTTCAGGGACAATATAGGTGTTTTTTTGCAATTGATTCCATTGGTTTTTTTTCATCTGATTCTAGTGATATTACATATATGTAAATATAATCAATATGTATTTTTTCATATTATCATATATGTAACATACAGAAGACGATGATTCGGTTTGCATAGCAATCATTTGAAAAAAACGGGTATATTGTTCCGTGTTTGAAAAGCACAAGTTTCGTATAACCTAGCCCGCAATGTTTTCATTCTGTAACACCCGAAACATGTTATGACAGTTTCCTTCACAGTGTTGATGATCAATGATATCAGTATCAAAGAGTAAAGTTATGAACTTAAGTAGAAAAACGACCCTGTGGTCAATCTAAGTGTTGATGATCAATGATATCAGTATCAAAGAGTAAAGTTATGAACTTAAGTAGAAAAACGACCGTGGTCAATCTAAACAAAGATACAAAAAGCATTTAATGTCTTAAAACGATCCTGCAAGCCAAGTGTCTATCGTCGTTTTGTTTTGCGGTCCCATTCAAGTTGATCGGACACATAACAGCCGCAACAGGCAGATGGATCTCTCTAATTGCTCCTCGCACCTCCAGGCATCAAATTTGCAAGAGAAGGAACACCTTGGTTCCTCATCTCTTCTTGTGCTTTTCTAATTTCTTCCGGGTCTGTTTCCAATTAATTAAAAGCCAAAAATTAAAGATTTAATTCAAAAAATACAAAAAGAAAATATAACTAATTTAAAGCTTTACCCATGTTTTCAACTAATTTGGGCATCAAGAACACCACCACCACCATAAATCCAATCATGAGTCCCATTGGGCTTTTCACAATAGACATTATGTTAAAAGGTTCCCTAATCTGCAACCCAAGATAAATTACACAACTCAACAAATTAGTACAAAAAAATAACAATAATAATAACTCTTAATGCATAAATATAGCATTAAATTATAAATATTATAAAAAGAACAACTTGAGTTACTGTAACGTCCATCACATCGAAGCTACAATAACTTTTTTTTTTGTTTTTGACCCCTCATTTTCAGTTTTTACACTTACACCCCCTTAACTTTCTAAAAACTTCATGAAATATCATTTTGACCCCCTCAAGTTTTTAGTGTTTATTTGCATATATGTACGTGTCGTATAAATTCAAGTTGGTTTACGTTTCGACGTAAATTTTTCGGGTCAAATATAATACGTTTCGCACATATATTTATGTACGTTTTTCAGTTGGTCTAATTTTTGACGTAAATGCTTTTGGAAACGAGTTGGATCAAATATAATACACTTTCATCAGACGGTATAAATTCGAGTTATTTTACGGTTCGATGCTGCCGCAAAGCATACCATCCTTTAGCTTAAAAAAACACTATTTTCTTACGTTTTGACATAATTTTTTTAGGAAATAAGTCGGGTCAAATATAATACGTTTTCATCCTTATTTTTATGCACGTTTTCAGTTGGTCTACGTTCTGACTTAAATTTTGTTCGGAAATGGGTCAGGTCAAATTACGTTTTCATTAGACAATATAAATTCGCGTTACTTTACGTTTCAACGCCGCTGCAACGTGCGGGAGAAATTTACTAGTTACTCATAAAGTACCAACTAGTGGGAAGAAGCAACTGAAATTACTAATATGTCCAAACTGACCTCATAATATTGTTCTTCTCTCAAAGGCTCCAAAACGAGCTCGTTTAGACCTCTTCTGGTTTCTGTCAGTGCAGCCTGAACCTTACCAGGGTTTCTGGCACTCACATCTACCCGCACCTGGTTCAAATGAGTAAAAAAACTAAAAATCAGGGGTAAATAGGTCAAGTTTTATTACAGAAAGGAAGGGGAAAAAACTGACCGGTGAAAATAGATAACCAATGACATCAACTTCAATAAGGTGAGTTCCAGCTGGCACATTGTGGCTTTAAGTGTATGATTAAGGAATTTCAGCAGTGTTTAACAAAAAATAAACTACATACATCTTATGCACATAGGCTTACAAACTAACCGAATGTTCAGCGAAAAGTTTGTGAACTGTTCGGCGGAAAGTTCGTTGACGTTCGTTCGTTTAATAAATGAATAAACATGAACAAGAAATTTTGTTCGATTAGTTAAATGAACGAACACGGACAGAGGTCTCGTTCGTTCGTTTAAAAAATAAACGAACATGAACAAGAAATTTTGTTCGGTTAGTTAAATTAACAAACACGAACAAGAAATTTTGTTCGATTAGTTAAATGATCGAACATGTAAAGAGGTCTCATTCGTTCAATTGTGTTCGTGAACGTTCGTTCATCTACGTTTGTTCATGTCCGTTTGTTTATGTTGTTTATTAGAGATATTTGTACATTTATTTGTGTTCGTGTCCTTAATGAATGGACACAAACAGAAAATCCTGTTTGGTAAGTGTTCATGAACGGTTCGTGAACACATTATTTGCTTAACGAACGAAACACAGACAAGGTCTTGTTTGTGTTCGTCCGATTCGTTTGCAGCCCCATTGATGCACATATATGCAACTAATGATCAATACGATGTTTTTAAACTTTATATCTAAAGACGGTTAAGAACTTAAGATGGTAGGATACAATGAGAAGTAACCATCGGGCTTTAAAAACGTAACTTGCTGATCACCGTTCAATAATACTTTGGCATTGTTAGCCTTCACCGGCAGACCGAAGCCTTTCGCACCAAAACCTGAAAAGTTAAATGCAACCGATATTTATAAACGAACAACAATAAAAGAACTAATTTGCATGATAAACATGAAACTTGCATTGCAAGAAACTACATACCAGGGATTTTAACTCGGCCGTTGATGGTATAACCACTTCCATCCCTGTAAATTACAAGCAAATACACAAAATCAATCAAATCTAAGAGACGACACTATTGCAGACATATAACTCATTTCATTTGTGTACAAAATTTAAACTAATCATAAAACATTAGTTTAGAAGTATAAGAGAAATGAATACAAGAAAGATCAACAGGAAGATAAATGTGTTAGAAATTGTCTAGAAGAGTATGAATAAGATTGAGAATTGAAAATTGAAACTATATCGGTAGAATATGAACCTGCAATTAGTATTCCATTCAGCTAAATTATGGTGCAATTTTCTCTCAATTCAAAGGGATACAATCCATAATTGTCAAAGGCGCAAAGTGTGAGCCTTGGGCTTAGGCGCAAGGCGATTAAAAAGCGAGGGTCTGAGATAAGCAAGCTGCATTGTATTAACATACCATTTTTAGGGATTTTAAACATGTTTAGGCTTGTCTCCTTGTGTCTATGTCTATATGAACTATTATGATGTTATATATATTTATATTTTTAATTCTATTACTCTTTCACCCTTTCTCTTTCTATATATTTAGATCTGTTTGTTTGTCTGCTGTTTGTTTCGGAGCCGGCCGACAGGGTTCTCTCTCAAAGCAAAGTCTCTATCCCTAGGGATAGAGGTAAGGTTTACCTACAGGCTACAATCCACCCTCCCAACACCCTACCAATAGCTTTGCCATTTGTGAGACTCACTAGCTATGCTTGTTGTTCTATAAACATGTTTTAGGCTTGTTTAGGGCTAGTTCTAGGCCATTTTTGGATATTTCAGACCAGTCTGGCAACATCTAGCCGAAACCTCGCCAAAATGTCACCGGATTGCCTGGATGGCCGCAAGGCACCTTCCTTGCGACTCGCCTAGGGCTTAGTCACGCGCCCGAAGCGCTTACATCACACAATTAATAAACTATACAACTATGGTTTATACATAACCTTAGATCTTCTACTCAGATTGAAATCATCAAGCATGTAAATCAGTAATGAAGCACTCAGATCAACAACTCAATACATCATTCCAGATCAATCAGTTTAAAACTTCAATCAATTAAACTCAAATTCTTAATCAGATTTGTGTTATTAGCACAAACAAACTTCTGTAACCAAATCGTTTCAAGTAGAGTAACAATTAACAAACTAAGGACTATATAGAGCTGGTAAATCATGTATATAAGCAATAAGATTGGTGATCACAAAGCTAGGGCTCGTAGAGAAAAGTGAAAAGGAAAAAATCAACGTACCTCGATGCGATTGCGAGTGAAGAACACGAGAGAAGTAATAGGAAGCATAATTGTGCGAGTAGTAATGGTGAATTTGGTTTGGATCTCTGTAGAACCGCCATGGAAGAAGAGAGAACGGATACTCGTCGGAGATTACAACGGTTCAGAGAGTTGATAAAGGAACAGAAAAAAAAAAAAATCTAGTAATGATTTTTTTTAAGGGCATGTTTGGCTGAGCTTTGTGAAACAACTTATTAACTTATTTGGTTTTTGAAAAGTCATAAGCTGCAAAATGATGTTTGACAACGAGGGGAAAAGTAACTTTTTCAAAAAGTTACTCCATACTGACTTTTCCAAAAAACCAATAAGTCAATAAGTTGTTTTCAAAAAGCTTAGCCAAACATGCCCTAAATAACCAGTGGGATTCCTGCGTAGCTTTAGTCATTAGCGCTCTAATTCATTACTGTACCAGTACGATACCGGCATTCAGTATAGCAATTGTTGTTAATCGACATGTTTTTTACATTGAAAACTCTTAAAAACGAATACCCGTACCGGTACCGGTATTGTTTGGCCGGTATCGGTCCGTTACGACAGACACTAGCTTAGACTGTCTGTTGTGGTGCGGTATGAAGCCCCATAGCGCCATAGGGCGCCGCTGCACATCGGGACGAAGGTCGCCATGGCCCAAAAAATTTGAGAGGCGCGATCTCCATAGCGGCACTATGGTTTGTTGATTTTGATTTTTTGACCGTTGGTAACGGTCAGAAATGTAAAAAAAATTTATTAATTTTCAAACTTTCCTTTAAATAATTACCCCATTTCCTATATTTTTATTAATCCACACACACTCAAACACCCTTTCTCTCTACCCTTTTTTAAAAATCCACAAATTTTATACAATGCATCCATTCAACTGTGGCTTCATTCCTCCCCGATCAAGTGCGGACCCAAACCAAAGTGGTAATCCTACTCGCCCCGTGTCGCCGGTTCCTACTCGACCCAACCCTTTCGGCTCCGGTTTTCTCGATTACAATCAACAAAATCCTGGGTTCATGAATCTTTTGAACCAACCGCTATCATGGGACCCGAATCTCTACGGGTGGAACCCGAATCAAAATACAGATGGAATTAGGTCGTCTCAAGCGTTCGGGTCGGCTCAAGCTTTCGGCTCCCCACTACACGGACCCGATGGTGTCCCGGAAACACAACCCAAAGTAGCGGAGACGCAAAAAGGAAAAGGAAAACGGGCACATAAAAAGAAAGCGGAAACCACCACCCGAGCGAAAAAAAATGTGATATCGTTGGAGCCCGAAGAGGAGTATGCGCTAACCCGCGCTTGGATCGATGTGTCGGAGGACCCGGTGATAGGTATTTTTTTAAGTTCCTTTATTTTTTTTCATTTTTTCTGTTTTTTCCATTTTTTTCTGTTTTTCTATTTTTTTTATTTTCGAGTTTTTTATTTCTGTTTTTTATTTGTTTTTCAGTTTTTATTTATTTTCTGTTTTTATTTATTATCAGTTTATATATTCTGTTTTTATTTCAGTTTTTTTTTTAAATTTTAGACTAATTAATGATATCTTTTTTTAGCAAACAATCAAAGTAAATCCGTTTTTTTGGGCCGAATACGAGATCATTTTTTCGATCTCATGGGTAAAGGAGACGAATACCGGCCACCGGACTCGATATCGGGCAAGTGGACCGATATCAACAAAAAATGCACGAACTTTCAAACCGTGTACCAACGCAATTTTGCCGGATGGAAAAGTGGAAGCAAGGACGAGGACATTACGCAAGCGGTGTTGGTCGAGTACACAAATGGTAATGGCCATTTCCCGTACCTAAGGTGTTGGCAAATCCTTCGCCATAGCCCCAAATGGGCCAACATCTCTACTCCGAGTGGTCGGTCGAAAAATAAACGACCGTCAAAGAGGTCCAAAACAAACGAGTCGGGTGAACCCGAAACGCCAACTTCCGACACTCGAAACACCGAGGTGAACGAGGATATTCCGGATGACGAGCCGGTGGAAGAGCTACCAAGACCGCCCGGAAGAAGAAGCCGGGCGAAAAGGCCCGAGTCGTCATCGATGTCAATGGGAACGGAAATGAGTAACGCATTTTCGGAGATAAACAAGCGACTTCAAGACATATAACATGTTCGAGAAAAAAGTTATCGAACAGTACATAATAATAGGCATGTTAATAATAAAATACTATAGCGATGTTATACGGGTACCGATGTTCAGACATGATTAGTAATAAAAAAAAGAAAATCATTAAAAGTTAAAATTAAATAAATATGTTTTAAAGTTAAAAATAACTATAATAATAATAATCTTTTTATTATAAAAATTAAATTACTATTCATGAGCATTGAGCACTAGTATAAGTGGTGATTATTTGTTGAAACGGATTGTACTGGCAGCCCAACTTTTCAAAATGAAGGTTATGAGTTTGAGTCGTTTGGAGCAAAAATACTATGGGTTAAGTAAGGTATTTTTCATCGGTGGGCCACTGAACCGTGGGTATCCTCTGGAATGGTGGCAGGCTGGGTCACCATCGCCGTCTACATTCACAGGCATGGGTGGTCTTTTGCCATTAGGTTTACTCGGATGGTCTCTTGCCATTAGGTTCACCCAGGTAATCGGGTTTTTGTTTGTCATTCAAAAAAAAGAGTTCAAACAAAGTCTAGCAACAAGTTTAGACCTATGGTGTGGAATTGTAAGATTAGGTGCTATATTGTTTATTTATAAGGGTGGATGGGGCGCCGAGTGTATCACGATAATGAAGTCCGTGATAGCCGTTAAACACCGCCCGATGTTTTCACGTGTGTGATGTTTGATACTGTGATGGCCATCACGATCGTGAAAGATGATTTGGGTTTGGAGATGACCGTTCAAAGTAAAAAAAAAAATAAATAATAACCCCTATAAATAAATTCAATCTTTAACATTTTTACACACACTTCATCACTCAAAAAACACATTACAACACCCACATTTCAACAAACAAAATTACCAAATAGTAGGCTCAAGCAAAAGAGCGTCGGCTACGAAGAAAAGACATAGGCTGAAGGTTCGTGCTAATCAAGGCGAACCCGATAGGTATCGTTTACAAGACGAACCTATACCTACACAACCGTTTGCAACCCACTTGTTTCCTGCCCAACCATTTCCCACCCAACCGTATCCATGATACTTCTCCCAACCAAACATGGCCAATAACTTTAGGTTGTTTTTTTTCGCAAACTCGGTCAACTTTTTTTATTTGCAACGTTTTAGGTATTATGGGCCTATGTCGTGGTGTTAGTAATCTGTATAAAATAACCGAACATAGTCTGCACAGAAAATAAGAAAACTGAAGAAACAATAAACGATTGAACCGGGCTTGTGTTTGACACAATTCCCTTAAACAGATTCGTCGTCTGTTCCCAGGTACGCCGGTTCGAAGCAGCACCGCGCACTGCCGGACTCGAACACTTGCCTGAAAAGTAAACCGGAGAATGCTGCAGAGAGATCGAGAGAAGAGATTGTTTTCGGTCTGTGAAACTGTGTTGGTCTGGTCTAGTTTTATAGTCTCATAATTCATAACCGAATTCTGGACATTATTGCAATGAATTAAGAACCGTTTTAAAACTGATAATGGTCATTAGTACAGTTTTAAAACTGATAATAAAAACCATTTAACACAATAATGATCTGAATAATCATTTCAGTTTAAAACTCATTAACTAGCCCAACCGTTACAGTTTTAAAGACTAATTAAAAAAATAATTAGTCTGTCTCGAATGCAAAAACTGTCTCCCGCGAGCCCGGGTTTTTGGAGCTGCATTCGTGTCCGCAGGACGTGCGGGCGTACACGAGTTCAACTAAATCCGGTTCCATTTTTGCACCCCCTGCGCGCGCGCGGGTAGGACTTGTGGTAAAACATGTCATAAGACTTCAAAGGCTTCATTAAGGTTTCACCTTATAAATAACCTATCTTTTTGTTCCCACTCCGATGTGGGACAAAGTGGTTTTACCACTTGTGACTTTCCATTCACACTATAACTTCCAACAATCCCCCACATGAATGGAGGTCGATCTCAGAAACAACATAATTCCTTATTACAATTCAGCAGTTGAGTTTTGCATACGATAGGTAGGTGTTACCTTTTGAACCTTCGCTCATGAAATGCACTTAGCCCACTAGCTCTGAGTAGAACTCGATGTCTTTGAACTCGTCTGCCGTTTGTGTAGACGACAATGCACTTCACACAAGACTCTCCCTGACAAAGACAAGTCCTCATAGTTATGTTCGTTATGGTCATGAACATGATGCCTGGTTCTGCGAGAGCCATTAGGTATTGTGCCCCAACAATACCCTTCGAAGCGACCCCACTTCTCTCTCACATAGGTGATTCACTATGTATGGGTACCTTAGTCGAATCATTAAAAGCCACAGGCTTAGCCTCACACTTGTCACTTTTAGGAATGGACTAGGAAGTTTATTAATCTTTATAATAGACTACCTTATTAAATGCGTAGGGTTATCTCCCCCCACAGTGACCTCGTTTATTCATACAACTAGGTTTTCCTATTGAACTCAATTCTTGGGGATCTCCAGTCTATTGAGTTAGGTTTCCATCATATGAACTTCATTTTTACAGGGCTTCAGTCCCATTCCCATGGACGACTTCTGCACTAACTCTCTACTTAGGCCTTTTGTCAGCGGATCCGCAATATTATCCTTTGACCTCACGTAGTCAACAGTGATAATTCCTGTAGTTATTAGTTGTCGTATCGTATTATGTCTATGTCTGTTCCTACCATTATACATTGTGCTACGAGCTCTGCCAAGTGCCGATTGGCTATCACTATGTATACAAATGGCCGTTGTTGGCTTAGGCCATCTTGGTATATCCTCAACAAATTGACGTAGCCATTCTGCCTCTTCACCTGCTTTATCTAAAGCGATGAACTCAGATTCCATCGTGGATCTAGCAATAACCGTTTGTTTTGATGATTTCCACGATATCGCTGCACCTCCAAGTGTGAATACATACCCACTTGTTGCTCTGGAATCATTCGTGTCAGATATCCAATTTGCATCGCAGTGTCCTTCTATAACTGTTGGATATCTGTTATAATGCAACCCGTATTCCCGAGTGTATCTTAAGTAGCGAAGCAACCGAGTGATACAGTTCCAATGCATTGAACTTGGGTTGCTTGTGTATCTACTTAGCTTGCTCATAGCAAATGCTATGTCTGGCCTAGTACAACTCATAAGATACATCAAGCTTCCAATAATTCTTGAGTATTCCAACTGGTTTACGGGTTCACCTCTATTCTTGGCTAGATGTTGACTAGTGTCAAGTGGAGTTCTAGCTTCATTAGTGTCATTTGCATTGAACTTCTCAAGAATTTTGTCCACATAGTGGGATTGACTTAAAACGAGTCCACTTTGGGTTCGCGTGATTTTGACCCCCAAAATCACATCCGCAAGACCCATGTCTTTCATGTCAAATCTTGCTTTTAGCATGTTCTTTGCAGATTTTATGATTTTGTCATCGCTTCCAGCAATGAGCATATCATCTACATATAGACACAAAATGACATATCCATCAGATGTGTCCTTCACATACACACACTTGTCACATTCATTGATTTTGAACCCAACATCAAGCATGACATGATCAAACTTTTGATGCCATTGTTTTGGAGCTTGTTTCAATCCATACAAGGATTTCACAAGTTTACACACTTTCTTTTCTTACCCAATAGCTGTGAAGCCTTCGGGTTGCTCCATGTATATTTCTTCCTCTAGAATTCCATTCAAGAAAGCTGTTTTCACATCCATTTGGTGAACTTCCAAATTTCTAATGGCGGCAATGGCAAGCACCAACCTGATGGATGTTATTCGCGTAACTGGCGAATATGTATCAAAGTAATCTAAACCTTCTCGCTGTTTATATCCTTTGATCACCAACCTTGCTTTGTACTTATCGATGGTTCCATCTGGTTTTATCTTCCTCTTGAAGATCCATCGATATCCTAGTGGTTTACATCCTTGAGGAAGATCCACCAGTTCCCAAGTATGGTTCTGTAAGATAGAGTCTATCTCACTTTTGATTGCCTCCCTCCACTGAGGTCCTTCTGAGGAATGTACCGCTTGTTGGTACGTTTGAGGTTCATCTTCTACCATATAGGTAAGAAACTCAGGACCAAAGGATTTTTCAGTCCTTTGCCGTTTACTTTTCCTGATTTCAACTTCCTCATTCTTAGATTGTTCTCGAGGTTCATCGTTTTCAACTACACCCTTTGGAAGAATTTCCTCAACCGGTCTAGAAGAACTCGGTTCACTTCTATCTAAGCATGGGAACACATGTTCAAACCACGTTGCATCCTTAGATTCGAATATGGTGCCTTTGCATATTCCAGGGTTCTTGGAATCATGCACAATAAAACGATAAGGACCATAAGGACGGGTGTATCCTATAAGTACACAATCCACCGTTTTGGGACCTATTAGTAGGCGCTTAGGTGGTGTGACCACCACCTTAGCTAGACACCCCACACTTTCAAAGATTTATATGGTGCTTTCTTTCCTGTCCATAATTCGTAAGGCGTTACATTCTTTTTCTTATTGGGTATCATGTTCAACACATAGTTTGCCGATAAGATTGCTTCCCCCACATGTTTTGGTTTACACCAGAACTTATCATCATGGCATTCATCATTTCTTTCAAGGTACGATTTTTCCGTTCCGCTATGCCATTTGATTGAGGGGAGTAAGGAGCTGTGAGTTCGTGGATGATTTCACTTTTTGCACATATGTCAATAAAAGGTGAAACATATTCACCTCCTCAATCGCTCCTTACGATTTTGATTTTCCGATTTAGTTGATTCTCAACTTCGGCTTTGAACAAGATAAACTTGTCAACAGCCTCGTCCTTACTCTTAAGTAAGTACACATAGCAATACCTTGTACTGTCATCAATAAACGTGATGAAGTACTTGTTCCCACCACGAGTAGGAATTGCTTTTAGATCACACACATCAGTGTGGATCATCTCGAGGGGTTCGGTGATTCGTTCAACCTTTTTGAATGACGATTTTGTTTGTTTTGCTTCTACACAAGTTTCACATTTATTAATTGAGTCGATATCGAATGTTGGTATGCAATCAAGTTTGATTAAACGACGAATGGAATTATAATTTACGTGACCTAGTCTACCATGCCAAAGATTAGAAGACTCAATCAAGTAAGTAGAACTAGTAGCGTTTTCTTTCATTGCATTCACGACAATTACATTGAGTTTAAACATTCCATTTAGGGCATAGCCCTTACCAACATACACACCATTTTTGGTCAACACGACCTTATCCGACTCAATCACCATTTTGAACCCAAACTTGTTCAATTGTCACCCCGAAACAAGGTTCTTACGAATTTCTGGAACATACAACACATTGGACAATGTGAGTTCTTTTCCATAAGTCATCTTCAAAACCCGTTACCCTCGCCTTTTATTTCTGCCGTGGCAGAATTTCCCATGAAAACCTTTTCTCCATTAGTCACCTCCTTGAAGGTGTTGAAAAGGCTTTTGTCAAAGCACACATGTCGGGTAGCCCCCGTATCGACCCACCAATCCTTGTTATTTTGCCCAACTATATTCACTTCCGTGACCAAAATCGAGAGGTCCGTGACCATGGCAACGAGCTTATCGACTTCATCTACCATGTTCACTTGTTGAGCATTTTCCTTCTTCTTGGGAAGCTTGCATTCGCTAGCGTTGTGGCCTTGTTTTTGACAATTATAACAAGTTCCTTGGAACTTCTTTTTCCCAACTCCTCCTTTAGGACCAAGGTTGGAGCGTTTCCCATGACCTTTCTTTCCACCTTTTCCACTGTTTTTTCCCTTTGAAGATTGGCCATGTTCAATAAGATTGGCCTTCACTGTTTCAGGACCATCAATCCGTTTCAAAGCCAATTTGTTATCTTCTTCAATACGAAGACGAACAACGAGATCTTCAATGGTCATCTCCTTTCGCTTATGCTTGAGATAGTTCTTGAAATTGGTGGCAGTTTTTCAATCATTGCCGCAACTTGGAATGTCTCGCTGAGGACCATTCCTTCCGCATGAATATCATGAAGAATAACTTGCAATTCTTGGACTTGGCTCATAACAGTTTTAGCATCTATCATTTTAAAGTCCAAGAACTTAGCCACCACGAATTTCTTAGTGCCCGCATCTTCTGTTTTGTATTTGCGATCCAACGACTCCCATAATTCTTTGGCAGTCTTGGCTTTGCAATACACATTATACAATGTGTCCACCAAACCATTCAAGATAAAGTTGCGGCACAGGAAATCCGAATGATTCCAAGCATGCATCGCGCTCACAGTTTGAGCATCCATTTTCCCTTCATCAACATGGGGTTTAGGTTCAGTCAAGAACCTTGCCAGATTCAGCGTGGTCAGATAAAAGAACATCTTTTGCTGCCACTGTTTGAAATTCACACCATTGAATTTCTCTGGTTTTTTCAGCATGCGAAACTGCATTAGGCAGCGGTGCAACCAGACCGGTAGTGATAGAAACAACGGAAGTCATGACCGCAGAAACAGCACTGGTCATGACAGCAGAAACAGCAGTAGTCATCGGCTGGGATTCCATTCTGAAAAGTAACATAATGCAGGAACAAATCAGTAATATAATCTGTTTAAGTTTGTTAGTAATCTGTATAAAATAACCGAACATAATCTTCACAGAAAATAAGAAAACTGAAGAAACAATAAACGATTGAACCGGGCTTGTGTTTGACACAATTCCCTTAAACAAATTCGTCGTCTGTTCTAAGGGTACACCGGTTCGAAGCAGCACCGCACACTGCCAGACTCGAACACTTGCCTGAAAAGTAAACCGGAGAATGCTGCAGAGAGATCGAGAGAAGAGATTGTTTTCGGTCTGTGAAACTGTGTTGGTCTGGTCTAGTTTTATAGTCATTTCAGTTTAAAACTCATTAACTAGCCCAACCGTTACAGTTTTAAAGACTAATTAAAAAAATAATTAGTCAGTCTCGAGTGCAAAAACTGTCTCCCGCGAGCCCGGGTTTTTGGAGCTGCATTCGTGTCCGCAGGACGTACACGAGTTCAACTAAATCCGGTTCCATTTTTTGCACCCCCCTGCGCGATCGCGGGTAGTACTTGTGGTAAAACATGTCATAAGACTTCAAAGGCTTCATTAAGGTTTCACCTTATACATAGCCTATCTTTTTGTTCCCACTCCGATGTGGGACAAAGTGGTTTTACCACTTGTGATTTTCCATTCACACTATAACTTCCAACACGTGGTTCAATGGGTGCCAATGTGACTTGGGAACGCGATTAGGAGATGACTAATAATTAGGTATGGTGTCAAAATGACCCGGAGACACTTAATCGACCTAAAACATCTAGCTTTAAGTTCGAACGGGTCAAAATGGGTTGGATGAACTTTAATAGATTGGTAAACGCTTTAGAAAAGTTTAAAAGTGTTTAAATGGGTCAAAATGACCCGTACACACTTAATAGACCTAGAACATCTTTAAGCGGGTCAAAATGGATCGAATGAACTTTAATAGTCTAAAAGTGGATGTGTTCAGGTCATTTTTGCCATTTGGTAAATTATGTAGATTGGTGTGAATGTTTTAGACAAGTTTAAAAGCGTTATCTGATCTAGCCTTTAGTTTAAATGGGTCAAAATGACCTGAACACACTTAATCGACCTAAAACATTCAACTTTAAGTCGAACCAGTCCAAATGGGTTGGATAAACTTTAATAGATTGGTAAATGCTTTAGAAAAGTTTAAAAGTGTTTAAACGGGTCAAAATGTGTCAACTATTAACCTATATCCTATTTTGTAGGATCCACTTGACGATTTGTTTGAAGACCCGAGATTTATGGAACGACTCTCCAAGTTATGGATAAGAGAAAGCTATCAAAAAAAGGCAACGATAATGACACAGAGAAGGGGGAAGAATGATGTATTTGTTTCGAATTTGAGGGTTTCAATACTTCTATATGAAGAACACTTGTAATCGGTTGTTGGACCTTGAATACAAGAGTTACTTACATTACTCACTGAATACTTTCTTGTGTTAGCCCTGGTCATACCAACTCGTTGAACTGTCACTAGTTCTGGTGCATCCAACTTACAAGCTATTACTATAAGCGATTGGCGAATAAATTTTATTTCTTGGTATATGACAAAAAATAATCGAATTCTTATAACAAAAGAATAAATAAATCTATGATTGCTTGAGCATAAGAAATTAACTCATTTCAATCAAAAGTAGCAACCAATAAATGATTGAAGTAATGTGAGAATCATGATTCAAAATCGTTTAGTTCCGGTCTTCAACTTAAAAACAAGCAGGAAGCGCAGGCCCGCCGCAAATATATGCCACAATAACATATACAATCACCAGTAGAAGACATACGAATCCAACCCTGCATTTTTAGTTCAACATCAGGTGGTCAGGGACAACCTTATCTAGACCGGAAAAAAAAAACATCAATTTTTTAAAAATTCGTTAGCCCGTTTAACCTTTAATCAAAATTTTAAAACATTGATGGTTTTTTTAGATAAAGCGTGTTGAGACTCTCGAATTGAAAACCCATTTTGATACCTTTTTTCTAAAACAACCCATTTCAAGGTGAGTGCATTTTGGTCAGAATCCGTTTTGATCTGAAACAATGACACTTTTTTGAAACAGCCCATTTGACATGAACCCAGTTTGACCCCAACTGGGTTGACCCATTACCCGACCTGACCATTTTGTGAGGCTTAGTTGAGAGAAAATACACGAGTTTGACATTTTGCCACCACATTGTATTCCTGAATCTGCGAGACTGCTTTTTGAAGCGAAATGTATTATTTTGCATAGTGGCAGTTTTATCCACAAGCGACTCTAGCCGATCACCCCTCTCGAGAACTTTGTCAATATTTTGTATCATCACATTCCGTACCTATTGATAAATTATAATACCACAATTAACAAACTGTCTGCAACTTATTATTATTATTCAGTGTTTCATGCAAGATGAAGCAAGCTAGATTTCAAACTCACCTGACTCATTTCACCTTTTAAACGGTTCATCCTATCCGCATTGGGATCGTTTGAGTAATACTCCATTTGTTGGCTCAGAACCCTTGAAAACTCATCGTTCATGCCATAAGCCTGGGCTGATAGAACTGCTCGACCATAAGTCCTAACAAACCTCTGATGAATGTCTTCAAGAAACGAAAAAGGAATTCGTCCTGTAAAATATACAGTATTGCCAATATTACACATATTTTGCAAACCATTAATGCTGATTATTCAAATAAATAAGGTGCCATGAAAAGGTTCAGCTTTAAGCTTCATCATTCATAGCCACATTTAGCTCAATATCAGGTTTTTCATTTCAAAGATGCCAACTCAACTTCATACAGAATGGTTCTTTTTAAAGAATATCATTCTGTTATTTTGTTGATATTCTAGCTAATTTGTATAAAATTTAACAAAAATTATGTCATTAATATGATTGCAATATAATCTGATAATTCAATTCGTATGAATAACTTCTGAACTTAAAATTGACAGTTTTACTATCCAAATTAGGAAACACAATAACTGAAATTCAATATCAAATCTATACCTAATAAATAAATAGCTGGTTGCGTCACGTGTCATAATTCTCTGAGCCCAACATTCTTTTCACCACTTCCCTTATTCCACCCGTCCCTATTCTATTTCTTAATCTAAAAAGCTACTTAAAGTACTTTATTATACGTGATTTCAACATGTTATATCAAAATATCGTTTTATAATTTCCTAAATCGTCATAACTAACTATTTAATATTTCCTTCATTTAATCATATGTAATACATGGTTTCTAACCTAGTGTTCTAATACATGTGTAGATTCAGATTTAAACTATACACAAAACCAAATTACCTATCATGCATATATAAAAATGTTGCTCTAAGAACCCTAATCAATTTCATATCATATTTCAATGATATATGTCACATAATCACAACCTCACATGAGAATTTCAAAACAACAAACAATGACCTATTAATCCGTAACAAACAACGATATTTTGAATCAAACAAACGTAACACAAGATTAACAGAAACGGTAATTTATGGCTTACTTCCAGCAACATCATCAGCCATACATAAAACAGTGAGGCCATCGGTACGCTTAACATGAAATATATACCGATCTTGCGAGTATGAAACATTCATATCATTGTTCCCGGGGATCTTATCTAGAATTTGCCTAGCAATGGTGCTGCCATTCGTCGACGTTGCGCTGAACTCGGCCAACACAACCGATCCTCGCGCCACCAGTGTGTATAGAATCGTCATCGCCAACCTGACGATCTGATCGTACCAATCAATGTATGATGGTGATGAGATTAGGGTTTGTATGGATAGAATATGGTGATTCAGATGAGATGAAAAAGTGCATGTGTAGTGACTGACTTTGGGGAAGTTGTTAGTTTGGACCCGCCAAATAAAGAAACTACCAACGATATAACCTTAGCCTAAAACTAAACTAATGTTTTTTTATTATACTTATCCTTATTTTAATAAACGATTTAAAAAAAATGTAATGTGTTAATGCTAAATCTTTTCTCTGAATTTTAATATTATTATAAATGACTAATTTAACTGACCCACGCGTTACAACAAGTAGAAACTTAAACGGTTTCGGTGCACTCATTATTACAAATGAAATAGTAAACCTAAATATAATGCTAACATGTTCAAAATGTGTTTGATTTATTGGTTTTTTAATGAATGTTAGTTAGATAACAAAAGGGAAAAACCATTTTTAAAGTTATATATTAAATTAAATTTTAGTTAAATAGTAAAAAAACAGAAATTAATATATCAACCCAAACAAATTATTGGTTTTTATGCTTGCTTTTGTGTGTTATAGAGTTTAAACTCATTTAAAAATATAAAGATGAATGTCTGAAAATTAAACAAATAATATATCTCAATTATCATTAACCCAACTAAACTCAATAATGTTATAGAGTTTAAACTAATTTAAAAATATAAAGGTGAATGTATGAAAATTCAAGGGGCGGTAAATTAGTAGAGGGGCGATAATCGCCTTAGGGCCCATTTTTCCGCTCGCCTAAGGCCCCTTAATTCTCAAGGATATTCAGGGACGACCCTGATGGTGGTTGTGAGACGGTGGCGATGGCTAGAGAAGAAGGTTGCAACAATTGCATGGCAGGGGTGGATATGGCTTGGCAAATATGTATAAGAGGGCTAAGATGACGATATGAAGAAACACCAAGTTAATCCGGAGATTAGCTAATTGTTTGTGTCTCGTCCAAATAAAGTTAATCTTCTTGTGAGCTCGATAAACAGCTACGTCGATCCTGCAAAACTATCAACACACCGTGAAGCTCGTTACAAGGAGGAGAATAGGGGGTTCTCTTTGTAATCACCCTCCGGCGTGAGAATAAAAACTTTCTTTGAGGATAAAAGTGTGTGTATTGAGTGAGAGAGCAAGAGAGCGATGCTTAAAACTGGAGGTGAAGTTCTCTATTTATAGCCGAGGTGAATTGTGAAGGAGATGGGCTAATGGGCCTAAGATCGACAACAAGGAATATCCATTCTGCCACCTCTGTCATGACCGTTAGTGATTCCAGGCGAGAGGGTTGTTGACGCATGCTGAATGGATCCACGTGTCCTGGCGGTTGTCCTTATTGTCCGGTCTGTCATCAGTAGTTAAGTGGAGATCATGGAGCAGTGGTCGACGCAAGCTGATTGGTGCCACGTATGTGTCCTTGTGTACTTCCTGTCTCATGCATGATTGCTCATCGTGCATCACAAATAGAATACAGCTTGTTGAGCGCCTATTGGTCAACTGCTTTGCCACTCGTACTTTCTGTACTGTCCACGTTACCCTGCGCTTCTTGTCCCCACGCAACATGGGGTAACCCAGGGTAGTCGGCGCAAGGTCAATGGAGCTAGGTATTTTGTCAAAGGAATTAAGTGTCAGAATTGGTTCTATCTTGGTCCTGACCTCGCGCGCGGCTAGGGGCACAACCTTGAGGTCGGCGGAAAGTTGAGGAAGCCAACACTTTGGTTTATCTTGGGTATGGTCTCGCGCGCGACCTGAGGTTAACTCATATGGCCGACTCAGGATTTGAGACCATACCCCCTTCACTATACGACCCATATGTGATGGTGTTTCGCCCATATCATATGGCACGTACAAAAGTACTTCTTGAAAAAGAAATGACTGTTGTAATATGACCGACACGATCCCTATACATTTTTTCATCTATTTATATGACATGTATGACCCATATAACCCATATGATGTGACAGGTGTCCTGGTATCAACTACTACCGGTGGTAAAATGTTAACTCTATTAAAATATTTACCATATAACTTATACCCTTTATATACTAACTAGCGGGACTCCTTGTGCATTAGGGCAAACTCTCGATCGGTATCGGTTCTTATCGATTCTGATCGTTACGGTACCGGTATGATACCATTAATTGGTATAGTAGTCGAAAGAGATATGCTTAAAATGACATCGTCGCGTGTTTTACATAAATTGAAAACCATAAAAATAAATACTAGTACGAGTTCAGATAATACTGGTACCGGTGTTATTTGGTCGTAATCGGTTCGGTTCGTCACGACACGGATAGGAACATCAAGAACACCATAAAAAAGAATATTGATATCGATGGCGTTTAGACGGTATCGGTTCAGGTCATCACGTTAAAGAACAAAAAAATTATATTTGACCTGTTCATTTTTTTAATAAAATCTCTTTCGAGATGTAGATAAAAATAAGCATACCACAACGATATATTCGAAATTCTATAAAACATCTATTATATTTTTAAAATAACGAAAAGGGATAAACGACATCACTTTATATAACAAAAAAATTAATCAATGGGGTAGCTTTGATGGTATGTATTTGATCACTTGTATTCACAACTCGTTTTGTGTAAAATGTATATTGAGACGTAGATAAAAATAAGTATGTCTCTACCTCATACTTTAAAATTTGTAATATATTGTAGTTTAAAAGTTAACAAAATTATCTATATATATATATGATAGAGAAGCCAATGAATAGTAAATTAATATTATAATCTTATTATTATTATTATTATTATTTATTATTATTATCATCTATATTATTTATTATTATTTATTATCATCTATATTTAATAGTAGTGAATGATACCTCACCAATTTGGCAGATATAAGTATTAGATTGGTTTGTTTTCTTTTAACCAAATAATTTCATTAAATAATCTTAATAGTTAGTGACTTTATGCAAATACACATATTTTAAAAAGTTCTGCCAAAAGTCCACATGCGACCTAAGACTAATCACACTTGTGACAAATGTGTGACAAATGTTAGGTTGGTTTAGTAAACTAATAAAAAAAAGAAAGTAGGCTTTAGATCCTCGACCAGGTCATTGAGACAACCCAAGATTGAGAGGGTTTTTCTATTTATTTTTATCACTTGTCCAAATTTAGTTATTGCCATCTTTTTATTTTAGGAGACCTGAATCTTATTACCCCCTAACTAATAAAAATTGGCCTTTGCCACACCAAACTTTTATTTTGGCTCCCACCACCTCCAACTTAACATTTGGGTTGCTGTGTCATCCTGGCGTAACTAGACGCTAACTAGGTTAGTTTTTTTTTTTTTTTTTACTGACGTGGCTATTTTATTCATATACTTAAAAGTAGTTATAACAATCACAAAAATATTGTAGTTTAAAAGTTAACAAAATATACTTAAAAGTAGTTAGGGGACCCGAGGTGGCAGCGTGATAAGCCCCGGTCATGCGTTAAATTATAACGCACACGGCCGCCGGTAGAGTGTATAACGCGTTCAATTGATAACACGTCAATCCTTTCACGCTTTGTAAATTTGCAAACTAACCGTTGTGGTGGGACCAGATGGATGGGCTGCAGCAGGAGCTAGAAGAAGACGCTGCATGCTTTATTTTTATTTGGTTTTTATGTTAGGTTAGACCATTGGGCTTACATAATTTAATATATTTTCATAAAAAAATTATAAATGAAAGGCTCTCTGAATTAAAAACAAAAGATATGATTATGGACTTTTATAAAAACAGAAAACTGTTTTTATAAAAAACAGAAACACAGTTTTTTTTATAAAAACAGAAAAATAGTTTTTTTTATAAAAAACAGAAAAACATTTTTTTTTATAAAAACAGAAAACTGTTTTAATTTTAATGAAATTTATAATTTAGTGTTTTATTGTTAATTTCTAATTTAAAAAATAAAAAAAAATTGTGAGTGGTGGAATTCTATCACTAGTGATAACCACCGCCACTAAAAAGGGCTTGTGAGTGATTGAATAGTGGTTGATGACATGACGGAACTTGATTAAATGTTTGTGAGTGATGGAATTTTATCACTTGTGACCACCCCACTCCCCTTATAACAATCACAAAAGTTTGAAACTGTTCATTGTCCATGCTTTTTTTACTATATATATAGTACTACTAGGTTATATACCCGTGAGCTTCACGATTGTTTTAAAAAAAATTATATTTGCAAAAGAATTTTTTTATATGAGCTTGCCTCGTTTAGAGCTTTTTCTCGAGCCGATCTCGAGCAGCTTGCGAGCCGCTCAGCTCACTTGCACCTAAGCACTGGTAATCACACATAACATGCTAATTAAAAAAAAAAACTATAGCAAACCCATTTAGACGTTACATTGCATATACACATATACGCACTTGTTGCAACTTAAGAAGCTTCGTTTCTACTTCTCTTACGACAATATGACTGTCTTGGATCTCTGCAAGGGTGTCAAGTACCTACAACACAAGAAAATAGATATGAGGCAAGATCGAGCAAAAAAACGACTTGGGAGAAGAGAGAAGAAACAAACCTATCAACGACCGTGTTCCCGGATTAAAAGCAAATAGATATAGTACATTGTTTTTATAATCATAACTACCACATTAGTTATTTATAAAATGACCACAAAAGTGCCGAAACCCATTTCACTCCATAATAAAAGATAAAAATGACCCGTGTGAATCAGTTTATAAAATATAAACTACATGGACCCGTCCATGAGTAAAGGCATTGAACCGGTAACATGTTCACCTTTTGTCATGTAAAATCGACTTCAATAAAAGACATTGGAATGTTGATATTACCTCTAAAAATGGATTGGTCGTCAACAATCTTTATTAGGAGAGCACCAAGAAAAGAGTCACTTACACCGTTTGTCGTCTGCTTTCACGCAGAATGCACCTACCATCCCATGAAAATGCTACAATCATCAAGATTCAAGGTCATGTCATATGTAGGTGGAAAAATATTGTTATTCGAAAATTCAAGGTCATCTTCGGTGGCCATTTAGACGTTACACTGCATATACGCACTTGTTGCAACTCAAGAAGCTTCGTTTCTCCTTCTCTTATGGCAACATGACTGTCTTGGATCTCTGCAAGGGCGTCAAGTACCTACAACACAAAAAAATAGATATGAGGCAAGATCGAGCAAAAAAACGACTTGGTAGAAGAGAGAAGAAACAAACCTATCTTCGACCGTGTTCCTGGATTAAAAGCGAATAAATATAGTACATTGTTTTTATAATCATAACTACCACATTAGTTATTTATAAAATGACCACAAAAGTGCCCAAACCCATTTCACTCTATAATAAAAGATAAAAATGACCCGATTCTCTCTGAATGCTTTGTTGCCCATATCCATTAGATTATAAAGATGACTAAACCTTCCTAGTGACATTGATTCCGGATCTCCTTGATTCCCCTGCATTTTTCCAACAACGCACTCTTATATTAATCTCATAACTGCAAACTCTCAAACTTCACTTCCAATCAATTAACATAATTACCCGTTGTTCAGAAACAAAAGTCAAAAAGTCAAAATTATCAACCTGATGGATAGAAAATAAATATAAAGAGATAAATTTGTTAAAAAATCTCACCTTTTCAAGTGGTAGTTGGTGAGGATTTGTCAAATTCTAAGAACATCAGCAATAACTTGCAAATGTGTAACAATTTGTAGGAACTCGGAAAAACAACTTGGTCTAGCGGATTATGTAATTGTTTAAAACGGGTCACAAACACTTTTCATGGGATATGAAGAATATATCTCACCTCAATGGGGACATCATCCACCATGTGTCCTTTCAAGATTAGCAACTTTTTCATTGATGTGCAATTGTTTGGAGTACATGCATGATCACTTCTGGCGGTCTTAACGTTGTAGCTTCAAGCTTCATAACACCTTAAAAAAGCCTTTAAACATTAAACTTTGCAAGTATCATATCCTTGACTTCAATCCATTTTCATCATTATACATGGACTAAGGTCGACTGAAATACTACAAGAAAGGACAAAATGATAACCCTTCAAGATTTAATAACCTAAATATATTCGGTTAAAGTGTCTTGCAACCTTTGGTAGAAAACCAAAACGCCATTTTAGAAACAAATACCAACAATGACATAAAATAATGAACCGAAAAGTGGGGCATATGTCTACATCTATGATAAGATGAAGACCAGACGCACTACATGAAGGAAATTAAGGCAAATGAACGGAGCCTAATCCTTAAAAATCTAATTTGGGTTCGGTTTACTGCTACTTTTTTTTCTATGTTTAGTTTTGTTTAATATTATATTTCCTACTAACTTATGATATAATAGGTTAAAGTGTAAGATGTAAATAAATCAAAACAACATAGTTTTATTTTTGAAACGATCACTCTGCTGATGCCATCAAACCAAAGTGATAGGTTTTTTTTTTCAAAAAAAAAGACCCATATTGACCCAAACATTTTACTACAAACCCATTTTGACCTGTTACACACCCCAATCAGCAAGAAGCAAACCAGAAAGAGATAATTAAACTACCACTTCATAACCAATGCAACTTTTTCTATATTATTACATGGAAAAAAATAGACATGTTAAAAAAAATTATAAAAAAACTTAGAGGACGTACGAAAATATAGAATAGACATGAATGACACGTTCTCTCTCACAACACTATATGCAACTTACTTCAGATTTGTTGCAAATCTATTTAATGGATCAATCAAGTTTTTTTTTTTGTAAGAGTAGTAGACTGAGACATGGACCACCAAGTCCTTAGCACGGTTTTAGGACCTCCGCAACGCGGTTGATATTAAGGAGTTAAAGTGTCCAAACTTGACGTAGGTCAGAATTGGTCAAAACCAGGGTATGTAGGAGCCTTATATGTAAAAACAACCAACTAAATGAGGGAAATTATTAAATGGTTTTCTTGACGAAAAGGCTGGCATGTAAAAAAGATAAGATGCGGCTTCTGGTTGTCCAAAAGCTTATTTGGTGGTACACGGAGCAACACCTTACGTCCGTGAAGCCATCGCCTCTTGCCTCGACTTTCTAGACATAAACGGACATTTGAAACTTTTGCTACCAATGATGAAGTTCTAGTCTCAATCAACACAATATACTGACACACACAAAAAAAAAAAAAACAAAAAAATGATGTTTCATAGGGTTTTGAATAATCTCTACTTGGGCTAACAACTAAGTGGGTGAAATTGTTTCAATCAAATACTTAACTTATAATTAAACAAAGTGCTAAATCATAAAAAGAGTCAACACTAACTTTCTAGCATTGATTATATTTTATAAATTATTAGTAGTTTTTTTTCAGAAACACTGTATCTATAATTCAAACAGTTATTTTGGTTCTAATAGCATTTTTAAGTATCAACCATGGAGATTGAAATGCCTTTAAGTTAAAATAAAACCTTTTCTTTTAAGTATAAACACACAATCTTCCAAGTGGTTTGACTTTATTCAACTTAAAAAGAAAGCTCTCTACAACTACACATGACATCACTAATAATGTGAGCTAATGGAGAATCGAATTATAGACTATTCTCAACTTTAAATGATTTTGGTTCTGTATACCCAGTTTGATTGGATGGGTTAGTTTTGGTTGTTAATTTGATCATCGTGGTTCAGACATTGTATCGAACAGGTGAGGTGCATTAATGTGCCAACACAAATGAGGAAACTGGTCTGGATAATTGTATTAGAATTTGACAAACATACATCAGTTGGTCCGAATCTATGCTAGTATTATCGTTTATAAAAAGATTATACTTGCTAAATGTGACAATTGTCGACCATGGTGATATTCGTTAATTTACACATATTTTAGTCCCCCGTTTTACCCCTATTTTATGCGTTTTTGGCCGTAAAACCGTCATTCGGATACTTATTTATCTACATTTGTGTTTACAGGCCTAAAACTGCATTCCAGACAAGATGATAGCAAAAACGAGGACTTTCCGGACAAAACAACGAAGCTGCGGACATTCTGTTAAGGATTCTGAACTGGGCCTGTGGAACGCCCGTTCCACCTGTGGCACGGTCGTGCATCTCCGACAAACTTGATCATCTCGGCAATGAACGAGAGGTGCGACTGGTCGTTCCAGGAAAACAAGCGACTAGGTGAAGAACGGTCGTTCCATCTGAGGAACGACCGTGCGTCTCCGGTGAATCAGCAGAGTCTCGGTGATGAACGGTAGGTGCGACTTGGCGTGCAACATGTAACCCGGAACTGAACAACCGTTCCATACAAAGAACGGTCGTGCCATTTCGAATCTGGTCAACGATCCGATGACGTATGCAGTATGGTGACCCATCCTCAATAATTGCATAAAGTGAACGGTCGTTCCACAGGGAGAACGACCGTGCAACAGCAAAAAGTATAAAAACACAGCAGAAACTTTCTGTTCGATATTCTGGATTTTTGGAGAGCTTAGCAGGCGATTTTCAGGCTCCGGAGGCATTAGCTTTCACCCGGATTCAAGCCACATTGTCTCGTTTAGCTCGATTACTACCCGGATCCTTAGTCTAGTACTTGTTTATGGTTTGATTTTCTAATCTTTCCATGTTTTTGTTAATCTTTCAAGTACTTAGATTATTGTTTATGTATTATTGTAGCCTTTGGGCAAAAACACAAACAATCCCTTGCTAGATTATAGCCATTAGTATGTTAAACTTTGTTTGTAATGACATTTGAAGTATTTTCTATGATTATCTTTGATGATTAGTTTGCAACCTTGTTATTGATATTGAATTCTTGATTATAAGTAATTATGTTGGATGATTGATGCTTGGTTAGTTAAGATAGTTGAAAAATGAAGCTTAATTAATCTTGTATTAGTAAACTTGGAATTTGGTTAACTAGTTTAACTTGGTTTAAATGTATGCATCATGATACTAGAAATGGTTAGTGATTTAATAAAATGTAATTATTGTTAATCAAGAGAGTTTGCCGTCACGTAAGGGCCTAAATGGGTTAGATGGTGTCGTTATAAATTCTTGCCATGATTTGTTAGCTTAGTTAGTAGTTTAGGCCAAAATTGCTATCTTAGTGAATTATTGTGTAAGATTTGTAAAATGAACTCGGTTGTGATTTAATCTAGTTTATGCTTGTCTCGGTGGTTGCATTGTGTTTATCGGTGTCGCTTTCCTTGATTAAGTGAGGTTAGAATAATCCTAACGGCTGACTAACTTATTTTTAAGAGATTTTCATAGACATTTATCAATTGCACGTTAAAGAACAATTTTAGGTGGTTAAAGTGTGTTTATCGTTTTAGCTTTCCGAATGATTGTCATGTTAGGATTCCCGAAAGGGATACTAATTGTTTTACATTGGAAAATTGACCGAATGCTTCTAGTGCCAAAACTGACTTAGTTGACATGCTGTGGTTGTGTATTTAGCAAGGCTTTTTATCTACTATATATTATGTTTTTATTATGTATTTGGTTATGCTTACTTTAGTTTAGTTTAAAACCAAACAAACCTATGTTTTTACCGGTAGTTTAGTGACAAAGGTCTAGTACTATTTCTCCGCCCATTTCCTTGGATCGATACTTGGTTCTTACCGATACTTTATTACATATATGACGGGGTACACTTGCCTCTTTCGTGTGTGTTTTGATGTAAAAGTAATAATCACTTTTATAAATTTAAAACCCAATCGTGTGTAAATTCATTGTAAAATTATGTATATATACGCACACGTCACATGGATAGACAAATAACTTTGAACAAAAAAGTATGTGTTTGCAGGTTGATGTTCTCGACCCCCGCTCCAGAACTTGTTGAACCGTCAGACGAACCCGAACGTGATCTTCGGAGGCGTCTTCGCGCGAAAGGGCGTGCGGTTGGGCTACTGCTCGCCAGTGGTGGGTCGGATTCGGTGGTACCTACTGAAGCCGAGGGCTCAGGAGGAAACATAATCATGGCAGACGATGAGCGACCGTTGAATGAATCTAATCAGCCTGGAGCGACAGGCCTGGAGCCGAGTATCCTTAGACCTACTATAGATGCACCTAATTTTGAAATTAAATCTAGTATAATTAATATGGTGCAGAATTCGGTGCAGTTCGACGGACGCGAACATGAGGATCCCGGACGACATATTGCGGCTTTTCTCGAAGTTTGTTCCACGTTTAAAATGAGGGATGTTTCGGAGGATGCCGTTCGGTTACGGTTGTTCCCTTTCTCACTGCGTGACAAAGCCAGAGCGTGGCTTATGTCACTGCCAGCTGGGTCCATCAGGACCTGGAATGGGTTGGCGGAGCTATTTATGAAGAAGTACTTTCCACCCGAGAAGACAACCAAATTAAGGAACCGAGTGGTGACCTTTCGTCAGGATGAAGGGGAGTCGTTGCATGCAGCGTGGGAGAGATTCAAGGATCTGTTACTTGATGTTCCACATCATGGGTTCACCAAGAGACAGTTAGTCTTGACATTCTATCAGGGGCTCAGCTACAATACGCAAGAGCGATTAGATATGAATTCAGGAGGCGATTTGGGGACAAAGACGCCCAATGAGGCTTACGATATCATTGAAAAGGCTGCGTTGAAGTCTAGCTCTCGCCGCGAAGGAGATAGAAGTCGGGCTACATCATCATCATCAGGATCCCGCGCAGGAGTGCATGCTGTCGACGACTATACGGCTATTACTGCACAAATCTCGGCTCTCGCATCGAGATTCGACAGGTCCCAGATGATTGCGCATGCGGGCTCGGGTTGTGACCAGTGTGGTGTGTCACACGAGCCTGGGGCATGTTTTCAGGGAGTCGGATACGAGGGCCACGAAGAGGTAGATTTCGTGAGTAACCAAGTTAGGCCGCAGAACAACCCTTACAGTAACACCTATAATCCCGGTTGGAGAAATCACCCAAATTTTGGGTGGCGTGCGAACACAGGCAATCAAAATCCTTTGGGATTCACTCCGCGCGCTCCAGCGCAGCAGCAGCAGGGTCAGGGTCAGCAGTTCCAGCAGTACAACCAATCCTACCAACAGCGTTCATACCCGCATCAGAATTAGGGCTCTGGGAGTAGTTCCCAGCAGCAGGCCCCTCAGTCTAGTTCTAAGCTGGAGGAGATGATGTCCCAGCTTCTTACTAGCTCCTCGAGCGCGAATCAGTTAGCTGAAAAACGCTACCAGCAGAGCGAGGATCGTTTTCTCTCTCATGAGGGAGAAATGAGGAGCCACAAGGCCTCGATTCAGAACATAGAGAATCAGGTTGGTCAGCTGGCACAGATGATGTCAAAGAGACCCCAGGGTGGTCTCCCGGGCAATACTGAGACAAACCCGGGCCCGCATAGAGATGTGAATGCGGTGATGACCAGGAGTGGAAAACCTACCGGACCCGTCATATCGGACTCACCACCGATCACTGAAGCGGTCCCGACCGACACACCGGATGAGGTGCATGCCAGGCTACGCCCAGCAAGTACAGCACAAGTCCAGGAGCCGGTCACAGGTTACAAGCCTCCAGTGCCTTATCCAGGAAGGTTGAAGAAGCAGAAGATGGATGAACAAAACGGTAAGTTTCTCGAAATGTTTAAACAATTGCATATAAACATACCGTTTGTTGAAGCTTTGGCACAAATGCCAAAGTATGCGAAGTTTCTGAAAGACATCCTCTCAAACAAGCAAAAACTTGAGGACATGTCTTGTGTGGTTATGAATGAAAGCTGCTCTGCTATTCTCCAGAATCGCCTGCCTACAAAAATGGGCGATCCAGGCAGTTTCACGCTTCCTTGCCTCATTGGCAATCTGTCAGTCAGTAATGCGTTAGCAGATCTAGGAGCGAGTATAAACCTTATGCCTTATAAGGTTTTTACAAAGTTGGATCTAGGTGAGCCGTCACCTACGAGGATGAGTATTCGACTTGCGGATCGTTCTGTCAAGTATCCACGCGGGTTTGTAGAGAATATGCTTGTTAAGATTGACAAGTTTGTATTTCCCGTGGATTTTGTTATCCTGGACATGGATGAGGACTCGAGAGTGCCTCTGATACTCGGACGCCCATTTTTGAATACCGCCCGGACGATTGTTGACGTGGCGGCGGGCCAGATCACACTCCGAGTAGATGATGAGCATGTTACGTTTGACATTAAACGTTCTATGCAGCATCCTCAGAGTCAGGACGACGCGCTCTATTATGTTGACATCGTCGACACTTATGTGAGCACGCATTTCCAGGGTACGATCGAGGAGATAGATTCGGACACACATCTGTTGTGTGGGGACTTAGATGGCATTACGCAGGAGGGCCACTATTTTGAGCAGCCAGTCTATCAGAGTGGTGATGATAGTCCCCAGAGTCCGGATCGTTTCACAGAAATTGATCGCGAGAGTGAAGTGAAGTCGAAGCCTTCAGTAGAAGATCCTCCTACCTTGGAGCTTAAAGAGCTCCCACCGCACCTGGAGCACGCATTTCTTGATGAGGAGCGTCATTTGCCTGTCATTATTTCATCTGGATTGGCGGGAGAAGAGAAGAGCAGACTGCTTAATGTGTTGAAACTTCATAAGAAAACAATCGCTTGGAAAATCATGGACATAAAAGGTATAAATCCCTCCTTCTGTACATATAAAATTCTTATGGAGGATCAGTTCAAGCCATGTGCGCAGCACCAGAGGCGGCTGAACCCGAACATGCAAGAAGTCATTAAAAAGGAAGTGATTAAGTTGTTAGATGCTGGTATGATCTATCCCATTTCCGACTCTGTTTGGGTCAGTCCTGTGCAGGTAGTGCCCAAAAAGGGGGGCATGACTGTGGTCACAAACGATAGGAATGAGCTCATTCCAACCAGGACGGTCACTGGATGGCGGGTTTTCATTGATTATCGCAAACTCAATGACGCCACCCGCAAGGACCACTTCCCGCTTCCATTCATTGATCAAATGTTGGAGCGTCTGTCAGGGAAGTTATATTATTGTTTTCTGGATGGGTTCTCGGGTTACTTTCAAATTCCTATCGCTCCTGAGGACCAGGAGAAGACCACATTTACCTGTCCCTTCGGTACATTCGCCTACCGGCGTATGCCGTTTGGGCTGTGTAATGCGCCGGCTACTTTCCAGCGATGTATGGTCGCAATTTTCCACGACATGATTGAGGATTCCATGGAGGTGTTCATGGACGATTTTTCGGTATTTGGGGATTCCTTTGATCATTGTCTGGAAAAATTGAAAAGAATGTTAAAGAGGTGTGAGGAGACCAATCTGGTCCTGAACTGGGAGAAATGCCACTTCATGGTGAAGGAGGGCATAGTTTTGGGACACAAAATCTCTCACGCGGGCATGGATGTCGATCCAGCTAAAGTCGACGTTATATCACGACTTCCGCCCCCCACCTCTGTTCGAGCTATACGGAGCTTTCTCGGTCATGCCGGGTTCTATCGGCGATTCATCAAAGATTTTTCTAAAATCGCCATACCCATGACTCGTTTGTTAGAGAAAGATGCTCCGTTCGTGTTTGGAGATGATTGCTTGAGGGTTTTTGACCTCCTCAAGCAAAAGTTGGTAGAGGCCCCTATTTTAGTCGCACCGGACTGGAGTTTGCCGTTTGAAATCATGTGCGACGCGAGTGATTACGCTATAGGGGCCGTTCTGGGTCAAAAGAAGGAAAAACACTTCCATCCGATCTACTATGCGAGTAAAACTCTCCACGACTGAAAAAGAGCTCTTGGCGGTCGTTTTCGCATTCGATAAATTTAGATCGTATTTAGTGCTTTCGAAAACCGTTGTATATACTGATCATGCAGCCATTAGATACCTCTTCAGCAAACAGGACGCAAAACCGCGTCTAATCAGATGGATCCTATTGCTGCAAGAGTTTGATATTGAGATACAAGATAAAAAGGGTGCCTTGAATGTAGCTGCCGACCATCTGTCTCGGTTAGAGCACGGAGACATCGAGGATTCGCGTTGGGATTCAATCAATGACAAATTCCCACACGAGTCTTTGATGGTTGTTGAGATATGCGATGAGTCGCCATGGTTCGCCGACTTTGCGAACTATCTTGCTTGTGGGATTTTGATTAAAGGATTGACTCACCAGCAAAAGAGGAAATTCTTTTCGGATCTCAAGCACTACATATGGGACGACCCTTTCTTGTTCAAGGTGGGTGCTGATCAGGTGATTAGGAGATGTATATCTGGGTCTGAGGCGACCGACATTCTGCGCCAGTGTCATGAGGGACCTACCGGAGGCCACCACGGAGCCAACTTCACCGCGAAGAAGGTGTTGGATTCCGGGTTTTACTGGCCGACCATTTTCCGTGACGCGCAGGGTTGGGTGAAGGCGTGCGATGCTTGTCAAAGGGCGACGAACATATCGGCACGCGACGAAATGCCCCAGAACTGGATACAGGTATGTGAAGTCTTTGATGTTTGGGGGATAGACTTCATGGGACCATTCCCCCCCTCACGTGGAAACAAGTACATACTCGTGGCTGTTGACTATGTATCAAAGTGGGCGGAGGCGCAAGCCTTACCCACTAACGACGCCAGAGTAGTTGTGAGGTTTCTCAAGAGTTTGTTCGCCCGATTTGGCGCTCCGAAAGCGCTCATTAGTGACCGAGGGACTCATTTTTGCAATACACAGCTTGAAAAGGCTTTGTCCCGATACGGTGTGCATCACCGTTTGTCCACGCCCTATCATCCGCAGACAAGCGGGCAGGTGGAGGTCACGAACCGTGGGCTTAAGCGCATCCTTGAGCGGTCGGTTGGAGCGAACCGCAAGGAGTGGTCGGACAAGCTTGATGAGGCATTATGGGCATTCCGTACAGCTTATAAGACCCCTATAGGGACCACCCCCTTTAGGTTGGTATACGGAAAGGCATGCCATTTACCGGTGGAGTTGGAGCACAAGGCTATGTGGGCATTGAAAACCGCAAATTTGGACCTTAAAACCGGAGGTGAAGCCCGGTTTCTCCTAATTCATGAATTAGAAGAATTGCGGCACCAAGCCTACGAAAGCTCCGTACTCTACAAAGAGCGCACGAAGAAACTTCACGACAAACGCTTGAAGGACCACAAACAATTCCAAGCGGGTGATCTTGTTCTTCTGTACAATTCTAGGCTGCGCTTATTTCCTGGGAAGCTTCATTCACGCTGGACAGGACCATACACGGTTAAGGAAGTATTTCCGTATGGTACCGTTGCAGTAGAGAACGCGGATGGCGTTACATTTAAAGTAAATGGTCACCGGTTGAAGTTGTACGTTGCCGGGCCGATAGAATCGGCGGTGGAGGTGATTGAACTCCAAACCCCGCACACATCATAAGTGTGGGGAGGAGAGAGTCTACGCTACTGACTCGCGGATCAAAAATGTAGCAAGAGCGTATTTTGCGCTTTAGGGGTAGTTTCGTACTTTTTAGTTGTTTTTCTAGTTTTTAGCTTTGAGTCTTGCTATCGACTCGTCGACAAAAATTTAGCATGAGTCTACGCTGCTGACTCGCCGAAAAAAATGCAGCAGGAGCGTCTTTGGCGCTATAAGGGCAAAATTGTCCTTTTATTTGTTTTTGTAGTTTTAGCGTAATTTAGGTTAGTTAGGTAGTTTACGTTTGTTTGTTTAGTTTCCGTACGTACCGGGCGAAGGTTCTGTATTGCAATATTATTAGAACAGTTGGTGTGTCGAAAAAACGGCGAAAAACGGCCGAACGGTTGCTGGAAATAGCTTCTGCAGAAATTCTGTATCTGCAGCTGATGCACGACCGTTCCACCTGTGGAACGACCGTGCGATTCCGAGCAAGCCGGCACGGTAGATCGCACCCTCGGTGCATTTCCGAGAACACGCTGTGGGGTTTGGACGATGTCGGTGACGCACGACCGTTCCATACCAGGAACGACCGTGCCACAGGCTGAGGGCAATTTGGTCATTTTGCACACTATATATACCATTATCTGCTGCAAAATCCATCATTCGCGAACCCTAGCCGCTGCAGACCGTTCCAGGGCGATTTTTCACCATATCGCACGATTTTTCGCACGATCTAACACCCAGCTTCGCACGGTACGTCTCTAGTGTTAGATTTCTTGTTTTCTTTCTTTCTAGTGTAGTTTTCTTCCGATTCTTCAAGGAATTTTTAGGGTTCTCTTCATAAACAAATCGAAACCCTAACCCTTGTTGAATCGAAGTATCGTGAACACCCGGTTGACTTTCAGACCCCTGTTGACCCATTACTTGTTGAAATTTTGTAAAAGTTCAGATTGTTCTAAGTTCAGGGGTCGAAGTCTGCAGATTCAGAGTTGCACGGTCGTTCCGCGTGTGGAACGGTCGTGCCTCACCGGCTTGTTCTCGATATCGCTGGGCTTGGCCTGTTAGTTCTCGGTGACGCACGACCGTGCGTCTCGAAGAACGACCGTGCCATATGCCCAGTACAGTTAGCCAGTTTCTTCATAATTGGCTGCTCGCTTGTTTTCAATTCATTTCTCTCCTGTTTCTGTCCTTCTAACAATGTTCCTCATTACAGATGGATCACCCTTTCCTACAGTTTAACCCCAACATTGAGAAAGAAGCTTTATGCATAGCGAAGCGCGATGCATTGTGGGCGAGACGGGGACAGTTTGGCGAACCCCGATGGTTGGACTGGGAGGTCATGCGAGAATTAAATCAATATGACCGACTTGATGAAATGATGACTCCCGCGCTGGCAAACCTGGTCGGTTGCAACCGACCCGTTTACCAGGAGTTGACTATTGAATTCTTCGCATCGTATCAGTATGAAAGGCCGGTTGCACATACAGAGCCCGATTTCCGCTACAGGAATCGGGTAACCTTCAGGTTATGTAGGCGATGGCATACATGGTCGGTGGGTCGTTTGGGACGGAGGCTTGGGATTTATACGCGGGAGGACATGGATGATCCCGACGTCTTCAACGATCGGTTCAACTTCCCTAATGATGCAGCGCGGGATGCATTCTGGGCACGTAACGCTATTGGAGACCCCTACGACCCACGGATGTCAAAGGCTTCGCGACTCCGAGACCCTCTGGTGCGAGTGATGCACCATGTTTTCAGCCATTCTATATGCGGACGCATGGACAGTCAAGGTAACTGTCCAACACCTGACTTGCTTTTTCTATATGCGTTGGTTGACAAAGCACCAATCAACCTTGCTGCTCGAATGGCTGAGTACTTTGTTAAGTGTTCGGGGCGGACCCATAATAGTGAGATACATGGCGGTTCGTATGTAACCGAGATAGCGTACAATGAGCGCTACATGACGCCGGGGATGCTTAGGGGTCTCACGTTGATTACCGAGGGGGTGCATGTTGATATCCGGTCTCTGAAGTTCATGGGGGTGATTGCTGAGCTTGAGAGGGGAGATAGGTTGAGGGGATTGAATGGCGAGGTCTGGGACCCGTTACCTCCAGCTGAGGAGGAGCATGAGGAGGAAGAGGAGGATGTTGAGATGGGTGAGCAGCACCAGCCACAGACACCACCACACTCGCCGCAGCACCATGCATTTCCTCAGCATGAGGATTGGCCCACTTTCTACCAGCAGTTCCAGGATATGCGTGTTACGCAGGAGCAGCATGGTACCTACTTCAGCGAGATCAGATCTAGCCAGGACCAGATCCGGGCTAGCCAGGACGAGATTAGGACCAGCCAGGCAGAGATTAGGGCCACACATGACCAGCTTCAGCATCGCCAGGATACTTTATACCAGGGGGTGTCTGCGGGGTTTTCTTATCTTTTCGGGGAGATGCATCACGCATACCCCGACTATTTTCAGCACCCGCCGGAGTTCCCACCGTGGAACCCCCTGGCTATGGCGATCAGGGCCCATCTGGCACGAGACATGATGACGATGATGATGAGTAGTTGGCGGTGGTGATAGCATTTGGTGGTGTTTTATGTTTCAGTACTTTACTTTTATTTGGGTGTTTATTTTGACTATTATTTAAAACACCCCGGATATGTATTTTCAGACAATTTCCTTTGTGTTTTGTTTGGATGTTAGTATTTATGTACATTATGGTTGTTATTTGATTTTTCTGTTTCTGTTATATTTTGGGTGCACATGACATACTCGCAGGTTTCATCTATCGGATCTTGGACCGGAGCACGTACCAGTTAGAGCTTCGGAAGTCTCGTGGCACCAACATCATCTTGAGGGGAGTATTTTTTATCCCTTTCTCTATATTTCGGGTCTCGCATTGGGGACAATGCGAAGTTCAAGTGTGGGGAGGGGGTTAACTTTGTTAACTTAGCTTTGTTTGTCCTCTTATTAAAAAAAAAAAAAACAGAAAATCAGAAAAATCATTTAAAAATACTTGTGTTTTGTATATATGTTGGTAAATAAACCGGTTGGTCATGTTTTAGAAAGCATCGGACTTGATAAAAACTCGACAAGCAAAATATTTTTGAAAAAGGAAACCGGAAAGCGTGACAAACAAAGAAAGACTTACATGATAGTTTTCACACTTTTACCCATTCCTTCCGTTACGTGAGCATATTGAGCCTAGATTGTTATATATTTGTTCATTACGGATATAGGAGTGAGCCGGATGTTTTGTGCAATTTAGAACTTGTCACTAGTATGCTTGTTAAGACCATGAACGTGCGGATTTGTGTAAACGTGATAGAGGCACTTAGATTACCCCTTTGTTGTGTACCTTGTTCTTTGTGTTGTGCTTCCCGTTCACCTTATATTACCCTTTAGGATTAACCATGTCGAGCCTTCCCGTTCACCTTTGTTTACCCACATTATCGCCCACTTAACCAAATTTAGCCTTTTTATGTTTTAAACCTTTTTAGTGTTGAAACTCGGTTAAAATAATAGTTTAACTAGCTTGTTTTTGTTTATATTTCATTGTATAGTTTGAAAAAAAAAAACAGAAAATAAAACACCCTAAAATAGGGTGAAGTTGATAGAAATCGAGCAATTTTGAATGCTTAAATGTTAAAATTTAGTTGATTAGCTCGATTGCGCTTTAGTCGCCTTTTTGAGGCGTTTGTTTGTATAGTTGTATTATTTTTCTTGCTAGTTAAACACTACTACCGAGTTTTAACCATTTTCGCCATTTTAAATGTCCACTTCCATACCCTTCGCCCAAGCCTAACGTTACAACCCGTAAAGACCTCTTGATTTACACTTTTTCGCATGTTAGTTGGTGGAGACGAGATCTTATGACAAGCTTATGTTATTGCGCATTTCATTGACTAGGCGTTGAGTGTTAACGCATACACATTTTATGTATGATTCATAAATAAAACCGAGTGTGTGTGAACATTGTGAGTTGTGTGAAGATTAACATGTGAGTCAATTAAATGTTTAGTCACGGCTTCTTGGTTGTCGCTTTTTAATTGCATATGCTTGTTGGGTTTGAATCCTTTGATGTTGTCTTTCGACAAACCGGCTAACCGTTTATATATTAGTTTTCAATAAAATAGTGTGTAAATTATCGTTCTTGTTTGTTTATGTCTTTTATTGCTTTTTAGTTTAGCTTGCTTGAGGACAAGCAAGGTTCAAGTGTGGGGAGATTTGATATTCGTTAATTTACACATATTTTAGTCCCCCGTTTTACCCCTATTTTATGCGTTTTTGGCCGTAAAACCATCATTCGGATACTTATTTATCTACATTTGTGTTTACAGGCCTAAAACTGCATTCCAGACAAGATGATAGCAAAAACGAGGACTTTCCGGACAAAACGACGAAGCTGCGGACATTCTGTTAAGGATTCTGAACTGGGCCTGTGGAACGACCGTTCCACCTGTGGCACGGTCGTGCATCTCCGACAAACTTGATCATCTCGGCAATGAACGAGAGGTGCGACTGGTCGTTCCAGGAAAACAAGCGACTAGGTGAAGAATGGTCGTTCCATCTGAGGAACGACCGTGCGTCTCCGGTGAATCAGCAGAGTCTCGGTGATGAACGGTAGGTGCGACTTGGCGTGCAACATGTAACCCGGAACTGAACAACCGTTCCACACAAAGAACGGTCGTGCCATTTCGAATCTGGTCAACGATCCGATGACGTATGCAGTATGGTGACCCATCCTCAATAATTGCATAAAGTGAACGGTCGTTCCACAGGGAGAACGACCGTGCAACAGCAAAAAGTATAAAAACACAGCAGAAACTTTCTGTTCGATATTCTGGATTTTTGGAGAGCTTAGCAGGCGATTTTCAGGCTCCGGAGGCATTAGCTTTCACCCGGATTCAAGCCACATTGTCTCGTTTAGCTCGATTACTACCCGGATCCTTAGTCTAGTACTTGTTTATGGTTTGATTTTCTAATCTTTCCATGTTTTTGTTAATCTTTCAAGTACTTAGATTATTGTTTATGTATTATTGTAGCCTTTGGGCAAAAACACAAACAATCCCTTGCTAGATTATAGCCATTAGTATGTTAAACTTTGTTTGTAATGACATTTGAAGTATTTTCTATGATTATCTTTGATGATTAGTTTGCAACCTTGTTATTGATATTGAATTCTTGATTATAAGTAATTATGTTGGATGATTGATGCTTGGTTAGTTAAGATAGTTGAAAAATGAAGCTTAATTAATCTTGTATTAGTAAACTTGGAATTTGGTTAACTAGTTTAACTTGGTTTAAATGTATGCATCATGATACTAGAAATGGTTAGTGATTTAATAAAATGTAATTATTGTTAATCAAGAGAGCTTGCCGTCACGTAGGGCCTAAACGGGTTAGATGGTGTCGTTATAAATTCTTGCCATGATTTGTTAGCTTAGTTAGTAGTTTAGGCCAAAATTGCTATCTTAGTGAATTATTGTGTAAGATTTGTAAAATGAACTCGGTTGTGATTTAATCTAGTTTATGCTTGTCTCGGTGGTTGCATTGTGTTTATCGGTGTCGCTTTCCTTGATTAAGTGAGGTTAGAATAATCCTAACGGCTGACTAACTTATTTTTAAGAGATTTTCATAGACATTTATCAATTGCACGTTAAAGAACAATTTTAGGTGGTTAAAGTGTGTTTATCGTTTTAGCTTTCCGAATGATTGTCATGTTAGGATTCCCGAAAGGGATACTAATTGTTTTACATTGGAAAATTGACCGAATGCTTCTAGTGCCAAAACTGACTTAGTTGACATGCTGTGGTTGTGTATTTAGCAAGGCTTTTTATCTACTATATATTATGTTTTTATTATGTATTTGGTTATGCTTACTTTAGTTTAGTTTAAAACCAAACAAACCTATGTTTTTACCGGTAGTTTAGTGACAAAGGTCTAGTACTATTTCTCCGCCCATTTCCTTGGATCGATACTTGGTTCTTACCGATACTTTATTACATATATGACGGGGTACACTTGCCTCTTTCGTGTGTGTTTTGATGTAAAAGTAATAATCACTTTTATAAATTTAAAACCCAATCGTGTGTAAATTCATTGTAAAATTATGTATATATACGCACACGTCACATGGATAGACAAATAACTTTGAACAAAAAAGTATGTGTCTTCCTACCGCTCTAATAGATTAAATGTTTATCTATCTTCAAAATCCCAAACCCAAATCCGAATAACTAATCAGAACATTGGCAAAAGCAAGATCTTGATGTACAAAGTTTTTCAAAACATAAATCATCTTAAAAAAACTATAATCGACTTAACATAATAACCTAAAACCTACTCAACATTGTTTTAAAAATGTTACATATAAAACAAATACCATCAAATGAACTAAAATGGGCAAAAGTAGTCTACTCTAATACTATCGGTATGTAAGCAAAACAATGATACTATCTTACAAATGAGGCCTACTCAACATCTAAGTGAATACAGAAACTGAATATTAAATATTACAAATTCACGAACCTGATTTCTTCAACCACCAGAATACCGCCCAAAACACCATTACAGCCGCTGCCGGAATTTGAGAGAGAACATAAAGAACTTTGAAATTTGAAATCGAAATTGAGAGTGAGAGGGAGAACGCCTGTCGAAGAATTTAAGTGTATTTGAACTTTGCAATGAAATTAGGGTACACTATGCTTAGAAATTTCTCCTAATTTTGAAATGGAATTTCTATAGATTTCTTTAAATTGGTGTTCAATACAATAGAAAGAAAAGAAAAGAAGAGAGATGAGAGAGGCGTGAAAGATGAAGGAGTAGTGAATTAGGGAGAGAGTGGAGATTTGAAATCCAAAACCACTCTTTCAAAATTCAAAAGCAGGAGAACATGGGGGCGTACAGTTTTTTTTTTTTTTTTTTTTTTTGACATTTTGTGTGTATTGCAGAGATAGAAAGGGATGTTACAAGAGATGGGTTCTCAAAACTCTCTCTCTCTCTCTTTTTCAAAATTCAAAAGCAGAACATGGATCTATAAAGAGATAGAGCAGAGGGAAGGAAGAAGAACACAGGAAAAGAAGAAAAGGGAAAGCTGGAGAGAGAAAGTGGGCAGAGAGAAAGTGACGGGTATATTTCAAATCTGAGTTAGGTTTTATAAAAAAAAACAAAAAAACCAGAAAATGACACATAGAATTAGAAGAGGTGAGAGCTTGACACATAGGAGAGAGATTATGGGGGTTGCTTGTGGTGATGACAACTCAGCTTTGCAACCTTTGATTTATTATATTAGTAAGACTAGGTTAATGCCCGCGTAATACGCGGGCTTCAACCAAAACCATATTATTTACTTTGAAATGAAATATTCTATACAAACAAAATAAAATACAAAGTGTCATGTTACATAAATTAGTGACAGTGGAAACGCAATTTAAAGATAGTAGAGTCTATTTGAAGATGCATATCCTTCGAGTTGCCAAAATCTTTTTTTTTTTTTGAACAGCAACTCACTATTTATATATATAAATACAGACAGCAAGGGGCTGAAAACGCAAAACAACTACAAAGAAACGGAAAGGAAACAGAAAACAAAAGCATAGCCATTACAAAATTTCCGAAACATTAAACTCAGCCCACTTAGAAATCCAAACGAAGACGTCTTCTTTTATGAGATCGCCAGTTCTCCGGGTTGGAACAAATTGCACCTCAAGAGTGTAAGTAGACTTTCTTGTCAACAACTGTTCAACAAAGTCCTTGTTCTTCAAAACATAAACCCAAATAAAAATAAAATGAACATTTAAAAAACAAAACTGACTTGGCCTAGATAATTATTCTATGTCAAATCGGCCTTGTTTGTGAAAATCTGATCAGAACACTTCTAAATTGGAACAATACAAAACAACATTAGAAAATTTAACATCACATTACTTAACCGAAGCTTGAAGAGCCTTCATTATGCATGTTTCACCTCCACTCAAGAGCTCAAAGTGATAAAAAAAATATCAATAAAATAATTGTTCACAGCTATTGGGAATTTTGGACTTCATATAAGACACTTACCTTGTTTTTTTCGAAGGGTGTTCTTTTTCCGGTGCTTTTTGATTCTCAAGGTTGTCTTTGTTATGGGCCATGAGATGATCCATGCTTACACATTCATCCCAACTATCAAAACACAAAAACTTTTTAAAATCACATATAAATCACTAAAAATAATTAAATGGGCTAAATCGCGTAACCCACGAACTTGCCAAGCTTTCAAGTTAGCCTATGCAAATCAAGTAGAAGCATATAAGACTTAAAATCAGATGTACCTACAAAAAGAAAAAAAAAATAGAAAAAAACATACCAGCTCCTTCAAATACCGTGAAGTGATTGCTTGAAATTTCATTGTATTCAGCATGTACCCAAAGATTACAACCATCACAGTACATCTAAAAATACGAAGATGCCCAGAAAAACATCAGAATCCACTCATTGTTCAAAGATGAAGTTATGAAAACATGACTACAACAAATTACCTTCTTAAGATTGAAATATTAATGATCAAGATCTGTAGCAAGTCCCACATGGATCTCAACCAGATCCGATTCGATAGAACGTTCTTGTCTATCTCTATATCCAGAATTCAAATGCTCGTTTTCTATACTGTACGCCTCTTCTATTGCCTAAAAAAAGTGAAATATATTACAAAAATTACCAAAGCAATTGAGGAAAAAACAGCCAAATACAAAATGCGATTACAAAATGCAACATTGTATGCAAGAACCATGAACTTGTTTGTAAATTACACATCTCTACAATTAACCATAAAAAAAACACGATAAATTATCAAATTACGACTTTAGTCGACACTTCAGTGAGATTGTTTTTTGTTTTTACCTTAACAAATGAATCAGGTGGAATCCGTAAAAGCCCAACTGCAGGTCCCATCTTTTCACCGCTTAGAAAAGCAACCTCCAGTCGAAACCACGCACATATTACATGGACCCACAACGTATCAATATTAGTCAGCTTCAATGCACCACCTGTAGAAGAACCATGATACAGAAAATTGAAGAAAAAAATAAAACCTATAATTCCAAAAGTGTGAAATGACAATTTTAACCTTTTACAGGGCAAAGGCAACATTATTGCTCAACCTCGGGTGTTTCACACGCCCGACAAACCCAAGATGTAAAATCATTCATATCTCTAACTCCATAGCATTCTTGATGAACAACGATTTGACATCTGATGAGAAGGAACTTATATTAATAAGTAAATTGTTTACATATTGTTGCATTACATACTGAAAAGAATAAACTTATAAAAGGACCTGTTGCAGATAATGATTTTGTTAACATCATAATCTTCATCCCATCTATAAATTGCACATCGTTCGGTTGTCCACTTTGCATAAACAGGTTCATACTTCTCTACAGTTTCAAAAACAAATAGCATTTGTATACCATCAAAGAATGTAAACCCATGAAGTATAGCATAAACAATATGAATACCTTGAATAAACAAAAACAGTTGTTGTTCATCTAATTGATTCGAAAAGAGCCTTAAAATAATAATCAATGTTATAATCTGCAAGCTGAAACGTTAAATGTTAAAAAGTGTAATAATAATAATGGATATAACATACTTTAATCAAAGTAGATGAGGCGAAAAACAAACCTATTTTTCTGGCGGTAACATCGAATCTTTGACTTTAATGCTGACTTTCCACTTTTGTGCTCTGGAACCGGTATGCCGTTCCCATTCGGATGGAGTTTGCTTCCTGGTCCCACATGAACCACACTTACACTGAATCCTGTTACAAAATAAAATGAAAATTAGAGTCAATAAACAATCAAAGCATTATATTAAAATCGAGAACGGTGATCTTACAGATGAAGATTTGGATAGTAAATGTCTTCAACGTCCGTACAGACGACAACTATTTTGTCAGGAAGTGTACTCTGGTCATTGCTTTTTATACAACTGCTAACTTTAGATTGACTTTCGTCTACAACCGATTGGTCAAATGAAAACTTACCCTTGCATTCTCGGAAGTAATATTCATTATTTTCCGGATCCTTAAATCAATATAATCAATTGAGTTAAACTATTAAAAGTCATGAATCAATATAATTAATAGGAAATGTGGTGATAATAGCAGTGCAACTGTTCATTTCACTTTCCTTATTAACAGATATATAATAGCAGTGCAATTCACAATACCTTTACGGCTATTGCTTTGATGACACCTGGTTGCATTGTCTCCAAACAAATACTCATTTCAACTGGACAACTTTAATTAACCAATCAAAAACATCAATTCATACAAATTCGTAACAAAAACAGTTAAAGTAACCTAATCATAATCAATGTACTCCCGAAACCTAACTCATCGAATAGGAAAAAAACTCACCAAATCGAAACAGCGAGTTTTCCGGCACCGTCTTTGGTGTTCATCTCACATAATTGAAACATGAATCGCAAGTTCACGACATATAATCGGAAAACATGAAGTTCTTACAAATCTGAAACACAAATAACGTTTTTAAAACCCTAAGCGATGAACAAATCTAAACAAATGAACCAAGACATTTTAAAAACCTAAAAGATGAATAAATGAATGGTAAATCAAGTTTTTACAAATCATAAAAAACTTACATTGATAGTACCAGCTACATGTAAATCATTGCTTTGAGAGACAAAAATACATAAAGGCTTTTAAAGTCTCATTTACATAAAGAATTTACTCTAGTATCAGAGGCATAAACACTTGCATATGTTTTAGATAATTAGATGTTTTCTGAAACGTAAGACTGCAAGTTCGAGCTAGAATGTGTTAATTACCTTTGTAAGACGGCTATGAGTTAAGACCAGACAACTAATGATCCAGCAACAATGTAAATAGCTGCACGCCTACATAAAACAAAATTAGATCTTCAAAAGTAAAATTTGTTTTAAAACGGAAGGTTGTAATAAATCTAAAAAATAAAAAAAAGTGATATTCATCATTCATGTAGCCTATTCATGAGTTAGCAAGGAAAAAGAAGAGTGATAATATAGGTTTAACCAGCTAAACATGGTTTAAAACATCCAAAATTGACCTGGAACCAAAACACGTCTAAATCCACGAAATTTGGTCTAAACAACTAAGCTATTCCAGCTTCTATCCCACCGTTAGAAATTCAACACCATATCTCAAAGAACCAAGTGAGTAATTTGAGAAAACGTTATAAATATATACACAATTCAACTTACTCGATAACAAAAACTTGAAAAATAAATAGTTTACCAAAACCAAATAAAAAACAAAAATAAAATCTGAATAAGAAGTTTAAAAATAAAATCGAAAGATACCAATTTATGTGCTGGTGGAACCCTAGCCGCCGCCCTTTCATCGTTGCGTTAAACCAAAACCATCATAAGACCACCATTGGGGAAACCCTAAATGCAAATATTAATATAGTTTTGTACATACTGAAGAAACAACAAAGAGATTTGTATTTATATTTGTTTGTTGTAAATCATCATCAAAATATGATATCAGTAGGTAAGAAAAGGAAAAGGAAAAGAATGAATTGGAACCTGGAGGCAGATGATGGAAGAGCTTTCTTCACGCAAGAGCAGATCCAGAATCCGTTGGTTCCGATGAAACCAGTAGGCTCTGATGTCACTTTCTCTGCAAGCATGATCGTCGTGAATAAGGAGTTTATAGATGGGGGCGAGGATGTTGAAGGTTGTGCAGGAAAAAGGAATTAGGGTCTGAAATTCTCGACACCTTTCTCTTCGCCATTCTTTCTATGAAAAAGAATGATTAAATCGGAACCTGAAGGCAGATGATGGAAGAGCTTTCTTCACGAAAAAGAATGATTCGGCGATTAGGGTTTTTGTGTAGAAGATGAACGATTAATGTGGGAAGAAGAAACGTATGTGAGAAGCGTATGATTGAAGCGTATACACCAAGCGTACGTGAGAAGCCAAATTCAATCAGCCCCTTAGAGCTATGCCACTTGTCACATTATTAGCCTTGCCACATCATTGCTTAGGTGGATGCTGAGTTGGCTTGCTCCATTGGGTGACATGTGTCCCCCAATGGTTTGCTTTATTAGAGATATAGATTCTAGCTGATATGAAATAAGACTATCTCAAAAGACCGGAGAAATGAAAAAAAAAGCGTATTGAGATAAGTAGCTGTATATGAAGTCATGAAATACATGTTTAGTATATGTGATGTAATAACATTACTTAAACAACCTACAATGTGTTGTGTCACATATTTAAGATTATACAAATGATCGAAACTTAAGTAGAATAATCTAACTCATCACACCAGCATGTGTAAAAATTGGCCTTCTTGACCTTAATCTACTGGTAAACCTTGTTTTTCCATCTGGAGATGGTGATTTATGTGGAAGTGTGTGAAATAGTAATCAAACGTATTAATAACAATTGATATTGTAATAGATAGTGTTATAAAAGTAATAATATATGTACATTCATTACGGTAACATAAAAGTAATAATATATGTACATTCATTACGGTAACAGTACAATGCCGGCACTCGATAAGCTCAAAAGAAAATCAATATTGTTATAAAAGTAATAATATATGTACATTCAATACGGTAATAGTACAGTACCAGCATTCGATAAGCTCAAAAGTAATAATATATGTACATTCATTGGAATGCACTTTACATAGATCAAAAGCCTTAAAACGAATATCGATAATGATACTAATAACAATAACATTCATACTAATACCAACATAGGTACAGATATCAGTATTATCAGATCTAGTGTCGATATTCATTTTTATTATTTTCAATGGAAGTAAAATATAATAACATTTTGGGCATATCATGACTTTTATTTTTTAGGGTTTTCTCTTTAGGTTTCTATATCGAGTGTTGGTGCCATAACAAACCGAACTGATAACGAACGGAAATTTTCCGCCTCATCACATAAGTATGTAACTTTTTGTTTGTTTATATACCACCGTAACGCGCAGAGAAATTACACTAATTATATTAATAGCAAAATGAAATTGTTATGAAGAATAACTTTAGTAACTTTTTAAGTTTCAAGTTCATCCTTTTAACCTATTTATTTTGAGAAAAAGCTACACAAATATTTTTCAGGTGTTTCAATTAAGTTATTCAAACTTTTTTTTTATCTCTCTAAGTTATTCTAATAGTGTAATTACTATGTGGCTAGGTTACCATTATCTTTCTCTTATTTTTGAACTTCAACTAATTATAGGGTTTTTGTTTCCTTATTTTTTATTATTTATTAATTATCTTAACTAATTTAAAATGATTCTTTTAACTAATTTATAAACTTGTTATCTCCTTAAACATGAATTTAATAATAATAATAATAATAAAACTAAATATGCAGTTGTGTTTAATTTTTTCTTTCTCAACATTCAAATATAATTTTTATTGAAATTGGAGTTGTGTTAAAATAAAGTATTTTTTGGTTTTATAAACTATACCGAGTACCGATACCGTAAAAAACTGAAAGTTTAGAACCAATACAAACCGAACAACATTTATAATTTCGATCAAATACAAAACATGTGTTGATGTCCTTATGGTACCACTAACTAACAATACCAAATTCATATAGACCAGACAACAACGACACATGTATTGATATTATCATAACCAGTTTTTTTATTCATTTTTATGGCTTCCGATCGATGTAAAACATGCGATAATATTTTTTAGACATATTATAACTTAATTTTTCGGATTATATCTTTGTTTGCGTAGAGGGGCCTCGCACAATTATATCTAATGCTTTTTTAATTGGATTTATTATAAACGAAAACCGTGTTGACCGCTAGTGACTTTTCGAAATAAAATAAAAAAAATGAGGACAAGGTTATGTTTGGTGGCTTTTCATCAATGTCCTTTTGACTTTTATCTAAAAATATTTGTGAAACTTGGTTTGAAAATACTATATACTCATAAAAATAGCAAGTATCATTTTGAAATGACTTAAACAACTCGAAATTTGTTTTGAACCTAGTTTATTTACAAGTAGTGACTTATCAAACTCAAGGTGGGACTTGGATTTACACTCAACAAACCTCCCCTTCAACTTTAAGTTTGATAAGACCTCACATCCAATAATATCTCACAAGATTACCCTTCTTACTATCTCAACAAGTGAAGGCTTAAGTCCATTTTAATTATCGAACCATGAACAGACTGGTTGACTGAGAAGAACACAGGAATATTGAACCACACCATAGCTCGAATGCTAGTCATAGCCTTATTTTTATTGGATCATTGAATGATATTGAGCGCCGGTGATTTTGTAAACTAGATAAAAAAAATGAGGACAAGGCTATGTTTGGTGGCTTTTCATCAATGTCCTTTGATTTTTATCTAAAATTATGAAACTTACTTTGAAAATACTATAAACTCATAAACAACTCGAAATTTGTTGTAAACCTAGTTTACAAATATCAAACTCAAGGTGGGACTTGGATTTACACTCAACAAACATCTCCTCAGCTCTAAGATAGTGTTCGTTTCATGGATAGCAATTAGAATTGGAATTGGAATTGGAATTTACATAGGAATCGAAATTGAAAGGAATTGGATTTGGAATTTAAACATTCCAATAGGAATTGTAATTTGTAGTAATTGACTAATTGGAATCTCAATTCCATTCTTAATGTGTTCGATTGGCAAACTTATTGGAATTGGAATCTTAATTCGGAATTGGAAACATTTTGACCCGACCCGGCCCGTTCAATTGGGTCAGCAGCCAATCGTTTCAGGTCGCATGGGGTCGAGACATTTCATGTCGGTAACGGGTTGGGTCGATCCAGCCATTTTAGGTCATTAACGGGCCAGCTCGAGATGTTTCAGGTCGTTAATAGGCCGGGTCGGGTCGAGACCTTTCGGGTCATTAACAAGTCGGGTTGGGTCGAGACGTTTCCATTCTTAATGGGTCGAGTTCGGTCGAGACATTTCAGTTGCTAATGGGCCGGTTCGGGTGAGTTCGAAATGTTTTGGGTCGAGTCAAATCAAAACATTTTGAGTCGTTAACGTCTTTATTCATGTTGGGACGGTTCGGGTCGTAAACGGGTCGGGTCAGGTGACGTTTTGATCCGTTACGGGGGTTTGGCTGAATCAAGACATTTCAGGTCATTAACGGCGTGGTCCGGGCCGGGTTGAGATGTTTCGGTTACATAGCGGGTCAAGTCAGGTTGTTAACAGGTCGAATCGGGTCAAGACATTTCGGGCTGGCGCGAGCTAATTAGATCAAATTGTTGTGGGTCAGCGGTTAGCCTAGTCAGGTCAAAACGTTTTCAACATCGGTGACCGATCGAAGATTCCAATGACTGTACTTGATTATGAAAGTATTTTGAATTCCTATATTAAAAGGAACTCATTTTCAATTCCTTTGCTAACCGAACACGATCAAAAACGGAATTAAGATTCCAATTCCTTCCTTTGTTGAAACGAACAACATAAGGAATGATATCTAAATTCCTTTGGTTAAAGTTTGATAAGATCCTCACGTTCAATGATATCCCACAAGATCCACCTTCTTACTGTTGGAAAAATAGGTGAAAATAGCATTTTTCACAAATATAGGAAAATGATTTTTTCCTATTTTGGGCTAGAAATAAATATAATAAAATGAGCGGGTTTTATATATTTATTTGTGGGTTTGTGTTCTATGTTGGAAGACCTTCGCAACGAACTAAACCACGTCTAAAACCGAGCTAAGATGAATGAGATATCGATGCTCAAAGTTGGGTGTTTGGAACATTCAATGCTGAAACAAAAGGGAAAGTAGCACCTTGTCCCACATCGGATGAGAGATGGAACTTAAAGGGGTATTTAAGTGGGAACTCTCCATCCTTATTGTTTTAAGGGAAGCGTGTTGAACACGTGCCTCAGCCTTCTTCTTCATCTAAGTTCTTGTATTTTATTTTATTTCAGTTGTAATTGTACCAGTATTTTGTTTTCTCATTTCTGTATTGTAATCATAATAATAAAATATTTGTTTATTTTATTTTATTCCGCGAACGGTTCCTACAATCTTAAAACAAATTTTTAAAACCGTTCGTGTAATCAAAACCATCCTGTTTGTGATTCAAACTAGTTTTGTTTTCACTCAGTTTGTGTTTTAAAAACGTTTTTTTTTTTTTTTTGGTTTTCATCTTCAAAGGAGCGACTTTGGTTGAAAACAATTGATTACATTCAGTTGTCCTAAAAATTTGCTAATAAACTTTCTGCCTTGGTCTTCAAAGTTGGACTTAGAAGCCAGTCAGTAAGTTTTAAATATTATAAATTTTCTGTTTTTGGTCTTCAAAGTTGGACTTAGAAGCCGAAACAGTAAATTGTGGTAAAATTAAAATTTAGTAGTTTCCTTCTGGTTTGTGCGTAAATCAGAATTTTTGACTAAAATTTTAATTTAAATTTCTTTTTCAGCATGTCGACTGAGAATGTCAACGTTAACAACACTACAAATGTTGTGACGGGAACCCCCCTTAATGCCACCACTGTGGGAGCGTCCACAGTGGCCAATCACGCTGAACGACCCGAGAAGTTCTCGGGTCTCCACTTCAAAAGGTGGCAACAGAAGATGTTCTTCTACTTGACCACCATGAACCTTGCGAGGTTCTTAAGTGAAACCGCTCCCCAACCTGCGGAAGGGGAGACCAGCGCTCAGGCTCTGAGCGCGGTAGAGGCTTGGAAGCACTCGGATTTCATTTGTCGAGGCTATGTGTTAAACGGGCTTTCAGATGCATTGTATAATGTGTACTACAATGTCAAGACTTCCAAAGATCTTTGGGATGCCTTGGACAAGAAGTACAAAACGGAGGATGCTGGCACAAAGAAATTTGTGGTAGCCTGTTTCTTGGATTTCAAAATGGTTGATTCTAAAAGTGTTATGAATCAAGTCCAAGAATTCCAAATTATACTACATGACATCTTTGCGGAAGGCATGACACTTAGCGAGACATTTCAAGTGGCGGCGATGATTGAAAAGTTACCTCCTGGTTGGTTGGACTTTAAGAATTATCTTAAACACAAACGAAAGGAGATGACTTTAGAGGACCTTATTGTTCGTCTTCGGATTGAAGAGGGCAATAGAATTGCCCTAAAAGGCAGCCAAGCGCAAACTTCTGCTAGCGCAAATTTGGTTGAGCATGGGCAATCCTCTAAAGGCGCGAAGGGTAAGGGGAAAAAGGACAAAGGGAAAGCAAAGGCTAGCAACCTTGGACCAAAGAAAGGGGTTGTGAAAAAGAAACCTCAGACGTTCCAAGGGACTTGTTACAACTGTGACGAGCCGGGGCATCGGGCTAACCAATGCAAGAAACCAAAGCGTGAGCGTGCGCACATGGTGGATGAAGACGGAATGCCTTTGGTGGCAATGATTTCCGACAAAACCGCAATGTTGGATGAGGTCAATGCTGTGACCAACACTCCAAAAGGGTGGTGGATTGATACGGGAGCGACCCGTCATGTGTGCCCAGATAGGAGCCTCTTTACCACCTTCAAGGAGCTTGCGGGAGATGAGAAGCTGTACATGGGAAATGCAGCCACCGCGGACATCAAGGGTGAAGGAACGGTGATTTTGAAGTGGACTTCAGGGAAGGAGCTCACTTTAAGCAACGTGTTATATGTCCCAGACTTGCGCAAGAGCCTAGTCTCGGGTTGGTTGCTTAATAAGTTTGGATTTCGTTTAGTTTTTTAGAGCGATCAATTTGTACTAACTAAACGAGGAATGTATGTAGGCAAGGGCTATGCCCAAAATGGTATGTTTAAATTGAATGTAATGGCAGTCAAGAAAAACATGAATAAAATTGCTACTACTTCTACTTATATGCTTGAGTTTTCTGATTCGAATAAATGGCATGGTAGATTAGGTCACGTTAATTTTAATTCAATACGCCGTTTAATCAATTTAAATTGTATACCAACATTCCATATTGATTCACACTATAAATGTGAAACATGCGTTGAATCCAAACTTATAAGAACATCATCCAAATCGGTTGAACGAATAACCGAACCCCTTGATTTAATTCACACTGATATTTGTGATTTAAAAGCGGTACCCACAAGAGGTGGAAATAAGTACTTCATCACGTTTATTGACGATAGTACTAAATATTGCTATGTATATTTACTAAAAAGTAAAGATGAAGCAATAAGTAAATTTATCTTGTATAAAAATGAAGTTGAGAATCAACTTCAAAAGAAGATAAAAGCTTTGCGAAGCGACCGAGGAGGCGAATATGTTGCACCTTTTGCCGATTTATGCGCGAAAAGTGGCATTGTACATGAGTGTACACCTCCTTATTCTCCACAATCAAATGGCGTGGCGGAACGAAAGAACCGCACATTGAAAGAAATGATGAACGCAATGTTGATAAGTTCTGGGGTGAGCCAGGAAATGTGGGGGGAGGCCATTCTCTCGGCCAATTATCTTTTGAACAAGATACCATTGAAAAAGAGAGATGAGACTCCATATGAGTTATGGAAAAAGAAAAAGCCTTCATATAAATACTTGAAAGTGTGGGGGTGCCTAGCAAAGGTGATTGTACCACCTCCTAAGGCTCTTAGGATAGGACCCAAAACTGTTGATTGCATATTCATTGGGTATGCGCATCAAAGTAGTGCACATCGCTTTCTTGTACATGAGTCCAAGAACCCTGATGTACACAATGACACTATCATGGAGGTGAATCCTAACGTTGTTTCGTATTTTGAAAATGTGTTTCCTTTGAGAAGACAAACACATACAACTTCATCAACAGCACTTGATGAAGCGGGTCCAAGTTCATCTACATGGTTAGATGAAGCGGGTCCAAGTTCATCTACGCGGATAGATGAAACACACGATCAACCTGAGGTTGACGAGGGTGATCGTAGGCGAAGCAAAAGGCCAAGGGTTGAAAAATCCTTCGGTCCTGACTTCGTAAGCTATATGGTTGAGGGCGAGCCCGATACATATCGCGAAGCGGTTTCTTCTTCGGAAGGACCTCAATGGAAAGAAGCAATAAAGAACGAGATTGATTCTATATTGCAAAATCATACTTGGGAGTTAGTAGATCTTCCACCTGGTTGCAAACCACTTGGATATCGTTGGATATTCAAAAGGAAGATGAAAACTGATGGAAGTATTGATAAATACAAGGCTAGGTTGGTGATTAAAGGATTTAGACAAAAGGAAGGTCTAGATTACTTTGATACCTACTCGCCTGTGACGCGCATAACCTCGATTAGATTGGTTCTTGCTATAGCGGCTTTAAGAAATTTGGAAGTTCACCAAATGGATGTTAAAACCGCATTTCTAAATGGCGATTTAGAAGAAGAGATTTACATGGAGCAACCTGAAGGTTTCTCCGCCCCAGGTCAAGAGGGTAAAGTGTGTAAACTCGTCAAGTCTTTGTATGGCTTGAAGCAAGCACCAAAACAATGGCACCAAAAGTTTGATCATGTCATGCTTGACAATGGTTTCAAAATAAATGAGTGCGACAAATGTGTTTATTTCAAAGACACAAATGAAGGTTATGTAATCTTATGTCTTTACGTAGACGATATGCTTATCATTGGGAGTAATGATAAAATTATCAAGGCTACTAAAAACATGTTGAAAGCGAGATTTGATATGAAAGACATGGGTTTAGCGGATGTGATTCTTGGAGTAAAGATCATAAGAACCCAAGATGGTCTTGTCTTAAGTCAATCTCACTATGTGGATAAGATTCTTGAAAAATTCAACTCGGGAGATACGAGTGTAGCTCGAACTCCAGTTGATACCTCTCAACATCTCAAGAAGAATAAAGGAGAGGGAGTTGCTCAGTTAGAGTATTCAAGAATTATTGGCAGTCTAATGTATCTAATGACATGTACTAGACCCGACTTGGCTTACGCGGTGAGTAGGCTAAGTAGATACACCAGCAATCCGTGCGCGGATCATTGGAAAGCTATCACGAGGGTGCTTAAATACATAAGATACACAAGAGATTATGGACTGCATTATACCCGACAACCAGCAGTGATCGAAGGATACACTGATGCAAACTGGATATCGGATAATAAAGATTCCAAATCAACAAGTGGTTACGTGTTTACACTTGGAGGAGCTGCTATTGCTTGGAAGTCTTCTAAGCAAACTGTCATAGCTAGATCCACAATGGAATCCGAATTCATCGCCTTGGATAAGTCAGGTGAGGAGGCAGAATGGCTACGTCAATTCGTGGAAGATATTCCAAGATGGCCAAAGCCTTTGCCAGCCATTTGTATACATTGTGATAGCCAATCAGCAATTGGTAGAGCTCAAAGCTTAATGTATAATGGCAGATCAAGGCATATGCGACGTAGACATAACACGGTACGACAACTACTCTCAACGGGTGTTATCACAATTGATTATGTGAGATCAAAGGATAACATTGCGGACCCGTTTACAAAAGGCTTAAGCAGAGAGTTAGTAGAAACGTCGTCAAGAGGAATGGGACTAAAGCCCGTGGTAATTGGGAATATGAGGGAAACCTAACTTAGCTGACTGGAGATCCTAAGAACTAAGTTCAATAGGCAAACTTAATCATATTACCAAAGCAGAGTCACTGTGGGGGAGTACCCCAAACTAAATAAAAAGGGAGTTATTTATACTTCCTAGTCCATTCCAATCAGTGACATTGATGTGAGGCTAAGCATATTAAGGTTAACGATTTCGGGAAATCAAATAACCATGATGCTTTTAATGATTCAGGGAATCACCTATGTTAGAGAGAAGTAGGGTCGCTTCAAATGGATTTGTGGGGTGCGCAAATCCTAGAGCTCTCGCAGAACCAGGCCAGTGTTCCAGGACCATAATAGGACACGACAATGAGGAGTTGGCCAAACCAGGGAGAGTATAGTGTGAAGTGTATTGTCGTTTACACAAATGGGGGTATGTTCAAGGACACCGCGTCTACACACCGCTAGTAAGCTAAGTGCGCTTCACAAAAGAAGGTTCAAAGGTTAAAACCTACCTATCTTGCAATACTCAACTGTCGAAGTTTATCGTTGAAAGGTGTAAGGAAAAGATCCATTTCCATACATGTGGGGGATTGTTGGAAATTTGATGAAAATAGCATTTTTCATGTGGGGGATTGTTGGAAAAATAGGTGAAAATAGCATTTTTCACAAATATAGGAAAATGATTTTTTCCTATTTTGGGCTAGAAATAAATATAATAAAATGAGCGGGTTTTATATATTTATTTGGGGGTTTGTGTTCTATGTTGGAAGACCTTCGCAACGAACTAAACCATGTCTAAAACCGAGCTAAGATGAATGAGATATCGATGCTCAAAGTTGGGTGTTTGGAACATTCAATGCTGAAACAAAAGGGAAAGTAGCACCTTGTCCCACATCGGATGAGAGATGGAACTTAAAGGGGTATTTAAGTGGGAACTCTCCATCCTTATTGTTTCATGGAAGCACACACTAGTGTCCTCGCGAAGGGTGCGGAGCACCCTAACTCGCACTCGCACTCGCACTTGCACACGCTCGCGCGCGCGCGTGGCGTGGGCGATGAGGCGCAATGTGGCGCAATGTGGCGCACTTTGCACTTCGCATCGCCGCGAGCCGCTTGAGAGCCGCCTTTGTATTTTTGACCACGTGCGCGTGGTGGAGCACAAGGGTTGCAAGGACCAAGTGGTAGGTGATGCGGCGCATGACGTGGCAGTCATGCGCATGCGCGCGCGGGTGCACGCATGGTGCATGGGTCCTGCGGTGTCGTGCGCGGCGCACCAGAGTGAGCCAATACGGCGCGACTGTGTGGCGCGCTCGTATAGGCTCACAGGTGACGTGGCGCATGCGCGCATGGACTTGAGCCAAGAGGACGCACCGCGCATGGTGACGTGGCGCATGCGCGCATGGCTGTGAGCCAAGAGGCCGCACCGTGCATGGGCGCGCGCGCGCAGAAAGCTTCCAGCATTGAATATTAGAGCAGTTTCAGTCCAGCTTCGTAACTGACGAGTTAACTGGCTTTGACTGAGAATTAAATGACGTATTAAATTGCATTGAAGACGTTTAATGCAATTTAAACCTCTCTTTAATTCGTTTTGACTGTTTCGACTTAGAAGCTGTATAAATACAGCTCCATACCCAGCAGAAGAGATCACCAGCTACACAACAGCTATACCAACTTACTCTCTACTCTTTCCTGATCTTTTTCTTGCAGCACTCAAGGTAACCTTCGGGTTGTAGGTCTACTCCGGCAGTACTACTGCTCCGGCTGTTGTACCCTGGGAAACAAAACGAGTACTCTTGGGAGACTCGGAATTTGTTTTAAGGGAAACGTGTTGAACACGTGCCTCAGCCTTCTTCTTCATCTAAGTTCTTGTATTTTATTTTATTTCAGTTGTAATTGTACCAGTATTTTGTTTTCTCATTTCTGTATTGTAATCATAATAATAAAATATTTGTTTATTTTATTTTATTCCGCGAACGGTTCCTACACTTACTGCCTCCTCAAGTCAAGGCTTAAGTCCATTATAGTCATTGAACCATGAATAGACTCGATGACTAATGACACGACACAATATTGAATTACACCGTAGCTCTAATACTAGTGATCATAGGCTCATAGCGATCTAGATCGGCCCAAATCCTACCAAATCTAACATTATAAAAATCATTTAGCAATAGGAGTAACTCATCAAATTATACGAATAGTTCAATGTTGTCATGTTCTAAGGTTGGGTGTAAACTAACCAAGTTGAGTCCACATAAAAAAGCTTGACTCACTTGACTTAAGAGAATTCGACCACTATGTCTAAAGTTCGAACTCGACTTACAAGTATCTTTTTTCAGGCTCAAACTCATCTTAGTTTCAATTTGTTTATTATGTATGGTCAATCTAAAGTTTTTACTTTTAATTAATCATCATGTAATTAAATTTAAATTATGGTTCCACATGTAACAAGTAATCTTTTAATTTCGCATGTGTGTCAATAAGACAATCACTAAATAAACATATCATCTAGTTCATGCCATATTATTTATTTTAGTTGTTAAATTTAAGTCATTATATTCATTTATTTGTTTAAATGTTTTTATTATTAAGCATCAATCTAAACAAAAAAATGGAAAAAAAAACACAATCGAAAACCTTAAGATACTAAAATCCAATCCAATCGAAAATCAAAACATAATTCTTTTTAGAAGAGCGAAATTTCTTTAATTCTGTCATCTGTGAAACTTAACCTAAAAAGTTCTTGTATTTGCCAATAAAAGTCGATAAACCATTATTATTATTATTTCAAAAAAAAATTCATTCAATTATATATGATCGTATCATCTCGTATATTATTTGATCCTTCTAAAATCATGAATAGAAGTCGTACTCCGATCACGGGATGCATAAAGGGACCCTCGTGCCACTAGTTTTTTGTGTTGAAGCTGGTGGAGCCTTTGGATGTTTGCCCTACATTTATTGCAATATCACATGCATCTACATATCCATGTCTACATTTTCCTTTTTTCTTTTTCAATTTCTTTTCATTTTCTTTCTTTTTTTTTATTAAAACATTTTTTTGGTTAATTTATATAGAATTGGCCGAGTTACATCAATATCGCAGGTAAGCGAGCAACAAACTGCGCCGCTACCCCTTTCTGAATAGCAAACCCTAGCCTATTAAAGACAAACTCATGGCCCCCTGTTGATGAGCAACTGTTGTGGACAACCTTTTGGACCCCAGTCAACAAACGGATAACTTCTGGAGTTAGAGTGCCAAAGGTGTCGAAGGCGAATGGGACAAATGCATGTTGGTTATCAGCACATGCTTTATCGTGCTTATCCACCTTTTTTTATTCCGCTTTCCTTATAGCTTGTCCTGCTACAAACTCGCTTTCCCTAAAACCAACATGTTTCACTCCTGCCCAGACAAAGACTAGCAGATCCACACAAGCATGTTTCCCTCCCGCCCAGCCAAAGACGAGCAGATCCACTGGTCTCATTTTCCCACTCATGAATTTAAATAAATTCTACATTTTTTAAACAAAATATATATGGATCATATACTGTATATTTGTGAAAGTATAAAAATGATTGGTAGATATCAACCGTGTATTTTTCAAAACAAAATTCAAGAAAGTAAAAACAAATAGGTAGATGACATAGTTACCACAATTTAATTAATATTCCTATACTAACATTTCTAATTTTTAACAGTTATTATTTATGATTGGTGCTCATATATTTTTTATATATTAAGATTTTGTTATTGTTTAGTATGCATATATTATTTTTGGTATTAAAACGTCTATTACAACACGTATTTAATGTACATACTTATTTTTATTGACACTTCGATGTGATTTTTTTGCGCGGTTGATACTGATATACGATTACGATTTGTTTAAATTACGACTTTAGTATTGTTACGTTACGTTTCGATGTTCAGAGCCAAGTCGCAACCACAACGAACCGAACACCTGTAGATATGATTTTGGTTAATCTTACGAATTTTTTTGTTGCCTATATCCTTTGTCATAATGTGCGATACCAATTGAACTCTGACCGTGTCGTCGCCGTAATGTCGTTTAGATTAAAGTTTGCATAGTCTATATTAACTCTTCAATAAACCATGTAACAAATTTAAATCTACTTGTTTATCTAACCTCTTATAGCTAAAGCTCACTTTTAACTCTATACATGTTTTCTTAAACGTATTGTTTCCTTATTTTTATTGTCGTTTAGATTAAAACCTAAATGATCTAATATTAATCCACTGATATAACATATCACAAATATAACCTCGTCTGCATCCTTCTACGACCCCGTCACAAAGCGCGATGTTCAAATACTAGTTTCCAACAATTGTATTTGGCTCATACTTTTCATGTCGTATTTATAACTAAGACATAGTTTTAGTTTTATTTTATAAAATAACAACATTTATACGTGTAAGCCAAAAAAAATGACGTTATGGTATTTTCTTCTTTTGTCTATCAGACTACAACCATGTCTACATTTAGAGGATTTTCATTAACTTAAGGATCTGTTGGTGAAAGTAAGGTGTGTCGGTAAAGTTTAAAAGACTTCATCGACACTTTACTCTCGTCAGTGGAAGTCGCTATCTAGTCGTGCATTTCTTCGTTTTTTTATTTTGTTTTATTTTACTTATAATCAAAATATAATTTGCAAAAATAATAAATCTTGGAATATATAATTGGAAGGAGATGACAATATACATTAAGTAGATATATGCCAAACAACCTAGCTTTATACAAACCCTTCTCCTCCAATAGAAAAATTTATACATATCTAGAATTATTAAAACAATTATTGCAAACAAATCGATTATTTTGTTTTTCTTTTAAAAATTGTAAGAAAATATATCCTTATGTCACTTTAATTGCTAGTTACCCAACTTTAATAAATATGTGGATGGGGTTCTAGAGTGAATGCTAGTGTATTTGTGAACTGGGTGATCAAATCCTGACCATTGATTTACATCATTAAATCGTAAAATACACAAGTGTATTTTCATCATTAAATCCTGATAAAATTCTGACCATTAATTTCATTTGTGTATTGATAATCAAGGACTAGGATTAGTTCACACAGTTCACTATCAAGGGGTTGTTCAAAATGAACCTAACCCTACTTGCATTAATCTAAGGTATAAATTTGATGGTTGTTTTTATATTTTTTTTTATAATTTACATAGAATTAAATCTTTCTTTTTCATAAAACTATTTTGTTGTATTATTTGTGACAAAAACAAGTGAACTACGAGAAAGATATTTTCTTAGTCAATTCTAACATCCACCACACATTCTCTTTAAATAGGACACAACCTTCCCTTCAATAGGTCACCTTACACTCTTAAAAAAAAAACCCTAGCTACATTATTTGGCTCTCACTATCTAGCCATGGCTGCAGCTCAATCACTTGCATTCACCTTCATCTTCTTCCTCATCATTACTGTCACCGTTACCGATGCATGCGGTTCATGCACACCAAAAGTAACACCACCCCCGGCCTGCACACCAAAAGTAACACCACCCCCGGCCTCACCGTCTTGTCCTAGGGACACGTTGAAGCTTGGAGTCTGTGCCGACGTACTAGGTTTGGTCAATGTAGTGGTTGGGACCCCTGAATCTAGCAAATGTTGTGCATTGCTACAAGGTTTGGTTGATTTGGAAGTCGCGGCTTGCCTTTGCACCGCCATCAAGGCTAATGTCCTTGGAATTAACCTCAATGTTCCAATTTCACTAAGCTTGTTGGTGAGTGCTTGTGGCAAGACCATTCCACCGGGCTTTAAATGCGAGTAAAGATCCAGACGCCTCGCATAATTGAACCTTATTTTCTTAATTTTCGTTTATTTCATGCGCTATATTATTATCGAGGTCTCATTATAAGTTATTGAACTCAAAACTGAAAATGAAACATATTAGATGAATGGATTGTGATTTTATGTTTGAATTTGGATTTGCTAATGTAATTCTTAATTATTAAGGTTTTGTTTTGTGATAACTAGTGTTGTTTTATATTGTTTGGGTTTGTGATCATTTCTTTCTTTACACTTGGGCTTGTATGTTTGATCATGTGTCATGTGTCAAATTAGGCAATAATTGTTGCCTGGTGTTAAATATATATAGATTTAATCAATTGAATTTGCATTTGCATATGTATATTCTATTATATAATATTAGACACAGTGTTGCAAAATTCTCTTGCAAATATATCATATAGTGCAATTCCAACACCTCATCATCAATTCATCATAAATATTAAATAATATAGGGTTATTTGATTTTATCACCCCCAACTATTGGCTATTGGCTGCTGGCACCCTTAACTATCACTTTGACGCCTGTCACCCCCAACTTAACACTTAGTGTGTGCTGTCACCATGTCGTTAACTAATCACTAACTTTGATATTGTTACTATACTTCTGGGGTGTCCTAAGATCCCTAAAACCTTCCTAAGACCCCTATGACACCCCCAAAAGTATAATACCAAGATCAAAAGTTAGTGATCAGTTAACGACGTGGTGACAGAACACACTAAGTGTTAAGTTGGGGGTGATGGGCGTCAAAGTGATAGTTGGAGGTGGCAGCGCCAAATAGCCAATAGTTAGGGGTGATAAAATCCAATAACCCAATAATATAAGGCAATACGGAAGTTATCCATACACATAGACTAATAAAGGTTAATGGTAAAATAACATCTTATATTTACTAAGTAACTAGTAAAAGATCCACACGCGTTGCGACGCGTGAAACCATTAAAAAAAAGTTAATGTTATTTATATGTAAACCCACCCTGCGTCTTATCAGAAATCATACGAATAAAGGAAAATTGATAAAAGAAAACTTTATTTATTCTCTGAGTTTATATCAAGTTGGATACCAAATTTAGGTATACAAAAGTATTTTTACCATGTCTACCGGCAATGATGTTCGCTCGGAGTGGTTAGGTTCGCACACCAAGTATATATACACACTAAATGTCAAGTTGCATTCTGTTTTCTTAGTTATCTACGAAAAACAATTTTTTGATACACGCACACTAAAAATTTATATATACTAAAATATATTGCATGTATAAACTGAGATTAAAAAATAAATTAAGCAAAAAGACAACCCACGTCACTTTAACATTATTTTGATTTTATTAGTGAAGAAAACAAACAAACAAAAACATTTACCAATTTGTTATAAAACCACTGTAAAAATACAACTACTCTTGTGTATAACTGATCAAACAAATGGCTAATTCACATCCCTTTCACCTTTCCTCTAAGATGTATGGTTTCCATATATCAATAGGGACAGAATCACTTGAATCCTTCATATCCGTCTTCTTCTTTCTTTCTTTAATTGGGGATAAGTTTTTCTTTCTCTACAAAATCGTGTGTCTTTCTCTTATCATATCATACATATATATACAAAAGAAGAACCGTTGTGAATGTGAGAATTTTGTCTGAACCTAATAATTCATAACACTCCCCCTCAGACATATTATCACCATTCACTTGATCAATAATCCATACGTTCCAAGTTGGATGACAATTTTCAACTTTAGGGTTTGACTATGGAATACTGCCTCGTTAAAAACCTTGCTAGGAAAACCCAGTGGGATAAAACCATAGCTAAGGGAAAAAGAGTGCAGTGTATAGTCTTCTCCTGATATTTCTGGATCATGTATGTTGCCTCATTAAAAACCTTACTAAGAAAACCCAATGGGATAAAACTTAGTTAAGGGAAAAAGAGTGCAACTTGTATAGTACTCCCCCTCATTTTAATATGTATTATTTATGTGACTTGTCTCTATCTTCCTTGAAAGTTGATCAAAGCTTTATAGACAACAATTTTTCGCTTGATCCTTAGGTAGGCAATCTTTTGCCGATCAGTGTTATATGATCTTCATATGAGACTTCTGGTTCATTTTGGAAACAATTATCATACGATCCACAACTGTGTTTTGTTACATTACCTGCATTTACAAAAACTAACCAAACTTGTTTCGATGTGTTAGTAAAAATATAAAGTATACCTTACATACCTCAAGTGTATCAAAAATTTCGTTTCACCTTAGGAGAATATGAAAAGGAAAATATAATTCATCTTGCAATGTGTTAATGAAAAATTAAAATGGTGAAACTGGCCGTCCCCTGGATCGAACCCGGGTCTAGGCCACACCCTTTCGCGCACCTAGCCAACCGAGCTAGGTGCCTAGTTTGTGAGATTTCCTTTTTGGTTAAATATAAGCATATGTACAATAACTTCCTATTTTTCAAGAAATTTAATGTTTGAAAAATCAAATGGTCTATTATGCTTCAAACTTTCTATTTCATCTTGATTCCATAATATATGTGTATGACCATAATTAATCGACAATTCTATGTTGGAATCATTTACTTCTTTCTGAGGGAAGGTATTATCATTCACTCCTTCCTAAGGGAATTGAATTTACCATTTTTCTTTTATGGTCAATTTCCCTTTTAGTGCCTTTTCTTTTTCGAGGATGTTTTATCCTTTGAACCCAATTTCCTTTTCATGGCCTTTTTCTATTTCTAGGATGTTTTATCCTTTGAACCGACTGGCCTCTCATGTTTCAAACGGGATTCAATAGCCATATTATTATTATCCCTTTGCTTGTCTGTAATATCAACTCGAGCTAAAGCATTAGTATCTGATATATAAGATTTTCAATATGTCTTTGTCCTTCTTGGATATTAATTTTAACTGGAACAATTCAAGACTTTTTGGATGAATTTCCTTCTTAAAATATCTTTTAGATATTTTACTCGAGGATACAGATAATATAATGATAACTTCAAAATTTATTTCACTTTTAGTTGTTTTCTATCTCCCCCTCATGTTGGGATTTATAATCAGCAAATGAAGCCCATAAGAAATCTCTCATTTATGGCTATATATTATTTATTCCCAACATGTCATTAAATCTCATCTTTGTGCGTTGTGTTGTAATAATTTCAGTATATATAGTATATATATCGCACACCCAAAGATGATAAATATTTGGTTTCTAAATAACTGTAATGGGGAGTAAATGTTTCAATAATAATACTTGTTCCAATGATCATTGATAATTTAGAAGTCTGGAATAATATTCTTGCTATATTAGCTTAGCCATATGTGCAAACTTCAAGTTGCGAATTGATAACCATTTAGACGATGCATCGATTTAAATACTAAATGGTATCATGCTAGGATATGTGTATCCTTTGATCCTTTTTAGGATTATCACCCCACCATGAATCCTTTTCATCATAGTATATCCTTGATGATATATATATATATTCTTGAAACTCAACAATTTTCTTGTTGATATTTGGGAAAAATAGAGCGTCCTCTATTTAAAAGCTTTGTACCATTAGGTAATTAGCTTTTCCCATTCTTTCTATTAATTTTGAATGTCCCAGGCAGAACCGTTATTTGCATTATTCATATACATATGTTTGTTATTTGTATTTCCACAAAACATTTGTATGTGTGTATGTATGTACAACCCAAACTTGTATGTTTATCATGCTTCGTCTTTAATATATTTTGTAAATATAAACTTGTTTTTATGAATCAAATAAATCTGATAGTTTTCTAACTTCCAAAAAAAAAAATTTACAGTTATAGCCTACTCTCTATGATGATTCATCACAAGAATCCATACACTTGAATACAAATATATATTCGTTCCGTAGTGCAAAATAATTCAGTTACATAATTATTAATATGGTGGTGGGATCCATCTAACGTTGATGGGAGTTGTTGTTGAGATGACAATGCTCGTGTGTCATTTTCCATGTTGTATGTAAACATGTTTTAATTCATATGGCTACTTATCCAGATACGTAGCCTATAATTTATGCTTATTCACAGACTTACGAATGGTTTAGTTTCAGCTATAGCAAGTAAGTCTTTTAGTTTGTATGTATTTCCCAGATACTTGAATAGATATATTAAAATAATTGAATCGTAGTAAAATGATTCTAGTATATTGTTATGCTTGCAGACCTCTATCTGTGTATACAACTGAACTTAATCAAAATTAGAATCAGAATCAGAATCAGAATCATGAGGTGATGGAGGTGGCGGATTAAATTGTTTTGAGATAATACCAGCTACTTGTCTTAGCATTTCTTCCCGCCACTCATTCTTTTTCGTCAACCACTCTATTTGTCTTGACATTTTCCGGTTCTTTTTTATTAGTTTATCAACCTTTATTGGATCTAAAAATGGATTTATTAGAGGCACCGTACTTGGTCCGGCTTCAACAATTGACTGTTGTTGTTGCTCCGGATGTAGTGAAGACTGTTGCTGTAATAGTGGTGATATGGGTTGTTCTGATGCTAACAACTCTTGGAATGTCATGTTATCATTAAATATGGATTGTTGCATCATTTCTCCTTGCCCAAAAGATAAAGGTGAAAGTGCCTGGTAGATGTCTGGTGTTTGTGGTTGAGTATGCTGTGTTTGAGAAGTGTTAGTTGAAATATGTTCAAACACGGGTGGTATTGGCTGCTGTTGAGACAACAAATCAAACTGATAAAAAGATGGTGGAGGAAACTGCGACAGTTGATGTTGTATATTTTGTGATGTATTTTCTGGGATAACCGGTGCTGCCTCAGATTGAAACGATCATGTTTGTATAGGAATATCAATAGGTATTATATCAATATTGGTAAAACTTACCACTCCAGGTAATCGTGGTGGGGATAATTCTTGAATAATCTGATCGTTTATGACACCTAGAGATTTAGCTATTTTTGTTATGTATGATCCTCCCATAAGGTTTTTCGGGAGACGTGTTTGGTATTGCTCAAAGTACATAGCAAGAGAGTAAGCAATATTACAATGGACTGACTCGAATATACTGTATAAGTGGAAGAGATCGGTACCACTAACCCTGTGTAGATTAGACGTGCGCCCCCTGATCGTGTTGGCTAGAACACGGTGCATATATTGATAAAGAGGATCTCTAAATGTTCTTGAATTATTATTTCTACTCCACACTGGTGGTGTAAGTGTAGACCAATAATCTTGTATGCGATCAGGATATTCGGTTAATGCGTTTATAAATATAGGTGATCTAACCTCTTCTTCTGTATAAATACCTAAATGTACTGCGAACTCAGATAATGACAAATTAAAAGTTTTTCCACCGAGTCTAAAATCGATAGAGGGCTCAGATAGGTTTTTATTTCGTGTGAAATGAAAAGTAGACCAGAACTCATATACAAATTCATCGTATGAGGGTTCTAAGATATCAAAAAAACGACGCCATGGTGAACCAATTGGTAGTAACCTCGTCAGTCGATCATCTTTGTCTAGAATCCCAGTTATGTTCCAGTCGATACTATTAATAGTATTAACTTTAAGCCTCCTGAGGGTTAGACATTTCGTATGGGTGCGTGCATCCCTAAACTGAAGAAATTTATGGACTTCGATCTAGGCACGAATTTCTGCTGCGTTTGAAGATTCAGCGTGTGCACGAGTAGAAAACTGAAGACTCATGATAGTAATATTGGGATTTGTTTGAGATCTAAAAAAAAATAGAATTTGAGTATGAGTTGTTTTGGGTATGTGTCGAACTATATCAGAAGTTCAGTTGGTTTGAGGATTTACACGAGTGGTGGGTTACTTATATAGATAAAAATTAAGCTTACACAATACGCTTGGTTAAGGCTTCCATGATACACCTTGAAAATAGTTTTACTGTATTAGGTTTGAAAATTTCGGTAACAAACAAAATGTTTAATATTAGATTCGGTAGGTATCGTGGGTAACGTGCTGAGTATCACTTTTAAATGGTTCTGATAACAACAGTGATAATATTAATAATTGGCAATTTTATAATAAAATATGCATAGCCATTTTACGGATATATATATATATAATTAGTATGCACAATAATAAATAAATTATTATGAATAGTAGATGACAACGATGCGCACAGTAAAGGAAATAATTATTAGTCGAATTATTGTGCACAGTAAAAGTCTTGTTTTCTTATATATGTGAACATACACCACACACGGATATATTCATCTTTTGTTTCCTATTGTAATCTTTTTCTTTAAAGAAACTGCAATAAAGAAGCTCAAAAGGAGCCTAAGTTTCCATCACACAAAATGCTTTTAGGCCAGTTTTATAACATAAATAAACGTTATTAAACATTAGAAAATAAATGTTAGATAACATAAATGTAAATGTTAGGTGCATAAATAAATGTTAGATAACATAAATGTAAATGTTAGGTGCATAAATAAATTTAGATTGTTAGTAGTCCCAAAGTTATTATATTCCCATAGCAATAGGTACCTCGTACTCATTTTTATTATTAAGTATGGGATTTAGATGTTTTTATGATAGGAGTGTCTGGATAACTGAGTCTCCTAAAGGAAAACAATCCCACGGTATAAAAGAAATATTACGTTTATCATAACAATTATAGTTTATATAAATTAATCAAACACTTACTTTGATTATAATTGCTTGAACGTTTCCTTGGCTAGAGCCTCGTGCTTGGCTAGAGCTTCGTGCTGATAACGTGTTATAAAACCACTGTAAAAATACAACTACTCTTGTGTATAACTGATCAAACAAAGGGCTAATTCACATCCCTTTCACCTTTCCTCCAAGATGTATGGTTTCCATATATCAATAGGGACAGAATCACTTGAATCCTTCATATCCGTCTTCTTCTTTCTTTCTTTAATTGGGGATAAGTTTTTCTTTCTCTACAAAATCGTGTGTCTTTCTCTTATCATATCATACATATATATACAAAAGAAGAACCGTTGTGAATGTGAGAATTTTGTCTGAACCTAATAATTCATAACACAATTAATTTTTTCAACGAGGACTAAGATGGAATGTTGGTGATGAAACACTGGTTAACACCGATGGTTAACTAGCCGGGTTGTCTCTTCTGTGGGTTCAATCTCCTTCTCTACTCGCCAAATGACTAGGGTCCTGCAAAACAGCAACACCGTTAGCTCGTTAAGAGGGGAATATGGGGGTTTCCCTCTTAACCAGGCTTCGGCGTGAGAATAAGTACTGTTCTGAGGAAGAAAACAATGTGTGTTGTGAGTGAGAGTGTGAAGAATAGAATAGAATAACCTGAATGATGAAGGGTCTTATTTATAGCCGGATGGTGAAGGAGGGAGGAGCAACCCTGCCAGCTGTTATCGGGCTCCATCTGTCTGACCAAGGGGAATATCCTCTTGGTCTCCTCTGCTGCGTTTAGGATAGTGGTCCACGTGGCGCGCCGATATTTGTCCATGCTGGAGAAATCGTACTGCTGTTGTCGGTCTTGTCACACCCCAACCGATGGCGGAAACATCGGGGCATGGCACTGAGCGAAACAGATTGTCCAGAAGTTTCCATAACAATTATCATTACCAAATAATTATTACAGACAAATGTAGTCAAGTAGTTCTATTCCGACAACTCAGATTTATACATAGATAGTTTATTTATTTGTTTCTAGGACTCCGTCCCTAGCCTCAATTTCATCACCAGCACACAAAGCATGTAAACATCCTAAGCACATGTCACATACGTTAAAGTAAAAGTCAATACACATAGTGTAAAGGTAAGCATACAAGTTTGATATAGCATATAGAGTTCGAAATAGTTTACGCATAACCAGCACGTACACAGGGTGAAATGAGGCATGTTAGTTATCGACATGAACCTATCGATACCAATGACTGCGGGTTGACTGCCCAAGGCAGTTCGCGATACATTCTCACCACTGTGAGCCATGTAGGTAATTGTCCTTAACAACCCCCGAGTGAACGGGTGCTGAGTCCAAACTAATAGTACCATCGTTGCTAAGGCAGGTAGACAGCATTCCATGTGTAAACATAACAAACAAGCATTCATTAAGTCACGTATAACATGCGGTAACGGTTAGCGTATAAAGTATTGCGTAGTGTGTTCGATTGTGATTTTGTATAAGTAACGTATGTAACACCCAAAAGTGTATAAAGCAAAAAGGAATCAAGTATACTCACAGCGATTGATGGATTGAAGGGAGCGCTAGAGAGTAGGGTTAGCCTGAATAGATTGATAGCATAACGATAAGTGACGCGTAAAACGATGCAAGGTACAAGTGAGTCGGACAGCAGTTCGGTCGGATGGTAATCCAATCGGACGGTCGGTCGTGCGAGTGGTAATCCGTACGGACAGTAGTCCGGTCGAACAGCAGTCCGGTCGAACAGCAGTCCGGTCGGACAACAGTCCGGTCGGATGGCTGTCCGAGTGGATTGTTTCTTCCTTTGGGAAGGATGTGTTTGTGTATGATGGCTTGACTTTTGAAGTTTTCGTTGTAGTATTTTGAAATCATTGAAGTATCTCTACCTTTCAGGTCGGTCGATCGGACGGTCGTCCGGTCGGACGGCGACTCGAGTGGCGAGGTTACTCAGTGAGAACAAATTCACAGCAGGGCGGTCACTCAGTCGGATGTCAATCCGACCGGGTGGCAACCCTGTTACTGTACATGTTGAAAATTGTTTAAGTATTAAAGTCCAAATGTCTCATGATTCGGATGGCAGTTCGGTCGGATGGTAGTCCGATCGGACAGCAATTCGTTCAACACTCAGACTTCAGATCTTGGCAGAATTTGTTAGGTGTGGGACCCAAGGTGCAAGTCGTTCGGACAACCGGTCGCTCGGATGGCTGTCCGTTCGGACAGTTGTCCGACCGGATGGCACTCCGTCCTGGTCGTTCCGTTTGTCTTACACTTGGCCGTTTTGATTGTTTGTCGTGTTATCGAGATGTGTTGACATCGTGCTAACCAAAAGAGTCCCATCCAAAGCTTTAGAGACCCGACTGAACAGGAATCACCCAAATTCGGTCAGTCCTCCGGTTCAGGACGATAGTTCTTGGTTAACCTGGAGTCGATAATCTAGGGGATAGGATACGGATCTTGAACCAACACAACCACAAGATTGAGTAGTGAGTCGGCACAAGCTCCGATTCTACCGGTTTTGAATGCATTGAGTGTAAAAGAGTTGAAAGAAAGTTGGAAAACCATCTCTCAATCCTTTCCTCCGTGAATATGTTTAGATCTATGAAAGATCCTTGTTAGTTTATGTGGAAATCGGTTAGATCTAAGTTGTTCTTGGTGGATTGAGGCCAAAACATGAAGTTCTTCAAGAACACATGATGACGTCATCCTAGAACACCTTGAATCTTGATGATTTCATGGTTAAAAGTTAAGATTTAAAATATAGAAAGGTGTAGGAGTGCGTGTATGTAACACCACGTAAAAACGTGTCCAATTATGTATAGACACGTGTCCTAAACTCTATACATGTGAAAGATTGAGTTTGAAGGATCGAAGTTGTCAAACAGTGAATCTATGAAACCACAGGGACTAAAAGTGTCAACATGCCAAACTTGTACCTCTGAATGACCGTACACGATGAATATATTCTTAAATGAGTGATTGATTGGATATAAGAAGCCGTTTATAAAAGTAATCGGAAGATTATTTAATTATAAGGGTTAAACGTGTCAACATGTCGATTCTGACCTCTGAGTGACCTTTTAACGAAACCGAGGCTTCGAAACATTCAAATATACTCTTAAGAATAAGTGGTATAAATTTCACGTGGTTTCGATATCGTTAAGCATGTTTTCGAGACTTTGGGCCAAAAGTGTCAACTTGATGAAACTTGCTTTCATAGAGATATTTAACGAACCGGAGCCTAACGAAGTTAGTTTATTCATCCTAGAGCCTCAACATACTGACTACAAGGGCCCCACATGTCAACAATGAGGTTAAAAAGGGTTAAAAACGAGCAGGGACTAAAGTTGCCAGCATTCAAACTTGTTTTACCAGTTAACCCGGTCCACGCGGCCCGCGTAAGACATCTCTTAAGTCTTACGCGGCCCGCCTGAGAGTGCCAGTAACAGAAAAGTTGTGCCAGGTGCGGGTTTTGCCTGTTCCACCGCCTTAACCTAGTTTGTATCGAGTCTATGAGCTATAAGTCGGTTAATTTTATTAGCTAGGACACCTGGGGTGATCCCAGGGCCTCCAATAACACCTGGAAGTAATCAAGACACTTGGAAATTCCTATATAAGAAACACTTATGTAGTGTTCTTGGCACATCACTTGCAACATTTTCTTCTCTACAACATTTGGAGCTTGCTAAGGACAAGGAGAAGACTTTGAAGTGTAGAAAAGTTTGCTAGGACCTTTAGTAAGCCTCTAATTTCTTGTTTAGTTGTTTAAATTAGCTTAATTACTCTAAAGTCAAACTTATCGTAAATTTAGTTTGACTTTCGTTTTAATTACATATGGTTTAACCACTGATCAAATTGAAAGTGGTTATAGAACCACATTAGTGTAGGTGATTAACCCCTAAAAGGGCACCTCCTAATTATCTCGTTTGACTGGTCAATTGTCGGGTCAAAGTAGTTTGACAAAAAGTCAATCTGGACAGAATGTTTGAAAATGATTAAAATTAATAAACCAAAGGTTCTAAATTATATTTTAACATTTTAATGACTTGGTAATTAATATTAAAACATGTTTTATCAGTCCTAACCCGGCAATTATTAGTCTAAGGTCAGTTTATAACCGAAAGTCGCAAAAGCTTGACTTTTGCTTTGACTTTCAGTTCTGACCCATTCAAGCTTAATTCTCCCATGTTTTAAGCTTCCATTAGGACCACATTACTTAGTAGTATAACCCTCTGGAGTTATATTGCTTGGTGCCTAGTGGTTTGAATTATATGCACTTGATCGTAATTATGCTTAATAATGCCATAAACGCCCTTTTTACATACAACTGAGATTTTTAACAATGTGATTGGACTAACACCTTTGCATCTGATATTTAGACATGTCCTAAAAATTTGACATCAATTTGAGGTCTAGAATATGAGTTATGTTCAATGGCGTAATTATGGAGCTTTTTATTAATTAAATAGCGTAATTAGCATGAAGCTTATTTAAACCCAATTTTTGACATCAAACTTTGTACCTACTAACGTAAAATAATAATTTGGGATTTTTGAATATTTTTAATTATTTTTAGGCTGAGCATAACATAGGATTATAACTTGATTTCGGTAATTGTCGGTTTTACCCTTTTCATGCATAAAATGAATTTTTAATAACTTTTTAGTGCCAAACCTTTTGCTACTGATTTTATATGATAAATAAAATATTTTGAACCTTTTAAACTGATCAAAAACTCAGATTTCCTATTTTAACCCGAATACCCCTTTAAACCGACTTTTGAGCATTTTTAGCACATAGTTTGAATTAAAACTATATTTGGCATATAAAACTTATTACCCACTGATTTTTTAAGTTAATTTATATAATTAAACAGTAAGCCAAAGTTTTTAAACTCAGAAGTTTATTTTGACCTTTAAAGCCTATGTGAAATTACCAAAATGCCCCTACGGTGCATAGTTTGGTAATATAAGATAAATTTCCCATATATAAAATACCCTACTAATATAACTTATAAAAATACATATTTTTACTAATTAAATCAGATCTGAAACTCAGTTGCACAATTAAACTCTTTCATGGGCATTAGAATTACCAAAATGCCCTTTTGGGACTTATTTTGGTTTAAATTATTTCTTGGGCATATATGTTAACATCTTACTGATGTATTAACATATTATGAGCATAATAATGATTAAGACCTGTATATAATTTATTTTGGTTACTCGTTACGCGTTTACGCGTTTGGATCGACTTATGTGACTAGTTTACATAAAATAACCGAAACGGGTCAAACCTTATCATTAAATCCTCAATTTCCAGACTGTGTTTGGTTTACCCATATTATACAAGTATCCAAGCTTGTCGGGCCTAAATCACATTCTATTCTGGTCTCCGCTTAATCAAGTGTTTAGAACCATAAGGTCTCTTTCTAGCTAGCCGGTCTAAGTCCTTAACTAAATTAAAGACCCGTTAGCATCCTAATAGGTTAATAAACCTTCTATACAGATTAAATAGCTTCCGGTAGAAGGTGCCTTCAAAAAGCTTTAGGATTTTTACTGCTAGCATCAGGTAAATACTTTTAACTTATTTTCCCTTATACGGGCTTGAGATATGGTATTATAATAATACCACTTGGTCGGGTATGAAATCATTTAATCGGATTGTGATTAATAAATTTACATAACCCGTTTTAATCTATTGTTTTATAACATAAGCATTGGGGGTTAATACGACCGTGTCCTGGATATCCTCGGCTCATTTCATTTGAAAATGGCCACGACCTAGCACGGGGTGTAGGCATACACTTGACAGATGCAAAATGCTAAATATAAACCCACATGTTGGGGATAACTCCTTTGTGGGTTCCATAAGTGGTGAGTCGGTTAATCACGACCGGCTTCCAACCGGCCCCAATTGTATGACAAACATATAAATATGTATACAAGATTATACTTAAATAATTTTCCCAAGTTATAAAAGATTTGTGCCATGTGCACTTAAATCAATTTTCATAAATGTTTTCAAAAGAGTCAGTTAATTGTATTTACCAGAGTAAACTGACGTATTTTCTTAAAGACTGATTTGACAGGTACCTCTCAAAATAGACTGGAGCTATTAGGTGTCATAAGAGGATCTTGCAAATCCATAGATGCCTGAAGTCTGTTATTTTATTTCTTTGTATTTTGTTAATGATCCGCCTGTGGATCTTATTACATTCCAGTCTGTATATTCTGTCATTCGAACACTCGGACATTATGGTTTGTAATAGTTTATTCACCAAGCCTTCCGCTGTGCTATTATATTGTGTGTATTGACTATGATGATATCAACTACGTCACGATACTCCCCGCCGGGCCCACCGGTAATATGTGGAAATATCGGGGTGTGACAGGTTGGTATCAGAGCCAACATTGAGTGAATTAAACACTAACCTGTTGTGTTTAATCTCAATGACACAATAAGCACATTCCTTAGACTCTCGAGTCTAGGCAAATGACCTAGGATTTTACTCTTAACCTTCCTTTTATTGTTTTATTATAGTTACTTATTTTGACAGGATTACCACTGGGAAGAATGCCACCAAGAGTAAGGGGAAAAGGCAAAGGACCCATGCGTGGAGGACCGTCTAGCAGCACGGGACCCTCCCACAGACGTACACCATCCGACTCGCTTTCCGACTCTGACTCAAAGGATAATTGGAGCCACAACTTTGAACCAGCAAGACATTCTGTCTCGCTGGGATCCTCACCATCTGACCCTCCTTATTTTGGGCTGCCCATTCCTATCGAACCCCATCATTCCCCTCTTTCGCAAGGAACTCATCACTCAAACCAATCACACCACTCTTCTCAATCTCATCCTTTTCATCATTCAGATTCTACTTACTCCCCCGCACAATTTAATCCGAATGATTATGTTAACAACTTTTTGGGCTACAACCCTTTGGGGCCTAAGGATCACTTTTCTCAGGAAATGGAGATGGATGATGAACCGGACCCAGAATTGCAAACAGGAACACCTGGCCACCCAATAAGTATCTCAAGCGGTTCCCCATTTCAGGGATCACCGTACCACGGGCCCGACTCATTCCAGGAAAGGATAGCACAATATGATTGGTTCTTTACACCTTCATACCATAACTCCCCTGTCCAACCACCCTTGGATGAACCACAGCTTCGAGCTATTACCCCACCACCCTTACCAGTTGAGGAACCACCTCAACAACCTCCCGAGCCTCCAAGGCGAAGGAGGAATGCTAGAATGTCCGTACGTGGGGGACCAAGGTTTGCATCTCCTCATGGCTCAAGTTCCTACCCTCCTATTCCAGAGGACCCTCAGTTGGGTGGATCATCACACACGGTGCCGGAAGTTAACCTTCCGCCAGTTTCACACGCACCACTTCAGCCACCGTTGGGTTTTGACAACCCGATCCCAACATATCCAGGATCATCTGGGTATAACCCATTTGGTTATCCATCTGATTATGGAACTCATGATCCGTACCTTACAGCTGCACAATACCATCATCTTTACCCTTCTTCTTACCCTCCAGTTCATCCAACTGGATACCCAGGGCAGGGTTATCAATACCCGCCATACCAGCAACCTCCTCCTTTTCAGCAGCAGCAAACTCAAGAGATTCTAGAGAGGTTAGACAAGGTTAAGCATGAAGCTCATGAAACCAAGAAGAAGCACAATGGTTTTGTTAAGGGTCTCTCGAGCCTTCTTAAGGGAAAGAAGAAGTAGGAAATGTTTGTTTCATGTTGTATTCCAATAAGTCCCTGCGAGGACGTTTATTTTGTTTTCATGTATCAAGTCCCTGCGTGGACTTATTTCAGTTTCAGTAGCCCCTGCGTGGGCAGTGTTTTCAGTAGCCCCTGCGAGGGCAGTTTGTGTTGTTTTTCTCAAGTCCCTTTTCGGGCAACGTTGTAATCGTTTCATGGTTTTAATGCAGTTATATTCGATTTTAAATATGTATTTTATTACATCATGCTATATCATTTCAAATTTATTGATCTGCCAATAAATTTTCTTAGAGGTATAACCTAGCCAAAATATTAGATGGCTATAATGGTAGAACCTTTTTAAGATAATGACTCTCTGTTAACATCTGAAAACATGTTAACAATCTTGAATTGTGCGGTACGAGAAACCACAGAAATCTTCCTAATGTACTTGGATTTTTCCAAGCCACTATTTTTAGCCTTATGATCATTATGAAACATGGCTAATAAACATCAATATGATGTATACACCACAACATCCATTAGAGATGTATACTTTTAAGCAAAGGTGTAATAATGACAATGGGAGTTTTGATTTATAGACTCTTGTCAAAAAGGCGATGAACTTTGTTCGACCCTTAAAGAAATCAATGATTATAATCGTTCTTGTGACAAGGCTTGTTGCCATCTAAGTGTCCTTTGAGATGAGCTTTGTGTAATATGAATATGTTTTCATGACATTGACAGTGTGATTTATATTCCTCTGTCTAATAAAAATATAAAAGAATTATATCTCTTTGAATATTATTTTTATATGGTCTATATGGTTTAATAATACCATGACCATCTAATCATCAATATGATGATTTATTACATAATTTAAATGTATCATTATTGTTTAATATAGTACTCGAAAATGGCTGGATCTGATGAGGCAAATAGCCACCCTCGAGGGGGAAACAATAATGAAGCTAGAGTAAATCTCACAAATGTTGAACTGCAAGCAATGATCGATACTGCAGTTGCCCAAGCAGTAGATAAGATATTTAAGGAACCGAGCAATGTTCGGTCCATAACTCATTCACGATCCCATTCTCAACCCCATTCTCATAAAAAAAGTGAGTCTCAGCACTCATCTAATCAGGGTAGTGAGCCAAAGAGGCAGGTTGGCCTCGAGCCGACTCCCCGGTACACCAAGGGTTGTACCTACAAGTACTTTGTCTCCTGTAAACCGAGGGATTTTACAGGAGAAAAAGGTGCAATTGATTGTATGAAATGGTTAGATGAGATGGAGACGGTGATAGACATTAGCGGATGTGCTAAAGAGGATATAGTGAAGTTTGTATCACAATCCTTCAAGGGCGATGCCCTCACTTGGTGGAAAGCCTTAGTGCAAGCCACGGGGAAGATTCCTTTGTACAATCTGTCATGGAACAAGTTTGTTGAATTGGTTAAGGAAACCTATTGCCCTCAGCATGAAGTCGAGCAGATAGAGACTGATTTCCTCACCTTAGTGATGAAGGATCTGGATTGTAGATCCTATGTGACTAGTTTCAATTCAATGTCAAGATTGGTACCGTATTTAGTCACTCCTGAACCCAAACACATTGCGCGTTTCATCGGTGGTTTGGCCCCTGAAGTAAAAGGGAACGTTAAGGCCTCTAAGCCAACCACTTATAGATCTGCTGTGGATCTATCTTTGTCCCTCACTTTGGATGTTGTAAGGAGTAGGGCAAAGAAAACCACTGATGAGGGGAAGAGGAAGAGAGAGGAAGATAAGTCTCCTCAGTCGAACAAGAAAGGAAAAGGGAACTTTAATTCCAAGAAGGGGCAGTCGAATGACAAGCCCAGGTGTAAGACTTGAAACAAAAGGCATTTTGGGAAATGCAACCAAGACCCACAGGCCAAACCATGTGGGATCTGTAAAAAGAAAGGGCACAAGTCTGTGGAGTGCCGAAATATAAAGGATGCAACCTGCTACGGTTGCAATGAAAAGGGGCACATTAAAACCAATTGCCCCAAGAATGCTAAGAAGCCCGAGGAGGCAAAGAAGAATAACGCAAGAGTCTTCTAGATGAATGCGAGGGAAGCAGTGAACGACGATAACGTCATAACAGGTACCTTCCTCATCAATAATAATTATGCTAGAGTCTAATTTTATTCCGGTGCTGATAAGTCTTTTGTAGATCATAAGTTCTGTAAGTTACTGAATCTGCCTATTAAGACTCTAGACATAAAATATGAGGTAGAACTTGCCGATGGTACCTTAGAATCAGCTTCAACTCTTCTTGATGGATGCTCTATATCCATCAAGAATCACTCTATCCCGCTATCCCTCTTGCCAATGAAGTTGGCTGGGTTTGATATAGTTTTGGGCATGGATTGGTTGTCGCATAACCAAGCCCAAATTGCCAGTGATAAAAAGCTAGTTATTATCAAAACCCCTTCTGGTGAATCTGTCACCATTCAAGGAGATACACAATACGGGTTGCCCAACAATGTGTCTATCCTCAAGGTATCACAGTGTTTAAAGAACGGGTGTGTCATTTACATGGCACAAGTGACTGTGAATGACCCGAAACCTAAGATTGAAGACATCCCAATCATCTCTGAGTATCCTGACGTCTTTCCTGACGAGTTACCTAGATTACCTCCTGAGAGGCAAGTAGAGTTCAGGATAGATATTCTTCCAGGAGCTGCACCTATTGCACGAGCTCCTTATCATCTAGCGCCTACTGAGATGAAGGAACTCAGAACTCAATTAGATGACTTATTGGAAAAGGGTTTTATACAACCCAGATCTTCACCTTGGGGAGCTCCAATATTATTTGTGAAAAAGAAGGATGGATCAATGCGCCTATGCATTGGTTATCGTGAGCTAAACAAAGTAACGATTAAGAATCGTTATCCTTTACCCAGGATCGACGATTTATTTGATCAGCTCCAAGGAGCGAGCTTCTTCTCTAAGATTGATCTGAGATCTGGGTATCATCAACTCAAGGTTAGGACTGAAGACGTGCCTAAGACGGCATTCAGAACAAGATATGGACATTACGAGTTTTTAGTGATGCCTTTTGGGCTCACTAATGCTCCAACAGCATTCATGGACCTCATGAATAGAGTCTGTAAACCATACTTAGATAAGTTTGTCATCGTCTTCATAGATGACATACTTATCTATTCTCGTAATCAAGACGATCATGAGAAGCACTTTCGATGCATCTTAGGATTGCTTCAACAGGAGAAGTTGTATGCTAAATTCTCCAAATGTGAATTTTGGCTTCGTGAAGTCCAATTCCTTGGACATGTTGTCAGTGAACGAGGTATCCAAGTAGATCCCGCTAAGGTAGAAGCCGTAATGAATTGGGAAGCACCCAAGACTCCAACCGAAATACGTAGCTTTCTGGGTTTAGCTGGATATTATAGAAGATTCATTGAGAACTTCTCAAGAATAGCTGCACCATTAACTTCTTTGACCCGTAAGAATGTTAAGTTTGATTGGGGTCAGAAACAACAAGAATCCTTTGAGATTATTAAGAAGAAATTGAGCAATGCTCCGGTGCTAACTTTACCTGATGGAATTGAAGAGTTTGTTGTATACTGTGATGCTTCACACACCGGTATGGGTTGTGTGCTTATGCAATGAGGCAAGGTGATTGCCTATGCATCACAACAATTGAAAGTGCATGAGAAGAATTACACCACCCACGATTTGGAGTTGGGTGCCGTTGTATTCGCATTAAAGTTATGGAGACATTGTTTCTATGGAACTAAATGTGTGATCTTTTCTGATCACAAAAGTCTCCAACATTTGTTCAATCAAAAAGAGCTCAATATGAGACAGCGCCGTTGGATGGAAACCTTAAATGACTATGATTGCGAAATTCGTTACTGTCACACCCCCAAAATCCACATGCGGAGTATCACCGCTTGGAGGCGTGACTGACCAGGATCAAGCCACCAATCATATTGAACCATCAAGTAAAGCAATTAAAAGTTCGACCACACAATATAATTGGTGTCTAAAACAATTTAATAAGTCTAAGTTATCAGCGGAAGCAATCAGTTCAAAACCCAAATCATAAAGTAAAAGTGTTTAAGTTCTTCATGAACATTCAATGTCCATGCCCCACAACGACTCTTCCCCATGCAAGCTTCAGCTAAGTACCTATTGACCTGCAAAGCATGTAGTAACGAGTCAACAACAAAGTTGAGCGAGTTCACAGTTGGGTGTTTGTTTTAAGTTGTTTCAAAAACAGTTTCCTTTAACTGGCATCCCTGCCATGGGGGTTACCCCATAGTTGAAAATGTGTTTTGTTTAATCCCGTTTACTCTGGCAATCCAGCCGTGGGGGCTACCCCATGTTTAATTATCTGGCTCTTCGGCCGTGGGGGCTACCCCATGTATATACTACTAGACACGTTACCATATCGACTGCTGACTGTAGTCATGTTTATGTGCCCTGAACTGTCAATGTCTATCATCATTGACGTGCCCAGATCCATTAGTTCACGCCTGTCCTCTGCGGCACGGTTTGAGGCTTGTCAGACCTAAATAGCTCTATCTAACTAATGACCCGCTCGCCATTAGCCCGGCGATTAAGTCGATATAAAAAGGAGGGACTTCGTGATAGAGTTTTGGTCTAGTGAAATGTAAACTGTCCAAGAGGACAAGGAATTATATTCCTGAACCCATACTGTCCTACCCAAGAGAGGACGAGGAATCCATATTCCTTAACCCATTCCCAACCCCTGGGAATCCCATGCTTTGTAGAAAGTGTGAACTCACCTTGGTTTGCTCGGTAGGTTACGTTACTTGTTTTACAGTCGATTTACAATTGATTAATACGTCCTATCATGGTTTACCGGTAACAATTAGTTTCACAATCACGTGACTTACAATCTTATGTACACGTAATACAAGTCATAACCAATATAGTTCATATTATCACACAAGCCTTAGCAAATATTCATACCGACACGCATTCGCATTACAAGTTAGGGTCGTACACGAAATGTTTCACCTTATCATTAATTTGTCAAATGCAAGAAAATATAGCTCAAACCGTTTATAGTTGACCCATTAACAGTTTAGTCGTCACAACGCATCGAAGGAATCCTATCGCATACGTATTCTATCTAACCAATTTTTATAATCATGAACGTAACAATCTATCGTTTCAAGAATCCATAATTTATCAAAGCCTTATCATCATGCACGTCCATGTTCCAAACGATTATGTATATAAAACAGGATTTCTAAATAAAATCCTAGATTAATTACCAAACAAGCAAAACACTTCACACATGGCCGAGAATGACCAGATCATGATTCACAATTTATTAATTCATATAATACTTGGAACTATCACATGACCACCATTGTCTTATTCATAGCTATCAACTCTTATCATAACATATGCACATCAGACAAACCATCATCATTATATTGAGCCCCCATATTCCATTCATGCATGCCAACAGTTTCCTATTATCTAATTATCACACAGCATATGATCTTGCAATTATCATTTATATAAACAACAACCCCCATTAACATGTCATTCAACCCTAGACCAATGATTTATATTGCACTACATATAATCACAAACCTAAGTAACCCTACTAGTCATCAGCATGCCAATCGATTATTAACATATTCAACAAATAATGGACTTTTAACATTACATAAGATTCCCATGCAACATACACACACTGGCTGACAATTCTGCAGTGATCCTTATCACTTGGTTGCAATATCAAGACTTCACATGCAAATAATAAACAATACTCCTTGGCCTTTACGCAAACAACAAGCAGATTACTAGCACGAGTTTTCATACCAACCGAATTCACATATTACCACTAAATAATAATCATTAATCTCTTTTAACAACACCTATAACAATATCCTGCGATCACGAATACCAAAAGATAAAGGCCACTAACCAGAGATGTGACCGAATGAGATGCTACTCAAGAGGGGGGGTCTGGTCTTCGCCGTCGCACAACAGGAAGGGAGTAGGGTTTGTTGATCGATCCGTTATTTCACGATTGCACAGTTTGCGTAGCATATAAACTCTTAAGTGGATTGGGCCCTAACTGGGCTTTGGGCCGGCGAAATCAGGTGAAAACCCTTCTGGTTTTCGTCTAGCATGTTAGGGCGAAATCACTCTTGTGATTTTGTCATATACTTAACATATATAATAATAATATTAATAATGTTAACACACCAATATATACATATATCGAACAGTACTTAGTTTATTATTTCATTCCACTATAGCTTAATGCTCCAAACATACATCAAGTATAAGCAAATCACAATGCAAGCAAGTTATGAAAGTGTGACTGTAAACAAATAACGTGTCAAAGAAAGACCTTGGAAACTCGGGTTGTCACATTATCCCCGACTTGAAAGAAATTTCGTCCCGAAATTTAGCACGTGGTTACAGAGGAAGCTAGTTGTGTTGTGTAGTTTACTGGTTTTCCTGGGGTGTCACATCATCCCCCCGTTGATTTGGAATTTCGTCCCGAAATTTTGTAGTAGCTTCAGCCTCAGTAATGGTTGCACTGTTTCCGAACAACTGGGGATATTTGAGTTTCATTTGATCTTCTCGTTCCCAGGTAAACTCTGGGCCACGACGAGAGTTCCAATGAACTCGAACAAGAGGTATTCTGGTGTGCTTGAGGACCTTAACATCCCGGTCCGTGATTTCAACTAGTTCCTCGACGAATCGCAATTGATTGTCGATAGTGAGCTCCTTCAAAGGAACTATGAGGGTCTCATCTGACAGACACTTCTTCAGATTCGACACGTGAAAAACGTTGTGAACTGCACTGAGTTCTGTTAGTAGGTTTAGTTTGTAGGCCACCCTGCCTATTTTCTCAATGATTTCGAATGGTCCGACATAACGCGGATTGAGTTTGCCCCTTTTGCCAAAACGAACCACACCCTTCCAGGGTGAGACTTTGAGTAGAACCCGGTCCCCGACCTGGATTTCTAGAGGTTTTCTACGCTTGTCTGCGTAGGCTTTCTGACGGTCGCGAGCTGCCGCCATGCGTTGTCGTATCTGTGCAATCCTTTCCGTTGCGTCTACTATCAGTTCTGGACCTATGATCTGACTATCACCCACCTCTGCCCAACAAAGAGGTGATCGGCATTTACGCCTGTACAATGCCTCAAATGGAGCGGCTTTAATGTTGGTTTGGTAATTGTTGTTATACGAAAACTCCACTAACGGGAGATGTTTTTCCCAGCCGTTGCCGAAATCGATTACACATGCACGAAGCATGTCTTCTAGAGTTTGGATGGTGCGTTCAGACTGCCCATCTGTTTGCGGATGGTAAGCGGTGCTTATGTCTAATCGAGAGCCAAAAGATTTATGCATTGCCTGCCACAGCTCTGAAGTAAATTGTGCATCACGATCAGAGATAATAGAGGTCGGCACCCCCTGCCTCGAAACCACTTCCTTTAAATAAACGTCTGCTAAAGTGGAGAACTTATCCGTTTCCTTGATAACCAAGAAGTGTGCAGAATTTGTTAGTCGATCCACGATCACCCAAATAGTATCATTTCCACGTTGAGATCTAGGTAGGCCGGTAACGAAATCCATGGAAATTTGCTCCCATTTCCATTGTGGTATCTCTAGTTGTTGGAGTAGGCCTGATGGTTTCTGGTATTCGACTTTGACTCTCGCACATATCAAACACTTGCTGACGTAAGTTGCTATGTGGGCCTTCATGCTAGGCCACCAATACGTAGCTTTGATATCGTGGTACATCTTATCCGAACCAGGATGTATCGAGTAGCGAGACTTGTGTGCCTCATCCATCACAAGCTCTCGTAGGTTGCCATAGAGTGGAACCCAGATGCGTCCTGTTACGTAGTATGCACCATCTTCCTTTTGTTCTAATCGTTGCCTTGAGCCGCGTAGGGCTTCAGCCCTGACGTTTTCTGGTTTCAATGCTTCTACCTGAGCATCTCGTATCTGTGCAGGAAGACTAGACTGGATAGTGAGTTGTAAAGCTCGTACGCGTTTAGGTGTAGTATCCTTTCGACTGAGGGAATCGGCCACAACATTGGCTTTGCCTGGATGGTATCTGATCGAGCATTCGTAGTCATTCAGTAGCTCGACCCATCGACGTTGTCGCATGTTCAATTCCTTCTTTTTGAAGATATGCTCGAGACTCCTGTGATCGGTATAAATGGTGCACCTGGTACCGTACAGGCAATGTCTCCATATCTTGAGTGCGAAAATAATAGCTCCCAGCTCCAAATCGTGTGTAGTGTAGTTCCTTTCATGAACTTTAAGTTGGCATGAGGCGTAGGCTATGACCTTGTCACGTTGCATCAACACACATCCAAGACCCTGAATGGATGCGTCGCAATAGACCACAAAATCGTCTGTGCCCTCTGGCAATGAGAGAATAGGTGCGTTACAAAGTCTATCCTTTAAATGTTGGAACGCTGATTCCTGTTTATTACCCCATCGATAGACAACGCCTTTCTGAGTTAGTGAGGTGAGAGGTTGCGCAATCTTGGAGAAGTCTTTGATGAACCTTCTGTAATAGCCCGCCAAACCCAAGAATTGGCGGATTTCCATTGGTGTGCGAGGTGCAGGCCACTTCCTGATCGAGTCTACCTTGGATGGATCAACATGAATCCCATCCTTGTTCACCACGAGGCCTAGGAAATGGACTTCACGAAGCCAGAAGTCGCATTTCGAGAACTTTGAATAAAACTGTTCTGTTCGAAGGAGTTCCAAAATGAGTCGTTGATGGTGCTCGTGTTCCTCCTGACTCTTCGAATAAATCAGGATGTCGTCGATGAAAACTATAACAAACTTGTCCAGGTAAGGCTTGCACACTCTATTCATAAGGTCCATGAAAACCGCAGGTGCGTTTGTCAGCCCAAAAGGCATGACCAAAAACTCGTAGTGTCCATAACGAGTTCTAAAGGCTGTTTTGGAGACGTCCTTTTCTCGGACTCTCAGCTGATGATATCCCGATCTCAAATCAATCTTGAAGTAAAAGCTCGACCCTTCCAGCTGGTCGAATAGGTCATCAACACGTGGAAGGGGATAGCGATTCTTCACGGTCACCTTGTTGAGTTCGCGATAGTCGATACAAATACGGAAGGTACCGTCTTTCTTCTTCACGAATAGCACTGGAGCTCCCCATGGCGAAGAACTAGGACGAATGAAACCCTTGTCCAAGAGTTCTTGTAATTTTGTAGACAGCTCTTCTAGTTCTGATGGAGCTAGACGATAAGGTGCTCGAGCTATAGGCGCTGCTCCAGGAGCAAGCTCGATTTGAAATTCGACCTGGCGATGAGACGGAAGACCAGGTAGTTCCTCAGGAAATACCTCAGTATAGTCGTTTACAATCGGAAAATCTTCTATCTTCTTCTCTTTCTTCGAGGTGTCAGTAACGAGAGCCAAAATAGCAGTGTGGCCCTTTCGCAAACACTTCTAAGCCTTAAGGAAAGAGATGATGCTCTCAACAGCACCCCTCTTGTCGCCACGAATCATGAGAGGTTCATCACCTGAATGAGGAATACGGACGATCTTCTCGTTGCAAAGAATCTCTGCTCGGTGTTGGGATAACCAATCCATACCAATAACGATGTCGAAACCATCATACGTTGGGGTCATTCCTAGCATCACCCGGACCAATCACGAACCCTCAACCCCTGGCACCATTTCCGTCGTTATTACCCCCATTGTTGCCTCCATTATTGTTCCCGTTTCCTTGGTTGTGGTTCTGATTCTGGTTCTGGTTCAATTGTGGGCAGTGTCTCTTGAAGTGACCTTCAGCACCACACTGATAGCATGCCTTGTTACCCTGCTATTGCTGCTGATTCCGTGGAGCTTGTGGCTGCTGTTGTCGGTTCTGGTTTGCAGGACGTGAGCTTCTACAATCTTTGGCTTCATGACCAACCTTGTTGCATCTCTGACAACGATCTTTGTTGCATGGCACGCTGTGGTGCCAATTACATCGATTCCACCCTGCCCTTGACTACCAGAAGATTGCTGGCCAGGACTCTGGTAGTCATCGATCTTTCGCTATTGTGCCTGGGACTGAACCGTAGTCGAACCCTTACTAGAGGTTCCATCCCACTTCCATTTGTGGTCACTGGGATTAGCAGAAGTAGTAGTAGTAGCACCAATACGCTTAGGCAGCTTGTTCTGTTCCACTGCCTGGTCTGTGAGACGATGAGCAAAACAAGTAACATCCTGGACGGTTGCAAGGTTAGCAACAGTCACATGGCTTTGAATCTCTGGTACTAAGCCCTTGAGGTATAGCTCAATGCGCTTGATGGGAGGATCCACTATAGTTGGACTCAACACTGCCAGTTCGTTGGATCGTTTCGTGTACGATTCTATCTCTGACCCCGTCACCTTCAGGTTAAAGAACTCCACTTCCAGCTTGTGGATGTCATCACGACTACAGTATTCACGTTTTATCAGTTCCTTAAAATCATTCCATGGGGTGGCATTAGCAGCCGCCAACCCCGGCATCTGAACTTGCGCATTCCACCAAGTTAGCGCAGTGCCTTCGAGAGTACCAGTGGCATATTTCACCCCACGAGCCTCGGGGCATTCACACATTTCGAAAACTGACTCGGGCTTCTCAAACCAATGGAGGAGTCCAACGGCCCCCTTCAGTGCCACTGAAGTACTAGGATGACAGTCCATGAAAATCTTGAATGTGCATACAGGTGGCTGAGCGTTCTGACCTTGTTGTGCGAGGAAGAAAAGACAGGGTTAAGCGCGAGAGTTGGGTCATGAGAGTAGGATCTAACATCCTAGGTTAGGTTCGGAACAGCAGGCTATACCTCCCGCCTGAGCGGCTGCGAGTGCTACCGTAACTTGTTCGTTGGTAAGAGCCGTCAGCTGGCTTGAGTTAGGTTCACACGTTCCCTCATGATCTTCACATCGAAGGAAACACAAGTAGGAAAGGTGTCGCAAATGTGTAAGTGTGGAGTGACAGAAGGGAGCAAGCACACATGTGGTTTCAATCAATAGTTGTTACATTCATCTAAGCATACCATAAGCAAAGTTCTATGTAATCTAGCAAGTAGGCAATGTAAACATAAATCATATCACCTAGAATGTCGAGCCTTGCACGTGGAGTGAAGCGTCGTCGTGGACCGTTGAGCACTGTTCAGGTTATAGTTTGGTTTTAACAAAAACATTTTCCCTTATTAAAACCAAGTTCTCTATAACCAATGGCTCTGATACCAATCTGTCACACCCCCAAAATCCACCTGCGGAGTATCACCGTTTGGAGGCGTGACTGACCAGGATCAAGCCACCAATCATATTGAAGCATCAAGTAAAGCAATTAAAAGTTCAACCACACAATATAATTGGTGTCTAAAACAATTTAATAAGTCTAAGTTATCAGCGGAAGCAATTAGTTCAAAACCCAAATCATAAAGTAAAAGTGTTTAAGTTCTTCATGAACAATCAATGTCCATGCCCCACAACGACTCTTCCCCATGCAAGCTTCAGCTAAGTACCTATTGACCTGCAAAGCATGTAGTAACGAGTCAACAACAAAGTTGAGTGAGTTCACAGTTGGGTGTTTGTTTTAAGTTGTTTCAAAAACAGTTTCCTTTAACTGGCATCCATGCCGTGGGGGTTACCCCATAGTTGAAAATGTGTTTTGTTTAATCCCGTTTACTCTGGCAATCCATCCGTGGGGGCTACCCCATGTTTAATTATCTGGCTCTTCGGCCGTGGGGGCTACCCCATGTATATACTACTAGACTCGTTACCATATCGACTGCTGACTGTAGTCATGTTTATGTGCCCTGAACTGTCAATGTCTATCATCATTGACGTGCCCAGATCCATTAGTTCATGCCCGTCCTCTGCGGAATGGTGTGAGGCTTGTCAGACCTAAATAGCGCTATCTAACTAATGACCCGCTCGCCATTGGCCCGGCGATTAAGTCGATATAAAAAGGAGGGACTTCGTGATAGAGTTTTGGTCTAGTGAAATGTAAACTGTCCAAGAGGACGAGGAATTATATTCCTGAACCCATACTGTCCTGCCTAAGAGAGGACGAGGAATCCATATTCCTTAACCCATTCCCAACACCTGGGAATCCCATGCTTTCTAGAAAGTGTGAACTCACCTTGGTTTGCTCGGTAGGTTACGTTACTTGTTTTACAGTCGATTTACAATTGATCAATACGTCCTATCATGGTTTACCAGTAACAATTAGTTTCACAATCACGTGACTTACAATCTTATGTACACGTAATACAAGTCATAACCAATATAGTTCATATTATCACACAAGCCTTAGCAAATATTCATACCGACACGCATTCGCATTACAAGTTAGGGCCGTACACGAAATGTTTCACCTTATCATTAATTTGTCAAATGCAAGAAAATATAGCTCAAACCGTTTATAGTTGACCCATTAACAGTTTAGTCGTCACAACGCATCGAAGGAATCCTATCGCATACGTATTCTATCTAACCAATTTTTATAATCATGAACGTAACAATCTATCGTTTCAAGAATCCATAATTTATCAAAGCCTTATCATCATGCACGTCTAAGTTCCTAACGATTATGTATATAAAACAGGATTTCTAACTAAAATCCTAGATTAATTACCAAACAAGCAAAACACTTCACACATGGCCGAGAATGACCAGATCATGATTCACAATTTATTAATTCATATAATACTTGGAACTATCACATGACCACCATTGTCTTATTCATAGCTATCAACTCTTCTCATAACATATGCACATCAGACAAACCATCATCATTATATTGAGCCCCCATATTCCATTCATGCATGCCAACAGTTTCCTATTATCTAATTATCACACAACATATGATCTTGCAATTATCATTTATATAAACAACACCCCCCATTAACATGTCATTCAACCCTAGAACAATGATTTATATTGCACTACATATAATCACAAACCTAAGTAACCCTACTAGTCATCAGCATGCCAATCGATTATTAACATATTCAACAAATAATGGACTTTTAACATTACATAAGATTCCCATGCAACATACACACACTGGCCGACAATTCTGCAGTGATCCTTATCACTTGGTTGCAATATCAAGACTTCACATGCAAATAATAAACAATACTCCTTGGCCTTTACGCAAACAACAAGCAGATTACTAGCACAAGTTTTCATACCAAACGAATTCACATATTACCACTAAATAATAATCATCAATCTCTCTTAACAACACCTATAACAATATCCTGCGATCACGAATACCAAAAGATAAAGGCCACTAACCAGAGATGTGACCGAATGAGATGCTACTCAAGAAGGGAGGGTCTAGTCTTCGCCGCCGCACAACAGGAAGGGAGTAGGGTTTGTTGATCGATCCGTTATTTCACGATTGCACAGTTTGCGTAGCATATAAACTCTTAAGTGGATTGGGCCCTAACTGGGCTTTGGGCCGGCGAAATCAGGTGAAAACCCTTCTGGTTTTCGTCTAGCATGTTAGGGCGAAATCACTCTTGTGATTTTGTCATATACTTAACATATATAATAATAATATTAATAATGTTAACACACCAATATATACATATATCGAACAGTACTTAGTTTATTATTTCATTCCACTATAGCTTAATGCTCCAAACATACATCAAGTATAAGCAAATCACAATGCAAGCAAGTTATGAAAGTGTGACTGTAAACAAATAACGTGTCAAAGAAAGACCTTGGAAACTCGGGTTGTCACATTATCCCCAACTTGAAAGAAATTTCGTCCCGAAATTTAGCACGTGGTTACTAAGGAAGCTAGTTGTGTTGTGTAGTTTACTGGTTTTCCTGGGGTGTAACAGTTACCATACTGGTAAAGCGAACGTGGTCGCAGATGCTCTCAGCCGAAAGGAAAGAGTTAAACCAATTAGGATCAATGCCAAGAGCATTGAGTTGAAGAATAGTCTGAATGAAAGACTATTAGTTGCACAGAAGGATGCTGTTTTGGAAGTTAACCTTCCAAATGAAAAGTTGGGTATAACAGCTTAACAGTTAGCACCTGGGAAGGATGGAATTCTCAGAATGAATGGAAGGATTTGGGTTCCTATTCAAGGAGGACTTCGAGATATAATCCTCCAGGAAGCCCATAACTCCAAGTACTCAGTTCACCCAGGAGGTGACAAGATGTATCAAGATTTAAAGGCCAATTATTGGTGGATAGGTTTAAAGAAATCTGTTGCCACCCATGTAGCTAAGTGCCTGACCTGTGCTCAGATTAAAGCTGAACATCAAAAGCCATCGAGCCTGTTGCAACAACCAGAACTTCCCACATGGAAGTGGGAAATGGTAACTATGGATTTCATAACCAAGTTACCTAAAACAAGGCACGGAAATGATACCATATGGGTTATTGTTGATAGACTGACTAAGTCAGCACATTTCTTACCCATCAAGGAGACGCATAGCTCCGACAAACTAGCCCAGTTGTATGTAGATAAGATTGTAGCTCTTCATGGCATACCGGTATCTATTATCTCTGATAGGGATACCAGATGCACCTCACGCTTTTGGAAAAGTTTCCAACAATCTTTAGGTACACATTTGAATTTTAGTACTGCTTACCATCCTCAGACTGATGGACAGAGTGAGCATACAATTCAAACTCTGGAAGACATGCTTCGTGCGTGTGTTATTGATTTAGGTGGTAGTTGGGATGACCACCTGCCATTGATAGAGTTCTCCTATAACAATAGCTACCATACAAGCATTAAGGCTGCGCCTTTTGAGGCATTATATGGTAGGAAATGTAGAACGCCTGTCTGTTGGGCAGAAGTAGGAGAAGCTCAGTTATCAGGACCTGATATAGTCCTTGAAACAACAGACAAGATTGTCCAGATTCGAGATCGCCTGAAAGCTGCCAGGGATAGGCAGAAAAGTTATGCTGATAAAAGGCCAAAACCTCTAAAGTTTGAAGTAGGCGATAAAGTTCTATTGAAAGTGTCACCCTGGAAAGGTGTGATGCGTTTTGGTAAAAAGGGCAAGTTGAGCCCTAGATATATTGGACCATTCAAGATTATCGAATGTGTCGGCAGTGTAGCTTATAAGCTAAACTTTCCTGAGGAGCTGAGTGGGATTCATAATGTGTTTCACATTTGTAATCTCAAGAAATGCCTAGCCGATGAATCACTAGCTATGTCCCATAAAGACGTGCAGATTGATGAAAGCTTGAGATTTGTTGAAAGACCTATATCGATCGAGGATCGACAGGTTAAAAATCTCCGAAGGAAGCATGTACCTATAGTAAAGGTCAAATGGGACGCCCGTAGAGGTCCCGAATATACGTGGGAAGTCGAGTCCACTATGAGACAGAAATACCCTCACTTGTTCCAGTAAATCTCGGGGTCAAGATTTCTTTTAAGGGGGTAAGGATGTAACACCATGTAAAAACGTGTCCAATTATGTATAGACACGTGTCCTAAACTCTATACATGTGAAAGATTGAGTTTGAAGGATCGAAGTTGTCAAACAGTGAATCTATGAAACCACAGGGACTAAAAGTGTCAACATGCCAAACTTGTGCCTCTGAATGACCGTACACGATGAATATATTCTTAAATGAGTGATTGATTGGATATAAGAAGCCGTTTATAAAAATAATCGGAAGATTATTTAATTATAAGGGTTAAACGTGTCAACATGTCGATTCTGACCTCTGAGTGACCTTTTAACGAAACCGAGGCTTCGAAACATTCAAATATACTCTTAAGAATAAGTGGTATAAATTTCACGTGGTTTCGATATCGTTAAGCATGTTTTCGAGACTTTGGGCCAAAAGTGTCAACTTGATGAAACTTGCTTTCATAGAGATATTTAACGAACCGGAGCCTAACGAAGTTAGTTTATTCATCCTAGAGCCTCAACATACTGACTACAAGGGCCCCACATGTCAACAATGAGGTTAAAAAGGGTTAAAAACGAGCAGGGACTAAAGCTGCCAGCATTCAAACTTGTTTTACCAGTTAACTCGGTCCACGCGGCCCGCGTAAGACATCCCTTAAGTCTTACGCGGCCCGCCTGAGAGTGCCAGTAACAGAAAAGTTGTGCCAGGTGCGGGTTTTGTTTGTTCCACCGCCTTAGCCTAGTTTGTATCGAGTCTATAAGCTATAAGTCAGTTAATTTTATTAGCTAGGACACCTGGGGTGATCCCAGGGCCTTCAATAACACCTGGAAGTAATCAAGACACTTGGAAATTCCTATATAAGAAACACTTATGTAGTGTTCTTGGCACATCACTTGCAACATTTGCTTCTCTACAACATCTGGAGCTTGCTAAGGACAAGGAGAAGACTTTGAAGTGTAGAAAAGTTTGCTAGGACCTTTAGTAAGCCTCTAATTTCTTGTTTAGTTGTTTAAATTAGCTTAATTACTCTAAAGTCAAACTTATCGTAAATTTAGTTTGAATTTCGTTTTAATTACATATGGTTTAACCACTGACCAAATTAAAAGTGGTTATAGAACCACATTAGTGTAGGTGATTAACCCCTAAAAGGGCACCTCCTAATTATCTCGTTTGACTGGTCAATTGTCGGGTCAAAGTAGTTTGACAAAATGATTAAAATGATTAAACCAAAGGTTCTAAATTATATTTTAACATTTTAATGACTTGGTAAATAATATTAAAACATGTTTTATCAGTCCTAACCCGGCAATTATTAGTCTAAGGTCAGTTTATAACCGAAAGTCGCAAAAGCTTGACTTTTGCTTTGACTTTCAGTTCTGACCCATTCAAGCTTAATTCTCCCATGTTTTAAGCTTCCATTAGGACCACATTACTTAGTAGTATAACCCTCTGGAGTTATATTGCTTGGTGCCTAGTGGTTTGAATTATATGCACTTGATCGTAATTATGCTTAATAATGCCATAAACGCCCTTTTTACATACAACTGAGATTTTTTACAATGTGATTGGACTAACACCTTTGCATCTGATATTTAGATATGTCCTAAAAATTTGACATCAATTTGAGGTCTAGAATAGGAGTTATGCTCAATAGCGTAATTAAGGAGCTTTTTATTATTTAAATGGCATAATTAGCATGAAGCTTATTTAAACCCAATTTTTGACTTCAAACTTTGTACCTACTGATGTAAAATAATATTTTGGGATTTTGAAGATTTTTAATTATTTTAGGCTGAGCATAACATAAGATTATAACTTGATTTCGGTAATTGTCGGTTTTACCCTTTTCATGCATAAAATGAGTTTTTCATAACTTTTTAGTGCCAAACCTTTTGCTACTGATTTTATATGATAAATAAAATATTTTGAACCTTTTAAACTGATCAAAAACTCAGATTTCCTATTTTAACCCCGAATACCCCTTTAAACCGACTTTTGAGCATTTTTAGCACATAGTTTGAATTAAAACTATATTTGGCATATAAAACTTATTACCCACTGATGTTTTAAGTTAATTTATATAATTAAACAGTAAGCCAAAGTTTTTAAACTCAGAAGTCTATTTTGACCTTTAAAGCCTATGTGAAATTACCAAAATGCCCCTACGGTGCATAGTTTGGTAATATAAGATAAATTTCCCATATATAAAATACCCTACTGATATAACTTATAAAAATACATATTTTTATTGATTAAATCAGATCTGAAACTCAGTTGCACAATTAAACTCTTTCGTGGGCATTAGAATTACCAAAATGCCTTTTTGGGACTTATTTTGGTTTAAATTATTTCTTGGGCATATATGTTAACATCTTACTGATGTATTAACATATTTTGAGCATAATAATGATTAAGACCTGTATATAATTTATTTTGGTTACTCGTTACGCGTTTACGCGTTCGGATCGGCTTATGTGACTAGCTTACATAAAAAAACCGAAACGGGTCAAACCTTATCATTAAATCCTCAATTTCCAGAATGTGTTTGGTTTAACCATATTATACAAGTATCCAAGCTTGTCGGGCCTAAATCACATTCTATTCCGGTCTCCGCTTAATCAAGCGTTTAGAACCATAAGGTCTCTTTCTAGCTAGCCGGTCTAAGTCCTTGACTAAATTAAAGACCCGTTAGCATCCTAATAGGTTAATAAACCTTCTATACAGATTAAATAGCTTCCGGTAGAAGGTGCCTTCAAAAAGCTTTAGGATTTTTACTGCTAGCATCAGGTAAATACTTTTAACTTATTTTCCCTTATACGGGCTTGGGATATGGTATTATAATAATACCACTTGGTCGGGTATGAAATCATTTAATCGGATTGTGATTAATAAATTTACATAACCTGTTTTAATCTGTTTTGTTTGATAACATAAGCATTGGGGGTTAATACGACCGTGTCCTGGATATCCTCGGCTCATTTCATTTGAAAATGGCCACGACCTATGCATGGGGTGTAGGCATACACCTGACAGATGCAAAATGCTAAATATAAACCCACATGTTGGGGATAACTCCTTTGTGGGTTCTATAAGTGGTGGGTCGGTTAATCACGACCGGCTTCCAACCGGCCCCAATTGTATGACAAACATATAAATATGTATACAAGATTATACTTAAATAATTTTCCCAAATTATAAAAGATTTGTGCCATGTGCACTTAAATCAATTTTCATAAATGTTTTCAAAAGAGTCAGTTAATTGTATTTACCAGTGTAAACTGACGTATTTTCTTAAAGACTGATTTGACAGGTACCTCTCGAAATAGACTGGAGCTATTAGGTGTCATAAGAGGATCTTGCAAATCCATAGATGCCTGAAGTCTGTTATTTTATTTCTTTGTATTTTGTTAATGATCCGCCTGTGGATCTTATTACATTCCAGTCTGTATATTCTGTCATTCGAACACTCAGACATTATGGTTTGTAATAGTTTATTCACCAAGCCTTCCGCTGTGCTATTATATTGTGTGTATTGACTATGATGATATCAACTACGTCACGATACTCCCCGCCGGGCCCACCGGTAATATGTGGAAATATCGGGGTGTGACAGTGTAGATTAAGGAAGTACAAGATTTAGGATGAGATCTTACCGAAATTACGAGAAATCAAAGGAAAAACGAGTAGGAGCACGGGTCGGACGTCACTTGCCAAAAGTAGAAAGAATGAAAGTGACAAGGGGTATTTATAGGATGCCCAAAGTGGAAAGGGCTGGTCGGTCGGATGGCATCTTGCTCGGATGGCAGCCCGGCCGAGTGGCTCCTCGGTCGGATGGCAGCCCGGTCGGATGGCAATCCGGCCGGCTGTCACCTAGTTCGAGTGCGCGGCGCGACGAGTTTTGCTGTTTCGATTTCGATTGCGAGCGTTGCGATGCGATAGAGTTTCCTAGTCAAATTACTTTTAATCCCAACTACTCATATCTCGCACTATCTCTTCTCTACCAATTATCATACTGTTTCGATTGCGATTGAGTTCGATTGCGTTTGAGTTTCGATTGCGATTCGATTGATTACCACACATAACATAAATAAACATGCACAAGTAACACATAAGGCACACACACACGTATAACAATAACCAAAATGCGTAATTCGAGTTGCGAGTGCGATTGCGCTAGCGATAAGGCGATTAAACATGCGATAAATAGCGATTAATATGCGATTATTAATAGATACTCCACATAATACAACTAAAGCAAAAATAAAATAGACTAATTACAAGTCAAAGAAGTCAAAACAGGAATTGAGCAAGGAGAGACAGATCGCAATTACCAATCTTGTCTTCCTTTGACTTCAATCTTGACTTTGACTTTCGAAACACGGGGTGTTACAGCCTCCCCTAGTTGAGGGAATTTCATCCCGAAATTAGGCCGAAGCCGTAACAAACAACTGTGGGTACTTCGCCTTCATGTCTCTTTCGAGTTCCCAAGTGAACTCTGCGCCTCGTTTGCCTTCCCATTGGACTTTCACAATAGGAATGCGCGAGCGTCTGAGCTGCTTGGTTTAGCGATCCATGATTTCGACAGGCTTCTCCACGAAGTGTAGTGTTTCATTTACTTGAAGGTCGTCGAGGGGTACAATTAAATCATGCTCAGCCAGGCACTTTCGGAGGTTTGACACATGGAAAGTCGGGTGGACATTACTAAGTTCCTCCGGTAGTTCGAGTCTGTAGGCCACTTTTCCGATCTTTTCCAGAATCTTAAAAGGTCCAACATATCGAGGCGCTAGTTTCCCTTTCTTGCCGAATCTGACCACACCCTTCCAAGGTGATACCTTTAGGAGTACATAGTCGCCAACGTCAAATTCAAGGGGCTTGCGTCGTCTATCGGCGTAACTTTTCTGTCGACTTCGAGCTTTCAACAAGTTGTCTCGAATTTGGAGGACTTTGTCAGTCGTTTCTTGCAATAGCTCAGGAACGGTTAATTGCGAGTGACCGATCTCGTGCCATACAATTGGCAATCGACATTTTCTTCTGTATAAAACCTCGAATGGTGCCATTTAAATGCTGGAATGATAACTGTTGTTATACGAGAATTCGACTAACGGCATGTAAGCATCCCAATTACCACCGAAATCTATAACACACGAACGGAGCATGTCTTCAAGAGTACGGATCGTTCTTTCAGTCTGACCGTCGGTTTGAGGGTGGAATGCGGTACTTAAGTTAAGCGTAGTACCGAGAGCCGCTTGAAACATTTCCCACAGTCGCGAGGTAAACCGAGCATCACGGTCAGAGATGATGTCGCGAGGCGTCCCATGATTACAAATGATCTCGTTGGTGTAGATTCGGGCTAATCGTTCTACCTTGTAGTCTTCTCGTATTGGCAAAAAGTGAGCTGATTTGGTCAAACGGTCAACGGCAACCCAGATGCTACCGTGACCTGATGACGTGTGCGGAAGCTTCGTTATGAAGTCCATAGCTATACTCTCCAACTTCCACATAGGGATAGGCGGTTGTTCGAGTAAGCCAGAGGGTCTTTGGTGTTCAGCCTTGACTCTTGCATAAGTCAGGCACTTTCCAACGTAGAGAGCAATATCCCTTTTCATGCCCGGCCACCAGTACTTGTAGCGAAGATCCTGGTACATTTTGTCGGCACCGGGATGAATAGAATACCGGGATTTGTGGGCTTCGTCCATCAAAATTTGTCGCAAATCGGTCCATTTAGGGATCCAAATTCGATCCAGAAAATGGAATATCCCATTCGACTTATTCACAAGCTGGGCTCCATCGTGATAGATTCTTTCCTTCTTCAGAGTGCGTTCGTTAAAACATGCATGCTGAGCTTCGCGGATGAGGGTTTCGAGATCGTATTGGGCTTGGACGTTACGAGTGCTAAGCAGATAGCTCCGTCTGCTGAGTGCGTCAGCAACAACATTTGATTTACCTGGGTGATAACGAATCTCATAGTCGTAATCGTTGAGAAGTTCTACCCATCGGCGTTGACGCATATTAAGTTCCTTCTGATCAAAGATATGTTGTAGGCTCCTATGATCGGTGAAGATCGTATACTTGATACCATACAGGTAGTGTCGCCAAATCTTTAACGCAAAAACAACTGCGCCTAGCTCGAGGTCATGGGTTGTACAGTTCTTCTCATGGATTTTGAGTTGTCGAGATGCGTAAGCTATAACCTTGTCCCGCTGCATAAGAACACAACCAAGACCAAGGTTGGAAGCATCACAATAGACAATGAAGTCGTCGTTTCCGTCAGGCAATGTGAGAACAGGAGCATTGAAAAGCGTGTGCTTGAGAGTTTGAAAGGCAGACTCTTGTTCAGTTCCCCAAACAAAAGGCTTGTCTTTATGCGTGAGAGAGGTAAGCGGCACAGCGATCTTTGAGAATCCCTCGATAAATCGTCGATAATAGCCCACAAATCTGAGAAAAGAACGGACTTCAGACGGGTTCTTAGGTGTAATCCAACTCTTAACTGCTTCAACCTTCACGGGATCGACGTGAATACCCTAACTATTTACAATGTGACCCAGAAACTGAACCTCCTCCAACCAGAATTCGCACTTGGAGAATTTAGCATAGAGTTGATTCCCGTGGAGTAGCTCAAGAACCAAACGTAGATGTTGCGCGTGTTCGGCTTTCTATTTGGAATAGATCAAGACATCATCGATGAACACGATGACGAAACGGTCGAGATATGGTTTACACACACGATTCATCAGATCCATGAAAACCGCGGGTGCGTTGGTTAAACCAAAGGGCATAACAACGAATTTATAATGGCCGTATCGGGTACGAAACGCGGTTTTGGGTATATCCTCCTCTTGAATGGGTAGTTGGTGATAGCCTGAGCGTAGATCGCTCTTCGAGAAACACGTAGCACCTTGTAGCTGATCAAACAAATCGTCAATGCGAGGCAGATGGTAGCGGTTCTTGATAGTTAACTTATTCAATTCCCGATAGTCGATGCACATCCTGAACGACCCATCCTTCTTTTTAACGAAAAGGACTGGCGCACCCCAAGGAGAGGTGCTCGGGCGAATGAAGCCTTTCTCGAGTAATTCCTGGAGTTGGTTTGAGAGTTCTCGCATTTCGGACGGTGCGAGTCGGTAGGGATCTTTGGCAATAGGGTTGGCTCCAGGAATGAGGTCGATACGAAAGTCGATATCAAACTTGGCGGGAGTCCTGGAAGATCTTCAGGAAAGACGTTGGGGAATTCGCAAACAACAGGTACCTGGTCTACCGCCTTTTCTTTCTTTTCCTTCTCCGCTACTACAATGTTGGCCAAGAAAGCTCTGTATTCCTTGCGGAGATACTTGCTAGCTTGGACACATGACATGAGTTTGAGACCTTTCGAAGTAGTTTCACCGTACACACACAATAAATCACCATTCGCGAGCGAGAATCGAATCATCTTATCGAAGCACACAACTTCAGCATGGTTTTCGCGAAGAAAGTCCATGCCTACTATGACGTCAAAACTTCCGAGTTACATCAGAATAAGATCGATTGGGAAGATGTGATTGTTGAGCTCAAGAGTAAAATCACGAAGAACAGAATTAATGGCGACAGTTCTTCCAGTGGCGACTTCAACATCGAACGTCGAGGGGAGATGGGAGCGTTTACGACTAAGAAGCTTCTCGAATTCGAACGACACAAAGCAATTATCGGCTACAGTATCAAACAAACATGAAGCATAAATACCATTCACAAGGAATGTACCATTGACCACGTTGTTGTCAGCCTGGGCTTGGCGCACATTGATGTTGAAAGTTCTGGCGCGTGCGGCTTGTTGCTGTTGCTGAGGCTGCTGCTGCTGGTGTTGCTGCTGCTGGGGCTCTTGTTTCACAACCCTGTTTGGGCACATGTTCGCAAAGTGGTTGGGATCACCACATGCGAAGCAGACTGGGGCGTTGACCGCGGGTACCTGAGCCGCTTACTGGCCTTGCGGGGCTGGGAGCAGAGCTTGATGAGCAGTGGCTTGAGCTGGGGCTTGATGGGGACCAGTACGGCAGTTAGCGGTGAAGTGGCCGTACATGTTGCAGTGAGCGCAGAAACGACAGGCGAGACCCACCGGGTGATGATAAGAACATGTTGGGCAAACCGGGTGGGGGCCTGTGTATGCACGCTTTGTTGGTGGTACATAAGTAACTGGTGCTGGACGGTGATGATGCTGTTGTTGGGCTGGTACGGCCTGAAGAGGAGCAGCAGTGGTGGTGACAGCATAGTTCTTGTTGCTGGAGCTGCTGTTGTTGTTCTTCTTCCTGCGGCGTGAGGACTTGGATGATTGAGCGATCGCGGTTTCGGCAATAGGTGCGACGGTGACCTGGTGCAGGCTCTTTTAAGCTTTATCCCACACACCAGCTTTTACCCGCTTGTCGTTGATTTCGGCGGCAAGCAACTAAGTTTCTTCAATCGTTGTCGTCTTTGCGGCATGAACAAAATCTGCAACACAGTCGGGTAGAGTTCGAATGTACTTCTTGATCGCCATATCAGACGTCTTCACTTGATCGGGAAAAATGATGCTGAGCTGCTTAAAGCGAGCAGTCAGGGCAGCGTTGTCACCCTCTTTCTGCTTAATATTCCAGAACTCGTCCTCCAGCTTTTGGCGTTCATGGGGAGGACAGAACTCATCCATCATGATGGCCTTCAACTCTTCCCAGGTCAGCTCATAAGCTGCATCATTTCCTCGTTTGTTTCTCTCGGCTGTCCACCAGTCTAATGCGCGGGACTGGAAGACGCCGGTAGCATCTAGGGTGCGGAGATTTTCCGGACATCCACTCTGGCGCAGAGTGACTTCGATGGAATCGAACCATTGAAACATAGCCGTCGGGCCATCTTCTCCAGTGAATTCCTTCGGACGCATGCCTTGAACTGCTTGAAGCTGAAAGCAGTCTTGGTAGCAACTTTAGGAGCTTTGGTTCTAGACTCCTTAGACGATTTGCTGACGTTCTCGTAAATCTCACTCACGATCTGAGGTACAACCTTGGCCACTTGTTTCACGAGGATGGCAGCAAGCAGTTTGTCCCTCTGTTCTTGATGAGAGAGTCGTGGGTGACGGGGTCCTGATGATGGTCTAGTTGACATTGTCTGCAACAGACATCGTCATGGGTTTCAGACACATCATAATCGAATCTCACCTCACACGTCTAATACTTACTAAAGTTCGGGAACACAGTGAAACATGTATCACATAATCACGTAAGCACAAGATCACCGATTCACATAGGCACAGAAGCATGTAAACACGTAAAACACAGAATCACAGAAGCACAGATAAACACATAGTTCTCCTAGAAGCAGTCAGAATACAGAAACCTATTATTCAAAGTCTGCATTCGTTCGAGTATAGCGATCGCGAATAGCATAGCAAGTAGTATAGTATAAGTGTATATCATAGCATAAGGTCGTCCATAATTTTAGCGATTTGTCAGCGTTTTGAGATAGCAGTGCAGTGCGAGTCGTGCGTGTCGATCGAAGTGGTAGCAAAAATCGAATAAATCTCCAAAATTTAAACACATAAACAGGTAAACACATATACAATCACACAAAATCGACGAATCAACAAAGTCAGCAGTTACGGGCTCAGAATCAAAACACATAAAAATCGGGAAATAGATCGTCTGCGGCTATTAAACATTGACTACCCAAAGTGGTTCAACTATTCATAAGGACTTGTTGTGCACATTTGACCTTCAGGACTATGCCTTTGCCTCGATTCTTGGGCGTTTGGCATGCATCCCGTTAGTCATATCATGACTTCAGGTCGTTGGAGTCCGTCGAGACTTTGGTGAGAGTTTTGTAAAACCAAAATGAGTAAGAAATAGCTATCAAGGTTTGGGTTTCACCCCTAACTTAACAACTTTTGCTCCTGAGCTTTTAATAAAATAGAGACGAAAATCCGTGCTAAAGGTGAGCATATAAGTTTGATATAACATATAGAGTTCGAAATAGTTTACGCATAACCAGCACGTACACAGGGTGAAATGAGGCATGTTAGTTATCGACATGAACCTATCGATACCAATGACTGCAGGTTGACTGCCCAAGGCAGTTCGCGATACATTCTCACCACTGTGAGCCATGTAGGTAATTGTCCTTAACAACCCCCGAGTGGAAGGATGTGTTTGTGTATGATGACTTGACTTTTGAAGTTTTCGTTGTAGTAGTTTGAAATCATTGAAGTATCTCTACCTTTCAGGTCGGTCGATCGGACGGTCATCCGGTCAGACGGCGACTCGAGTGGCGAGGTTACTCAGTGAGAACAAATTCACAGCAGGGCGGTGGACATCCGACCGGGTGGCAACCCTGTTACTGAACATGTTGAAAATTGTTTAAGTATTAAAGTCCAAATGTCTCATGATTCGGATGGCAGTTCGGTCGGATGGTAGTCCGATCGGACAGCAATTCGTTCAACACTCAGACTTCAGATCTTGGCAGAATTTGTTAGGTGTGGGACCCAAGGTGCAAGTCGTTCGGACAACCGGTCGCTCGGATGGCTGTCCGTTCGGACAGTTGTCCGACCTGATGGCACTCCGTCCTGGTTGTTCCGTTTGTCTTACACTTGGCCGTTTTGATTGTTTGTCGTGTTATCGAGATTTGTTGACATCGTGCTAACCAAAAGAGTCCCATCCAAAGCTTTAGAGACCCGACTGAACAGGAATTACCCAAATTCGGTCAGTCCTCCGGTTCAGGATGATAGTTCTTGGTTAACCCGGAGTCGATAATCTCGGGGATAGGATACAGATCTTGAACCAACACAACCACAAGATTGAGTAGTGAGTCGGCACAAGCTCCGATTCTATCGGTTTTGAATGCATTGAGTGTAAAAGAGTTGAAAGAAAGTTGGAAAACCATCTCTCAATCCTTTCCTCCATGAATATGTTTAGATCTATGAAAGATCCTTGTTAGTTTATGTGGAAATCGGTTAGATCTAAGTTGTTCTTGGTGGATTGAGGCCAAAACATGAAGTTCTTCAAGAACACATGATGATGACGTCATCCTAGAACACCTTGAATCTTGATGATTTCACGGTTAAAAGTTAAGATTTAAAAGATAGAAAGGTGTTTGAGTGCGCGTAGATTAAGGAAGTACAAGATTTAGGACAAGATCTTACCGAAATTGCGAGAAATTGGAGGAAAAAGCGAGTAGGAGCACGGGTTGGACGTCACTTGCCAAAAGTAGAAAGAATGAAAGTGGCAAGGGGTATTTATAGGATGCCCAAAGTGGAAAGGGTTGGTCGGTCGGATGGCATCTCGCTCGGATGGCAGCCCAGCCGAGTGGCTCCTCGGTCGGATGGCAATCCGGCCGGCTGGCACCTGGTTCGAGTGCGCGGCGCGACGAGTTTTGCTGTTTCGATTTCGATTGTGAGCAATGCGATAGAGTTTCCTAGTCAAATTACTTTTAATCCTAACTACTCATATCTCGCACTATCTCTTCTCTACCAATTATCATACTGTTTCGATTGCGATTGAGTTCGATTGCGTTTGAGTTTCGATTGTGATTCGATTGATTACCACACATAACATAAATAAACATGCACAAGTAACACATAAGGCACACACACGTATAACAATAACCAAAATGCGTAATTCGAGTTGCGATGCGATAGCGATAAGGCGATTAAACATGTGATAAATAGCGATTAATATGCGATTATTAATAGATACTCCACATAATACAACTAAAGTGAAAATAAAATAGACTAATTACAAGTCAAAGAAGTCAAAACAGGAATTGAGCAAGGAGAGACAGATCGCAATTAGCAATCTTGTCTTCCTTTGACTTCAATCTTGACTTTGACTTTGACTTTCAAAACACGGGGTGTTACAGGTCTGCTCCCGGATTTGTTGCAGGTCTACATGGCGCTCGCTTACTGGTGACACGTGTTGTTCTTTTTGTCGGAAGGAGCATCTTTGGTGCCACCTTGACGTCTTCCAAAAGCTTCTAGAAGCTTCTGGATTTACTTGCTTATGTAGGCGCCATGTTGGACTGAAAAAGTGGTGTGGTCCCTGCCATGTGGATGTGGAATTGGGACCATACCTCTTCAAGTCCCCCCAGTCCAGTGTGCCTTCTAGTTGAGTTGATCGTCTAGGAGGGATTCTGGACTTATTAAGGGTAGTGGTTGCTTTCTTTTTTAAGACGCATGTTGGTTGCCTTGCGCGTGTGGTGGCAACCTTACAAAGTTGAGTCAACTGGCTGCACGGCGCATGGCGTATGATGGTAACCTTACAAAGTTGAGCCAAGTGGACGCATGGCGCATTGCGGGATGGTAACCTTACAAAGTTGAGCCAACTGGACGCATGGCGCATGACGTTATGGTAACCTTACAAAGTTGAGCCAACTGGACGCATGGCACATGGCGTTATGGTAACCTTACAAAGTTGAGCCAACTGGACGCATGGCGTGATGGTAACCTTACAAAGTTGAGCCAACTGGACGCATGGCGCATGGCATGATGGTTCCTTCTTAAAGAAGTTTCCTTTCTTGGAATGAAGACAACTGATGTGATTGTCTGGTGTCCCTGTCTTTTCAGATATGAACAGGCGCCTTTTCAGATGTGTCAGTTGCTTTTTCGCCACGGTGACAGGGGTGTGTCGCCCACTTTTCCGAAAAAAAGAGATGACGGTTTCTCTCCCTTATGATGTGTCCTTTCCCTGTTGGTTGTCCACCTGTATTCCTGACGGCCCACTACCCATCGCATTTAATGCGATGGGTATAAATAGGTGGCGGTTTCCCCATTTTCTTCACTTTTTCGAATTCAAACACTCTTTTCCTCTCATCTTCTTCTTCCTCTCTCTTCTTTTTCCAAGTTCATCCTCCTATAATCATGTCAACTGTGGTGAATCCTTCCACCAAGAAGAGGAAGTACAAACCTAGGAATCCTCCTGGTCCTGATTGTGCTGAGATTAATCGGAAGTAAGAAGAATTTCAAAATCTGGTTAGGGATATGGGTTTTCGTCCCGAGTGGGGCGCTCAGTTTCCGACTCCTAACTCCACTGCTCTGGATGCTCCACCGGGGTATATGGCGATATATGCTTCCTACTTTCGAGAGGGTAACTTTCGTCTTCCCATGACGAAGTTTACTGCTGAGGTTTTGACAAACTATGGGTTGCACATCTCTCAGATTAACGCCTTAGGGTTACCTCGGCTTACACATTTCGAATTTATATGCAAGGCCAACCATATTGAGCCGACCTTTGATATGTTTAATGTTTTTTTATTTTGTGAGTTACACTAGCGGATTCTACTCCTTTAACTCCCGGACCGGTGGGGTTACCCCTTGTAGTTCCAACCCACCGAAAAGTCTGCACGATTGGAAACAGAAGTTTTTCTATATTCGTCGTGGAGTCATCCCGGTCGATATGCATTACCGGGCAGAGAATGAAGGGGTTCCCAAGATAAATATCTCTATAGATTTTGCTGAGCAAGAGTAGTACAAGACGTTGACGCGGAAAGTCACTTCTATTTCCCAACTTGAAGAGAGGGCGCTGGTGGGGGCTGGAATGAGCATGTTGTGGGTCCCGAAGAACCCTAGGGGTATCCCTGTTTACGGCTATCAGGGGAAAGGTATTATCGTTGCTCATTTGTGCTTGTGTTCTTCTTTGATTTTGTTATGCTCTTGCTCATGCTTTTGTATTTTGCAGTTGGGTATAGTTTGTTGAATGTTCTCGATCCAAGGGCTGGTGGTGCCATGGTTGAAGCGATACTACCTGAGGGGAGACCGGTGTGGTTGGATCAGAACTGGGACCGTTTCTTGCACCCCACCAGCGATAGTTTTTCCGCTTATGCCAATACTATCTTAGGTGAAGATGATGGAGATGACTTTGATGATACTACTGACCCCACTCGAGAGGAGGTTATTGTCCTCTCGAGTGAGGGTTCTAACATATCACGTGAAGGCCTAATCCCTCATTCCCCGCGTGCAGGTCCGGCGCAAGGGGCTACAAATGAACCGGTGAATGAGCCTGTTGGTGATGATGTTGATCCTCCAGTTGAAACTGCTGAGCAGTTAGAAACCAGAAAAAAGAAAAAGTTGGATAAGTATGAGAAGAAGGAGAAGAAGGTTGAGGAAAATATTACTGAAGCTCCTCGTAAGCGACCCTCTACCCTTCCTTTCCTGGATTATGTTGTCGTTTCTGATACGCTATCTGGTTTAGACGTAGGGGATAAGCGCGCTGAGTGTGACCCTGATGATGATAAGACTTTGACGGAGATCATGAAGAAGAAAAAGGTTCTTGAAGACAAGAAGAAAGAGCTTGATGAACAAGCTGCTGCTGCTCTTGACGCTAAGAAGTCTAAGCTTCAAAAGGAAACTCCTCCTGCACCCTCAGAGTCGGAGATTGACCTGGGTGTTTTTAGTGCCAAACGTGACAATCTCTTGGAGAAGATATATGTCGCTTCTGGTTCTCGAGGTAAAGATTTTTTATTTGTGTTTCTTGCTATCTACCTTTCGTTCTTCCTTTTGACTATCATGCTTGTCTGGCAATAGGTGCTAAATCGGGTAAGGCTCCCCGTAAGATTGACATTTCAAAGATTACTCATCCTACCTCTCCACCTTCTAGAACTTTCGACCTGTCCCTTCCCCATGATGATCTGGGTGAGAAGGAGAAACAAAACGATGTGGAAGTTGAACCAGTTGGAGAAGGTGGTGCTGCAGGTGGTGCTGGTGGTGATGGTCGACATAAAGGTGTTGATACCGAGGCAGAGTCGAGTGAGGCTACACTTCGCCATACCATCTATACCAAACGTCCACCGGGTTCTGGTGGTGGTGGTACTTTAGGGGTTCCCCGGAGTCCTGAGTATGAAAATGTTCAAGCTGGGTCTTGGGATACCCATAATCCAGCATGTGCTGATCTGCCGCATGCTCCTCGATGGAACTTGACTCAGGGCTCCCGGATGAGTGAGCACAGCAACTTTCGTGAGTTTTTTTCCTTATCTCTCCCCCCTGCTGAGAGATTATTTCAAAAGAGGCGTAACCGGTTAGATCTCTTGGATGACCATATCCATGCCGGGGTTAATTTTTTTGCTACCTCCCAAGAGATCGCCCGGGAATGGCAGTTGATGGGAGAAGATACGCTAGAATTTGAAAATGCGAAGAAGGCGTTTGCTGAGGAAAAGGAAAAATTTAACTCGGAGCAAAAGGGGTTGTTATGGAGGGTTTCTGATGCAGAGGAGAAACTTTCCAAGGAGAATCAGTTTAACACCAAGAAGCAGAAAGAATGGGAGGTTGCTTGTGAACGGACCAACAAGGAGTTGCAAGCTCAGCGTGAAGCCATTGTTAGGTTGTCTGGGGAAAAAACGAAAATCAGCGATGAGGCTGAGCAAGAGCGCGTTGCGCACCAAAAAAGAGAGCAAGAGTATGTCGAGCGCATAGCCAAGTTGGAGAAGTTTGCTGAGGAAAAAATTGCTGAGAGCAAAGCCTCTGAGATCCTGGTTGAAGAAGTCACTGCCGACTGCAAGTGGCTACTTGCTCGCACGGTGCCTCTGGTAACTTTCATTATGTTTGTTTGTTTTTTGTTATTCGTTGTTGTTTCCCTCATATGTGTATTATCTTCACAGATTGCTGAACGTATTGCAGGATCGGAAGAGTTGGCCAAGTACATGTATGAACTTGGTGAAGTTGTGTATGCCCATGGTCGTAAGGAAGGTTATGCTGAGGGAAGGGCAGCTGCTGAGGCAAAGGAACCGTTGAAGAGCTTTGAATTGTATAAGATTGACTGTGTTGCTCGCTATGCTGAGAAGCGACAGGAATTCGAGTCTCTTGAATTTGCTATTGTCAAAGCTGCTGGAAAGTTGTCTCGAAAACCCAACGGGATTGAATTGATGAAGAAAGCTCTTGGCGATGAAGAGCATGAAACCGGAGGTGCCGGCACTAGCCACCAGGAATGAAGATTTTCGGCCTGTGTGTCGTGTGTGGGCTTGATAGCCTTATAACTGTTGACAATTTCGTAAACAATTTACCTTAAGCTTCGTGAACAACTTACTCTTTATGTTTGTTAACATTTTGTTACATACGGCTATGTTTTTATGCTAACTGTAGATTTTTGCTTTTTATTTGCTGTGAATTTTGTCGTCGTTACAATTTGTGCATGTGTAATTACTTTGATTAGGTATCACGAATGAGTGATGGCGCTGACATGTTATGCTGTGTTAGTTATCTCATCGTTACACAGTTCTGTGTTATGCTTTGTAAAAACTGTACAACGTTTGTTATGTCGTTAAGCGCAGGGTTTGATTCGTGTATACGAAGTGATCGATTTACAGGTTATTGTGTTGACCCAGCTGTGCTCAGCTTTGAGGGCCTTACAATGTTTTTTTACCATGTTTTCGATGTTTCATGTTTATGTGGGCACGAAGTATTATTTGGCGTGACAGGCTTTAGTTGTGTTCTTGACCCGGCTGTGCACTTCTTTGCAACGAACCTTGGAGGTCTACAATGTTTCCTATTTCGGAACCATTGGTGTTTTCATGTATGCCCGAAGTAATATATGCAGTTGTAACAAAAATTCGCATGAGATAAGATAGCCAACACTTCTTGTATTTAGAGTAAAAAATGTGTCGGCGCGCGGCCATTACAAGTACAGATAAAAACTTTGACTATCTACATGTAGCATTTTCTTAATTGCTGAGCATTCCAGGTTCTTGGGACTTCTTTGTTCTCAAGTGTGCGTAGCTTGTACGCTCCCTTCCCAAGAACTTCATCTACGACATAAGGCCCCTCCCACTTGGGGGCTAATTTTCCCGGTTTCTCGGCATTAGACGCCTCATTGTCCCTTAGGACGTAGTCACCGGGGTTGAACGTGCAAATTCGAACCTTACTATTGTAGTATTTTTCCAACTTGGTCTTGTATTTCGCCTCATTGATTGCCGCCATTTCCCTTCTCACGTCTAGAAGGTCTAGATCCAACCTTCTTTCTTCTTCGTTGTTGATCATGTTCATGGAGAGCATTCTTGGAGATGGCAGGCCAATCTCTGCTGGTATCACGGCTTCGAACCCATAGACTAGACTGAACGGTGTTTCTCCGCTGCTTGTCTTTGGCATCGTCCTATGGGCCCATAGTATGCTGGGTAGCTCGTCAACCCAACCTCTTCGTTGTGTCCTCAGCCGTGCCTTGATACCGTCCACAATACTCTTGTTCACCGCTTCAACCTGACCATTTCCCTGCGGGTGTGCGATCGAGGAAAATGTGTGCTCTATATGCAGATCCTTGAACCAACTTGGAGATCTTCTGCAGCAAAATTTGTTCCGTTGTCGGTGATGATTCTCAAAGGCAACCCGAACCGGCAGATTATTTGCTCCCAGATGAACCTTCGCACTACGGTAGATGTGGTTGATGCCAGCGCCTTTGCTTCCACCCATTTTATGAAATAGTCTACTGCGACTATGATGAACTTCACTGCTCCCGGGGATTCTGGAAAAGGACCAACCATATCTATCCCCCATTGCTGGAACGGCCACGCCGTTGTTACGGGGACTAGTTCATTTTTTGGGCGCATCTTTTTCGGGGCATGTCTCTAACAACCGCTGCATTTTCTCAAGACCTTTACCGCATCAAGATGCATTCCGGGCCAGTAATACCCGGCGTTCATTACTTTGGCTACTACCATTCTTGGGCCGGCATGAATGCCGCAGATGCCCTCGTGTACTTCGCGAATCAGGTAGTTTGCATCTTCTGGATCGACACATCTCAATACGACCCGAGGTACGATTTTCTGTACAATATCCCATTCACCATCTGGTAGTGTTTGGATTTGTACTGTATTTTCCTTGCTTCAGCTTTGTTTTCGGGTAGTATTCCAGACTAGAGATACATGATTATCGGAGTCATCCGAGACGTCGTTCCCAGTTAAATGACGCTTACTTGCCTTAGCGGTACCGATGGATTGCTTAGAACTTCAATGCGCACATCCTTGGCCAGGTGTTGGAAACTGGTGGATGCAAGCTTGCTTAGTGCATCTGCTGGTTTATTCTCACTTCGGTTGATATGATGCACTTTGTAGGAATTGAAGTTCTGTAGCAATGTTTTTGCTTGGTCTAGGTATAGCGCCATCACATCTCCTTTGGCATCGTACTGGCCATTGATCTGCCCTGCTACTAACATGGAGTCCACATGCGCCTCAATGTGTTTGACTCCCATTTTGATTGCTAACCTCAAACCAGCAAGAAAGGCTTCGTATTCGGCTTCATTGTTCGTGCTCTTGAAGTCTAACCGGATGGCGTACGTGAATTCATGTTTTTCTGGGCTTACCAGCCTGAGTCCTGCGCCTGCGCCATCTTCGTTGGATGCTCCATCTGTATACAGTAGCCATGGTTCTTCCGAATGTTGCATTTCAGCTCTTTCCATTGCCTTGCATTCTCTATCTTTATCATTAGGTACCTCTGTCATGAAATCAGCCAACACCTGACCTTTAATTGTTGGCCTTGGTCTAAAAACCACATTGTGGCACCCCAATTCTATAGCCCATTTCGCTAATCTTCCAGATATCTCAGGCCTTGCGAGGATGTTGCCAATGTTGTAATTTGTTAATACATGAATGGCGTGATTGGAGAAGTACCTGCGCAATCGTCTTGATGCATGAATCAATGCCAGTACCAGCTTTTCCATTATGGCATACCTTGTTTCCAGATCATTCAAAGTTCGAGACACATAATAGACTGGTGTTTGTACGCCTTGTCGGTCTACGAGCAAAACTGCTCCTACTTCTTTTTCTGATGCTAATGGGTACATTACTAGGGGCTCCCCTTTCATTGGTGCTGTCAGTTTTGGCAATCTTATGAGGCAATCCTTCATTTCTCGGAACGCATGTTGGCTTCCGGAGTCCACTGGAACTGATTCTTCTTTACACAGTTGGGAGTGTTTTAATGAATGGGAAAGACTTTGCTGCATGATTGGCAAGGAAGCGGTTGAGTGCTGCTAACCGTCCAACCAACTTCTGCATTTCCTTTATTGTTGATGGTGAAGGCATCTGCTCGATCGCTTGCACTTTGTCAGGATTGACTTTAAACCCATCGATCTTTTGTAACAATGAAACCCAGGAACTTTCCTTCTTCCATACCAAAGGAGCATTTCGCTGGATTTAGCTTGATATTCACTCTGCGCAATGTATCGAACGTTTTTTGAATATTTACCAGCATCATACTTTCTTCTTTGCTCATGATGACCAGGTCATCCATGTACACTTCAATGTATTTGCCGATAGCATTGCTGAACATTTCATTCATCAGTCACTGATAAGTTGCACCTGCATTTTTTAAACCAAAGGGCATTTTTGTGTAGCAGTACAGCCCTGTTGGTGTGCGAAATGCAGTTTTGTCTTCATCTTGGATGGCCATCTGCACCTGATGGTATCCTTTATAACAGTAGAGGAAACATTTCCATCTGAACGTTGCCAGCGAATCGATCTTCTCGTCGATATCTGGTAAAGCATAACAGTCGCACGGGCATGATTTGTTTAAATCTTTATAATCCACACACATTCTCCAACTGTCGTTTCCTTTTTGGACCATTACTGGGCTGGCCACCCAGGTTTGATAGCGGACTTCTCTGATGATACCAGCATTTAGTAACTCTGTGACTTGCTCTTGCATAGCAACGTGCTTTATGTCTCCCAGATGACGCTTTGTGTGTACCACAGGCTTGGCATTCTCCGAAACATTCAGCCTGTGCTCTGCTATGTGTCGTGGAACACCCACCATATCGGCTGGTGTCCAGGCGAACACGTCCATGTTCTCAAATAGCAACTTTTTTAGCGCTGCGCGCGTGAGATCTGACATTGTTGGACCCGGAGTGACGTTTGTTCTGAGTATTTGCTGTTCAGTACCCATTTTTCGGCTTTTGTGCGCGGTGCAGACTTGCTTGCTTTTACTGGCCTAATTTCGTTAGTTGCAAGGACTTCTTTGCTTGCGTAAATTATTGCTACTCCTGTCTCTGTTGGGAAACCAACAGCTGAATGTTGCCCTGAACAAATCATACTAAAATCTCCTTGGGATTCTCTTCCCATAAGGATATCATGTCTTGAGTGTGCGGGTAGCACCATGAATGTGACTTCTTCTGTTCTTGAGTTCCTTCCGTCCGAGAGTAGCACCGGAAACGATATCTGACCAAGAGGAAAAACGGCTTCATTACAAAAACCAATTAGTGGGTAATCTACTGGTTCCAAGCGCGCCTTGTCTTCTTGGTCGAATTGATTAAAGCATTGCTCGTAGATGATATCTGCGGTGCTCCCTGGATCAATGAAGATGTAATCAGTCTGGTAGTGACCGACCACCCCAGAAATGACTATATGTCTTCTTTCTCTTGGGCCTCCCCTTACCACGGGGAAAACAACTTGTCTCTCGCGCCAGGAGTCGTCTTGTGTACGCTTGTTATAATTCTTTCGTGGTCTTCGTGGGCCCCCTTGGACCATGTGGGTTTCTAATTTTCGGAGCATTTTGTTGTCCGGGCCTTCTTCCCTTCTTTGAATTTGGCGATTGTCGCGCTTTCCCCTTTTTACTAGATGTGTGAGCCTTCTATCTCTTAGAGCTCTTTCTATCTCTTGCTTTAGGCTAAAACAGTCGTCGGTCAGGTGGCCTGTGTCTTTGTGGAATTCACAGAAAAGGTTTGGGTCTTGACCTCTTTTATTTCGCATCTGTAAAGGGGGTTTGAACTGGTGGTTTTCGGTTGACAAGACCTCGGAAGGGGTCTTTGTTAGGGGTGTCCACTGTTTTTCCCTGTTCTCTCTTTTAACCTCTTTGCGATGAGCGATCTGGTTGATTATATTGCGCGCGTCTTCTCTTATTGGGCTTCTTTCTCTGTAACCAGATGTTTTCCATGATTGACCTTTGCCTTTCTTGTTGCGCCGATCGTTGTGGTTGTAACTATATTGACGGTTGTCATCACCGGTCAATTGTTTCTCAGTGCGTGCAATTTTTTTTGCTGCTTCAATGAAGGTTTCCCAATCTTTGGGGCCTCCATCTCTTCCTTCAATCGTTTGATCAGGTCGTCACACTTTACTGCCCTCATAAAGTGTGCGCGCATCATCTTCTCGCCTACATCTCCGATTTCCAGACATTCTTTGTTATATCTGGTGATGAAATCTTCTACGCTTTTGTGATCTTTCCTCCATATATTCAAACAATCAGCTGGATCTCTAGTATGTCTGCGCTGTTGGGAGAAGTGCGCGAGGAACTTGTCTCGAAAATCGATCCATGGCTTAATTCTTCCTGCTGGCAGGCTGTCAAACCAGACGCACGCCGCGCCAACAAAGGTTTGTGCGAAAAGATGACACCAAGTTGGTAAGTTCCATCCACCTGTTACCCCTGCGCCATTGAAGACTTGGAGGTGGTCGTCAGGATCTGTTAAGCCATTTTATTTGCCTGCATTGTGTGACAGTTTTGTCTTATCGATATCGGCTGTTGCAATCTCTCTGATGAACTTGGAGTTTTCAGCCATGCCATCTGGGCGATAGCTCAATGAGTAATCGTGTTATGCCTTTGGATTGTACCCCGCGCGCTTGTGGGGTTTGTACGCCTCGTGTTCTGGTGGTAATCTGTTGAATACCGTGCTTTCTTTCTTGTACGTCGGGTCATCTTCTTCATTGTAGCTATCCCATTCGTCGTTTATGTTGCGCGGGCCTAAACGACTTTGTAACGGCTTTCTCTGTTGATGAGAGTATTGCACATAGTTACTTTCCGTTTCACCATAAGTATCGCGCGTATCATGCGCACTTTTCCTTCTGACAGTGGGTGCTTTCTCATGATTTAAGTTCCACGCATTGGTCTGCTGGGGCAAGTGGGTGCTCGGAGGCCTTTGCGGTGGAGTAACAAAAGTAGATTGGTTAGCTTGTGCTTGGAGTAAGGCTTGATGCGCGCTGAGCTGTGCATAGACAAGGTTTAAGGAGGTTGTTCGTTCGGCGTACCAGGAAGCCAGAGTCTTTCCCTCGGGTAGCCCTAAGAGTGCCGAAAAGTTCAACTGTGTTTGGACCGATGGGGTTGAGGGGCCAGCCCCATGGTTTGGTGTAGGAACTTCCGGAGGTGTTTGATTAACTACCCTGGGTGGAGGTTGGAAGGTGGCTCCATTTGTGGTTTGGTTAATAACTCTTGATGGAGGTTAGAAAGTGGCTCCATTTGTGGTTTGGCTGATAACTCTGGATGTGCTTCCAAAGATATCAGAAAATTCATTGTTCATTCGCCTTTCTTGGATGGTCTCGTTCCCCTGGACTCTTTGGACGTGCGCGGTGTCCGAAATGAGTTCAAAGGAAGAGACTTCTCCGTCCATTTGAGGGGAAGGGTTTGGTTCAGTCATTCTAGAGAGTTTTTTGAAGAAAAAGGAGATGAAGATGGTTTGCAAAAAATGGGGTGGGCGCCAATGATGAAACACTGGTTAACACCGATGGTTAACTAGCCGGATTGTCTCTTATGTGGGTTCAATCTCATTTTCTACTCGCCAAATGACTAGGGTCCTGCAAAACAGCAACACCGTTAGCTCGTTAAGAGGGGAATATGGGGGTTTCCCTCTTAACCAGGCTCCGGCGTGAGAATAAGTACTGTTCTGAGGAAGAAAACAGTGTGTGTTGTGAGTGAGAGTGTGAAGAATATAATAGAATAACCTAAATGATGAAGGGTCCTATTTATAGCCAGAGGGTGAAAGAGGGAGGAGCAACCTTGCCAGCTGTTATCAGGCGCCAGCTGTCCGACCAAGGGGAATATCCTATTGGTCTCCTCTGCTGCGTTTAGGATAGTGGTCCACGTGGCGCGCCGATATTTGTCCATGCTGGAGAAATCGTACTGCTGTTGTCGGTCTGCTCCCAGATTTGTTGCAGGTCTACATGTCGCTCGCTGACTTGTGACACGTGTTGTCCTTTCTGTCGGAATGAGCATCTTTGGTGCCACCTTGACGTCTTCCAGAAGCTTCTGGATTTACTTGCTAATGTAGGCGCCATGTTGGACTGAAAAAGTGGTGTGGTCCCTGCCATGTGGATGTAGAATTGGGACCATACCTTTTCAGTTGGCTACTGGTAAAAGTCGTTTTATGAATTGTTATATTTATAATTATAATAAAATTATTAATTTAATACATAAGAGTTAATTCATATATATAAATTTTGTATATGTTATTCTAATATTTATATGTTGATTATATAAAAGAATAGTTAACTATCGATCAGAATTGAAAATGTGTATTACTTGTACTTATCTTGTAATTAGTAATTGATGTGAAGAGGGTAATATAAAAAGCGAGACTGCTAAATAGTTTTACATGGATTAGAGCATTCACATTCTAACCATCAAATTATATGAGGAGGGGTTTTTATATTATAAAGGGTATAAAAAGTGGTTGTGAGTAGAGGAGAGAGAAAATGTTACTGTTCATCTGTATATTTGGAGGGACACTGTTCACCCGTTATAATTTTTTAATATATTTTGAAAGTGGTTGTGAGTGGAAGTGAGAGAAAAATGTAATGATAATATTATTTAATTGAAAGGAGAGAGAAAAAGTATTTGTTTTTAGTGGAAATATATTGATATAGGAGTTGTTTTTTAGTGGATTGTATGTATAATTTGATGAATTGGATGTGAATAAATTTGGTTATTAGAAGCACATCATATAAAAAAGAGTGTGCCTATTGGCACACCAAACCCTAGCAAAATTAGGGTTTATCTACGCTGCGTATTGGTCAATACGCATCGTATAGTGTTCAATCAATACGCTGCGTATTGACCAATACGCAGCGTAGATAGCCCATAGATCTCAGTGCCTGATTACCAATCATTGCACAGAAAACAAGGTGTGTCTATGCTGCGTATTGACCAATACGCAGCGTATTAAATTTTACACAAATGGTCCCTGGAGTTTCAAAAATTTACACCAATGGTCCCTTATTTTTTATATATTTATACTTTGGTCCCTTAAGTTTCAGTTTTTACAAAAATAGTCCCTGTTGTTTCATAAATTGACATAAATGGTCCATGTCAGGGACTATTTTTGTAAAAACTGAAACTTAAGGGACCAAAGTGTAAATATATCAAAAATGTGTAAAAAGGGGGTCTTCTTTAAAGAACCGGCCCTTGCAAGACTCGAACTCGTGACCTGTCGTTTAGAACCGCAACGCCTTAACCAGTTTATCCTCTGTCCAGAGCTGTTAGAATATGAAACTTAATTCTTAGATACACTATTTAGGTTTTTACCCTTGTTCTGAGGCTAAAGGAAGCCAAAAACAGGGGCTTTATTGTCATTTGCTTATCATAGGATGCGTAGGGATCCCTACGCAGCGTATAGGTCCATTTTTTTTTTTTTTGTGTTTTCCTTGGTTTGTATTTATAGAAAACAATATTTTTTGATAAATAATGGCACAAATATAATTTAGAAAAGCTAAAAATAATACAAAAATTATGTTTATAAAAATATGAATTATAAATTAAAAATTAATTAAAAATGATATTATTTGAATTATAAAAATTAAAAATGATACAAACTTTATAAATTAAAAAAATTCTACAATTTACAAAAATACAAGTTTCCGGTTAATCTTCGATTTCATTTATACTCGCTTCTCTGTCTTCTTTTGCTTTAGGATTGATTAACTCGTAGTAGTGCTGTAACCGCGGTCTATACATTTCTTCCCACCGTTCCGCAGCTATTGATCGATGTGTCGACCACAACGGGGTCGTTAAAGGCATGGGGTAGTCTCCTTCCAACTTAGCATGTATGAAGTGTCCCCCGTGAACATGTACGAGCGTTATCGCTTGAGGTCGTGGATCTAGTGGGGCATCCCTTAATGGGAAGATGGTAGTGCTGCATTCGATGCTTAGCACGTGGACGACAATATTATACCTTTGCGCTACGAGAAACCCTACGTGGGGCATATCCATCCAATGACTTGGACCGCACGCTTTCAATGAATGCCATTCGATGCTCTTACGTATTCGTTCAAAGTCTCCTTTGTTATATGTTTCGAATACATGCTTCCAACGCGCCTCGTTATGGCCAATCTCCAGTAGTAAATCTCTTCGAATATTGGGCCATGCGTGTTCCAGAAAACCTAATCCGACAGCCACAGACATGTACCCACAATGACCGTCTGGGGTCACATCTTGTATACGCGATATGTAAGAGTGAAACTCTGATGGAATTTGATTCTTAAACCTTCTAATGCTTAACAAGTGCTCGTCCCCCTTCATTAATGGAAAACCCTTATCATCCTGCGTCTCTTTCTTTTTAGAACTCGTTGAACTGTTTCGTCGCATTTTAGGTTTTTCAGACTTTACAACCGAACCAGTTCCACGAGAGCCCTCTGACGGTACGTATGAGCTGTGTCGGGGTAAATCGTACCTATGTTTGGGGGAAGCGGTATATACGTTGCTGTCCTCGCCATAGGAGCTGTGTCTCGCAGCTTCGTCTAACCTGGCAGCTTCATCTAGCCTTTCTTGTACTTTCTTTGATGTAGGCCGACCGCGAGTATTTTGCTGGACGATCGGTGGTTTCTTGGTTGACGATTTCGGGGTGAAGACCGCTTTTATCTTTGAAAGCAAACTCTTTTGCTGAACGGGGGACTGCGCCTCTAAATGTTGCCGCACATTATTTAGCTCTTCTACAACATCGACTTCCTCGTCTACCAGTTTACACGGGCGCAAGTCAAGCTTACGCCAGAATACATCTATGTTGTCGAGTTGTATCATACGCCCTGTACAGTTAAGTTAATACGGTGTGAGAAACAGCTAAATCGTACAAGATAACAAAAGGTTTATGGTTTTAATATTTTTTACCTGTACTTTTGTAGTTTTCCAGCCTACAAGCACACGGCAATCCACAGCTAAGCCACATATGGCAACCACATGATGCGTTAAGTTTCCGCAACACCTCCATCTTCCTAGTCAGCTCTTTTGCCAGCAAATCAAGTGCTTCATGGGAAACCTTTCCACGTAGGTTGTCCAACACTCGGCGTCTGTGGTGGTTCATCGTTTTTTTCGATGCTCTCAGTGAAACTTTTTTGTATTTCATCGTACTGAGTTTCAACTATATCAATGACGCATCTTGCTATTCGCTCCAATGAACTCCCGCGCGTAATGTATCTTTTTAAATTTGCGTGCTGGCTCTCAACTCTGTTGGTGGTGCGCTGACCAAAGTTGCGACACTTATCGGTCCACGCATAAACGAACATTTCTTTATAGTCTTTGAGCCAGTTTTCGTAGACGTAATCATAGACACCTGCAAAAATAAAATAATGAAATGTAAAAGCGTGTGTAAAATATAATAGATTGGGTGAGTCGTTTGTTGAAGGAACACTTACTTTCTCGGTTGGCAACCACGAGTCAGTTATACATTTTCTCCAAGTTGTACATGGGCTCTGAAGAAGATTCGCACAATCTCCGCCAGTACGACATAAATTTCCCCCAATCTTCTTTATCGAACCCTTCCTTGCACTTTTGCACTATATTTTGTTGGATGTGAAAGTGGCATAGAAGCCTGGTTGCGTTCGGGAATACTTTAGAACACGCGTTAATTAGGGCAAGCTCCCTATCCGTGACTATCACACGCGACATCATACATTCATGCAATATTGACTTGATCCGCTCAAGCACCCACACGTAGTTACCCTTTCGTTCTTTACAAATAACGGCATGTGCGATACAAAAAGACTTCCCAGTCGACGTCATACCCACAACCTGGACAAATGGCATGTTGTAGAGGTTTGTTTTGTAGGTCGCGTCGATCAACATCACGTGCGGGAATGCACGCCACATAGTGATTGAATAAGGATGAACAAAGAAAATCTCTGTTACGACATCTGTTTTGGGTTCCTGTCGGGTTTCGTAAACGAATCGGTGGTCATGCAGCAGGCTTTCTAGTGCCTGAATAGGATTCTTTCCGTCCACTATGGTCGCTCTAATTTTTTGTACCGCATTTTGCACGTCTTTCTGAACATGCAGGCTGTCGGGGAACTGCTTTCTTAGGGTTTGAAATATGATACGTGGCTCCATGTTTTGAGCAGTTAGCTGCTCCACTAGCTTGTATTCGGCTTCAGTAAATCTTCGCACAAAAGCATGGCCCAACAGACTCGTCGTAGGTTCGTGGTTATGGTTCGCGTCTTCCACTTTTAACTCCCACGTGTCATTTGTCACGTCCCGGATGGCGAGTAATGAAAAGGGGCAACCGATTTTTTTGCTACCAGCTTTCCTAACTGTTGCTTTACTACGGTGCTCACCACTACGGTCGCACACAAGCCATACCATCCCAGTAGTACCGCCAATATTTTTCGATCGGCGAGTAACAATTACGTAACCATACGCCTTTCCCGTTTCTTGTACCCAATTCTTCAAATCAGTTTGAGACATGAAACGCTAAAAAAAGTTACGTTAATAATAATAATAATAAATACAAGGGTTAATATAGTATTTAACATTAATAATAATAATATTAATAACAATTATAATTATAGTATTTTACCAATAATAACAATAATAATAATAAGAGTAAACTGCAATTTTACACCCTGAGGTTAGGGGTGATTGGCACTCCTACCCCCCCTAAGGAAATAATTGCAAAAATACACCCCACTGTAACCCTTATGTCGCACTTCTACCCCCCGGACCAAGATGCCGTTACAATCTAGCCTTTTCTGTTAATGGTCAAAGGGTAAATAGGTAATTTTGGCATCATGTTGACTTGCATCCTCATAAAAACCCCATTTCAGCACTATTGAACCCTGAGGTTAACCCTAACTCAAAATTGAAGAACTCTGCACTCGCGTTCAAGGATCCTTCAACAATTACAGGTGATTAGAAGTTGGGTTAGGAGCATGGATCGTCGATTGTGGAAGCTACGAGCTGAAGATCAGTATTTTGAACCGGCTGTAATGTACCGTAAGTGACATGCAAGCTCACAGCGTTTGAATCAGGTAAAATTTTAACATATTTCTCTGTTAATTTGTTTTTGTTGTTTGCTTACAGGCGAAACCCAAACTGAATTTAGCATAAAATTTCACCATGGAGGTAATTTTGTAGAAAACCCAAATAGGAAATACCTTGGTGGGAAGATGAACTACATTGATCATGTAGATTTTAGAGTGTTGAATACTGATGTTTTAGAGCGATGATTAAGCAATTAGGATACAATGATAGGCTATATGGCTGCATTCATTACAAGGAACCATACTGTGCGCTGGAGTTTGGTCTTAGGAAAATAAAATGTAATGTTGACTTAGAGCCTATATTTGATCATGTGCGTCAAGGAGTCCACATGATAGACATGTATGTTGAACACCGTAGGTCAACAATATTGGAAAATACAAGTGAAGGTCGTATAGGGGCTAGTAAAGCAATTGTTCCAGCATCATTTACACAAAATGATGACAATGATAGTATGAATGAAGATGAGGAAGAGAGTGACGGTAGTGATCCTGATTATGAGTACGTTGAGGAAGATAATATGGTTTATGAAATAGAGGTGGATATGCAGAGGTTCAGGGCTAATGTTGAAATTTCTAGGGAAGAACTGGATGGTTCAAGTGATGGGGATCATGATGATGACAGAAGCGAAGAAGGTCATCAGCCTGTTGACTTGGAGGTTTTTGAAAGTGGCTCTGATGACAATTCAAGCCTTAGAGATAAGGTTGCCAAAAAGATAAGGAGGAGAAAGAAGAGTGCTATAAAAGGTCCAAATGATTTGCCATTCTATGTTGGTCAGCTTATTGATGACAAGAAAACGATGAATCAGATGGTGAAAAGTTATGCTCTTAAGGCTAGGAGGGATGTGTTTATTCTAAAAAATGAATTGTTAAGGTATAGGGTAGTATGTTTTGGAAGCAATCCACCACTACTTGGTCCTGTAAAAAAAAGGGAGAAGAGGGGCAAAATAGTAATTGCACCAAAGTAGGGCAGAAAAACAAACCCAAGCACCTTAAAAGGCATATCAAGCCCACCTGTCCTTGGGCAGTTCACATCTCAAGAAACACGGACAAGGATAAGTGGTGTGTCAAGACCATTCGTAATGAACACAATTGTTTGACAACAAGGGCAGTTTCTTTGTATACAGTGAGTTCAATTGCCAGAGAGATCCAACCTTTGATTGAAAGCAATCCAGACATGCCGATTCATGCAATCCAAAGTCAACTGCTTCGGAAGCATCAACTTGAAATATCACTCCATAAGGTCTTCAGAGCCAAGAGGATAGCAACTACGAAGATTTATGGTGATTACCAAGAACAGTATGGTTTGCTAAGGTCATACTGCGATGAACTTCTAAAAGCCAACCCAGGTACAATTAACTTTCTGCTCATTTCTGCTCATTGACTATCTATAAATTTCACCAACACAGGTAGTACAATTAAAATTGATGTGGAGCCATGTGGGAACTCAGCTAGTCCTACAAGGCAGTTTCGAAGGGTTTATTTTTGTTTTGCCTCTATGATGAGAGGAATTAAGATGATTGGAAGACCATTGCTGGGTGTGGATGGTTGTTTCATGAAAGGTCCATTTCCTGGTCAAATCTTGAGTGCTGTTGGTATTGATGGGAACAATAGCATATATCCAGTATGTTATGCCCTTGTTGAGTCAGAAACAACACAAACCTGGAAATGGTTTTTGCAACTGTTGAGAGATGACCTAGGGTGTACGGCTGACTCTTGTTTCACCTTCATCAGTGACAGACAAAAGGTAATAACTTGTTAATTTTGGTATCAAAATATTGTGGTTATTCTAAAAAATGAATTGCATTTTTTTATCACAGGGTCTGATTCCTGCTATGCTAGCTGTGTTTCCTAATGGTTAGCACAGATTTTGTTTGAGGCACATCCATGAAAACATGAAATCCAAGTGGCGTGGAGATCTTTACAAGAATTTACTTTGGTCAGCCGGAAGGAAGACATCTATTCCATACTTTAACAAAGCTATGGAAGAAATTAAGACAACAGAACGAGCCATGTACGACTGGCTGAATGAGATCCCATTCACCGCTTGGTCAAGAGCATACTTTTCTGGAAGAGCTAAATGTGATATGTTGCTGAACAACATATGTGAGGTTTTTAACCGACAAATTGTGGGAGCAAGGGACAAGCCGATAATCACATGCCTTGAATTCATTCGGGAGTACATGACCAAGAGGATAGTCAATGTCAAGAAATTGCAAGCAAAGTGTATGGGGCCACTGACACCTCATGCCACTCAGGTCTTCGATGAGATCAAGCAACAGGCTGCTGAATTGTCTGTTCTAATGGTTGATTAAGACAAGTATCAAGTAACAGGTCCGAGATCACAGTGTGTTGTGAATGTCAAACATAAAACTTGTGCATGCAGGAAGTGGGATTTGACAGGGATGCCTTGCAAACATGCAGTTGCGGCCATATGGGATATGTCAAGGAATAACATTGATGCTGGCATACCAGAAGAGTGGGTGGATGATGTGTATTGGCTGTAAACATGGAAGAAAGTTTATGACAATGTGATAGAGCCTATCAACGGGCCGGAGATGTGGACTCCTTCAGAGTGTCCAACAACACTCATCCCACCAAAGCATCATGCACAAGTTGGAAGGCCAAAGAAGAAAAGAAGGAAGACATTTGGTGAAAAAGAGCTTAAGCAGGAGTTCGACAAAGGAGGTAAAATGACCAGAAAGGGAAGTAGCATCAAGTGTGGTAAATGTGGGAACGTGGGTCACAATGTGAGGAGCTGTAAAGGACAAGGTGGTGAACAATCAACTGCTTCACAGGAATCACACACTGCCACTCAAGGTGCACCAGTTTACAATCTTGATGAGTGATGGATGGTTTGTAAGTTTAGACTATGTTTGTTAGGTTTGCCAACTTTGTTGCAGACATTGTTTGGTTGGTTTGTATCTTTATCTTTGGTTTGGTATTTGTGTGGTTTGTTCAAGACAATGTTTGGATGGTTTGTAAGTTTAGACTATGTTTGTTTGGTTTGTTCAAGACAAAGTTTGGTTGGTTTGACTTGTTTATAAGGTCAAAATGTCCATTTTGGTCATTTACAGCAGGTTTGAGTTGTTCATAACTGGCATGCATGTCAATTGCAGCAGCCTATATATATTGTGTTTAGATGATCACAGGCAGGTTAAGCAAATGTCAATTGCAGCAGCCCATATATGTATTTGCAGCCTATATAATTGCTGGTACAAGTACAATGACCATTTATAAGGTCAAAATGACCATTTTGGTACAAATAAGAGGCGGAAAGTGATTCGATTAGATTACATTGCAACATTTAGTACAAATAACATGTCAAACATACAAACTTAAAACCAAACAAAATCTAGCCTATTTCCAGTGACAATCATCCAAACAAGACCAATCCGAATCCGAACCATGCTCCCCTTCATATGGGTCAAAGTACCAATCATCATCTTCATCCCAATATGTGTAATCCCATGCATGTTCCAGCACTTCAGGGTCATACTCCTTTGTCGGATCTCCGAATATCTTTTCATAATCAGTTTCTTGTTCCATGTAAGGTCTGAGTATCTCAGACTCTTGATCTTCAAAGTATACATAACTGTCTGGTTCTTCGGCTGCAATATTTTTCTCATTCTCAACTTTATCATTCTCCTTGTCACCCATACCTACATAATTACAACCAGGCTACCAAAACAAACATATAAGAACTTTAAAAGAACCATTGCATAAACTTCAAAACTCATAATCCAAATACGGTTACACTCTAAATACACAACCAAATCTACTTAAGCAAAAAAAAAAAAGAACAATCAAGACCCAAGTAATCACAAAATACATCTTCAGTTTCAACACATCGCCATTCTTGTACCGAGCCAACTGTTCTTTGCACTTAGCCAACTCATCCTTATCTTTAATGCTTTGAATTAAAGCAGGCATTACCTCTCGACAAACCGGACATCCCTGTTCTTCACTAACATCAGCCCATCTGAGGAATCCACATCCTCCAACCTGTTATCGGACATCATAAGCAACAGAAGAATGAAACTTGACTTTCAATAACCATTAAACACAAGAAACTTACACATCTAAGATACCATCGACCAGGATTAGCTTTGGATTGTGACTCTTTGAACATCGTTTTCGCACCACAAGGACATATGATGTCTGAAGCTTGACTTTTGCTCATGGTCTCCTTGGATCGAAGCACAGAGGAAGAAGATGAAGACATGTTCAGCGATTGAAATGGTTGAACACAGACAAATTAGGGCGTGAACTTGTTATATGAGGAAGGGGATAAACGTTGGTGGGTAATTTCGACATTTCACCTAACTCTAACGGTAAGTGTAACGGCATCTTGGTCCGGGGGGTAGAAGTGCGACATAAGGGTTAACAGTGGGGTGTATTTTTGCAATTATTTCCTTAGGGGGGGTAGGAGTGCCAATCACCCCTAACCTCAGGGTGTAAAATTGCAGTTTACTCTAATAATAATTATAATTATAATATTTTTAATAATAATAATAATAATAACAACAATAATAATAATTATAATATTTTTAATAATAATAATAATAATAATTTTAATGTGATACCTCATTTATTTGAAACGGATTGCCCGGGGTAGATGGTTCATAAAGTGAAGTGTTACGGGGCTCATAACCATATCCACCATGTTCTTCGTACCCACTGTAACCACCTTCACCCCCATATCTATTGTATCCACTGTATCTACCTTCACCCCCGTATCCACTGTATCCACCTTCACCCTCGTATCCACCTTCACCCCCGTATCCACTGTAACATTCGTATCCATCTTCACCCCCGTATACCCTGTAACCCGGATACGATTGCTGCGTCGGGTAATATGGTTCATCAACAGGTGCATTCTCAGCACCGTATCCACTTTGTTGCACGTACGGAGATTCATACCCGTATCCGTAATCCGAATACACTTGATACGCCGGGTAATTTGGTTCATCAACAGGTGGAGTGAGAGTCTTGTTCAAGTCTGGCAACTGTGTTTTTTGATCAACAAGGACTCTAGACACAACCTCCTCCTCCTCATTGGCATCATTTGCTCCCCTTGTGTCGTTAGAATAGCGATTACCGAAATAATTATCGGTCCAAAATGATGACATTTTAACAAGATTGAGCAAAAAACAGAATAAATGATTTTGGTTTGGAATGTAAACTGTTTACTGAAGAACAAAAGAAATGCGAATGAAAGAAGCGAGCCAAGAAAGTACTGATAAATGAATGGAAGATGAAAAGACAGCACGCACTGCTAAATAGACTTTTAATTATAGTGAAAAAGGCAGCGTATACTTTATTCCCGTGCCTGACAACATCGCATCATAGTCAAATCAGCCTAACATACATACGCTGCGTATTGACCTATACGCAGCGTATATGAAGTGTTCAAATACGCTACGTATAGGTCAATACGCAGCGTATAAGCTAACTCGTGTATATAAGAATTAAGTTTCATAATCTAACAGCTCTGGACAGAGGATAAACTGGTTAAGGCGTTGCGGTTCTAAACGATAGGTCACGAGTTCGAATCATGCAAGGGCCGGTTCTTTAAAGAAGACCCCCTTTTTTACATATTTTTTATATATTTACACTTTGGTCCCTAAACGTTTCAATTTTTACAAAAATGGTCCCTGATGTTTCAAAAATTGACACTGATGGTCCCTGGTGTTTCGTAAGTTTACACAAATGGTCCTTGATGTTTCGAAAATTTACATAAACGGTCCCTGAAGTTTTGAAAGTTGACAAAAATGGTCCTAGCAAAAATTTGACACTTCAAACCTATCAAAATGACCCCAAATTTGCAGCTCTTTTATATACGGTGCGTATTGACCAATACGCAGCGTATATACACCTTGTTTTCTGTGCAATGATTGGTTATCAGGCGCTGAGATCTATGGTCTATCTACGCTGCGTATTGACCAATACGCAGCGTATTTAAACCCTAAGTGTGCAGATAGGCAAACTCAGTGTGCAGATAGTGAGGGCCATAAAAAATCAAGCTTGGGTTCATTTTGAAATTATTGAATAGATCTTTTCATTGATACAACTTTTTAAAGATTATTTTGTTATTTATTTACAATGAAACATAAAAACATATGAATAGACGACATGGAAAATGACACATCTATATAAATTTGGGTGGTTTTTTTTTGCTGTTATATACGTATATCTAAATCGACTCAAAATTTAAATTCATTTAATTAAAAAGTCATTTCGTTTTCACATATTTTCTGGTTTTCTTGCTATCTAACGTCAATTCTGAATTCTAATTTTTTTTTTTTTACTTTAATATGTCTTTACTTTTCGACAAAATGCACTTTACATCAATATCGCAGGTAAGCGAGCAAAATTGAATCCAAATACTCAATAAGAATGGGCACATTGCCAATAGCGAACCTAGACCCGATATTTTTTAGTGGGTTCACTTTTTTACACTGATCAAATTTTTTAAAATCAAAACGTTAGAAACATTTTGGTTGGGTCATAGTAAAGTGAGTTTTCTTTTCTATATTTTATTTATCTCATTCATTTTACCTCAAAAACACAATGCTACATACATGCTTAATCTTCTTGTATTATATATGTATTCGTGTCATGTTCAACACTAATCATGGACTTGTCAATAACTAAACAACACAAATTCATTTGTTTTGATATGGTTTTAGAAGTCATTTAAAAAAATCTCCATTAGCTTAACTTTTTCTATCTTTAATATTCTCCCTCTACATTTTTTACTTTGTGACAAAAAGCTCTGAATTTCATAAAGTGAATACGATCGAGTATAGCAACTGTTTTGTATATTTTTCATTTTCAGCAATTAAAATCTTTATGGAAAAAACTTGTACTTTAGTTATTTTCTTTTGCAAAAGAGTAAACTGCAATTTTACACCATGAGGTTAGGGGTGATTGGCACTCCTACCCCCCCTAAGGAAATAATTGCAAAAATACACCCCACTGTTAACCCTTATGTCGCACTTCTACCCCCCGGACCAAGATGCCGTTACACTTACCGTTAGAGTTAGGTGAAATATCGAAATTACCCCCCAACGTTTATCCTCTTCCTCATATAACAAGTTCAAGCCCTAATTTGTCTGTGTTCAACCATTTCAATCGCTGAACATGTCTTCATCTTCTTCCTCTGTGCTTCGATCCAAGGAGACCATGAGCAAAAGTCAAGCTTCAGACATCATATGTCCTTGTGGTGCGAAAACGATGTTCAAAGAGTCACAATCCAAAGCTAATCCTGGTCGATGGTATCTTAGATGTGTAAGTTTCTTGTGTTTAATGGTTATTGAAAGTCAAGTTTCATTCTTCTGTTGCTTATGATGTCCGATAACAGGTTGGAGGATGTGGATTCCTCAGATGGGCTGATGTTAGTGAAGAACAGGGATGTCCGGTTTGTCGAGAGGTAATGCCTGCTTTAATTCAAAGCATTAAAGATAAGGATGAGTTGGCTAAGTGCAAAGAACAGTTGGCTCGGTACAAGAATGGCGATGTGTTGAAACTGAAGATGCATTTTGTGATTACTTGGGTCTTGATTGTTCTTTTTTTTTTTTGCTTAAGTAGATTTGGTTGTGTATTTAGAGTGTAACCGTATTTGGATTATGAGTTTTGAAGTTTATGCAATGGTCCTTTTAAAGTTCTTATATGTTTGTTTTGGTAGCCTGGTTGTAATTATGTAGGTATGGGTGACAAGGAGAATGATAAAGTTGAGAATGAGAAAAATATTGCAGCCGAAGAACCAGACAGTTATGTATACTTTGAAGATCAAGAGTCTGAGATACTCAGACCTTACATGGAACAAGAAACTGATTATGAAAAGATATTCGGAGATCCGACAAAGGAGTATGACCCTGAAGTGCTGGAACATGCATGGGATTACACATATTGGGATGAAGATGATGATTGGTACTTTGACCCATATGAAGGGGAGCATGGTTCGGATTCGGATTGGTCTTGTTTGGATGATTGTCACTGGAAATAGGCTAGATTTTGTTTGGTTTTAAGTTTGTATGTTTGACATGTTATTTGTACTAAATGTTGCAATGTAATCTAATCGAATCACTTTCCGCCTCTTATTTGTACCAAAATGGTCATTTTGACCTTATAAATGGTCATTGTACTTGTACCAGCAATTATATAGGCTGCAAATACATATATGGGCTGCTGCAATTGACATTTGCTTAACCTGCCTGTGATCATCTAAACACAATATGTATAGGCTGCTGCAATTGACATGCATGCCAGTTATGAACAACTCAAACCTGCTGCAAATGACCAAAATGGACATTTTGACCTTATAAACAAGTCAAACCAACCAAACTTTGTCTTGAACAAACCAAACAAACATAGTCTAAACTTACAAACCATCCAAACATTGTCTTGAACAAACCACACAAATACCAAACCAAAGATAAAGATACAAACCAACCAAACAATGTCTGCAACAAAGTTGACAAACCTAACAAACATAGTCTAAACTTACAAACCATCCATCACTCATCAAGATTGTAAACTGGTGCACCTTGAGTGGCAGTGTGTGATTCCTGTGAAGCAGTTGATTGTTCACCACCTTGTCCTTTATAGCTCCTCACATTGTGACCCACGTTCCCACATTTACCACACTTGATGCTACTTCCCTTTCTGGTCATTTTACCTCCTTTGTCGAACTCCTGCTCAAGCTCTTTTTCACCAAATGCCTTCCTTCTTTTCTTCTTTGGCCTTCCAACTTGTGTATGATGCTTTGGTGGGATGAGTGTTGTTGGACACTCTGAAGGAGTCCACATCTCCGGCCCGTTGATAGGCTCTATCACATTGTCATAAACTTTCTTCCATGTTGACAGCCAATACACATCATCCACCCACTCTTCTGGTATGCCAGCATCAATGTTATTCCTTGACATATCCCATATGGCCGCAACTGCATGTTTGCAAGGCATCCCTGTCAAATCCCACTTCCTGCATGCACAAGTTTTATGTTTGACATTCACAACACACTGTGATCTCGGACCTGTTACTTGATACTTGTCTGAATCAACCATTAGAACATACAATTCAGCAGCCTGTTGCTTGATCTCATCGAAGACCTGAGTGGCATTAGGTGTCAGTGGCCCCATACACTTTGCTTGCAATTTCTTGACATTGACTATCCTCTTGGTCATGTACTCCCGAATGAATTCAAGGCATGTGATTATCGGCTTGTCCCTTGCTCCCGCAATTTGTCGGTTAAAAACCTCACATATGTTGTTCAGCAACATATCACATTTAGCTCTTCCAGAAAAGTATGCTCTTGACCAAGCGGTGAATGGGATCTCATTCAGCCAGTCATACATGGCTCGTTCTGTTGTCTTAATTTCTTCCATAGCTTTGTTAAAGTATGGAATAGATGTCTTCCTTCCGGCTGACCAAAGCAAATTCTTGTAAAGATCTCCACGCCACTTGGATTTCATGTTTTCATGGATGTGCCTCAAACAAAATCTGTGCTAACCATTAGGAAACACAGCTAGCATAGCAGGAATCAGACCCTGTGATAAAAAAATGCAATTCATTTTTTAGAATAACCACAATATTTTGATACCAAAATTAACAAGTTATTACCTTTTGTCTGTCACTGATGAAGGTGAAACAAGAGTCAGCCGTACACCCTAGGTCATCTCTCAACAGTTGCAAAAACCATTTCCAGGTTTGTGTTGTTTCTGACTCAACAAGGGCATAACATACTGGATATATGCTATTGTTCCCATCAATACCAACATCACTCAAGATTTGACCAGGAAATGGACCTTTCATGAAACAACCATCCACACCCAGCAATGGTCTTCCAATCATCTTAAATCCTCTCATCATAGAGGCAAAACAAAAATAAACCCTTCGAAACTGCCTTGTAGGACTAGCTGAGTTCCCACATGGCTCCACATCAATTTTAATTGTACTACCTGTGTTGGTGAAATTTATAGATAGTCAATGAGCAGAAATGAGCAGAAAGTTAATTGTACCTGGTTTGGCTTTTAGAAGTTCATCGCAGTATGACCTTAGCAAACCATACTGTTCTTGGTAATCACCATAAATCTTCGTAGTTGCTATCCTCTTGGCTCTGAAGACCTTATGGAGTGATATTTCAAGTTGATGCTTCCGAAGCAGTTGACTTTGGATATCATGAATCGGGATGTCTGGATCGCTTTCAATCAAAGGTTGGATCTCTCTGGCAATTGAACTCATTGTATACAAAGAAACTGCCCTTGTTGTCAAACAATTGTGTTCATTACGAATGGTCTTGACACACCACTTATCCTTGTCCGTGTTTCTTGAGATGTGAACTGCCCAAGGACAGGTGGGCTTGATATGCCTTTTAAGGTGCTTGGGTTTGTTTTTCTGCCCTACTTTGGTGCAATTACTATTTTTCCCCTCTTCTCCCTTTTTTTTACAGGACCAAGTAGTGGTGGATTGCTTCCAAAACATACTACCCTATACCTTAACAATTCATTTTTTAGAATAAACACATCCCTCCTAGCCTTAAGAGCATAACTTTTCACCATCTGATTCATCGTTTTCTTGTCATCAATAAGCTGACCAACATAGAATGGCAAATCATTTGGACCTTTTATAGCACTCTTCTTTCTCGTCCTTATCTTTTTGGCAACCTTATCTCTAAGGCTTGAATTGTCATCAGAGCCACTTTCAAAAACCTCCAAGTCAACAGGCTGATGACCTTCTTCGCTTCTGTCATCATCATGATCCCCATCACTTGAACCATCCAGTTCTTCCCTAGAAATTTCAACATTAGCCCTGAACCTCTGCATATCCACCTCTATTTCATAAACCATAGTATCTTCCTCAACGTACTCATAATCAGGATCACTACCGTCACTCTCTTCCTCATCTTCATTCATACTATCATTGTCATCATTTTGTGTAAATGATGCTGGAACAATTGCTTTACTAGCCCCTATACGACCTTCACTTGTATTTTCCAATATTGTTGACCTACGGTGTTCAACATACATGTCTATCATGTGGACTCCTTGACGCACAAGATCAAATATAGGCTCTAAGTCAACATTACATTTTATTGTCCTAAGACCAAAATCCAGCGCACAGTATGGTTCCTTGTAATGAATGCAGCCATATTGCCTATCATTGTATCCTAATTGCTTAACCATCGCCTCTAAAACATCAGTATTCAACACTCTAAAATCTACATGATCAATGTAGTTCATCTTCCCACCAAGGTATTTCCTATTTGGGTTTTCTACAATATTACCTCCATGGTGAAATTTTATGCTAAATTCAGTTTGGGTTTCGCCTGTAAGCAAACAACAAAAACAAATTAACAGAGAAATATGTTAAAATTTTACCTGATTCAAACGCTGTGAGCTTGCATGTCACTTACGGTACATTACAGCCGGTTCGAAATACTGATCTTCAGCTCGTAGCTTCCACAATCGACGATCCATGCTCCTAACCCAACTTCTAATCACCTGTAATTGTTGAAGGATCCTTGAACGCGAGTGCAGAGTTCTTCAATTTTGAGTTAGGGTTAACCTCAGGGTTCAATAGTGCTGAAATGGGGTTTTTATGAGGATGCAAGTCAACATGATGCCAAAATTACCTATTTACCCTTTGACCATTAACAGAAAAGGCTAGATTGTAACGGCATCTTGGTCCGGGGGGTAGAAGTGCGACATAAGGGTTAACAGTGGGGTGTATTTTTGCAATTATTTCCTTAGGGGGGGGGGGGTAGGAGTGCCAATCACCCCTAACCTCAGGGTGTAAAATTGCAGTTTACTCTTTGCAAAATAATGCCATACTTTACATTCATTGGTGAAAAGAAAATGTATGGACCAAAAGAAACAGAAATATAATAATATTTTCAGTAAATTAGAGGAAGGGTCTATTAAGCAACTTATGATTCTTAATGAGTAAATACTGAACCAATAAGATGTTTGCATCATTAAGAGCTAGTATAATATTTTACCATTTAGAGACAAATGTCTGAACCATTCAGACATTTGTTCACAAAAAAAAAACAATTTGAACCATTAAGTACTGAACCAGTAAAAAATCTAACCATTAAAAGTCCGTTAAGAGTTAAACAAACAGCCCCTAAATAGTCAATTTTCAAGAATTTAAACTTGTATGGAAGGTATCATGATCATATCCTAAACTAGTAAAAAGAAAAAATGAGGCTGCTAAGAGCAGCAACAACAATGAGTCGCACAAGTTTGGAAGAGCGGACCACACCAAACCGGACTTCCCTTGTTGGAGGAGTTTGACCGATGTGGTCCGGTTTGCTTGAGCGGACGAAGTTGGTCCGAAATGATGGGGACCACCCACTCACAAACTTTTTTCTTTTTGTTTTTAGTGTAAAAAATGAGTGTGATTTGGAAGTTTGGAGTGGTTTATTGTAGGAGGAACAAGTGAGTGGTTAAGCATGCTGACTAGGCAGTCTGTTGGATGGACTTTGACGACCGTTGTGGGTGCTCTAAGATATAAAATCAACGGATTCCAGGAACCCGCACATAGTTAAATGTCGATGTCATGATTTTGTTTTTTACATATACATATATCAAGATAAATAATGTTGGGTTCAAATGAAAAGAAATTTTTTTGTAAGAATAAAAAAGAAGAAATTGCAACCAATAAGAATGTTTCATTTTACTTCATTTAATTTTTGTATTTAATATTAGTGTAAGGGTATATTGGTAAACTTAGATAGATCATTAACTGATAGTCTTCCTTTTTAATAGCTAACCACATAAATTTGTAACTTATTTTCAAAAAATATATTTTTTCAAAGAAAAGAATTTATTTAAAATGTATGATAAATTACGAGCTGTGTAGGATAAATTTCAATATGTGTAGGATAAAAAACGTGTAGGATAAATTTGACGTGTGTAGGCAAAAATTTTAGTGTGGATGAGGGTAGTCTTAATAACTAATTCATTAGTCAAAGATAATAATAATTGAGATGAGAGAAAAACTATTTAATATTTTATAATTGTACATTTTGTTCTTTTTTCTTCTCAGTTTAATTTTCTTCTCAAATGAACCTTCCCCAAGATAAATATTATAGTAAATTATATACATACAGATGTTGCACACGCTATAACTAAAATATAATTTTATATAGAGTTAAATGCCCGGATAGTCCCTGTGGTTTGCCACTTTTTCACTTTTAGTCCCTAGCTTTCTAAAATTACAGTTATAGTCCCCAACTTTTCAGTTTTCGTTTCCGGATAGTCCATGTGCCTAGCATTAGTTAGTTTTCTCAGTTAAGATGGTGCGAAATGACAAAAATACCCTTACTGTTAAATTTATACTAAAAAGTTAAAAGAAAAACACTTGGTATTTAAATATTTTTAAATATTTATGTGGGACCAACTACCAACCCATCCACTTCATCTTCCCCACTTTCACCACCATCTCCACCTTTCACCACCATCACCATCTACCTTTCACCACCACCTACCCACCTGCCAACTGTTGTAAACCACCACACCAACCTTAACGGTCACCAAACACCCCACACCCCCAATACAAAATTGCATCAAATCTGTAACATCCAATACACCATTGCTCCGCCTTCTAAACCGATACCCACCTCCACTAAACCACCACAACCACCATAACACCACAACAACCGGACCAAAACGCCATCCCCGAGTTCCTCTTTCCCTACTCTGCCTATAAACCCAGTAATCACCACCATTGTCCGGCCACCAAAATCATCCACACCACCACCTGAACATTGTCCCACCGCTTTGAAACCCTAACCGGAAAAACGATCCCCGAAAAACAAGGGGCTTGCAAGGGGGTTTTCACCTTCTCTTAACTCTCACCATTGAACAACCACCGCGAACGTGAAGATTGTAGATCCGACGAAGATGACAATGAACAATTACCGTCAAAGCCACCACCCCAGCTAGTGGCGAAGCTTGAGATTTCCGACCGGGGGGTCGAAAACATATATACAAAAAATTTCTATAAAACCGGGGGGTCAAAAACGTATATACCTAAAAATTTCTATACGAAAACTACCTACTCTCCACTACTGAGCGAAAAGTTCGGGGGGTCGGCCGCCCCCTCCCGCCCTCACAAAGCTACGCCCTTGACCCCAGCCGCCCCATCTCCTCCCCTTATTTCAGCCGCCCTCTTTCATTTTTCTGGTTCAGATCATTTGATGAAGGAAAGGGTATTTATGTCATTTCACACCCTCTTAACTGAGAAAACTAACTGATGTTAGACCCAGGGACTATCCGGGAACGAAAATTGAAAAGTTGTTGACTATAGCTGTAATTTTAGAAAGTTAGGGACTAAAGGTGAAAAAGGACAAACCACGGGGACTATCCGGGCATTTAACTCTTTTATATAAAACCATCGGATCTTAAAATAAAAGGAGACCATTAAATCTTATCATGCGTGAGTTCACTCTAATAATAATTATATACACTAAAAATGCTTTAACACCCGTCGGCACATCATGATTATATTTATTTACCACCAGACGATCCCTAGCTCGATGAGGAACATAATCTAAAGCCTTGCCATAAAATCATGCAAACAATATTGGTTAAATTTTGCATATCTATGCAAGCAAGAACCCTTTGGATTGTAATATTGTATTATCTAAGAAATAAGTTGTAGCTGAAATCTAAATTGAATTGTTTTACTGTAAAGTAGTGAAATGTCAAAGTGAATTGATATATTATATTTGATGTGTTATTATTTCATATATAAGTTTGCAAGTTTTGTGTGCATCATTAGTTGTACCTTGTGCTTTGTGAGTTTTTCAACAAAAAAAAACTTGATTTTTTACTATTAACCCAAAGGTTTTTACCTTTTCAATTTTAACCCTACATAATTTGTTTTCTTAACTTTAACCCAAAACTTTTCATTATTTCCAATTTAGCTTCGCAAATTTTGTCACTTATGCTTTTCATTTTTCGCAAATTTTCGTTTTACGTATAGTTCTAAATTTTTCGAGTTAATACGACGCAACGTGCATGTGTGGTTCAACATTTTTACCTCTATTTTTCCATGTTTGACAGGTTCGTCGCAACACGCATATCCTAGGTCGAGTCAGTGTTGGTGGTCAATGACGGTTGTGCGACATTAGTACTATTTGACACCGTTTTACGCCCCGCCGCAACGTGGGGTGTGCTTTAGGGGTTTTCAAAGAAAAAGTGGTTATGCATATGGTTGTCTTAACGTTGGCTTTGGGGGTTTTCCAAAAAAATGTTTTTTTTTACTTTTCACCCAAAAGTATTTCATAAATTACTTTTAACCCAAAACTATTTGTTTTTTTACTTTTAACCAAAAACTTTTTATCTTTTGCAATCTATCCTCATAACTTTTTTTACTTTCAACTTTGGTCCTTTATAGTTTTCATTTTTCGCAAATTTTTCGCTTTATGCTTGGATCTAAATTTTGTGACTTAACACATCGCAGCGTGCGTCTTTGGTTTAACGTTTTTACATTTCGTTCTAAATTTTGCGGAGTTAACAAGACGCAACGTGCGTGTGTGGGTGAACGTTTTTACATTGTCTATTTTCCCCCGTTTGACAGGTTTAACATAATGTGCGGGTCCTAGATCCACTTAGTTTAACTAAAGAATCCCCGCCGCATTGCGGCGGGTCGCAACCCTAGTTGTGTAAATTAAGTAAAATAAAAGTTAAATGATGACTAAAATGAAAAAAAATTGGATGTAGTGTAAAAGTTGATGGGCCCAAAAGAGAGACAAAGAGAGTGGGGTAAATGTTCTTGAGCTTCTTCATACAATCCAAATAGGAGACACAAGAGGACCGAAAATTCGGTGATCTTAACACCACCCCGTAGTGGGTGCCGATTTGAGCCTTTTTTTGTCCCATCCACGCCCGAACACGCCGGCGCACCATCCCCTGGGGTGTTTTTTTATGAGCGTTTTGATTAAAACGCCGGATTGTTCAAAAGTTTCAAACTTTGATTGACGTGTGCGGGTGTGGGTATAAATTTTAGATATATTTTAATCATTTTTTACTCGTGAATCAAGCTTTAAATTTATAAAACACGATACAATACAATACAATGCTATCACTCTACACACGTTAGGGCAAGTGCACCCATCGTGGACGTAGTATAGTGATGGTAAGATAGCGAGGTCGTCCAAGGAAACAAGAGCTTTTAGTATCAGCTTATCGTTAACGTCTAATCTAACCAAATTTTGATAAAAGTTTTTAAAAGATAAACTATAAAATAAAAAAAAATACAAATGTAAGGAAAACAAATAGACAAGAATGAATTACTTGGTTACAACTCCTCTTTTATGTATCCTTTGATGATTTCCGTACTTTGTGCTTTTTAAGAGGATTATCTTAGTTATAGTGGTAGGCCCCTCTTGTGAAAGCAACGTTACCCTCAACCTATTGGTCTGAGTCAGCAGGGATACAATCCCGCAAGGTCGGGTTATTGTTTTAATAATAGTTTATAAATAAGGGATTACAAGTCGTTCTTACTTCCCCCGATTTGATGCCATCTGCCTTAAGTGAAGTCCTAATAAGCTTGAATCAGGTCATCACAGGATCTATACAATAAACGAGGCAAGAACTTTACCCAACTACCCTTCTAACCCCCCTTCCAGGCAGTTAACGTGCTTTATATAGACCATAAAGACACGGATGAGTGAATCAACAAAACATGAAGAAATGATTAAGTAAAGTTCACCTTCAATATAAAAAACTAGTAATTAAAGTCATTAATACATACCCAAATAAAAAGTTGCCAAAGATTGGAAATCAAATGTAATACATAAAAGATTTGTCTTCACTAAGTGATGTAAGATATTTAGTCAAGCATGACATTTGTTTGACAAGAACTCTCACGATCGATCTTGGATTCCGAGACTACTACACACTCTAAAAGACGAAAGATGGATGATGATGGTGGGTGTTGGTGTTGTAGTGGTGGTGGACTGATGGCAAGTGTGAGAGAAGTGGTTTTCCAAGGGATGGTTTGCAAGTGAGCCAAGCACCTCTATTTATAGTTGGAAACAGGAGACTCACACGGCCCCGTGCCTGGTGGGCACGACCCCGTGTCCTTCATTTTCTCTGTCTTCATTTAATGCTTTGTCAGCTCTTCTACACACACGGCCCCGTGTGTCAACGGCACGATCCCGTGTCTTCTGTACTTGTTGTACAAACCCAGATTTGCGAATCTGAGAGTTGACCACGACCCGTGCTGAGGTGACATGCCCCGTGTCCGTTGTCGTTTTCTATTTGTCTTTATTCTTTAGGAATCTACACTGGGGCATGACCCACGCCTTGCAGGCACGGCCCCGTGTTAAGCTTCTGACTTGTTGCTTTTATTCTTTGGGTGAAGCTCGAAGGGTCGGTGTAATGTATCAACTCCTTTCTTCGTCTTTTATGTTGGTTTTTATCGTTAATTTGTTTCTTTTATTTATTTGAGCTTATTTTAGAAAATCAAAAGTAAACAAATAAACGTACTTTTTCCAACATTAGTACTGAAAATGGTTGTTTTATACCGTATTTGATATGATTTATATGTTGTATTTTGTGCATATCAAATACCCCCACACTTGAATCTTTGCCTTTCC